>JARQOC010000008.1:173276065-173876065 GCA_033576535.1 Allobates femoralis
CTGCAGGACCTCAACCGACCACTGAACAGTGGTTATAATCCAGAAAGATGATGGGAGTGTAGGTGTGCCACGGTCCGCGCTGCTCCAGGGCTTAAAAAACTCACCAAAGAGACAGTCAGATTTCCATCCTTTATTCTACTCCTCCTACGCGTTTCGGTGCCTAGCCTGGATCCCTGATGAAGGTGCCAGGCTAGGCACCGAAACGCGTAGGAGGAGGAGAATAAAGGATGGAAATCTGACTGTCTCTTTGGTGAGTTTTTTAAGCCCTGGAGCAGCGCGGACCGTGGCACACCTACACTCCCATCATCTTTCTGGATTAAACCACTGTGTATTGTTGATAATTATTGCACTTGTCTATGTATGCCCCTTTTTCACATGTAAAATGCCATAGAATAAATGGCCCTATAATAATAAATAATAATAGGAGTATTCCTATGGCACAAAGTAATGGTATTTAGCTAGAAGAGGTCAGTGCAAGCTATGAAGTCTAGGACACCAAAGATCCATTAGAAGCTGACAGTAAAAGAGGGACAGGTCTGTTAGGGCTCGGAAACACATCAGTGAAACTCGTCCGATGTGAGTTTTAATTGCTACATTACCATTCTGTAGCTCAGACAACTGTAGGAAATGCACCTGTAAATGATTATACAGTAACTAGCTGCTGAGGAAAAAAAACAGATTGCATTTGGACAGCACTCGCAAGCCACACTGACCAAAAGTCAGATGACACTCGGATCCGAGAATCGGAGCATTTTTAAACTCTGATGTGTGTCCACACCCTAAAGCTAAATCAGGTCAGGACTGTGGCCCCATCCTTCTTAAGGTATTGTTACACACTTCAATGTCGTTAAGATCTCACTAATGATCTTATGGGTGCGCTGTCGTTAGGACATCTTTATGGCAAGATGTCACATGTCTAGATATCGTGGACAATATATAAGGGGGGGGGAGCGCACAATAGAGGAATTAATGTGGATACCAGGGGTTAATATCGCAGTAATCCACTCACCTACTCAGGTTGTGAAGGGTTCACAACCAACCTTGTAAACATAAAGGGTCGCTGCAGATCCCATCCAGGATAAGAAAGCAAGGTTTTTGTATTACCGGGATTCCTCCGCGCTCACCTCAGGAGACAATTTTGATTTTATTCACCCACACACCAAACAAAAGGAATCCGACGCGTTTCATAGCCATGTGGCCATTAGTTGACTTATGCCCTGATGAAGTGGTCACATGTCTATGAAACGCATCGGCTTCCCTTTGTTTGGTGTGTGGGTGAATAAAGAATAAAATCAAAATTGTCTCCTGGGAATCCCGGTAATACAAAAACCTTGCTTAGATATCATGGACGACGCACCAACAATGTGGCGAGCAGCTATCGTTCGCACAACCCAGTGAATGATACTTGTTCACTGATGTGAATGGGGGAAGTGGTGAACGACATGGTTATCGCAGTGTCACACAACGAAGCAACAGGTTGGCTGATCGAGGATCATCTGATTTGAGAACATGTTCTCAAATCTGCGTTCAGCGATCCAACGATTTATCGTAGTCGTATCTCAGTGTCACATGCAACGACGGCCTAACGATGTCGTTTGAATATCGTTCATGATCTCGTACTGTGTAACAGGGCCTTTAAGGATGTCCTCTTCCAATGATCCCTTTAACCTGTTAGGTTTGGAAACATTTTCACTCATTACTTTCGAGATTCCAATGGCAGGGTGTTATCCCTGAAACATTGACATCTTTCTGTATACAATGTTCTCATTCACTGACAGCAAGCTGAATCTCAAAAGTACTGAGAGTGAAAATGTCCGGTGTATACTCACTGTAAAATGTCTTTCTCTGAGCCTTCATTGGGGGACACAGGAGACCATGTTTAAGCCATTCCTGAAGTCCTGGATCCATCTTCACCGCACGCTGCCAGTATTGTTGTGCGTCTTGACAGTAGCCGCAGGGGATGCTGTAACTGTTGGCCTGCTGCGGAGGCAGCATAGGAGACTGTAGATCCTGTAGTTAGTGCAGCCTTGAATAGGTCCCTTAAAAGGATGGAACAGCCTTGCCACATGTCAGCACAGCCTGTTGCACAGCTGTGATGAGGTAGGGGCCTGGCACGGACATAAACTGAAGTGGCACCCAGGGGGATGACACCTCAAAGGTGACACAGGAAAGAGTCCGGCCTGTGGATGCAAAGGGGATTACTTCGAGACGACACTTTATGTCCCCTTGGCCATAAGATGTGGGAGATCAGTGCCCTTAGGGTGGAGGCACACTAGGGGCGTGAAAAACGGAGCGTTTTGTACGCTAGCCATTTCTGCAACTGCGTCGCATATTTGTCCGCGATGGCGGTGCGAGTTGTGTGCGAGTGCGGTGCGTTTGCAGTGCGAGTGCGTTTTTTCAGTCACAAACAGCGATCCGAGTGTAAGGTGTTTTTGAGACATGGAGGCATGCTGGTGCACTTCAGAATTGGAATCAGCTTGTACTTCCTGTTCTGCTGATCACGTACAAGCGTATTTCGCGCGTGTAACTTGCATGGTGTGCTGCCTTCATGCGAGAAAAAAACGCCGCCATAGACTTGTATTGGCCGTACGCGCGCAGTAATAGCACACATACGCAGCATGCTGCGAGTGTAATCGCATTGCTCTCGCAAAGCGAGTTTAATGCCAGAAACTCGCATTAATGTGACCTGTATCATTGAAAGATACAGGTCCGAGTTTAATGCAAGTTTTTCTCGCATTAAAGTCGCGCGAGTTTAACGCCAGTGTGCCTTCACCCTTAAGGGTACTGACGCCCTCCGTTAATAGGAGATATTAAAAACAAATGGAAAAAATTAAAATACAAACCTGTACAGGCACGGAGCTGAGTACAACCCCAGCATGTCCGCCTCCTGCAGACACTAAGCTTAAACATGGTCTTCTGTGTCCCCCAATGAGGCGATAAGAGAAAAAAGCGACATGTGAACACAACCAACGTCTGCATCCATTTTACCTGCAGTGATGCATTGTACCAAACGGATGACAGAAGAGCGCTTTGTGCAAAACATCTGTCTAAAGGCCACGTTACACACACAGATATCTGTTCAGATATTGGTCACAGATCTCTGGTTGCAGTGAAATCATGGACACATTCTTACATTTGTACACAGCCACAAAATGGAGCAATGTGTCCATGATTTCACTGCAACCAGAGATCTGTGACTAATATCTGAACAGATATCTGTGTGTGTAATGTGGCCTTAAGGCCCCTTTCACATCAGCGGTTTTCGCTGATCGCGGCAGTTGCAGTGAAAAAACCGCAACTGCCGCGATTACCGCATAACGGCCGCACTTGCGGTTCACTTGCGGCAAGCCCCATACAATGTCTATGCGGCTTGCGGCAAGCGCGGTATCGGCACTTGCGGCAGGTGCGGCCGCGAAAAATCCGCGGCATACCACGGTTTTTTCCGCGGCCGCACCTGCCGCAAGTGCCGAAACCGCACTAGCCGCACACTTACCGCAAGCCCCATAGACATTGTATGGGCTTGCCGCAAGTGAACTGTAAGTGCGGTAATCACGGCAGTTGCGTTTTTTTCACTGCAACTGCCGCAATCAGCGAAAAAACGCTGATGTGAAAGCAGCCTAAACTGGATACAATCTTTTTACTGTGAGAAATATTGGGCTGTAATATAAAAGTATATAAGAAATAAACTCCATTCACTGACAGCCAGCAGTGATCAATTAGGAATAATAAAAAAATTTAAAAAAAAAGTATAAAGTTGCAGAATTTTTGCAATTCTTTGGGGATGATTTTAACACATGTTGCCTACGCCCTGATTGTTGGACCCAAGTGATTTTTCTAGAATACATCCTGTTAATTAAAATGCCGGACTTAAGATGAGAGTCGTCCTTCGGTCCGTAGACAAAACTGGAACAGCTGCGACCCGTCGTGAATCACTGACGCTCCCTAGCAACAGCTGGACTCGAGAAGACAATGGGCGTTTCCATGGTTACTACGGAATGTCAGATATTCACTGGACATGTGTTGTAATGAACGAGCTGCCCCGGACTTTGCCTTCCAGCTGCCGCCGTCCCACAGTGGACGATTGGATCATTACTCCTATGTCATAAAAGGAAAATCAACCACCTCAGGAATCAGTAAATAGAATCGGATTTATTCGTATACAGCAAAATAGAGATTTGAAGCCATGAAAACGAGGAGAAATCGAGTAAATATGCCTTGTAGCTTAACGAGTGTACTGAACATGAGGTAGGGGCGGCATTGTGTCACGGGTCGGTCATGTCGCAGGGATGTAACATCAACACCCTCCCTCTACTTAAAGGGAAGGTCTCGTCACTTCTAAAACTTAAAATTAAGCAATTTTGTAACAAAAAAAAAAAATCTGACTTTGTTTACAATTCCGATGCATCCGAACGAATCTGCCTGGTTACAGATGACAAAACAAAGTAATTAACCTATGATGCAGATGGGAGCGCGACTGCAGCGGCTGGAGTCTCGCGAGCGCGACTGCAGCGGCTGGAGTCTCGCGAGCGCGACTGCAGCGGCTGGAGTCTCGCGAGCGCGACTGCAGCGGCTGGAGTCTCGCGAGCGCGACTGCAGCGGCTGGAGTCTCGCGAGCGCGACTGCAGCGGCTGGAGTCTCGCGAGCGCGACTGCAGCGGCTGGAGTCACGCGAGCGCGACTGCAGCGGCTGGAGTCACGCGAGCGCGACTGCAGCGGCTGGAGTCACGCGAGCGCGACTGCAGCGGCTGGAGTCACGCGAGCGCGACTGCAGCGGCTGAAGTCTGTCTGCACACTAACACATTGGAGCTGGAAACGCAAGCAGATTTTTTTTTTGTGAAAATTATCCTCAAAGTTGCTTTATTCTTTTCATTCTAGATGCTGTAGAGCAATAAAACTGCAAAATACCTCTATACAACCCATCCTTAGTAGTCCATGGAGCTCAAGGCAAAGAAGCTGCGCAATTTGGTACAACTGCAGCAGCCGATGTCAGTTTTCCATTGGAACAGTTTAGTATAATACAGATTCGGTTATATTTAGCACCTTGGTCCCCCTCCTTCAAGCTCTCCCTCCCATATGATTTGCATGGAAAAAGAACGCATAATAATGCAATAAAGAAGCAGCTCGGCCGAGGCGAATAAACCCCCCCAAAACTCCAGCAGTCCGCCATTTTTATATTGAGCTCCAGTAATGATGAGGATGGAATGTGCACAGGATTGTATGATGGAGATGGGTAATAGAGATGGATCCTGACTGAGGCACGAGTCCCAGGAAACCTTACACCTCAGGTAAGGCAGAGCGAGATGTGAAGGATGAGCCCAGGATTTCGGAGCATTGGTTTACCGTCATGGATAATGGCTCTTGGCCCTTCAACCTTCTTGGAAGCAGGAGGGCTGCAAATTAATCTGTGAGTCCACTCAACACTTCTGTTAGCCCCTGAGGGCTCAATGGCTACTAGATTTCAGTGCAACACAATTCATTTTTTCAGGAGCTAATGCACCAAAAAGTCAGCTCTATTAACCCAGGTTTTCAAGCTTTGGCCAAGGCCATAGTGAGGGAACCCAGCTCGAGGGCATCTTATTAAGGGGATTCATAGGGTCGGTGTCCGCTGTCTACGGCAATATACACACACTCCCAATACAGCGCCGGTCAGCATAGCTCAGCTTGTAGGTTTTAAAATCAAGTAACCTCTAAATACAGGCTACGCACCGCCTTATCCAAAATTAGAAAAACATGGCTGCTTTCTTTAACACACATTGCTTCCATGACCATAGTGCCTTAACTGAAGTAGATGGACCTAAGCTGCAAAGCCACACCAAAGCACAGTCAGTGGTGGCGCTGTTTCAGGAAGAAAGCAGTCATGTTTTACTAAAACTGAAGATACCCCTTTGGAGGTACGACCTATTTGTACCCAAAACGTCTTAGATAGCTGCTGGTAGGTGGACATGTCTCTAGAGGTGTAAAGGTATGCTCAGCTCGGGTGAACGTGCATGTGTTTTCAAGGAGACTATGTTGAGAGTGAGCGATACTTCTCTCCCCTATATCAACTGTCACAGAGAGGACAGGAGACCTCCCATATATATATATATATATATATATATATATATATATATATATGAGGATCAGGCAGCAGTTTAAGACAACTTTTTTCTACTATGCATGTAAGGGCTTTAACAATGGTCTCATAGGTGCATAATTTGTCTCTCCTGCAAATGAGAAAAACAATTAATAAACCTTCATCCATCCGAAAAGTAAGGTGACCCCTGCAGCCTGTTGCGGGTTGTAGTTAAGCCACAGCTGAGGAGTGGAGGGTACAGGGAGCCGGGATGGGGCAGATCTTGTGCTTGGGTGGCTCTGCCTGGTTACTGTGCAGTAAGTGGATCATGGGAAGGTTTTTCTACAGAGGCGATAACCTCAACTAAAGAACAAGCCCAAACACCTCAACACTCGTCTTCCCCAAGGAGGGCGTAAGGGTTCACGTCTGCTACTTTACTTTTGGCCCCCTTCTTCGTCACAGCTGGAGCTTCATCTTCATCTTCCTCCTCATCGGCATCCCGGTCACGTTCTTCCTCCTCTTCTCCTGAGCTGGAGATCTCCTCTTCCTCCTCTTCTCCGGCCGATAAGGAGCGACTCTCGGATTGTCCTCGCGACTGAACCTGGGAAATCATCTCCAGTGTTTCTGGATGCTTCTCGAAAGTCTCTACAAGAGGGAAAGATTTATACAAATGCAGTAAGTGTAATAAAAAGCATTTATAAACACATACGTATCCTTGTATAAGAGACTCAGCTCCGACAGAATCTCTCTGGATTTCAAAAATGAATGAAATTCTGCTAATGGAGGAGATCAGCTCCGATACCAATAAACCATATGAACGCTTCTTCAAAACCTGCTTTACTGGACTGAAGTCGATCTTCTGAGGATTATCTGGTCCTTATTTGGGAAAGCCGAGCCTGTAATTGTAGGGGCCATACGTCCTAACTGCTTTACCCCTCTATCCCCCTTACATCCTTCTTTGTTACACAATTTCTGTCCGTCATTATTTTATTTTTGTATATTTTGTGTCATGTGATTGTATTACTTAAAATAATAATAATTGATAAAGAATTTAAAACAAAGTATCTTTGTCCAGTCAATAAAGTTACTTATCATCTACTGAGCCTTATACTCCAGAGCAGTGCAGTCACTGTGTACATACATTACTGATCCTGAGTTACCTCCTGTATTATACTCCAGAGCCGCACTCACTATTCTGCTGGTGCAGTCACTGTGTACATACATTACATTACTGATCCTGAGTTACCTCCTGTATTATACTCCAGAGCTGCACTCACTATTCTGCTGGTGCAGTCACTGTGTACATACATTACATTACTGATCCTGAGTTACCTCCTGTATTATACTCCAGAGCTGCACTCACTATTCTGCTGGTGCAGTACCTGTGTGCATGCATTACAATACTGATCCTGAGTTACCTCCTGTATTATACTCCAGAGCTGCACTCACTATTCTGCTGGTGCAGTCACTGTGTACATACATTACATTACTGATCCTGAGTTACCTCCTGTATTATACTCCAGAGCTGCACTCACTATTCTGCTGGTGCAGTACCTGTGTGCATGCATTACAATACTGATCCTGAGTTACCTCCTGTATTATACTCCAGAGCTGCACTCACTATTCTGCTGGTGCAGTCACTGTGTACATACATTACTCATCCTGAGTTACCTCCTGTATTATACTCCAGAGCTGCACTCACTATTCTGCTGGTGCAGTCACTGTGTATATACATGCACTCACTATTTAGTTTTCATTGGGAATATAGCTTATATTTTCCAAAGGCGACCCTTCACAGTGATATCCGGTGGGGAACTATGATCGGACCCTTACCTTTCTGATGACTGTATCCAGGTGGCCTCATACACAAGCAGAGCCGTCCATCAACAGCAAGACGCAGCAGGCTGTTGGCGCCCCTGTAGGTGTCACTGCGGGAGGCTTTTGCTGTCTTGTAGCCGCGCTTATCTGCCCAGGCTGAATGCGGAAGGAAAGGAAAATGAAGCTGTCACTGCTGACTATGGAGGCCTGCTGAGGACACGTGGGGTATATACAGTATAGAGGGACTCACCTTCACATATGCCCCAGGCCGTCCAGCCCTGATCCTGACCATCTGGATGGTTCAGTTTAAGGAGAGCGGGCACTGGTATTCGGCAGGAGAGATACCCCACAGAGGTGTACGGTTCCTGGATCTGAGCAATTGGGTAGATTCCTGCCAGCAGCTGGGACAGAGAGAATCGATTAAAGGGTGCAGGACCATTTAAAGAATCAGTTGTCTGTTTCTATGATCTCTATCTACACTGTCATTTTTTTCCAAAGAGGGTAAATCTGTTGGATTATTGTGTACCTTCTTACGCAACACCTGATGGCTGCGCCTCATCCCTCCCCCACGTTGCAAACAGGGGTTCATGACATATCCGCACCCCTGATACTCACCTGCTGCTGCTTATCTATAAGTGACGGGAAGATGAGGCCCGGGCAGTCGCAGAGCCGCACCGTGGGCGTCAGGAAATATGTCTGGAAGTACTTAGTGTGACCCGGTGTCCGGGAGACACTGACGATCTTCTTTCCAACCAGTCCATTGATCAGGGAAGACTTTCCCACATTTGGGAACCCTGCACAAGAAGCGGGTGGAGAATGTATTATATTATATGTATAATACATCACCAACTATTCACAGACTTCACAGTGTGCCCAACCATATAATGCCAGGAACTTTCAATATAAGCAGCATATTTAGGAGCAATTCTCACCTACACATCCAATGCTCAGTACTCCGTCTTTATAGCGCTCTCTGCTGGGCGCCCCAAGTTCTGCATCAGTGACCTGCTGGGCGACCACCACATCCGACTCATCGGCCTCCTTCTCCTCCTCATCTTCCTCCCTCCCTGCAGCGCTGAGCAGTGCAGCCGAGTCTCGCTCGATCTTCTCTCTCCAGGACGTCAGATCCACTAAGGGGAACATAGATGAATGTGAACATACTGGAGCCGACAGAGGTGTCGGACCCTCCCAATATCACGGGTCGCTCCCAATAGTCCGGAATGTAGTCAGGGACATTTCAGTGGTCCACAATGTAGAGACAGATGCCAGCAGTGGCGGGCGGATTTATATGTGGAGGTCCACGTGATCTGTGACGTCCTTACCGTTTCCAGCAGTGATGATCTCGCAGGCCCGCAGGAGCTGATTGGGGCCCAGGGCGGCGTTCCAAGCACGACGCTTCTTCCTGCGCTTCTTAAACACTAATAGGAGTGAAGTGGAGACATAGAGACCAGTGGAGATTAATGGAGGAAGCATTTTAATGGGTTTTCCACAATGTAAAAAAAATATTGTATTTAAAGGTTATTAGGATAGGTGATAAGCTGTGGATCTGTTGGGGTTCGTCACAGGGCTGTGGAGTCGGAGTCGTGGAGTCGGAGTCGCTGCCCATTTTGGTGGAGTCGGAGTTGGAGTCGGTAGAAAATGTTCCGACTCCGAAAATATATAATAGTAGTTCAATGCAGAATGTGCCGAATATTATTATAATGATTTATTATTATGTTCTATCTAAATATCTTGATTATTATGTCATTATAATGATTAAAGCCTAATGTTACCATTGACCTACAATAATTTTATCACTTAAAAACGAGCCATGACTGAAGGAGTCGGAGTCAAAGGAGTCGGAGTCGGAGCCAGGGAAATTCAGGAGTCGGAGTTGGAGTCGGTGGTTTGATTTACCGACTCCACAGCCCTGGTTCGTCAGTAGGGACCCCATCAATCCAGGGAGCGCTGCACTCTGCTATCCCACCAGTCCAAACCCCACAGATTCCTTGGATTGATGGTAGGAGATCAGAACCTACACAGAGATACTGATAATGACGGGCACTGTATACCGAGGGGGGAGGTATAAAAGTCTTGATCTCACCTGCAGATGGGTCTTGCTCATCATCAGGATGTCTTGGGTAGGAGGTGAAACAGACCAAATGGACTTCTGGGAACTTTTCCTGAAAATAATGTTTCCATGCCACAACCAGCGCCGGCGGGGCCAGGTCAATCTTATTGAGCACGAGGATCAATGATCGGCCTAGTTCCTGAGTCACATAGTCGTAGAGGGCTGGGGAGAAATGTAACACCTGCCAGAGATACCAATAGAGATTAGTTGAGTACGACTTTAAGGGGAACTCCGGGGAGATAAATGTTTCTTGTACAGTCCTTGCCCTCCTACATGATGAAGCAGAGCTGGGCACTAAGGTTCTAGGATCTATAGATCACTTTAAATCAATAATATCATACCTGCTCCCAGGGGTGAACCTAGCCTCTCCGCTGTATTTTTTTTTTTTTTAAACCATTTATTTTTATTTAGGTTTCAAAAATTTAACAAGAAACAGTAGATATCAATATTCATGTAACAATTCACATATCTTGCAACAACACAATCAAAACTATCCGCCCCCCCTCCCTCCAATACTCCTTATGCCGGGTATACTTGAGAGTCTTAACAATCATATCACCGCCATCCAGGCGGACCATATGTTTTCAAAAGTTCTTTCCCCATGCCTTCGCCTGTAAATACTTTCCTCTAAATGCATTACCGTACGTGTCTGAGCAATAAATTCCCTCCTAGTGGGGGGTTCCGAATCTGTCCATTTTCTCGCTATGAATTTGCGTGCCACATATAGCAACCTCGCTATTGCCACTTTGTAGTGTTCTGAGACCGGTATCCCATCCACCTCGCCCAACACACACAGCACTGGATTCCTGTCGAGTGTACAGGCATAAGCTCTTTCAATTTTGTTAATAACAACCAGCCAGTATGCCACCAGCCGCGGACACGACCATAGCCTGTGTAGCAGTCCGGCCTGGTCTGCACCACATCTAGGGCAGCCAGAGTCTCCCCTCAAGCCCGCCCTGAATAGGAGCAGCGGTGTTTTGTATGTTCTATGTATTACATATAACTGGGAGAGCCGTGCCTGCTCGCTCAGAGAGATCTTTGGGACATATTGAAGAATAGCCTCCCATTGTTCTGCGGTGAGAGTACCCACCTCCCTTTCCCATTTACGCTTTGCAGTGAGGTGATTGTCCCCCAGATAGGAGTGTAGTAGGTCATGGTATATGCTCGATATTACTCCCCTCGTCCTTCCCTTCATACACACAAAGTCTAGTACAATGTCATCCTGAACCGTTATGTCTCCCAATGCACACTGTGCCCTCCAAGCATGTCGAAGCATATAGTATTGAAACCCCCATACCGAAGCCAAATCAAATTCCTCTCAATGTCTGGAAGGTCTTCAGGTCTGTTCCGCTCTGCAGCTGGCACACATATCTCACTCCTTTCGCCTTCCAATTGCCCATTTGACACAGCTTATTAAGTTCCAGCAGATGCTCATTGTCCCACACCGGTGAGTACTTAGTCAGCTCGGACACCCCTCTTATCTTTTTAATGGTGTCCCATACCTTCTGGATCATGCCCCTGGATGAGTGGGCGTCTCCCCGTCACATGTACCAGCACCCGGCAAGCTGCTCCTCCACAATCGAGCTCTCTCCATCCCCTGACATGCTGGCCCTGTACTGCCAAGAAAAAGACCCAGGGATATGGTGCGGCCAATCCTCCCTCTGCCTTCCCTTTTTGCAGAGTTCCCTATTTAATCCGTGCCTGCCTCTTGCCCCATATCAAGGATCTGAAGATAGAATCAATACCCTGAAACCGTTTTTTTGGTAGCCATATCGGTGAGTTGTGCAAAACGTACATTAGTTGTGGCATTAGGACCATCTTAATCAGGTTAGTTCTCCCTGTTACCGTTAAAGCCACCTCTCCGCTGTTTAAGGTGAACAACTGCACCCCCCCCACCGCAAGTAATTATTTTTAATTGGTAAAAATAAATCTGGTTCATACAGATTAATATTTATCCTATAAAAATTAGCAGAATAATTTTAATTTACCGAGACAGAAAAAAAGATGTCCACACAAGGATGTCAGCGCCATCACACGCACATACAAGAACCACACAGAAGAATCCAGAACCAGGATCATTAATGGCAATGGCAGCTTGGCACAAGTTACAGACACTTAATGACGACTGGCAGAGCTGTGGTCCTGTAGGCAGACACAGTCCTGTATCCTTATAGCACTGAGGCAGCACTGATTGCCAACCTCTGGCACACGCCTACAAAACTCTGGACCGCTGCCTGGCACTGACTAGTCAGACCAGTCCACCATTCCGCACCATCCACACACCACAGGCAACGACCTGCAGTCTGAACATCAACAAGCCGCCATTGCACTAAGCTGGTAAAATGGCGCTTCTCCTCCAACAGACCACGCTTCTTCCCGAATTGCTTAGCCAATCACAAGAGCCGCACACGGGGCTGTCTGGAATTAATAACAGGGTGCTTACTATTGGGTTGAGCAAAGGATATGGGAGCAGGAAGGGTGTCGAGCACCACCGAACAAACACTGCTCAGGAGAAACATGGCTGGATGCCTGTGTGTACCGAGGGGCGGCACTGGACCTGGTGTGTAAGTTATGGCCGATCAGTCCTGCAGCAGAGAGACAATGCATCCTGCATCATAGAAATCATGGAGCCCCAGAGCAGAAGTTCTAATTGGGCACCCCCCAAAAAAAACAATATTTAGCTGGGTCACATAGGTACATCTCTCACAACATTTCAGCCTTTACATAGTAATTTTCCTCCTACTGAAGCCCCTAGATTCCCCTTTCATTGCCCCTATCAAGTGTGATGCCAACACAAGGGCCCCACAAACACTGTATGATCCCCCACAGTGCATTCCTCCACACGCACAGTATGATGACCCTACTGTACCTCCTTCAACTACCCCAGTACAGTATGATCCCCAACTATGATCCCCGCCCAGCCATCCATGTAGTATAATGGACCCATGTACAGTAAAATGGCCACCAACATAGCCCTCAAATAAAGTATAAAGACTCCCTTGTAGCCCTCCAAGTATTATCATGCCTCCCACAGAGCCCTCCAAATGTATAATGGCTTCCATGTAGTATAATTGTCTCCATATAATATAATGCACCCCACATAGTATTCCACATAGTATATTGCACCCCCAAATTCCTCCATATATTATGCACCCGCACAATCCTCCATATAGTATAATGCACCCCCACAGTCCTCCATATAGTATGATGCACCCCTACAGATCTTCATATAGTATAATGCACCCCCACAGTCCTCCATATAGAATAATGCACCATCATATCATTGTACAGGAGAGGATCACAGATACTTATATCTGCTTGGTGACATGATTACTATTTGAAGGGAGAACACCCTTGTTCTTACATTACATAGGATGGTATATCAGGGGCAGGATTGTAATGTAAGCATGGGGGCCGACGGCCACGCTCCCTGCCCATACAGAAGTATGAGGGGGTAGGAATTTAGGATGATCATGGAGCCCACAGGGTCCACGCCCACAACACACCTCCTGTCATTGCTGCAGCATAAGGCTGAATATCTGTGTCCCTGAAGGGAGGGGTGAAAGCTGAGGAGCAGATATGATTTTATAAAATTTAAAAGTGATCTATAGATCTTAGAACTGTAGTGCCAGCTCTGCTTCATCATGTAGGATGACTGGACATTACACTGCCCCTTTATGACCGACAGTAGTTCTGACGAGTCCCATTAACCCTTCAATTAGGAATATCTACTGTGCCCAGATGCGGATGGTCCATGATACTGACCGGGTGCCGGATGTCTGTTATCAGCAGGACTATGTCGGACATTTCCAGGACTCTCCAGAGTTGACGCCAAGTCTTAAAATGAAGAAAATTATCAAATCAAACTTTACAAATATTTTTTTTGCAACAAATTTGACTCATTTTTGCAACATATTTTTTTTATTTAAAGGCTATTGACAAGTGATCAGAGATCCTGTGCACAGTGATGGCTTGTTGTAATCACTTTACAATAATCTGTCGGTCACATTCTCACCTCTAGGTTGTGCTCGAAGTAGCTGAGCTCCTGCGGTGTGTGCTTCTCATAGATCTTCAGCAGATATTCCCTGAAGGCTCGCTCCTCCTGGGACACCACGGCCTCCTTGCTCATCTCGTAGCTCCAGGCCGGTCTTTTCGGAAAGTCCAGCACTGAGAAGAAACATTATCATGTGAAGGACACAAACCTCAGAATAGAAGTTATTCCGCGCCCCATAACCCTCGCTTGTTTGCTGATTAGATTACTCGTGCCGCCATCTCATCGAACCTTGTAAACAGATGGAGTGTTGCCGACAATATGTAAACTGTATGGGGACCGACTGACAGCATTAGCCACTGTACTGTCCCCACACAGTCATGTCAGCCCTGTGTGAACAGGAACATGAACGAGAGGCTGATGGTCTTATATACAGTGGATCATCATGGGCCAAAGCAAATGGACGTTAAGACAGAAGATAAAACAATTAATGCCGTAAAATTATAAAAATAAAATATACAGAAAAAGTAAACAAAGTTAAAAAAAATCCAAAGTTAAATAAGTTTTCTTTAAAATACGGTAAATAAAATTTACATATTATATACGATATTCCACAATTGTCATTTTGGGATCATCCTGCCTCCGAAAAATAGTAATAAAAAGCAATAAAAAAAAAACAAAAAAAATGACAAGTTGTCTTACAAATATTGAATCTCTGATGCCCAAATGATATCTGTATACTAAAAAATAAAAATGTTTTGAGGCATCAATTACATCAGGAGAAGTCGATGGTAAGCAACAAAAAATATAATAAGGCTTCTTTCACACTGCAGTTTTTTCCTGATCAGGATTCAGCAGGTTTGTGTGCCAAAACCAGGAGTGAAACTTGCAGAGAAAAAACTATAATTGAAAGATTGACACCTGTTCTGGGTTTTGGCTCACAAAACCTAATGAATCCTGATCAGGAAAAAACTGCAGTGTGAAAGCAGCCTGAGACTGGCTTCACACCACGGCACAGTCCGGTCCGGGGCTGTCCGCTGTAAACCAGCCAGCCCCGGACCGCTTTTTGGCCCCATAGTAGCTTATGGGGCCGGATGGCAGCTCTCTGCCATCTGGTTTCCATCTCTCTGAATGTATCCAGGAGAATTCGTTTATTCTCACCGGACACAAAAATGTTGCTTGCAACGTTTTTGTGTCCGGGGAGAAAAATCACCTCAAAAAGCCGGATCCCGGATTCTCCCGGATCCGGGGCAATCCAGCGCTCCCTAACATGGGAGCCTATGGGGCTGCATTGCCTCAGTCCAGGTGAATCCAGGAACCGGATACCGGCAGCTGAACGCTGCTGTTTCAGGACCGCGGCTAGCTCCATGCTAGCCGCAATCTTGAAAAATCAGCAGCTGCGGCTGCAATTACAGCCATCCGGCTGCACACAGGACCGGAGGGCACATTGGCCCTCCGGTTCTGTGTGCTGATCCGGTCCGGGCTGTCAGGTTCATGCCCGGACTGCTCCGTGGTGTGAAGCCAACCTAAGAAGAATATTTATTGATTATATAGCGCTATTAATTCCTTGGTGCTTTACATACATTTGCAACACTGTCCCCATTGGGCTCACAATCTAAACATCCTATCAGTCTTTGGAATGTGGGAGGAAGCCAGAGAACCCAGAGAAAACACAGGCAAGCCCAAGAATAACATACAAACTGCTTGCACATGTTGTCCTTGGTGGGAAATGAACCCAGGAACCCAGTGCTGCAAGACTGTAGTGCTAACCACCGAGCCGCCATACAGTGCTAACCACCGAGCCGCCATATACAGTGCTAACCACCGAGCCGCCATATACAGTGCTAACCACCGAGCCGCCATATACAGTGCTAACCACCGAGCCGCCATATACAGTGCTAACCACCGAGCCGCCATATACAGTGCTAACCACCGAGCCGCCATATACAGTGCTAACCACCGAGCCGCCATATACAGTGCTAACCACCGAGCCGCCATATACAGTGCTAACCACCGAGCCGCCATACAGTGCTAACCACCGAGCCGCCATACAGTGCTAACCACCGAGCCGCCATACAGTGCTAACCACCGAGCGTCCGTGCTTGCCATTTAGATGGGTTATGAACACCCCGGACACTGTGACCAGGGAAATAATTGCTGAGCGCTGACCGCACCCAGGAATGTCCTCGCTCAGCATCCTGCACTCACCAGAGGCATTGTATCCGAGCTCCTAACTGCTGACATGAGCCACACACTTATACGAATGTGCAACCCTTTCAGTCCCATCCTGCTAGGTTTTCTTTAACCCCTTAACAACATGACACTTTAGTGATTTTTCTGCTGGTGGTTTAATGCCTCTAACTTTTTCTTTTTTTTAATTGTTGGGATATCATAATGGCCTGCTGTGGTGACATGACAATATGTAACAGCTCGGCCAGGCTGTGGGCATCACATGATCACCGGGTCCAAAAGTAAAGTAGGCCATGGCAGCCATGGAGAACTAAATTTCCCATCCCTGCAGCTGCTTTGCAATCACTACAACTCATAAAGGAAGTAATGGCAGCTGCAGATATTGTAAAAGAGAATTGCTAGACATGTAATTCTGCAATACAATATAAAGAACACATCCAAACGAGAATGGCCTTATTTATGTGAAGATGTTACTATAGGGGCGCAGGGAGGGAAGCCTTACCTGAGCCCGGCCTGTAAATCTTCTCTATATCCACCTCGAGTTCTGTCTCTGCCACCGGCTCCAATACTTTCTCCACAGCGAGTTTCTTCCTGCGCTCAATCTCTTCTTTGCTTTCCCGATCAAACTGCAACCTGTACCTGTAAATGGGATGAAACGTGACCATTATATAGAGGCAGAAGCTTAAAGGGGTTTTCTGGAATTGGAAAAACTCATCCTCCGACTGCAATATGTTTACAAAACAAACAGGAAAAGAGTCTGGCTAATTCACTCTCCCCAGGTCCAGCACTGAGTCTCTGCAGATGATCTCTGTGTCTGAGGTCATGTCGACAACGCTGCAGCCAATCATTCTGTTCACCTGCTCCTGTCATCTGATGAAATCGCTGACTGGCTGCAGCGCTGTCAATGTGATATCAACACAGCAGGAGAAGCAGCTTATTTTACCTTGCATTTTAGGAGCAGATTGTGAGCAAGACAAAAGAATGAGCTGTCAATTGTTTGCTGTGTCTTGTAGTTCTCCCAGCCATTGACTATAGTAGAAAAAAAATGCATGACCACAATCTGCACGATGCATGCACTTCGTGGTGTGTTTTCCTGCCAGAGGATGCAGTTTTGCTACAGAAACTTTCTGCACCAAATAATCAATAGTCGGCATATTAACCTACCCATAAAGTGACCCCTGTGTCTTTGAGGACCCAGGACTGGGGCCCTCACTGTCCTAATATTACAGCCCCCTTAAACCCTTTTTCTTTTCTTTTTTTAAAGTGCACCTGTCACCAGTATTGGGGGTTATATACCCTGCCCACCACCTTTAACATGATGTAACTTGGGGTTCCTGTAACCCCTTTATATCCCCAGATGTTCCCTGCAGACCTCATAAAATGACTTTTAATCTATCCCGAGCTGAATGCTAATTTCTTTTAAGGGTCATATAGGTGTCTGCCCATTGCGGTCAGGTCCGCCCCACTCCCCTCCTGAGTGTGTGCAAGTGACTAACACAGCGACATCATCCACACAATTCACAAGTCTTGCGCCTGCGCAGTGGCGCCTCACTGTGCCCTATTGATTCCACTGCGCAGGCATGAGATGTCGGGCACTGTGTGACTGAAGCGAGACCAACCTCTCGTGCCTACGCAGTGGAACCACTAGCTGTTCAGTAGGTCACAGTGCTATAAAATGTACTTTATAATGGGTTTCTTTTTGTAATGTTAATCTTATTCAATAAAAACGTATCTGGTTTAAAAAAAATGGGGCAGTGAGGCGGCACTGAGCAGGCATGAGACTTGTGAACTATGTGGATGACGTCCTATGTCATTCACTTGCACACAGTCAGGAGGGGCGGTGTTGGCGTGGAGCGGGGCAGCGCTGACCGCACTCTGCAGACCCCCATATGACCCTTAAAAGAAATTAGCACATGATGGCACTGGACAGAATAAAACTCTATTCCTGAGGTGCAGGGGGATATAAAGGGGTTACAGCAACCCCAATTACATCATGTTAAAGGTGGTGCTCAAGGTTTACAACCCCCAAACCTGGCGACAGGTGCGCTGTAAGCCTTTTTGTGGCGGACCTGTTGGGGTCATATCCTTTGTCTCCCGGCCTGAATATCTGCGGCTGCTGGTTGATCCTCCTGACTTGGGGCGGACGCTCTCCGCTGTCTGACGTGTCCGTGTTCTCCTCGCCACGTTCTCGGCTGTGGCTTCGGCTGTTGGACTCGGACCTGCCGGCATCAAGGGGCCCTGGCCAAAAAAAAAACAGACAGAACAGGGAGCAGGTTATATTCTGATACATTGTAACGACACAGCCCGGAGACACCTGTGCGGCTTATGGAGATCATGTAACGTTCTCAGGGCTGGGCACAACTGTATCAGAGATCAGTAATGGGGGGGGGTGTTATAACACCTGCATGTTAATATTGATGCTGACAGTCACTGACAGCAAGCAGAGAGGCTATAAATGGCGGCCAATCTCTTCCATACACAAGTGTGAAGCCGTCATGGCCGTACTTACCGCGTTTCCGCTCTCGCCGGTCCTGGAGCTGCTTCTTTTTCTGCTTGTTGCTGAACGGCTTCTTTCGGGGCATTGTTCAGTCTCATAGACCCAGGATTCGGGGTTCTTCTGCCGGATAATGAGGTTCTGACCACTGATGCCGGATAGCGAGGTTCTGACCACTGATGCCGATAGCGAGGTTCTGACCACTGATGCCGGATAATCAGTCTGACCACTGATGCCGGATAATCAGTTCGACCACTGATGCCGGATAATCAGGTTCTGACCACTGATGCCGGATAATCAGGTTCTGACCACTGATGCCGGATAGCGAGGTTCTGACCACTGATGCTGGATAATCAGGTTCTGACCACTGATGCCGGATAAGCAGGTTCTGACCACTGATGCCGGATAAGCGAGGTTCTGACCACTGATGCCGGATAGCGAGGTTCTGACCACTGATGCCGGATAGCGAGGTTCTGACCACTGATGCCAGATAACGAGGTTCTGACCACTGATGCCGGATAACAGGTTCTGACCACTGATGCCAGATAGCGAGGTTCTGACCACTGATGCCGGATAACGAGGTTCTGACCACTGATGCCAGATAGCGAGGTTCTGACCACTGATGCCGGATAGCGAGGTTCAGACCACTGATCCCAGTGTGAAGTGATAATAACACAGATCCCGTCCACTAGGACATGATCTCCCCTCAGTTCTAGGCCAGAAGGAATGTTCACCTTGTAAACCGTCCTGTGATCTCTGCCCTCACTGCTGATTCCAGGGTTAACCCTCCTCCTTCACAGCTAAGTTACAGAGAAGCTTTGCCTTTCCCCCCTCTGGAGCCAGTGTCCCTCTGAGGTCCCCTCTCCGGACACCGGTAACAACCCTGCAGTCCCAGGCAAGAACTAAGCAGAACAATGTGCTTCTCTTTACCCCTAGCAACAGGAAATGTCCATTTGTGCGTTCCACGCCTCAAGCCCGCCACTCGCCAGCCAATAATCACGCAGTATGCGTGTCACACCTCGATGTGATAGTGAAATTGACCAATAAGGAGAAAGCAATATACGACTTCCTGTCAAATGACCTTGATCAGCCAATGATCGCGCAGAAACGCAATGCGTTTCAACCCGCGCATGTCTGGTGGTCACCTGGGGCGTGGTAAAGTGCGTATCACGCCTCGCTTTCAGTAACCAATCACAAACTGAGGACCTTTGCTTCCCTCTGTCTTGGCCAATGGTGTGTTTCCTGTCATTAGAGTAAGGAATGGGTTATGTAACGTGCGCTTTGGTTGGTTTAGCGGATTCGGAGGGGGCGGGGCTTCTGGACGGGCCGGTAAACTGGGCTGCGCCACGTGAGTAAGCGGGATTGTGCCTGACATCATCTGTAGAAGGAGCGGATCCGTGATAGAGAAGATGCCGAGGAAGCAGGATGTGGAGGACGAGGAGAAGGGGAAGGAGGCGGGTGAGTGCAGCCTGGAGGAGGAGAGCGGCTGCCATCAGGGGGGCAGTGACCACAGAGTCTCTATCACTCCCATAGGAAGGCTGGAGGCACAGAGAGAAGGGGGAATAGCGCCACATGGTCCGTCTGTCCGTCCTACGCCAATACACGACCAGACCTGGGGACAGGCGCAGTGACCGCCGCTCCGTCCAATCAGAACGCAGCTGAAGACGTCACATGACCTGAGAGCGCTACTTGTTCAGCGTTATTCTTACGGTCATTATCAGGGGGTGTGGCTTATTTAGGCAGGGCATCCTAAAGACACGCCCCTGAGGAGCAGAGAGACACGCCCCCTAGAAATGCCCTTAAAATTTAGTATTAAAATGGCCCCGTATGTCTAGAACTATATGGCGGATTAAGAAATATAAATACTTGTGAGCAGCGGTGATAGAATATGAGAACGAAGACAACGTGTGATCCGTGGAGGGGGGTCTGACACCGATCCTGATGATGAAGGGGCCGGAGCCCCCACAAGACTAAAGCACAGAAGATAAATCACGAGTCTGAGGACAGATTCTCAGGGGTAACCATTAATATCCAAATAGAGGAGGACTGACCCCCCCACCTATAATATCAGCTCCAGGAACGCCTGGATGTAACCAGTGAGCGGCTCCGTGCACCGCGGAGAGGTCCCTGGCGAGGATCCGCTCCGTGCACCGCGGCGAGGTCCCTGGCGAGGATCCGCTCCGTGCACCGCGGAGAGGTCCCTGGCGAGGATCCGCTCCGTGCACCGCGGAGAGGTCCCTGGCGAGGATCCGCTCCGTGCACCGCACAGCAGGCAGCAGCAGCTGATCAGGGGTCCGACCCCACCGAGCCTCACACCGCTCATTGTATAAGATGCTCTCTGGTTTTCTGATACTTTCTACACCTCTTCTTGCTGTAATTGACTGGCACATTTCTGTTTACAACCTACATAGACCTTATCAGTCCTTCCTAGACCCTGGACTGACCCAAAATATTTAGAAGCATCAATCCTCATCAGACCAGTGGGGTCTGAATCTAGTCGTCTCCCCTGCTGGTCGGCTCTGTGTCGGGGGGCGCCGCCGCCCTCCGGGCTCTGTGTCGGGGGGCGCCGCCGCCCTCCGGTCTCTGTGTCGGGGGGCGCCGCCGCCCTCCGGGCTCTGTGTCGGGGGGCCCCTCCGGTCTCTGTGTCGGGGGGCCCCTCCGGTCTCTGTGTCGAGCATTATGTAGCAGCCATATCTGGTGTTACAGCTCAAGTAAATGGGACTTGGCTGCAGTACCTGGCACAGCCAATAAACAATGTGTGGTGCTGTGGTTGGCAAACTATGATTCAATCAGCTGATCACCCGTCGGTGTAGGGAGTCCGGGCCTCAGGGGCCGCACTCTGCCTGGATGTCCATGCTTGGAGCTGGGAGGTGCCGCTATACGGCAGCAGCTGCAGGGGTCACCTTCATAGTGAATGTCGGAGATCATAAGGCAATAACTTTATTTACAATTCCTGCCCATGTTCTTTTGGGGAATGGTCTCTGAATTGGTGGGAACAATATTGTGCTGCAGGTCTATGGGGACTTCAGGCACAGGCCTGCGGCGGAAGGGACATCTGTAGATCACATGATTGCCGCCTGTCAGCAGAATGCTTCCAGATAATGCCGCCGTATCTCCTGTCACATGTTTTGTTTTCTTTCCACTTTTAGATAAGGTGGTGAAGAAAGGAAAGAAAGACAAGAAGGAAAGAAATCGGTAACTTCTCGCATTATTATATTTTAATTTCTGGTCAAAATGGTAACAGACCTCCACCGACAATGGCTGATCGGGGGCCGGATGCTGTGAGCTCCATCTCTCCATACAGACTTGGGCTGTCAACGTCCGTCCTGTCAGCGGGTGCAGTGCTGGGGGCTGCTGTCGTTAATGGAGGGGTTGTGATTATAGGGGGCTGCTGTCGTTAATGGAGGGGCTGTGATTAGTAGGGGCTGCTGTCAATGGGAGGGGCTGTGATTAGTAGGGGCTGCTGTCAATGGGAGGGCTGAGATTAGTAGGGGGCTGCTGTCGTTAATGGGGGGCTGTGATTAGTAGGGGGCTGCTGTCGTTAATGGAGGGGCTGTGATTAGTAGGGGGCTGCTGCTGTTAATGGGAGGGGCTGTGATTAGTAGGGGGCTGCTGTCGTTAATGGTAGAGGCTGTGATTAGTAGGGGGCTGCTGTCGTTAATGGGAGGGCTGTGATTAGTAGGGGGCTGCTGTCGTTAATGGGAGGGGCTGTGATTAGTAGGGGGCTGCTGCTGTTAATGGGAGGGGCTGTGATTAGTAGGGGGCTGCTGTCGTTAATGGTAGAGGCTGTGATTAGTAGGGGGCTGCTGTCGTTAATGGGAGGGGCTGTGATTAGTAGGGGGCTGCTGTCCTTAATTGTAGAGGCTGTGATTAGTAGGGGGCTGCTGTCGTTAATGGTAGAGGCTGTAATTAGTAGGGGGCTGCTGTCGTTAATGGGAGGGGCTGTGATTAGTTGGGGGCTGCTGTCCTTAATTGTAGAGGCTGTGATTAGTAGGGGCTGCTGTCGTTAATGGTAGAGGCTGTAATTAGTAGGGGGCTGCTGTTGTTAATGGGAGGGGCTGTGATTAGTAGGGGACTGCTGTTAATGGGAGGGGCTGTGATTAGTAGGGGACTGCTGTTAATGGGAGGGGCTGTGATTAGTAGGGGACTGCTGTTAATGGGAGGGGCTGTGATTAGTAGGGGGCTGCTGTCGTTAATGGGAGGGCTGTGATTAGTAGGGGGCTGCTGTCGTTAATGGGAGGGGCTGTGATTAGTAGGGGGCTGCTGCTGTTAATGGGAGGGGCTGTGATTAGTAGGGGACTGCTGTCGTTAATGGTAGGGGCTGTGATTAGTAAGGGGCTGCTGTCGTTAATGGTAGTGGCTGTGATTAGTAGGGGACTGCTGTTGTTAATGGAGGGGCTGTGATTAGTAAGGGCTGCTGTCGTTAATGGTAGAGGCTGTGATTAGTAGGGGGCTGCTGTCGTTAATGGGAGGGGCTGTGATTAGTAGGGGGCTGCTGTCGTTAATGGGAGGGGCTGTGATTAGTAGGGGCTGCTGTCGTTAATGGTAGAGGCTGTGATTAGTAGGGGGCTGCTGTTGTTAATGGGAGGGGCTGTGATTAGTAGGGGGCTGCTGTCGTTAATGGGAGGGGCTGTGATTAGTAAGGGGCTGCTGTCGTTAATGGTAGAGGCTGTGATTAGTAGGGGGCTGCTGTTGTTAATGGGAGGGGCTGTGATTAGTAGGGGGCTGCTGTCGTTAATGGGAGGGGCTGTGATTAGTAGGGGGCTGCTGTCGTTAATGGGAGGGGCTGTGATTAGTAGGGGGCTGCTGTCGTTAATGGGAGAGGCTGTGACTAGTGGGGTATGTGGGCTTATCTGTAGTGTGGACATTCATCTCATGGACTCTGTCCTCATCGCTCGGGTCCTTCACCTTCTCCGTCACTTGTGCAGGAGGACGGACAATCATCATTTTCTGCTTTTCTTCCACCAGTTTTTCGAGGAGCTGTCGGCTGATAACAAACAGGCGCAAGAGGAAGAAACTGCCAGAGAGCGAGAGAAGGAGCAGCAGCAGCAGCAGGTGGGTGAGCAGGGACTGTGGGTGACCACCAAGGGGCGCTCCGACCTGCAGCTCCTACATAGGTTCAGCTCTGCCCATCTGCTGTATCCATCGTCCCCTCATCTCCCCCCAGCAAAAGAAGAAAGACAAGAAGAAGAAAGACCGGAGGAAACAGAAGGGAGGAGACGATGATGACGATGATGATGAAGATCGGGAGATCACAGAGAAGCTGAAGAAACTGTCAGTGCAGCCCAGCGATGAAGAGGAAGAGTCAGGTACAGAAAGACCAGATGCCCTATCCTGGTCCACTATTGTGCTTCAGAGCTGTATTCGTAATTCTGCTGCCGCTCCTCGTAGGCAAGGTTACTATTTATCCTTCTACCAAGTGGAAACATTTTGTTTAGTGGCTATAAATGAGCAGAGATGTCCCAGTAATTCCTGTCTAATGTCTGCCTGTTTTTCCCTTGGCAGACCCCGCCCCGGCCCCCCAACGGGGTAAAGCGAAGGTGAGTGTTCAGCTCCTCTGACATGTCTGCTAGTAAACGCCTGTTCTGGAGGAATCTGCTTAGCTCTGTGTTGCTCCTCTGTTATTCCTCCTGGCAATCAAATAAATTGCCAACAGCATGTTCCCATTCCCTTCATTGACGAGACGTCTCCTTGCACCATATGATCCGATCGTCACTTCAGTAGTAACATCCAGATGTAGACTGATTCAGAAAGTTCCAGGAGGAGTAAGAGAGGAACAATACAACACTAACAAAAAAGGCGCTCCAGAATTACTGAGCCCGGATATTGAATTTATTTCCCATGATGTCTGCTTATGTTACAGCCTTCCGGGAGAAATATATTTGCTGCCCTCGGTAGTGATAATAGTGAAGAAGAGGAGGAAGAAGAGGAAGAGCAGACAGCGACGGCAAAGAAAAACAAAGGAAAGAAAGCAAAGGTACTGAGCACAGAATAGATGTGACCCCAGGGACCCTGATTGATGTGACCCCAGGGACCCTGATTGATGTGACCCCAGGGACCCTGATTGATGTGTCCCCAGGGACCCTGATTGATGTGTCCCCAGGGACCCTGATTGATGTGTCCCCAGGGACCCTGATTGATGTGACCCCAGGGACCCTGATTAATGTGACCCCAGGGACCCTGATTACGGGGGCGCAAAATCCCCTCTGTGGATACATCTGTAGTGAGCATGTGCGACCACCGCTCCTAGATGTGAAGGGTCGCACATGCTCAGTCCCACTCCCTTTGTTAATGTCTCCTCAATCACCTTGACCTGTCTTGCTTCCAGATTATGTATGCGTTATGTAATGCACGTGAGAGAAACAGAGACTTGACACACACAGTTCAAGTGCTAAGTGTACTCTGATTTATTGATGCAAACATCATTCCCTTATAGAGAAGGTGCAATCCACATATACATGATTATATAAAATAGAGAAGTTAAAAAGATATCTTTGCCTATCTACACGATAGCCATTCCCACAACTCCTTCATTGTAGATCTCGGTGGTCGTCCACCCAGCGATCATACATCCCATGGAAATGTATGTTTATGGGACATCCCCTTTAAAGTGGCCATATACTATAGCGAAACTGACCGACCATCTAATGTGTGCTGGGAGGGGTTGGGTATCCCGAGTCTTCCCTCAATCTAAGTGGGCAGTTGGATAATGTCGGTATAATGCGGCTTTATCTACCTCCATATATACGTGGTGTTTTTTTTTTCATTGTGACAGGAAGAAGAGAAGAAACCGAATAAGAAAGGAAAGAAAAATGAAACTGTGAAGCAGAAGGTGGGACGCCGCCGCTCACGTGAGAGGACGCCGGGTCTTGGTTTACATCTTAATTTTATCTTATTTTTTAGCCGCCGAGTGAAGAAAGTGATGAAGAAATACCAAAAGAGAAAATAAAAGGCAAAGTGAGTCCTCCCTCCGCCGTGTGATCCCGCTGGGTCCTCTCAGCTGACCCCTTCTTGGTGCGGATTATGGGGCTGATCTGATAACGGAGGGATGCTCTTTAATTTGCCTTCCAGAAACCTCCACCCAAATCTCCGGACCTCAGTGACGAGGAGGAGAAGAAACCCAAGAAGGTCGACAAGAAGCCGAAAGCCCCGCAGGTGACGCAGGTGAGGTCTCAGCCCCCAGGGAGCTCATGTGGTCAAAATAATGGGGTGTCCTATACACCTGTCCACATAAATGACAGCTCTCCTGTATGTTTGTTGTACTCTGCGCTAAGAACTGTTTTTTTTCCTTTATTTTTCTCCAGAATCGTTTTGATGCTCTGGATGATGACGAGTATATGAGAAGTGCCGGGTCAGATGGGAAGGTGAGTGTGGGGTCATGAGATCGTGCAGGGAAACCACCACTAGGGGGAGCTCCCTGTATACAGAGATGCATGATAATATTCTGTCTGCAGTCACCACTAGGGAGAGCTCCCTGTATACAGAGATACATAAGATCCTGTCTGCAGTCACCACTAGGGGGAGCTCCCTGTATACAGAGATACATGATAAGATCCTGTCTGCAGTCACCACTAGGGAGAGCTCCCTGTATACAGAGATACATAAGATCCTGTCTGCAGTCACCACTAGGGGGAGCTCCCTGTATACAGAGATACATGATAAGATCCTGTCTGCAGTCACCACTAGGAGGAGCTCTCTGTATACAGAGCTACATGATGAGATTCTGTCTGCAGTCACCACTAGGGGGAGCTTCCTGTATACAGAGATACATGCTAAGATCCTGTCTGCAGTCACCTTTATGGGGAGCACCCTGTATAAGAGATACATGATAAGATTCTGTCTGCAGTCACCTTTATGGGGAGCACCCTGTATATAGAGATACATAAGATCCTGTCTGCAGTCACCACTAGGGGGAGCTCCCTGTATACAGAGATACATGCTAAGATTCCTGTCTGCAGTCACCTTTATGGGGAGCTCCCTGTATATAAGATACATAATTATCCGTTTCTGCACTTACAACTCAGGGGGAGCCCTCATCCACTTTTTATATAGAAAGATAACACATCCTCCCAAGACTGTTGTCTGTCTGCAGTCACCACAGGGGGAGCTTCCCTGTATACAGAGATACATGCTAAGATTTCCCGTCTGCAGTCACCTAGGGGGAGCCCCTGTATACAGAGATACATGCTAAGATCCTGTCTGCAGTCACCTTTATGGGGAGCTCCCTGTATATAATAATAATAATTTATTCATTTATATAGCGCTATTAATTCCATAGCACTTTACATACATCAGTAATGCTGTCTCTCTTGGAGCTCACAATCTAAACATCCTATCAGTATGTCTTTATAATGTGGGAGGAAACCGGAGTGCCCGGAGGAAACCCACACAAACACGGGGAGAACATACAAACTCCTAGAGATACATGATTAGATTCTGTCTGCAGTCACCACTAGGGGGAGCTCCCTGTTGATACAGCTAGAGATATACATGATATAAGATCCTGTCTGCAGTCACCTTTAGGGGGAGCTCCTGTATACAGAGATACATGAAAGATCCTGTCTGCAGTCACCTTTAGGGGAGCTCCCTGTTACAGAGATACATAAGATCCTGTCTGCAGTCACCACTAGGGAGAGCTCCCTGTATACAGAGATACATAAGATCTGTCTGCAGTCACCACTAGAGAGCTCCTGTATACAGAGTACATAAGATTCTGTCTGCAACACACTAGAGACTCTGTATACAGAGCTACATGATGAGATTCTGTCTGCAGTCACCACTAGGGGGAACTCCCTGTATACAGTGATACATGATAAGATCCTGTCTGCAGTCACCACTAGGGGAGCTCTCTGTATACAGAGATACATGATAAGACCTGTTTGCAGTCACCACTAGGGTGAGCTCCCTGTATACAGAGATACATGATAAGATCCTGTTGCAGTCACCTTTAGGGGAGCTCCCATCGTATAGATTTATGCTAAGTTACAATTTGTATAAATTCCTATGCAGTTAGCTCCCCCTAGTGGTGGTTGCATGCAGTAAAATTTATAGAATTTAAAGGGATCCTGTGTATAGTTGGTAAATGCTATATAAGGGAAAAACCATATGTCCTTCCACTGTTCAACTGTATTATCCTGAGTAGGCATATCCATATCTTGCAATACCAGACACGGCCCCTGCACAGACGTGGCGCTATTTCGTGCCATATTCTGCAGTTTGAAGGTGTTATATTTGTTTTTCTTCTGATTTGATGATCGGCTTTGATTCAGTAGTAAAATCTGATTTGAGATTTGTTTGTCTCTACAGTCGGATGATGAGGAAGGAGCGGATGGGAAGGCTGCGGCCGCGGAGGATCCTTATGCCAACCTGAGCAAGAAGGAGAAGAAGAAGATGAAGAAGCAGGTCAGTGTGAGGCGCTCACTCACGTGTCTCTCCTGATGGTTTCCTCATGTCCTGATGCTTCGTGGTGACAGACTGTATACAGGCGAGGGAATCCGGCCTTACGTGTCTCCCCCTCCTTATAGATGGACTATGAGAAGCAGGTGGCGGCCATGAAGAAGGCGACAGCGGCTGAAAATGACTTCTCAGTGTCACAAGCGGAGCTGTCGTCCCGTCAGGCCATGCTGGAGAACGCCTCCGATATCAAGGTACCCGGGGGTGACGCATTGTAGAGTCAGAGCTTGCTCTTATGGGATTACAAAGATGAAATTGTCCCTTTGCTGTCAGTGAGCGGAGACATTCACCGCTTACATTCAGTCGTAGTAAACCTATTGTGGACCTGTGCTCTCACAGCTGCAGGTTTGTGACAGTGGCAGCTCTTATGTGATGAGTCCTGAGCTCTCCGAGTTACCTCTGTATGTAAACTGTGACCGTGTCCTTTACTGACAGCAAGCAGAGGTCCTGACATGGAGCAGCGTCTAAACGACTGCAGATCATCATCTGATAGGAGTCTCAGTAATGTTGTTTTTCCTTGTGTTTAGCTGGAGAAGTTCAGCATTTCTGCCCACGGCAAAGAGCTGTTCGTCAACGCCGACCTGTACGTGGTGGCGGGCCGCCGTTACGGTTTAGTGGGGCCGAACGGGTGAGTGGTGGCGGATGTTATCCACTTGTCTTATGTGCTTCCTTTATACTTATGGCTTCTTTATTTTTTATCTGTCAGGAAAGGGAAAACTACTCTCCTAAAACACATTGCCATCCGGGCCCTGAACATTCCCCCGAACATTGACGTGCTGCTTTGTGAGCAGGGTAAGAAAAGCTGTGTGCCCGGGTCGCCTGCTCGTGGCTCGGGTCGCCTGCCCGTGGCCCGGGGTCGCCTGCCCGTGTGCCCGGGTCGCCTCCGGTCCCGTGCCTGCGTGCCAGACATATCCATGCCTAGTAGTCTGTGTGCTCAGGTTTCTACCTGCTGCTTTCTATTATTCATCTCCATCTTGTCTCCGGCCCGCAGAGGTTGTGGCGGATGAAACCCCGGCCGTCCAGGCCGTCCTCAAGGCCGACACGAAACGTCTGAAGTTGTTGGAGCAAGAGAAGAAGCTGCAGACACGGCTGGAGAAGGGGGATGACAGCGCTGCTGAGCGGCTGGAGAAGGTAACTGCAGGGGGGTGCTGGAGCACTATGGGGGACCATTTAGGGGCCAGGATATGACTGTGTTCTATATCACCACTCAGGTATATGAAGAGCTCCGAGCCTCTGGAGCCGCCTCTGCAGAAGCCAAAGCTCGGAGGATCTTGGCTGGTTTGGGTTTCACCCCAGAGATGCAGGATCGGAGACCAAGAGATTCAGCGGAGGGTGGAGGATGAGAGTGTCACTAGCCAGGTAATGAAGTACCCCTCTGTACCCACAATCTCTAACCAGATCTTACTGACTTGTGATGACGAGCTGCCCCCTCCCCTTACTCATTATTATCTCCCTCCCCTGTTGTTTCCATAAAAGCTTTGTGCAAAACTGCAGCTGCATCTCCCTCCTCCTTTTCTTTCATTAGGTGGCTCTTAGGGTAGCGTCACACTTGTTGACAGCTCCAGCGATCCATGACAACCTGGCCGGGATCACTGGAGCGTCACTACGTGATCGCTGGCGAGATATCAAACACTCAGATCTCACTAGCGACGCAGCAACGATACAGCGGTCATTGGGACCCTGTCACTCTCGGGCTAGTATTGAGATCGCTGGCCGTTGTCCCTGTCACACACAGCGATGCACACTGTCCCAGCGGGAGTGGGACGACCAAAAAATGGTCCAAAACGGTTTGTAACAATCGCGATCTCACAGCAGGGGCCTGATCGCTGCTACGTGTCACACTAAGCGAGATCGCTGCTGAGGTCATTGTTGTGTCACAAAACTTGTGACTCAGCATCGATCTCGCTTAGTGTGGGGGCACTTAAGATCTTGCACATATTATCAAGTGGTCATCTCTTTGATTTCTATTTTTCATGACTCCTGCTGTTTCATTAAAAACTTGAAAACTGCACTGCGTCCCCTCCTCCCCACCTTCAGCAGGTGGCTTAGCAGTACTTGCAGCCTTTTACTATAAACCAGGTTGGTCGTCTATTTGGTTTCTAGACTTTCTCTGTATCCTGCTTTTTCTTTTAAAACATTAAGATCCTGCAGTTGCGTCCCCCTCCTCCCTCACCTTCAGCAGGTGGCTCTATATAAAGTGGTTGGTCCTATTTGGGTTATGCAGGGGCTTCCTCTCTTCTCTCTAATACATTAAGATCCTGCAGCTGCGTCCCCCTCCTCCCCCTCTTTATCTCTTTAGCTCTTGGTGCTGTTATTACACACGTCCTTTCTTGCAGAGCGCTCTTCATGGAACCGACACTCCTCATGTTGGATGAACCCACAAATCACTTGGACCTCAACGCCGTCATCTGGCTGAACAAGTGAGTGATGGGAGCAGCCTCACATCCTGAGCGCGCCGTCCTCCTGAGCCGCCATATTGATCTTTCTCCTTTCCCAGTTATCTACAGGGCTGGAAGAAAACGCTCCTCATCGTGTCCCACGACCAGGGCTTTCTGGATGACGTGTGTACAGACATCATGCACCTGGACAGCCAGAAGTTGTATATTACCGGGCAATTACAGTGAGTGTTTAACCCCCGGACATTTTCCTTTTATATCTTAGTTTTTCCCCTTTTCTTCTTCCAAGAGCCATAACTTTTATTTTCCCCTCAGTGTAGACTTGAAGCTGCTGATGTCCGATCACTTATGCTGTACATACCAGTGCACCAGCCATTGCTATGTATGGCTAGGGTCGCGGTCTATGAACACTGGCTCACAGCCAACATGCACAGGAAGATTGTATTTACGGCTGACCCCCCCCCCCAACCCCAATCCGACCCCCCCCCCGATGTCATGATGACCCATTGACACCCCGAGATAATATCAGGGGCACACCGATGGGAGCTGAGTCCCTAGGCCCCCCCCTCTCCTGCCACCACGAGTTAAAGTCCGGATATCCGCCTGCTGGATAAAAGCTGCGGGCGGATATCCGATCTCCAATCCACCCGCAACTGTTAGATGCACATGATGGCTGATCAGATCTACCATCATATGCAGGGAAAGATGCAGGCTCAGCATCAAAGGCAGGGCCATGACATGACATGGATTTATAAGCAAGAAGAGACCGAGGCACTCCTCCTAATGTGTACTGATGCGCTGAAACACGTAGGCTTATGTAAAATATTGAGAAGGGGTTAAGGGCACCGGGGGTGTTTGTGTGACCCCTCCAGACTGTGCCCGGGGTCTGATCACACCTGAATGCTTTTCCTTCCAGTGACCTTTAAGAAGATGTATAAGCAAAAACAGAAGGAGATGCAGAAACAGTACGACAAGCAGGAGAAGAAGCTGAAGGACCTCAAAGCAGGAGGGAAATCATCCAAACAAGCGGTAAGAGGCAGGAGGAGGCCTGTGCATGTAATATCCAGCGTCCCCTCTCATCCATGACCTACCATGAGATGCTTGGTGGTGGAGTTGTCCTTTAAGAGGCGGATCTCATCCCTGTGTTGTCCTCCTCCAGGAGAAACAGACAAAAGAAGCGCTAACACGAAAGCAGCAGAAATGTCGGAAGAACAACCCAGGCGAGGAAAGCAACGAACCGTCCGAGCTACTGAAGAGGCCAAAGGAGTACACCGTGAAATTCACCTTCCCGAACCCCCCACCGCTCAGCCCCCCTATACTGGGCCTGCACGGTAAGGACCGAACCCCGGGCCATGGCCCATGCCTGACCCCCCCCCCCCCTGTGCCCCACGTGTGACTACCACCCCCATCACCCTCAGGCTGCGCCCCACGTGTGATTACCATCCCCACCCCCCTCAGGCTGCGCCTACGTGTGATTACCACCCCACCCCCTCAGGCTGCGCCCCACGTGTGATTACCACCCCACCTCACTCTGACAGCACCCCATGTGTGACTACCCCCCCCCCCTGACCATGCTCCACGTGTGACTGCTGTCCCAGCCGCACCCCACCCCCCTCTAACCGTGCCCCATGTGTGACTACCATCCCCCACCCCCCTGACCGTGCTCCACGTGTGACTGCCACCCCACCCCACGCCTGACCCACTCCTGGGATGCGCCCCCACGTCCTAACCTTTTCTTCGTGTTCCTACAGGGGTTGAGTTTGGCTACTCCGGGCAGAAGCTGCTGTTTAAGAATCTGGATTTTGGCATAGACATGGACTCCCGAGGTGAGCAGCGCCGGCCCCGCCACATCAATGACAGCCGCCCTGATAATAAAGGGGAGCCGTCATCAGAACATTACCGACTGTTTAACTGTTTGTGTTACATGTATTTAAAAATAAAAAAAATTGGCAATTTTTTTAATATCAAAATTATAAAAAGCAAAAAATAATTCTTGTTATTAACACACCGGACACTGGGGCTAATGTAGACTCGCACTTTCTGTTCTTTTATCGGAGGTTCTCTGTAGGCTCCTTAGAGGCAGATTTAGGCTGGCTTCACAACACGTCTTTTGGGATCCTGTTCTGTCTATTTTGAAAAGGACAGAACAGGATCCGTTTTTTGCCTCCCCATGTATCCCTATGGTGCCGGATTGGTCATAAATGACCTCCGATTCTGCCAGTTCAGTCCCGGATTAATTTCTGTCCTGTTTTTTCCCGGCCTCAAAATCGGAGACTGTGTGTGATGTCAGCATGTGTCCAGGGAGTGTGGACACAGGCTGGAACCACACAAACATCGGTTAACCCTGCAGGAAGTGGCTTATTAGCCGCATCTGCAGCCTCTGTGCTCACATGCCGCACAGAGGCTGCAGCTAGGGTTAATATGCAGCTAAATAACGGGAATTACAAAATGTGCCCAGCAGCTGGGCTTTTAATAATCATCTTTCACCGCTGCTGTCACAGCGGTGAAAGATGATTAGTTACTGTACTGTGAAAGTAAAAGCCCCAACACCACTGGCCTGGTTCGGCTCCCCCCAGCTCTCTCTGTCCGGTCCCTCAAAATCCTGGATATGGACACAGAAATGGCATCCGGAGTTTACAATCCTGCCTGTTCTGTCCATGTGGTCCTGCAAATAAACAGGATCCACACAGGAACAAAACGTGATATGAAGCCAGCCTTACAGTGATTGATAACCCTTTATACAAAGAATCTGCCCCGCCCTTCACACACGCTCATTAGAGGCTTCAAGACAAAATATGTCAGAGGCAGCACATTGCTACTAATGTACATGTGCATCTCATTAAACAAGAGGTTAGTCTACAAAGAAAAAAGAAAAAAGACCCGTTGGCAAGTGTGAAAATGACAAGAAAGATTGTGTGTTACAAAAAGAAATTGCCAAAAAGTTTTTATTTAACACAAGCCCAATGATGGCTTCTATTGAATGTTGAATTTCACTCTTATCCTACCTCAAGAAGACGCACAGACAATACTAAATTACTGCCCCTATGTACAAGAATATAACTACTATAACACTGCTCCTATGTACAAGAATATAACTACTATAATACTGCCCCTATATACAGGAATATAACTACATAATACTGCCCCTATGTACAAGAATATAACTACTATAATACTGCTCCTATATACAAGAATATAACTACTATAATACTGCCCCTATGTACAAGAATATAACTACTATAATACTGCTCCTATATACAAGAATATAACTACTATAATACTGCCCCTATGTACAAGAATATAACTACTATAATACTGCCCCTATATACAAGAATATAACTACTATAATACTGCCCCTATATACAAGAATATAACTACTATAATACTGCTCCTATATACAAGAATATAACTACTATAATACTGCTCCTATATACAAGAATATAACTACTATAACACTGCTCCTATGTACAAGAATATAACTACTATAATACTGCCCCTATATACAGGAATATAACTACTATAATACTGCCCCTATGTACAAGAATATAACTACTATAATACTGCTCCTATATACAAGAATATAACTACTATAATACTGCTCCTATATACAAGAATATAACTACTATAATACTGCTCCTATATACAAGAATATAACTACTATAATACTGTCCCTATGTACAGGAATATAACTACTATAATACTGTCCCTATATACAAGAATATAACTACTATAATACTGCTCCTATATACAAGAATATAACTACTATAATACTGCTCCTATGTACAAGAATATAACTACTATAATACTGCTCCTATATAGAAGAATATAACTACTATAATACTGCTCCTATGTACAAGAATATAACTACTATAATACTGCCCCTATGTACAAGAATATAACTACTATAATACTGCCCTTATGTACAAGAATATATCTACTATAATACTGCCCTTATGTACAAGAATATAACTACTATAATACTGATCTTATGTACAAGAATATAACTACTATAATACTGCCCCTATATACAAGAATATAACTACTATAATACTGCCCTTATGTACAAGAATATAACTACTATAATACTGATCTTATGTACAAGAATATAACTACTATAATACTGCCCCTATGTACAAGAATATAACTACTATAATACTGCTCCTATGTACAACAATATACCGTAACTACTATAATACTGCCCCTATATACAAGACTATAACTACTATAATACTGCTCCTATGTACAAGAATATAACTACTATAATACTGCTCCTATATAGAAGAATATAACTACTATAATACTGCTCCTATATACAAGAATATAACTACTATAATACTGTCCCTATGTACAGGAATATAACTACTATAATACTGTCCCTATATACAAGAATATAACTACTATAATACTGCTCCTATATACAAGAATATAACTACTATAATACTGCTCCTATGTACAAGAATATAACTACTATAATACTGCTCCTATATAGAAGAATATAACTACTATAATACTGCTCCTATGTACAAGAATATAACTACTATAATACTGCCCCTATGTACAAGAATATAACTACTATAATACTGCCCTTATGTACAAGAATATATCTACTATAATACTGCCCTTATGTACAAGAATATAACTACTATAATACTGATCTTATGTACAAGAATATAACTACTATAATACTGCCCCTATATACAAGAATATAACTACTATAATACTGCCCTTATGTACAAGAATATAACTACTATAATACTGATCTTATGTACAAGAATATAACTACTATAATACTGCCCCTATGTACAAGAATATAACTACTATAATACTGCTCCTATGTACAACAATATACCGTAACTACTATAATACTGCCCCTATATACAAGACTATAACTACTATAATACTGCTCCTATGTACAAGAATATAACTACTATAATACTGCTCCTATATAGAAGAATATAACTACTATAATACTGCCCCTATGTACAAGAATATAACTACTATAATACTGCCCTTATGTACAAGAATATATCTACTATAATACTGCCCTTATGTACAAGAATATAACTACTATAATACTGATCTTATGTACAAGAATATAACTACTATAATACTGCCCCTATATACAAGAATATAACTACTATAATACTGCCCCTATGTACAAGAATATAACTACTATAATACTGCTCCTATATACAAGACTATAACTACTATAATACTGCCCCTATATACAAGAATATAAGTACTATAATACTGCTCCTATGTACAAGAATATAAGTACTATAATACTGCTCCTATGTACAAGAATATATCTACTATAATACTGCTCCTATGTACAAGAATATAACTACTATAATACTGCTCCTATGTACAAGAATATAACTACTATAATACTGCTCCTATGTACAGGAATATAACTACTATAATACTGCTCCTATGTACAGCAATATAACTACTATAATACTGCTCCTATGTACAAGAATATAACTACTATAATACTGCCCCTATGTACAAGAATATAACTACTATAATACTGCCCCTATGTACAAGAATATAACTACTATAATACTGCCCCTATGTACAAGAATATAACTACTATAATACTGCCCCTATGTACAAGAATATAACTACTATAATACTGCCCCTATGTACAAGAATATAACTACTATAATACTGCCCCTATGTACAAGAATATAACTACTATAATACTGCCCCTATGTACAAGAATATAACTACTATAATACTGCCCCTATATACAAGAATATAACTACTGGTATAATACTGCCCCTATGTACAAGAATATAACTACTGGTATAATACTGCCCCTATATACAAGAATATAACTACTGGTATAATACTGCTCCTATATACAAGAATATAACTACTATACGCTATGTACAGGATTAACTACTAAATATGCCCTATGAGCAGCAATTAACTACTAATTACATGCTCCTATTAACAAGATTAACTATGGTTAATATGCTCTATACAAGAAATAACAATAATACGACCCTTAGCAAGTTAAAACTGACAAAAATGTTGTTGTTACAAAAAGAAATTTACATAAAGTGTTATTAATTAACACAACAATGATGGCACTAATTAATATTGAATATCACTCTATATCTACACTCAAGAAGGATAGCACAGAATATACTATAATACTGCCCTATATACAAGAATATAACTACTATAATACTGCTCCTATATACAAGAATATAACTACTATAATACTGCCCCTATATCAAGAATATAACTACTATAATACTGCTCCTAATTACAAGAATATAACTACTATAATACTGCCCTATATGACAAGAATATAACTACTATAATACTGCTCCAATGTACAAGAATATAACTACTATAATACTGCCCTATATTACAGGAATATAACTACTATAATACTGCTCCTATGTACAAGAATATAACTACTATAATACTGCCCCTATGTACAAGAATATAACTACTATAATACTGCTCACTATATACAAGAATATAACTACTATAATACTGCCCTATACTACAAGAATATAACTACTATAATACTACCCGTATATACAGGAATATAACTACTATAATACTGCTCCCTATGTACAAGAATATAACTACTATAATACTGCTCCTATATACAGGAATATAGCTACTATAATACTGCTCCTATATACAGGAATATAACTACTATAATACTGCCCCTATATCAAGAATATAACTACTATAGTACTGCTCCTTTGATTAATGGATTATTCATCTTTGCTCTTTCTTCTCATCAGTCTGTATTGTGGGTCCGAATGGAGTGGGGAAGAGTACGCTGCTCCTGCTGCTGACGGGCAGACTGACCCCGGTGAGTACACGGTGGCCGGTTCTTCATTATTATTCATTACCTTTACAGACAGATATTAAAATGTTTCTCTTTCATCTTTGCAGACAAAAGGAGAAATGAGGAAAAACCATAGACTGGTGAGTCCCGGGGGTCTGCAGAGCCCCGATGCCCCCCTATGTCTAAACTCTTCTCCATGCATTATTAAATATATTTTATTTATTTTTGGGTCCCATAGAAAATCGGCTTCTTTAATCAGCAATACGCCGACCAGCTGAACATGGAGGAGACGGCGACCGAGTATCTGCAGCGAAACTTCAACCTGGCGTATCAGGACGCCCGGAAATGTCTGGGGCGGTTTCGGTCTTGAGAGCCACGCGCACACCATCCAGATCTGCAAGCTGTCAGGTGACAGAGACCCCTTCAGTCCTCCCTCCTGTCTTGTCCTCTGGTTCCCCCTGTTATCCTATCCTCCTCCCCCCCCCCTTCCCCTCATCGTCACGGCTCTGGTTCCTCCTGTCACATCAGATATTAATGGCGGGGTCTGTGGTCTCTATTGCAGGAGGGCAGAAGGCGCGTGTCGTCTTTGCAGAGCTGTGTTGTCGGGAGCCTGACGTCCTCATTTTGGTGAGTATAAGTGACATTAGATCAGTTCTTCCTAGTCATCCATTCATCTGATCCTGGTCCTCCATTACTGCCCCCTACAGGATGAACCCACAAATAACTTGGACATTGAATCCATTGATGCTTTGGCTGAAGCCGTAAATGAATATAAAGGAGGTAGGTTTCCATTTGTCAGGGGAGGTTTGTAAAAAAGGGCCTCGTTTATGTCTATGCACATTTCACGCCGTCTCCCCTGTCCGCACAGCGGTGATCAACGTCAGCCACTGATGCCCGGTTGATACAGAGACGAACTGCCAGCTGTGGGTGGTGGAAGACCAGACTGTGAACCAGATTGAAGGCGACTTCGAGGACTACAAGAGGGAAGTGCTGGAGAGTCTGGGCGAAGTCATAGTCCACAAGCCCAAAGACAAGGAGTGACCGGCCCCAACCCACGTGCCATAGCCACCGCCCAGAGACAGACCCATGATGAGATTGGTGGAGGACAGACGACAGGGGGGGATCCTTCCCATTTTTAAATCTCATTTTGCTGCCTTGTTCATGCTGAGAAGAATAAATATTTATATATTGGGAATAATTGTGGCAGCTTTCACTATAGAATGAGGCCCTATAGCCCGATCACAGCTGGTAACTGTCTAGTCAGAGATCAGTGATATCCAAGCTGTGCTGCCCGGCTCAGGAGCGAATTGGGCAGGAAATGTTCTAAAATGTAGTCCTGTTTCTTATCTTGGTATGAGAGGATAAATAAAAGTGTCCGTCTTGTCTGGCGCGTTCACCTCTCACAAGTGGATGCGCTCCACCAGATCAGCACAAAATCCAGGTATAATCTAAAATTTATAGTTATACAAAAACCTTTAACATGGATGGATTATCCACAAGAACAAACAATAAATAGATTTAAAGAATTTGGCACAAATCAAAATTGAATAGTTGAGTACCAGAGCAGTAATACTCGATTTCTTTATTATCACTCCCATCATTGTAATTTCTCATTGGCCCAATTCCTATCGTCTAGGGGTGCAGACAGTGCTTTATTGCTCGGTTATTACATGACTGTCCGCTTCTGAACTTTCACCCTACCCCATTTCCACATTATCAGACGCCATTGTGTAAGGTCACCGTACCTCATACTCAACTCAAAGATTTCTGGACACACGGACACTTTGTTATAATTTAATTATGTACAAGTATATGTTACAAATCCACAGGCAAGTTCAAGGTTGCGCATGCAGACACAGCAGTGCAGAGTATTTCAGAGCCTCCTGTGGCGCTCTGGGACAGATAAGACTACAACTGTTGGATGGTAGATCAGACTATGGCGCAGCGGCTCGTCCTGTCCGCGCTGGGCTCCCGCCGTCTCTTCAGCCGTATTATGTAGGACGTGCAGCAGTGCAATGGGAGGGTCAGAGTTCATGAGGCATTTTAGGGCTAGAGAGAAGGTTCAGAGCCGGTCGTTCTTCTACCAGCCCCAGAGCAATAAGAGCTGCAGCTAAAACGGTCTTCTTGGTGACTGTGATGGGGGATGAAGGCATTACCTGGAAGACAAGGGCACACATCTCTTCATTGCTCGATCGTGGAGGACACATATCGGCCCTGGGTTTGTATCACTTACCTGCTCCACCTTGTGTAGAGCAATCAACCCGTCCGGAGCCAGCTGGAAGGTGGAGAACACGTCGTATGTCCTGAGAATGAGAACAACGGTCAAAACAGAACCGCACCAATAGTTAGACTATTATAATAATAAAGTTCAGCTCTCCCCTAAGCATCCCAGGTAGATCTGGTCCACACCCTGGTCCTGGCAGGTAGAAATCCAATGTAAAGCTGAACTCAGGCACGGCGGGCAAGTATAAATACCAGTATTCTTTATTTCACAGATTAAAACATTGTGATGCAGGCAGTGGGCACCCCAGTGGTGAGAAGAGGGAATCCCACACAGTTCAACTTTTAAGTGTTAATCGTGGACTACAATCATCAACCCATGATTAATCCAACGCTCTTAAAGAAGACATGGGGAAGCACTCACTGGGTTAGTTCAACATCTTTTATTGATTGACCATACATTACATGCATCCAGAGACAGCTAGCATTGTGAGGGAGGGTAGTGCCTCCTGCACCACCCACCCACCCTCCCTCCCTCCCTCCCAATACCACCGACACTAGCTGTCTCTGGGTGCATGTAATGTATGGTCCATCAATAAAGATATCAGACTTAGGCTGTGGTCACACATAGAAATCCGTTTTTGGAAGTGATTTTCATCACCAATCCGTTTTTTTCTGGGTGCTTTTTGAGCCTCCTGCACTCCTGAACGTTTTTGGACTTTTCATTAAAAAAACGCATGCGTTTCCCATAGGGCCCCATGTTAAAAAAACGCATGCGTTTTTTAAATGATGCCAAAAACGTTGCATGCAACGTTTTTGACTCAAAAACGGACAGGGCAATGTTTGGAGCTCCAGAGAAAAACGGACAGGGTGTTTATTACATCTAATCCGTTTTTCTGTCAGTTTTTGGACTTAGAAAAAAAAAATGAGAAAACTGAAGCCAAAAACGGACTGAGGGCTTATGTGGAACCCCAGCCTAACCCGGTGAGTGCTTCCCCATGTCTTCTTTAATAGCATTGGATAAATCTTGCAGTGCGTCTTGGGAGAGGGTGTGGGGGAGTACCACAGTTCTCCGCTCCTTGGGCAGGCAGTGGTCCCTGACCGCAGGCGAAGGCAGACTTCCCCAGTATAGTGCCCAGAACCTAACAGACTTCCAATCCATGATTAAAGGGATCCTGTCCCCTCCAAAACACCTCCTAAGCTATCAAATCACATCCCCGCAGCATTCCATCACTAATCTCACACTTCTTTTGGATCAGAAAAGCATCCTGTGAAAGTGGAGAAAAACGTTTCATACCTTACTCATTAGCGATGGTAATTAGCTGTGGCTATATTCTTTAGCCCCTTGGGCGGGCCATCTTCGTCATAAGATCACGCCCTGATGGGCGTGATCTTATATTCAGTGCCTCCCTGCTCTCTTGGGCTGTAATGACACAAATTGCGTCATTTCCGGCATCTGGTGACGTCAGTACACCCACGTCGCTCTGTAGGCTTCAAGCACCGCATTGCGCATGCGGCGTGGGTGTACTGACGTCACCCGATGCCGGAAATGACGCGATTCGCATCATTACAGCCTTTACAGCGCCGTGGAGAGCAGGGAGGCGCTGAATACAATATGAATAGAAGATCACGCCTATTAGGGCGTGATCTTATGATGACGAGAGCCCGCCTTAGTGACTAAAGAATATCACCACAGCTAATTAACATCGCTAATGAGTAAGTTATAAAATGTTTTTTTCCACTTTCACAGGATGCTTTTCTGAGCCAAAAGGAGTGTGAGATTAGTGATAGGGTGCTGCAGGGACATGACTTGCTAGCTTAAGAGGCGTTTTGGAGGTGACAGGATCCCTTTAAGACAAGTTCAAATGTGTGGGATTCTCACTGCCTGCATCACAAGGCTTTAATCCATGCAATAAAGAATACAGGGTTTATACTTGCCTGAGTTTGCTGGAGACCTGTTCAGCTTTACATTGAATCCCCTGGCATGCAACAGACAAACATGCCCAGTTTACTCGCTACACTATTGCTCCCTGTTGTGAGCCATCTCTGCTCTGCGTTGAGGCCCGATAATGGCATATATTAGGCTAATGTCAGTCCTGCCCTCCCGAATATCCCTGCAAACACAATTGTCTGCCAAACCTGCTACTTCCAGGGCAACTGAAATTCTACCGTCAAAATGTAAGTGGGTAAGACAGCAGTGATCGGAGTCTGGCTCTGGTCCAGGCTGCATAATACAGTCAGCACCTGCCCTGTGTGGAGCAGGCTCAGCTCCTGAGTCTTCTCCACACCCCCTTACCTGATATACAATGTTATAAGATGTCATGCAGCAAGAAGGGATTAGAGATGTAGCAAAGAAACATGACTGAATAACAAAACCAGCGCCCCTCCTGTCCACATGACTGTACTGCAGCTCAGACTATGAGCACGAGTGATGCTGCCCACTACCATTCCCCAGCGGAGATGTTCACCTGTACAGTTCACTCTTGTCCTTGCGGAAGAAGTAGAGCAGGAGCGTGTGCAGCGGGAGGCCGGAGACGGACCAGCGCGCCTGGATGGTGTTGTTCTCAGGATGAGCCGTCAGCTTCAGCACCGAGAGCCGAGTGTTGGTGAAATAACTCAGGAGCAGCAGGCGGGTGACTGTCACAAGGACCTGGTACTTCATCCGACCGCTGTAAGAGAAGACAAATATGGGAGGTAATCACCTACGGAAGAGCTCACTGACAGGATACACGTTGGCTCCGCTCTTACTGTAAGTGAATGTGCAGCATGTTACTGACGAACTCCATGTCCCTCCTGTAGTTGGAATAATTCACCGGCTTCCATAGGAAATTCGGTAACTGTAAAGTGAAAGAAAAGGCCTCAAAAGGAAGAAAGTCCAAAATGAGCAGAGAATCAGGCTACAGTCAAAAAAAAAGGCATAGGTCAAGTCACAATCTGCACCTTAAAAAAATATATAGAAATTTTGCAGAAACAACACTTCCTGATCCTTACAGAAGATTCTTCAGCAGTCTCATTTTCAACACAGACACCATGATAGGTTATGAGGCCAGAAAACCTCCCATAATCATATTAGCTGCTATATGACTGATATCACCTATTGTGAATGGTGGATCCTGTGTTATCACAGCTCACCTCCTCCCCCTGTACAATGACTGATAACACCTCTATATACAGTAGATAACACAGGATCCACCATTCACAATAGGTGATATCACAGCTCACCTCCTCCTGTACAATGACTGATAACACCTCTATATACAGAAGATAACACAGGATCCACCATTCACAATAGATATCACAGCTCACCTCCTCCTGTACAATGACTGATAACACCTCTATATACAGTAGATAACACAGGATCCACCATTCACAATAGGTGATATCACAGCTCACCTCCTCCTGTACAATGACTGATAACACCTCTATATACAGAAGATAACACAGGATCCACCATTCACAATAGATATCACAGCTCACCTCCTCCTGTACAATGACTGATAACACCTCTATATACAGTAGATAACACAGGATCCACCATTCACAATAGGTGATATCACAGCTCACCTCCTCCTGTACAATGACTGATAACAGCTCTATATACAGTAGATAACACAGGATCCACCATTCACAATAGGTGATATCACAGCTCACCTCCTCCTCCTGTACAATGACTGATAACACCTCTATATACAGTAGATAACACAGGATCCACCATTCACAATAGATGATGTCACAGCTCACCTCCTCCTGTACAATGACTGATAACACCTTTATATACAGTAGATAACACAGGATCCACCATTCACAATAGGTGATATCACAGCTCACCTCCTCCTGTACAATGACTGATAACACCTCTATATACAGTAGATAACACAGGATCCACCATTCACAATAGATGATGTCACAGCTCACCTCCTCCTGTACAATGACTGATAACACCTTTATATACAGTAGATAACACAGGATCCACCATTCACAATAGGTGATATCACAGCTCACCTCCTCCTGTACAATGACTGATAACACCTCTATATACAGAAGATAACACAGGATCCACCATTCACAATAGATATCACAGCTCACCTCCTCCTGTACAATGACTGATAACACCTCTATATACAGTAGATAACACAGGATCCACCATTCACAATAGGTGATATCACAGCTCACCTCCTCCTGTACAATGACTGATAACAGCTCTATATACAGTAGATAACACAGGATCCACCATTCACAATAGGTGATATCACAGCTCACCTCCTCCTCCTGTACAATGACTGATAACACCTCTATATACAGTAGATAACACAGGATCCACCATTCACAATAGATGATATCACAGCTCACCTCCTCCTGTACAATGACTGATAACACCTCTATATACAGTAGATGACACAGGATCCACCATTCACAATAGGTGATATCACAGCTCACCTCCTCCTCCTGTGCAATGACTGATAACACCTCTATATACAGTAGATAACACAGGATCCACCATTCACAATAGGTGATATCACAGCTCACCTCCTCCTGTACAATGACTGATAACACCTCTATATACAGTAGATAACACAGGATCCACCATTCACAATAGGCGATATCACAGCTCACCTCCTCCTCCTGTGCAATGACTGATAACACCTCTATATACAGTAGATAACACAGGATCCACCATTCACAATAGGTGATATCACAGCTCACCTCCTCCTGTGCAATGACTGATAACACCTCTATATACAGTAGATAACACAAGATCCACCATTCACAATAGGCGATATCACAGCTCACTTCCTCATAGGAGTAAATCTTTGGCGGCGGTGATCGATTTCTGTAGGACCCTTTCTGCCATTATGATACACTAGCTGTGAGCCGGATTCTAAAGAATCGGGAGTCTAGAATCTGTATATAATTTTTTAAGAGTTTTAAATAATAGCCTTAAACAGCAGATATATGACTAAGTAGGCGATGTAGGCAGAACTGTGAGGGTAGCAATATAGTGGAGGTGTAGAAAGAGTTAATGTCCGACTAACAGGACTATAACAGAGTAGGAACTTATAATGATATCAAAAATGTTATTGAAGGAGTTAATGTCCCACAGGCACTCCCACAACAGACTCAGCGCTGTAAATTATATCCAAAATGGTGTTCAAGGGGTTAATGTAGCAGTGGCAGTAGTTATAAACACTACCAAATATGCAGTTAATGCTGAACTGGTATATAATGGGTTAATTTCGCAGTGTGATTACAACTATACACTGTGTAATAGAAATAACAACAATGGAATATAAGGGGTTAATGTTCCTACTGGCAGTAGTAATAGAGACTACAAAGTATGGAGTTAAGGCAGAAATGGTAAATAAGGGGTTAACTTCGCAGTGGCAGTACAACTACACACTGTTATAGAAATTACAGATAAAACGGAATGTAAGGGGTTAATGTTGCTACTGTCATGAGTACAATGAGAATAGCGCCTCACTTCCCATTAAGATATAATGGATGACTTTGAGTTTCAAATTTACCGCTGTAAGTGAGGCGCTATGCTCATTGGTCGGTGCCAGCACACAGCGACCAATGAGCATAGCGCCTCACTTCCCATTGAGATACATAGCGGTCTTTAGAGCTGTGCATGGCCGGGCCCTTGGGTCTATTTTAGGCCACGGCGCTCGGCTCTCGTTGGTCGTCGCCGGTGCGGGTGACTCGCAATGGCCGCTGCGCGGCCATTGCTTGCGCCCCTGCATCGGCTCGCAATGCCCGCTGGGCAGCCACGTCCACGACAACGGAAGTAGCGCCGAAACTTACGGAAGTGCGTTAGGAGAATTATATATTAGATTTGCGCACATGTAGATGCTCATTTATTATAATCAATATGGTGATTTCTGACCCCATCCCACTCACCTCATCCCTCAGTTTCTCGTACATCACTGCCAGGTGTTGCTCCATGTCTGATTTGTCGCTCCCGGGGGTCTGGGCGGTCCGGACCCTCTTGCTTGGTGTAAACATCAATAACCCTTCGTGTACTGGAGGCAGGGGCAGCACGAGAGCCTGGTACGGGGTCCTGCAAACTCCAGGCTCAAACAAGCTTCTAAAACAGTCTAGCTGGGAACTACTGAGGTGCCAGCACTCGAGCTCCAGGCGGGGCCCGCTGCAGGGCATGGCACAGGGTAGACATCCCAGTACAGGCTGTGGAGGTAATTTATTCATTATAAAGTCCCGTGGGGTCGGGCCCCGCTCTGGCGGTGGTGGGAGACACATGTGGTGGCCCGTGGGTCGGATCCTCACAGACGAGGTGGGCGCCGGTGATGGTAATGGTCTTCTAAGAGGAGCCGAGAGGCGAGGACAGGGCCGCAGATCCCGGAACAAGACGACGTCTCGAGCCTAGAACGAAACAAGAGGTAGAAGAAACGGTGAGGGCAGATAAGACGAGGACACATAGGGGGGGCAAGGGGGTACGGCTGCCACAGAGGATGGGGGGGGGGGGGGAGGGGGCGTGGACGCACAGCCACCACAAGGGGGGGGGGGAAACGAGGGCGCACAGCCGCCACAGAGGGTGGGGGGGGGGGGGGGGGGGAAGGGGGCGCATAGCCACCACAGAGGGGGGGACGAGGGCGCACAGCCACCACAGGGGGGGGACGAGGGCGCACAGCCATCACAGAGGGGAGGGGGGAGGCGCGGGTGCCACAGAGGGGGGGTGTGATGCCTCATTCATCTAATTCCACATTTCCTGCATCATCCACGCCAGCCGTCCTGTGACCGAGCAGCTACTACATAACAAGACGCAGCACGGCCTTCATTATGAGAAAACAAAATACCATTGTTGTTCAAAGCAACCAATCACAGCACAGCTTTCATTATTCCAAAGCACTATAATAAATGAAAGCTGTGTAGCGATTGGTCACTGTTTTACCCAAAGCAACCAATCACAGCGCAGCTTTCATTATTCAACAGCACTGTCATAAATTAAAACTGTAGCGATTGGTTGTTGTTATGAATTCTGTCTGTGGCAACCAATCAAAGCTCAGGACTCAATGTTTAACTGCACAATCATAAATGAAAGCTGCGCTGCGATTGGTTGCTAGGCATCTATTCTGTATCATGGCAACCAATCAAAGCTGAGGACTCAATTTTGAAGCGCACCATCATAAATAAAAGCTGTGATGTGATTGGTTGCTATGCTTTTATTCTGCTGGTGGCATCCAATCAGCATTCAGATTGTGTTTTTAAACAGGCGCTGGCACCATAAAACGCACGTCCTGATTGGTTGCTATAGGCAACAAGGCTTATTCCACTGACACGTGGTTCACCCGGTGGAGGGGATGATCAGAGGTGAAGCCGCAGGGCCGTTCTGCAGATTGCAGTTAGCGGTCTCCCGGCAGTGATGACCGGCCATCCCCAGCACTTACCCGCACACTCTCCCGCAGTCTGCCCGCCGCTCCTCCAGCGCTGCGGATCCCGCCTTTCCACCGACTCCCGAGCCCGGGAGCTCCGCGGAGCCGCCTCACACACAGGGCCATGGCGCCCAGCACCGCGCTCCAGCCGGTAAACGGGCGTGACGTCACACAACTAAAACCGGCAACCGCCGCGGAGAGATCGCACCCGAGGAGTGACCGCCGTCCAATAGAGGGAGAAAACGTAAATCCGCTCCAGCCAATTAAAATGACGCAAAATCCTGACGGACCAATCAGAGCTCATAGGTGTGTGTACAATGTCCAATCAGGATGTCTATGGCTGCCAGGTATCCGCCCTACAGAGCTCTCGACCAATAGACACTCAGCTCGCAGTGGCACTTCCGCGGTCTGCGTTCCACCACTTCTTGCGCCGTAGCCAGCTCCTCATTGGCTACTGTATCACATGACCGTCTAACGCGTGATGTGATTGGTCTAGAGTATAACTAGGGCGTGTTTGTGGTAGCCATCTTTATTAAGGGCAAGATACATGTCCTTCAATGACATGCTGAGAGGACACTGAGTGCAGAGCTAGTGTAAAGACATGTGAAGGGGGATGGGCTGTGACCCTCTGCTACACCCACCATCATGTACACCGGGGACCCCAGAGCTACACCCAGCATCATGTACACCGGAGACCCCAGGGTCTGCTCCACCCAGCATCACGTACATCGGGGACCCCAGGGTCTGCTACACCCAGCATCACGTACACCGGGGACCCCAGGGTCTGCTACACCCAGCATCACGTACACCGGGGACCCCAGGGTCTGCTCCACCCAGCATCATGTACACCGGGGACCCCAGGGTCTGCTCCACCCAGCATCATGTACACCGGGGACCCCAGGGTCTGCTCCACCCAGCATCATGTACACCGGGGACCCCAGGGTCTGCTCCACCCAGCATCATGTACACCGGGGACCCCGGGGTCTGCTACACCCAGCATCATGTACACCGGCGACCCCAGGGTCTGCTACACCCAGCATCATGTACACCGGGGACCCCGGGGTCTGCTACACCCATCACCATGTACATCGGGGACCCCGGAGCTACACCCAGCATCATGGACACCGGGGACCCCAGGGTCTGCTCCACCCAGCATCATGTACACCGGGGACCCCAGAGCTCCACCCAGCATCACGTACACCGGGGACCCCAGGGTCTGCTCCACCCAGCATCATGTACATCGGGGACCCCAGGGTCTGCTCCACCCAGCATCATGTACACCGGGGACCCCAGGGTCTGCTCCACCCAGCATCATGTACACCGGGGACCCCAGGGTCTGCTCCACCCAGCATCATGTACACCGGGGACCCCAGGGTCTGCTCCACCCAGCATCATGTACACCGGGGACCCCGGAGCTACACCCAGCATCATGGACACCGGGGACCCCAGAGCTCCACCCAGCATCATGGACACCGGTGACCCCAGAGCTACACCCAGCAACATGTACACCGGTGACCCCAGGGTCTGCTCCACCCAGCATCATGTACACCGGGGACCCCAGGGTCTGCTCCATCCAGCATCATGTACACCGGTGACCCCAGGGTCTGCTCCATCCAGCATCATGTACACCGGTGACCCCAGGGTCTGCTCCACCCAGCATCATGTACACCGGGGACCCCAGGGTCTGCTCCATCCAGCATCAAGTTCAGCAGGGACCCCAGGGTCTTCTCCATCCAGCATCATGTACACCGGGGACCCCAGGGTCTGCTCCATCCAGCATCATACACACCGGGGACCCCAGGGTCTGCTCCACCCAGCATCATGTACACCGGGGACCCCAGGGTCTGCTCCACCCAGCATCATGTACACCGGGGACCCCAGGGTCTGCTCCACCCAGCATCATGTACACCGGGGACCCCAGAGCTACACCCAGCATCATATACACCGGGGACCCCAGAGCTACACCAGCATCATGTACACCGGGGACCCAGGGTCTGCTCCACCCAGCATCATGTACACCGGGGACCCCAGAGCTACACCCAGCATCATATACACCGGGGACCCCAGAGCTACACCCAGCATCATGTACACCGGGGACCCCAGAGCTACACCCAGCATCATGTACACCGGTGACCCCAGGGTCTGCTCCACCCAGCATCATGTACACCGGGGACCCCAGTGTCTGCTCCACCCAGCATCATATACGCCGGGGACCCCAGAGTCTGCTCCACCCAGCATCATGCACACCGGGGACCCCGGGGTCTGCTCCACCCAGCATCATGTACACCGGGGACCCCAGAGTCTGCTCCACCCAGCATCATGTACACCGGGGACCCCAGAGTCTGCTCCACCCAGCATCATGTACACCGGGGACCCCAGGGTCTGCTCCACCCAGCATCATGTACACCGGGGACCCCAGGGTCTGCTCCACCCAGCATCATGTACACCGGGGACCCCGGGGTCTGCTACACCCAGCATCATGTACACCGGCGACCCCAAGGTCTGCTACACCCAGCATCATGTACACCGGGGACCCCGGGGTCTGCTACACCCATCACCATGTACATCGGGGACCCCGGAGCTACACCCAGCATCATGGACACCGGGGACCCCAGGGTCTGCTCCACCCAGCATCATGTACACCGGGGACCCCAGAGCTCCACCCAGCATCACGTACACCGGGGACCCCAGGGTCTGCTCCACCCAGCATCATGTACACCGGGGACCCCAGGGTCTGCTCCACCCAGCATCATGTACACCGGGGACCCCAGGGTCTGCTCCACCCACCATCATGTACACCGGGGACCCCAGGGTCTGCTCCACCCAGCATCATGTACACCAGGGACCCCAGGGTCTGCTCCACCCAGCATCATGTACACCGGGGACCCCGGAGCTACACCCAGCATCATGGACACCGGGGACCCCAGAGCTACACCCAGCATCATGGACACCGGTGACCCCAGAGCTACACCCAGCAACATGTACACCGGTGACCCCAGGGTCTTCTCCATCCAGCATCATGTACACCGGGGACCCCAGGGTCTGCTCCATCCAGCATCATACACACCGGGGACCCCAGGGTCTGCTCCACCCAGCATCATGTACACCGGGGACCCCAGGGTCTGCTCCATCCAGCATCATGTACACCGGGGACCCCAGGGTCTGCTCCACCCAGCATCATGTACACCGGGGACCCCAGAGCTACACCCAGCATCATATACACCGGGGACCCCAGAGCTACACCCAGCATCATGTACACCGGGGACCCCAGGGTCTGCTCCACCCAGCATCATGTACACCGGGGACCCCAGAGCTACACCCAGCATCATATACACCGGGGACCCCAGAGCTACACCCAGCATCATGTACACCGGTGACCCCAGGGTCTGCTCCACCCAGCATCATGTACACCGGGGACCCCAGTGTCTGCTCCACCCAGCATCATATACGCGGGGACCCCAGAGTCTGCTCCACCCAGCATCATGCACACCGGGGACCCCGGGGTCTGCTCCACCCAGCATCATGTACACCGGGGACCCCAGAGTCTGCTCCACCCAGCATCATGTACACCGGGGACCCCAGAGTCTGCTCCACCCAGCATCATGTACACCGGGGACCCCAGGGTCTACTCCACCCAGCATCATGTACACCGGGGACCCCAGGGTCTGCTCCACCCAGCATCATGTACACCGGAGACCCCGGGGTCTGCTCACCCAGCATCATGTACACCGGGGACCCCAGGGTCTGCTCCACCCAGCATCATGTACATCGGGGACCCCGGTGTCTGCTACACCCAGCATCATGCACACCGGGGACCCCAGAGTCTGCTCCACCCAGCATCATGTACACCGGGGACCCCAGGGTCTGCTACACCCAGCATCATGTACACCGGGGACCCCAGGGTCTGCTACACCCAGCATCATGGACACCGGGGACCCCAGGGTCTGCTCCACCCAGCATCATGTACATCGGGGACCCCAGGGTCTGCTCCACCCAGCATCATGTACACCGGTGACCCCAGGGTCTGCTCCACCCAGCATCATACACACCGGGGACCCCGGGGTCTGCTCCATCCACCATCATGTACACCGTGGACCCCAGGATCTGCTCCATCTGTGTCCGGCCCAGTGTCTCTCTGTCCATCTGTCTAATCCTAGGTGGAACTCTTTCTGCTCCTTTATGGAAAGGGGAAACTTTGTTTCCTTTCAGCAGTGATCCCGGAGCCACTCGTCATCACAAAGCTTGGAGATTCCTCCAAGACTCTGGTACAAGACGATGGGGATGCAGCACCAGGGGTTTATGAAATGTGTGTGAACTGTGGTCACTACAGGGACACTGGGGGAACAGAACCTGATCAGGCTACGTTCACACTGTTTTTTTTGCAATCCGCCAGAGATCGTTTTTGCAACAAAAACATTAATCAATGGGGAAAACAGGAATGGCCACTTTACACACACCAACTTATCTGTCCAACTTCTGAACAACTTACTGGTTGCAGTGAAATCATGGACACATTGTTACATTTGTACACAGTCACAAAACAGAACAATGTGTCCATGATTTCACTACAACCAGTAAGTTGTTCAGAAGTTGGACACAGATATCTGTGTGTGTAAAGTGGCCTGAAGCGTTCTGAATCCTATGGGATCTGGTATCATCCTTTTGCTTCAGGTTCGTACCGGATCCTGTTTAACTAATACAAAAAAAAACAAAACAATGAATGCAAATTTTTTTTGTGCTAGTTGAAAAAACGGATCCGATATTGATTTAATGCAAGTTCAATGTGTGTTGGATCTGGTTTTACTGGCTCGTGCTGAATCTGGTAAAACCGGATCAGGTATGGCTACTAAGCATGTGTGGAATTCAATCACATGGGCTCCAAAACTGGTAGACGGTGCCTATTCTCAAAATGATGTTAAAAACCAGGACAATGACGGAATGATCCGGATTGTGGCATTCCAGTATTATGTCGGGACCTGGGAACCGGATGTGGCAACAAACAGGAACGGTAACATCCGGTTCAGTCTGTTAAAGAACAGGTATTTTAACACATTGTGAAGCCTGCACTGGAAGTAAAGGCAGATGGGACAATAGTGGGGGATACAGGCACCTGGGGCTACCAGCTCCCAACAATGAAGAGAGAAGATTAGATCTTCATATCTATGCAGGAATGTGGGGGCAGGTTGTCCCATTGTTGTCTGGTTCCTGGGAACTCATCATGGCTTCCTTTGATGGTGCCATCACCTTTTGCACATAACAAGTCTCTATACACAGGAGAATGAGGCTGAGACAAAAGAAGAGGAGTCACCACCAAGACAATAGGAAAAGAATCCAGTCACACCTGAGGGGGTTCAGGTGGCCAAATTAGAAAAACAGGCTGGTAAATTGCAGACATGCCGGACTCCCTGCGCCTGTCACATTGCAGCCGCCTTTACATATTTCAATCATTGTGTAAAACAGACCATAAAATAGTGCAGGCTGCAAAGAGTTAAGAAAATCGTCCACGACCGCCGGACTACAGCAGGATCATCTGATCATCCACACACTGCGGCCTTTTGCCACGGAAAGAATGCACCATGATAAAGATGAAAACAATAAAGTGTCCCAATGGAAAATTATGGATGAAGCCATTAGCCAAGCTTCACGTTATTAAATGAAGTCAGTAAGACAGATAGAAACAGTAATGGTGCCGTCACACGCATCAATTTACTGAACGATATTGTTAGCGATCACATGCACGCGCGATCGCTAACAATATCGTTCAGATCGCTGGTGAGCTGTCACACAGGCAGACTCACCAACGATCAATGAACCAGAGACATCGTGGAAACGATTTAAATATCCTTTCCACAATGTCTTGCTCCCGCTGCCAGGCTGCGGTAAGCGGGAGTAGGCTGGTCTCCAAGGTAAACTGCAGGTAACTAGGCAGCGCGAACTGCCTAGATACCCGCTGTGTATCTTGGATACCAGCCTGTGAGCGGAGAAGGCTGGTAACCAAGGTATACATCAGGTATCTAGGCAGCGGGCACTGCCTAGTTAACCGCAAGTTTACCTTGGATACCAGCTCCCATCGCTTCCAGAGGCGCTGGGAGCTGGCTTATCGGTCGTCTCCCGGTGTCACACATAGCATCGCGACCAGCGATAGATTTGAGGACAGGACCTCAAATCTAACGATGAACGATCAGCCGACTGATTGTTCATCGTTTGTAGTGTCACATGCAACTAGGTTGTTTCGAAATCGTTCAAGCGTCACAGAACATGTGACTTTTGAATGATATCGGCAACGATATCATTATGTGTGACGTGGCTTTAAGTCCCCGGCTGTTCTATATGGTGCAGCTTGGGCACAATAGTAAACACTGCTGTAGTTTTCCTATATTTTGTCTTTATACAAGATATACGTGCAATGATGCCATGTGGGTGAGGAGTTAACGTGTGTGTAGAGAGCAGGCTCAGGAGCTGAGCCCACACTATGCAGGATAAGTGCTGGAAGCTGTATTATACAGGCAACATCTGCCTTTAACAGCGGCCACCGGAGCCGGCTCTCACCCCCTCCAACAGAAGCCACCGGAGCCGGCTCTGTCACCACCTCCAACAGAGGCCACCAGAGCCGGCTCTCTCACCCCCTCCAACAGAAGGCACCGGAGCCGGCTCTCTCACCCCCTCCAACAGAAGGCACCGGAGCCGGCTCTCTCACCCCCTCCAACAGAAGGCACCGGAGCCGGCTCTCTCACCTCCTCCAACAGAAGGCACCGGAGCCGGCTCTCTCACCCCCTCCAACAGAAGGCACCGGAGCCGGCTCTCTCACCACCTCCAACAGAAGCCACGAGAGGCCGGCTCTCTCACCACTTAAATGTTAAGTGATGCATGCAGAGCCTGATTCTTTTGGACCCATCTACTCCCCCAGAAAACGATTTTGGGGTACCTATGGAGTGTAGTGTACTCAACAATTGCAGGTTCAAGACTCCTGAAAATCTAAAGTACCGTAAAAAAAAAAAAAAAAAAAAAAAAAAAAAAAAAAAAGGGGTCAAACCCAGTTTTTCCAGTTCAAAAAATAAATATCTAAATAAATAAATTAAATAATCAGGCTTCTCCAAAATCTTTAGGTACCATAATCAACTCCATATATAAGCAATATCTGGTCTGTCTCAAAAACTGCACCACCTATAGGACACCATGTAAATTACAGTTAAACTGGAATGCTTGCTTGATTAATCAAAGAAAACTGCACCACCTCTAGGACATATGTGATGGGGGGAATCCACACACTGGGACACTGGCCGCTGTGCAGAGATTCATTATCACCTGGGTCCAGTCCGTCATATCCTTGGGTTGACCCATCCTGCTGCTGCACTTCATCCCACTTGTCAACTGGTGTTCCACTCTGGAGTGCAGGCTGCTGCTGCGGCTCCTCAGTGTACAGGGGGAAAAAGATGTCACACAGGGGAGTGAGACAGCGGGCGCACAGAGCGAGAGAGTACACAGGTGGATGAGTAGCAGGAGCAGTTGGATGAATACTTAATCGCACACGTTCTAGAATCATCTGATGCAATAGAATCGGGGCCCAGCTGGTAATAAAGATTTGGTATCGCTGCTTTTATAAAAGTCAGATGAAAATATAAAAATGATCCATTAGAGTGAATGCCATTAAGTGAGAGGAAAATCAATACCCCAAAACAAAATGTGATCAAAATGCCGTCTAATAGGTAACAATTAAAAGTCCGGCCTCACAGCTGCCCCCCTCCCCCCGGCCTCACAGCTGCCCCCCCCCCAGGCCTCACAGCTGCCCAACCTCTTCCCCGGCCTCACAGCTGCCCCCCCCCTAGGTCTCACAGCTTCTGCAGAATGTTTAGGAAGGTCTAAGTTTCTGACTAAGGCTGGCTTCACACTACGGTAAGGTCCGGTCCTGGGCTGTCCGGTGTAAACCAGACAGCTACGGACGGGATTTTGGCCCCATAGTATCCTATGGGGCCGGATGGAGCTGGATGGCAGCTCTCTGCCATCCGGTTTCCATCTCTCCGGATAAATCCGGGAGAATTCGGATTATTCTCACCGGACACAAAAATGTTGCTTGCAACGTTTGTGTCCGGGGAGTAAAATCTCCTCAAAAACCAGTATCCCGGATTCTCCCAGATCCGGGGCAATCCGGCACTCCCTAACATGGGAGCCTATGGGGCCAGATTGCCCCGGTCCGGGACGATCCGGGAACCGCTGTGATTTCAGGACCACGGCTAGCTCCCTGCGAGCCGCGGTCCTGAATCACCAGCAGCTGCAGCTGCGTCCGGCTGCACACAGGACCAGGGCACATTTGGCCCTCCGGTTCTGTGTGCTGATCCGGTCCGGGGCTGTCAGGTTCATGCCCGACAGCCCCAGACCGGACTGCGCCGTGGTGTGAAGCCGGCCTAAATCATTTAATTCGAGCTGTGAAAAAAGCAGCGGCTCGTTGGGACTCGCACTAGAGGTCAGAATCCTGCGCTGGTTCCCAAAATAAAAACAAAAACCATAACATTGACAGCAAAAGAAATAAAAAAAACACTACGTGGCGACTATGTGTGAATGCAGCCAAAGTATTTTACATCTTGAGCTAATCCCTTATATCTGTCCTATCTGCAGATGTGGATGTGTAGAGGACAGCAGATCACGCTGGATCGGGGCAGTAAGGCGGCAATCCACCCGGTCAGTACCAGGGACAGATCACACAATCCCTTTAAATAAAATGTCTTCCAGCATGCACCACTAGGGGGAGCTGCTGTATACAGACTTTATCCAATCCCTATGGAGGAGTATTATGAGCAGATTATTGGACAATCTGTAGTCAGATTATAACAAATGTGCAATTTATTACAAATCTAAAAAACAATTATATATGTTTTACCCTGCTGTAAACACCATATATTATAAAAGTGCCAGTGCTGTGTGGCCTCTTCGGTGCGTCCTGCGTCACCATGGACGTGTTCCCCGCATGTCCTGCTTGCGCTTCACCCACTGGGCGTTCATCACTGATCCCAGCACCGTCCATGATGGAGTCTCCAACCAGGGAGCTGTGAAATCATCAAGGCGGCAGGGTTTATTCTGCTCCTCACTTCTGATTGGGCTTTTTATTCCTCCTAGTGGCCGGTCACTGAATGACATTTGCGTTTTCAGATTGTTCTTGGGCTGAACATTCCCACTGTGGTGGGCGGCTTCTCCGGTCACAACTCTGTTACCAGTGTTATGAAAGAAAAAGAAAACAAAAAAATGCCACATTAATTCGGCATTACAAACCTGCTAAGAGTCCCAAAACGGCCAACAGAGTAGTGGCTGTATACATTTGAGCTCCCTCTAGTGGTGGCTGTATAAATCTGCATATAGTGAGCTCCCTGTAGTGGTGACTGTATATATCTCTCTCCCCTCTGTATCAGTCTGTCACTTTGTTCATTGTATTTTTAACTTGTCTGTATGTAACCCTTTCTCATGTACAGCACCATGGAATGAATGGTGCTCTATAAATAAATAAATAAAATAAAATAATCTGTGTGCAGTGAGCTCCTTCTAGTGGTGGCTGTATAAATCTGTATGTAGTGAGCTCCCCCTAGTGGTGGCTTGTATAAATCTGTATGTAGTGAGCTCCCCCTGGTGCTGTATAATCTGTATGAGAATCCTTGTGGCATGTATAAACTGATTAGTGGCTCTATGTGACTGTATATTATGTAGAGCTCCCTCTAGTGGTGGTATAAAATCTGTATGAGTGACTCCCTGTGGTGCTGTAAATCTTATGTAGTGAGCTCCCTGTGGCTTTAATTGTATGTAGAAACTCCTTGTGCGACTGTATAAACCTGTATGTAGTGAGCTCCCTCTAGTGGTGGGTATATTCTATAGTGAGCTCCCAGTGTGATATAAATCTGTATGTAGTGAGCTCCCTCTAGTGGTGGCTGTATAAATCTGCATATAGTGAGCTCCCTCTAGTGGTGGCTATATAAATCTGTGTGTGCGTGAGCTCCTCTAGTGGTGACTGTTCAAACCTGTTGAGGAGCCCTTAGTGGTGACTGTATAAACCTGTATGTAGTGAGCTCCTCTGTGATTTAAACTGTTGTAGTGAGCTCTTAGTGTGACTGTAAAACTGTATTAGTGGCTCCCTCTAGGGGTGCTGAAATCTGTAGTTGCTCCACAGCTGCAGCTTATGGGTGAACAGAATTTTAACCATGTACCTTGTGCAGGGCGAGCAGTCTGCGTGGAAGAGAGGGGGGATAACGAGGAGCCAGTTTCAGAAAGGGGGGGGGGTATTAATCATAATTAGTTTTTGTGAGAAAGTTGAACACTGAGATAAGGAGACATGTCCTAATCTCAGCCTTTCTGGACTGGAACCTGGAGGGGTTATTAACCCTCTGGACACCTGATGTGTAACATTAGCCTATCATAGCCCTAGATCTATGGGTCATGCATACTGACATTAACCCTTTCTCTGCCAAAGAGCCATATCTTACCCTTCAGCGCTTCATTCTGTTCTCATCGCCTACTGGAGGGAAAGAAATATAACAAACGCTTAATCCAGAGTATATAAAGCAAATCACTTACTACAGGGGTCTCTAAGCCTGGACAGTCCTCAGATGAACCAATCACAAGTCTCTTGTGAGCCCCCAAAACACTTTGTTGTTGCCAAGAGCCATTTACTACAGTAAATCTGTGTCCCCCACTAGAAAAGCTTGCTGTATACATGTTTGTATCACTGAACCACGTAACGCTGACACATGGGCACTTCACAATGACCCTTTTACTTGCAGTACCATGGCTGGCCACACGGTGCACTGTTATATGGAAATACTAACACTAGTTTGGCCATATATGAGAATACTCCACAGCGCCACCTATGGGGAAAAATATAAAGTGCGTCCTTTTATATATTTTTATGTCAGATTTTATTTTATGAAGATAAACCTTAAAAAAGGGGTTTTCTAGGATCAGAATATTGATGGTTAATCACCAGCATAGGTGGGGACCAAGATTGAGACCCCTACCGATCTGATGGACAACCTAACCTAACAATAGTCTGATTATGGAAAACCCCTTTAAAAAGTGTGCACAATGGATTAATGAAAAATATATATGAATTTATATACGGACTACTCAGGTCATCATTCTGCAGGAGAACTCATCATCCTATGTAGAGCGTAGACCTGGACGTACCTGTAGGGGGTGCCCTGGAGAGAAGCGGTGGGGACACACAGGAGTGGCGGCTGTAGCAATTCCTCTGCGCCACGAGTCCGCGGGACAGATTGACATCACTGAGAAATAAAAGCGACAGAGAAAGAGGGAAAAAGGAGGAAGGGATGGAGCAGAGGGAGGAGAGAAGACGGCAGGAGGATGGAGGAGATCCAGGAAATTAAAGTGGAGACGTAAAATGCATGAAGAGTAGAAAATGGAGACAAATGAGGTCATCAGCCCAAGACGTCCTTCTCTAAAGGTTACAAAAAAACAAACCTAAAAACAATACATAAATGGCAAGAAATGCTGGGTAAAATCCTCATAGGCATAAATAGGGTTCTGTACCTTTAACAAGCTCAAAAACAAACATACTTGTGCTTGCTCTGGGGTTGCCATAGCAGCCTCACCTGTCATGTGACCTGCACATTTTTTTCTCCATGGCAACCCCAGAGCAAGCGCAATATTCATCTATAGATCGCTGCAGTGGTGGAAAGATAAAGGGGCTGTCCACAATTCTATGAACATGGCTGATTTCTTTCAAAAACAGCGCCACCCTTCTACGCTTTCGTGTGATAGCAGCTCAGCTTCATTAAGTGATGGCTATTCTGTAATACACAGCACCTGTGACAGGGGCGGACTGTTTTTTTTTTTTTTTTTTTTGAAAGAACGCAGTAGTTTTATTTATCTTGGATATCCCCTTTAAGAGGAGGCAAGAAAAAAGAAAAACAAAATAAGGTATAAATTAGAGAGACTACAAGACTGTTCTATATGAGGATAGTTGTTCTTAAGGAGGACCTGTCACCAAACCAGGCATGGTGATCTAATTACAGCACTGGATGCAGCATCCAGGCAAGGGGTCCCCCAGCACTTGAGCAGCCCTGTACCCCGAGATAATACACTTAGAAAACTTACATGCTCCAGCCATTAAGGAGGTGGCTAGAGGCTGCAGCCAAAGGGTAGATTCACACCCCCAGCATGTTTAGTCTGCCCACCGCTGCCAATCATTGTCTCCCTCTTCTCCAGCATTTAAACAGAGGTTTTTTTTCTCTCCCAGAAAGCCAGTTTAGCTGAACGGCAAGTTCTGGAAAAAAAAAAATCTCTGTTTAAATGCTGCTGAAGAGGGAGACAATGATTGGCAGCGGTGGGCAGATTATACAGGCAGGGGGTGTGAATCTGCCCTTGGCTGCAGCCCTAGCCACCTCCTTAGTGGCTGTAGCATGTAAGTTTTCTAACTATTATCTCGGGGTACAGGGCTGCTCAAGTGCTGGGGGACCCCTTGCCTGCATGCTGCAGACATGCTGCATCCAGTGCTGTAATGAGATCACCATGCCTGGTTTGGTGACAGGTCCTCTTTAATTGGTGAGTGGTGGGGGTAAAATTAAATAAAATACAAATTCCTTTTAATCTAGAAGCAATGGAACCTGACAGCGACCAAATAGTCTGCCATCAGTTTCCTTTTTAAATCCACTTACTAACATACAAGTGTGAACAGGTGCATACTGAACATAACCTACTGAATATAAAGACACAGCTGCACTCTGAAACACTCAGGTATGCAAGCAATGAATATAGAAAAATGGTCATGCATTACTGCTAAAGAAATACATATAGAAAAATGAAATAATTGAGATGCTTAGCAAAATATGTGACCCAGTACCCTCCCCATATCTTTTTTTCTTGCTATAAGCATTTTCACACCCTGCAGGCAGCTGATTCACTGGTCCGGTCCATTACGGTCAACTTCTGACTAGTCTATAGAATGTAAATGTTAATGAAACACTCATGCCCACCAAAGCTTATATTCCCTCCCTGTCCGCTGTGGTGAAGTCAGTCACTGAAAATCTCAGGCTTGTTCAAGCTGCTTCTGAGGAGGAGGAGGGAGAGCTGGGAGGGGGGTGGGGGTATAAGTGTTCATGCTGCAACTCTTGTAGTCAGATCACTACAGTGTGTGCCGTCTGTAAGAGATATTTCTATCTATCTGTGTACATGTCTGCAGGAAATGTTCATATAATGTGTATCTGCTGAGCAGATGAACAAATGTTCATATAAACACATATCAATCTCGCAGACAGCACACACTACACACATGCCTCAGATACACACAATGACACAGCTTCATGCTAGAGAAATGAAGATGTCAGAGCTGCAGCTGCTCTGTGTTAAGAGCACACACCTCCCCCTCTCTTCTCGGCAGTGAGTGCAGACAAGACAGGATCAGCTGCCCGGGAGAGCAGCAAAGACAGGAGGGTACAGACCCCCCTCCCCTCCCCATTTCAGTGATTTCCACTGAACTTGCCTTATGTGCTTGCAGAGAGGGCAATGCATAGAGCATGGGCAGTGATGTCATTACATGAATATTCATTCTTTGGGGAGTGTGCAGCAGAGAAGCAAGTGATCACTCACTGTGATTGACAGATGGAATGAATCTCATTAGTTGCAGTTTACACGGGATAGGAGGGAAGTATAAATAATAGAAAATACATGAATAGAAAGAGCTCATTTACATATGGATTTTTTAGCTAACAATTCCCTTTAAAAGCTTTAGTGCATCAGAGCAATAGCAAGTTGGTTGCAAAACTATTCACATCCTAAGCTTTTTTTTTCTAAAGAAAGTGAAGCCGCCCCTTCTCCATTCTGCACCCTGTCGCACAGACACGTCCAACCATTCAGATGTATGAAAAAGCATGACACCCGACATGACATCACACAGATCTCGTTATCATCGGCCTTTTTATTGATCCAATCAAGTAAGGTATTAACCGCCAAACTGCACCCATAAGTTATTTATGAGGCGCGCACATCTCCTACAGCACACGGACAGCCTGGCCTCTTCCCCAGCGCCGTAATACACAGTTTATCCTACAGGGGTCAAAAATGTGCAAAACAACTGAACATTGCAAAAGTGTATAAAATGATTAAACATATAAAACTCGCAACACATTCTGAGAAGGACAGGAGTCACCGGGGACATTACTTGTCAATGGTGATTAAATGAGTCAACAGCGACCTCTACTGGCCAGAAAACACACTCTACAACATTATTGCACTTTGATCAAAAGTAAAAATAATAAATAAAATCACACAAAAAAGGAACAATAGATTATATTAATGAAGCTAGGTGTCCCATTTGTGCCGTGTGCGGTCATCGGGGTGGAGTGGGAGTATCAGTATTGCTCAGTGAGAGCGGCGCTCTCCAAAACTACAACAACTCCAATCATCACCCGTAGTCAGGGTGTGCCAATAGCTGCAGTTTTGTGACAGCTCAGACTAGTCAGTACTAGTTGCTCCCAGAGTAGCCAATCAGCAATTGCCAAGGGCACGCCTCACTGCTCCGATTGGCTGGAGCAGCTGACGGACTGGATGGCTGTCATCCGGCTGGAAAGGACGTGTGTGAGGAGCACAGCGAATAGCACCCATTTAGATACATTCTATGAAGGTCTTTATAAAAGGACCTCTGGAAAATCCCAATTTGTCAAAAGGATTGCATAAGAAGAAAATTATAATTTTACTGGAACTTCCAGTGATGAACGGACCCATGGAAATTCAGGTCGAGCAGAATGTTTTTTTTTAGATTGAGTCCCAAACTGGAATTAGCTTCCCTACAGCGCCACCAATAGGTAGAATTGAGTATTACACAGCGCCCATTCACATCAATAGGATCTCTGTGCAGGACAGGACAGGGATGGCCAAGATATGAGGAATCCTAAGCAGAAGTCTAGACTATAGCAGGGGATCCATATAACATATCCTCCCTCTGTGCGTGTCTTGTATAATGATGAGGCTCACGGGGGGGTCCATTACAGTCATCCATGCGTCCACTCAGCCTCAGGCTGCTAAAGTGCAATTCAATTATAGAGTAAGCTGCAAAATGTCAATGCGACATTGGCTTGTGTGCATTGTGGGGCCCCATCAACTCCAACGGGCACAACAAATTTATAGGAAACGCTCTGTTAAAGTGCAAAATAATGAGCCCTTATCAATGTACAGCATCCTATACCAGGGGTGTGTGGCATAGATTAAGTGTAAGGGGCAGTCAGAGGGCCCCAACCACAGGTCTGAACTAACAGGAGGGTGGATAATGCAGGGCATGAACACACAGGAATTACTTCCATAATACAAAACAGAAAATATCAGAAGAAAAAAAAAAAAAAAAGAGAATTTTGTTTACGTACCGTAAATTCTTTTTTCTTTAATCATCAATGGGAGACCCAGACAATGGGGTTTAGGGCACTGCCCTCCGGAGGTCACACTAGGTACTACAAGTTTGTAGACACCGCCCCCTCCGCTTATAAACCCCTACCGCAGGAAACATCCTCAGTTTGGTCCATAAGCTGCGAGGAGACAAATAAACCACACCCGAAACGTCGGGAAGAAACCGTGCACAAACGGTTCAACAACCCGGATAACACTGTCCCAACAGGGAACAGACCAACTGCAAAACATGCAACGGAACAACTGGGTGGGTGCTGGGTCTCCCATTGATGATTAAAGAAAAAAGAATTTACGGTGCGTAAACAAAATTCTCTTTTTTCTGGTCATCATAATGGGAGACCCAGACAATGGGGATGTCCTAAAGCAATACCCCAGGGCGGGAAGAGTTCCTCAAAAAGACGGATAACACATGGTCCCCCTCAAAGGTGGGCAACCGCCGCCTGGAGGACCCGCCTGCCCAAACTCGCATCCGCAGAGGCATGGGCATGCACCATATAGTGCTTAGAGAAAGTGTGCAGGCTGGACCAGGTGGCTGCCTGACACACCTGTAGAGCAGAAGCTCGATGTCGCAAAGCCCAGGAGGCACCGACAGCTCTGGTAGAGTGAGCCTTCAATCCCACCGGGAGAGGCAACCCAGAAGACCGGTAAGCCTCTTGAATGGGAGCCTTGATCCATCTGGCCAAGGTGGACTTCGATGCCGCGGACCCCTTACAGCGACCTGTCGTAAGGACAAATAATGAATCCGAACTCCGGAAGGAGGCAGTCCTGGACACATAAATGCGTACGGCCCTCACGAGATCCAGAGTATGGAGGTCGCGCTCGACCTGATGAACAGGAGCGAGGCAAAATGATGGGAGAACAATCTCCTGGTTCAGGTGAAAAGTGGAAACCACCTTTGGCAAGAATTCTGGCCGCGGGCGTAACCCCACCTTGTCTTGGTGAACCACCAGAAAGGGCGACTTGCACGATAGTGCAGCCAATTCTGAGACCCTTCTCAGAGACGTAATCGCCACCAGAAAGACTACCTTCTGGGACAGACGAGACAGAGAAATGTCTCTCAGCGGCTCAAACGGCGGTTTCTGCAGTGCCGCCAGGACCATGTTAAGGTCCCAAGGGTCCAGTGGTCGCCTGTAGGGCGGAACCACCCGAGACACCCCCTGCAGAAACTGACGGACCCTGGGAAGGAGCGCCAAGCGCCTGTCAAACAGCACTGAAAGAGCTGACACTTGACCCTTCAAAGAGCCTAGGGATAACCCCAATTCCAACCCCGACTGAAGGAAGGCCAACAATGTCGGGATGGGCAAGGGCCACGGGGACCGGCCACCCGAGGCACACCAGGTGAAGAAAATCTTCCACGTTCTGTGGTACATCTTCCTGGAAACAGGCTTCCTAGCCCGAGTCATAGTGGCAACAACCGCAGGAGAGAAGCCCCTGGACGTCAGCAGCCAGGCCTCAAGAGCCATGCAGTCAATTTGAGGGCCCTGGAATTGAGGTGGAAGAATGGGCCTTGCGCGAGCAGATCTGCGCGTTCTGGAAGAGCCCACCGATGTCCGCCTGACAGGCGCCACAGGTCCGGATACCAGGACCTCCTGGGCCAATCCGGGGCCACGAGAATGGCTACTCTGCACTCCAGTCTGATCTTCCACAGAACCCTGGGAATCAGAGCCAGAGGCGGGAACACATATGGAAGATGGAAGCTGGACCAATCCAGTATCAGGGCGTCTGCCCCCAGAGACTGAGGATCCCATGATCTCGCCATGTATTGCGGCACCTGATGATTCAGCCGCGAGGCCATCAGATCCACGTCCGGAGTGCCCCATCTGCTGCAGATGTCCCGAAAGACTTCTGGATGAAGGGACCATTCTCCGGCGTCCATCCCCTGCCGGCTCAGGTAGTCGGCCTCCCAGTTCTCGACCCCTGGGATGTAAACTGCGGAGATCAGGCAGTCGTTGTCCTCCACCCAGGATAGAATGCGGTGGACTTCGGTGAGGGCCTGAGCACTTCTGGTCCCTCCCTGATGGTTTATATAGGCGACGGCCGTCGCGTTGTCGGACTGAACCCGAATGGGCTGTCCTGACAGGAACTTCTGAAACGCTAGTAGCGCCAGATAGACCGCCTTGATCTCCAGCACGTTGATCTGCAACTCCGACTCTGACCGAGTCCAGAGGCCTTGAGCCCTGTGGTGTAAGAACAGCGCACCCCAGCCCGTCAGACTGGCGTCGGTGGTCACCACTAACCATGACGGTTTGAGGAAGGACCGGCCCCGTGACAAGTGACGTGGCTGGAGCCACCACTGCAGGGAATCCCTGGTCGGTTGGGAAAGTGCCACCAGCCGATTCAGAGAGATCGTCCTCTTGTCCCATCTGCGAAGAATCTCCAGCTGGAGAGGACGGAGGCGAAACTGTGCAAAAGGCACTGCCTCTATTGCTGCCACCATGCGCCCCACCAGCTTCATCAACACCCGTAGGGATGATTGTGGTGACAGGAGGACTGCTTGCACCCCTGATTGGATCGCCATCTGTTTGACTCGTGGCAGAGACACTAGGGCTGAGTCCGTGTGGAAGTCCATGCCCAGATATGTCAGTGACTGGGTCGGAACCAGGGTCGACTTCTGGATATTGAGAAGCCACCCGAACTGTTCCAGAGACTTCATGGTTACCTCCAGGCTTTGCCGACAAAGGTGTTCCGATGGCGCCCTGACCAACAGGTCGTCCAGATAGGGTATTACGGCGTGCCCCTGCACGTGCAGGAGAGCCATCATGGAGGCCATCACTTTTGTGAACACCCGCGGTGCCGAGGCCAACCCGAACGGCAGCGCCACAAATTGGAAGTGTTCTTCCCCCACTGCGAATCTCAACCAGCGCTGATGAGCCGGTGCAATGGGCACGTGAAGGTAAGCGTCTCTGATATCTATGGACGCTAGGAAGTCCCCCTGTGACACAGCAGCGATCACGGAGCGCAGTGATTCCATACGGAACTTCCGAACCAACACGTGACGGTTGAACAACTTTAGGTCCAGAACCGGGCGGAAGGAGCCGTCCTTCTTCGGGACAATGAAGAGGTTGGAGTAAAAACCCCGAAACCTCTCTCCGGAAGGCACCGGTACCACCACTCCGTCCCTGCGGAGACCCTCCAACACCAGGTGAAAAGCCTGAGCCTTTTCTGGGGATGGGACCGACCGATGGAATCGGGGTATCGGCTTTGACGTCAGCTCTATCCTGTAACCTCGCGAGACCACGTCTCGAACCCACTGATCTTGAACGTGAAGTAGCCACCTGTCCTGAAAACGAGACAGGCGGCCCCCCACCTGTGGGGAGGCAGGAAGGGAGAGCGAGTCATGTTGAGGCGGGTTTGGGGGTGGCAGCCGCTGCCCCCGCCGGCTTCTTTGGACGACTCTTAGAGCGCCACTGAGAAGCGGGCTTGCCCCCTCGGTCCGTGCGAGCGGACGGTGCTGATGACTGTGAGCTGGAACGAAAGGACCACTGTTTTGGGTTCCTTTTAACGGTATACCGTGGCTTAGGTTTATTCTGCGGGATCTTAGACTCAGCAGAATCCTTTATCAGCTTGTCCAGTTCGGTGCCAAAAAGCCTGTCACCAGAGAACGGAAGATTCTGCAAAATCTTCTTAGATGTGGCATCTGAGTCCCAAAGACGCAGCCACAACAACCTGCGAATCGCAATAGCATTGGCCGAAGCCACAGCTGAGCGAGTGGCAGTTTCCAAAGTCGCCGTCCTGGCGTAGTCCGCATAGGCTTTTGCCCTTTCGGTAAGCGCCAGGACCTCTGGACTGGACCTTGCCAGGTCAATGATGCCATCCAAGCAGGTAGTAATCGCTTGTAAGGTCCAGACCGTGGCAAAATTAGGGGCAAATGAAGACCCCACAGCCTCATAGGAAGACTTGGCGAGTTGCTCGACCTGTCTATCAGTCGCATCCTTCAGCGAGGAGCTATCAGAGGCAGAGAAAAGGGAGCGTGCAGCAATCCTGGTCATGGAAGCGTCCACCTTCGGGGACTGCGACCACTCCTGAAGCACCTCCTGGGGGAAGGGGAAGCGATTGTCCTTGGGTTTGCGGACATAACGCCGCCCAGGATGTAACCTGGGAGCTCTAACCACCCTTCCAAAGTTAGTGTGGTCCATGAAGGAGCCACTTGGTCTAGCCTCCGGCCGCAGCCATTGATAGACCTCCTTCGGGTGTACAGTCACCTCCTCAGGGGGTGTCACAAGACGTAAGGTCTCGTTGATAGAGGACACCAAATCCTCCACCCCGTCTGGTGGTTCAGACACAGACACAGACCCGAGAGTCGAACCCCCATCATCTTCCTCACCATCAGAGGAACGCTCCTCCTCAGAGAGAGCCTGGAGCTCGGGTGAATCCTCACGACGAGTCCGCTTAAGGGGTCTCACAGCAGAAGAGGGAGACACCCGGGGGTAACTGGAAGGAGTAGCTGGGCTTTCCAGCCTCCTATTGAGTGCCTCCAGGGACTGCGACATGGAGGACAGCTGGGACAACAGAGATTCATTGATCTTATTCTGAGTTTCCCATGGCCCTGAGATCACCTGAACCTCAGGGTACAGCACCGGAGCTGCTGTCTCAGCAGTGCCAGTCCGGGCCTCTGAGCGTCCGCAGTTATTGCAGGACCCCTCAACCAGTGTCCCATTGCATGTAGCACAGGTAATGGTGGCATCTGCCGCCTTAGCAGCACGCTTCCTAACTGAGGACATCGCCACAGCAGGGGAAAATAAGCCAATCTTGCAGACAAAACCGGGAATCCCGGTGGCTTACCGACCGCAGCGAAGCGGTAGGAGGAAGCGGTGTGTGTGTGTGACCTCCGCGAGAGTTTCCGGTCTCCCCTGGAGTGCAGACGCACGCTGCAGACAGATCCCAGCCGGAAAGTGAGGGGTAAAGATGGCCGCCGACAGTGAAACCGTGGGCGGCGCCGAAAACACGCGGGAAGCACACACACACGCCCATCGATGACGTCACCGCACGGGCTGCTTCCCATCCTCCAAGCAGCCTCAGTATGAAGGCGCCAGAGCCCGCAGCGCGGGAAGTAGTGTGAAATACAACACACAGACTGCATGCACAAAACAAACATTCGCAGCCTACAGCCTCAGCCCCTGTGACACACAGGGCGGTCAGCCAGGGTAACCCCAGCACAGGGTACACCTCCAGATCTGCGGACCCGAGAGTAACGCGCGGTCTGAGTGTCAGGCCACATAAAGTGACAGACACTACCCCCAGGCACACAGGAGACACAGAGTGCCTCAGTGCCGGTCCGGTCTGTAAGCACCATTTAGGGAGGCCTCGGACGGGGGTTCAGCACCAGTCCGGAGTGTAAGCACCATTTTAGGGAGGCCTCGGACTGGGCTGGCTCCAGTCCGGTCTGTAAGCACCATTTAGGGAGGCCTCGGACGGAGCGGAGCTGTGCAAGGCTCCCATCTCCCACTCTCCAGAGCCCCCCAGAGAGGGATGGAAAGGAGCGCGACAGCGTACCGGGAGAACACAAAGTGTCCAGGCTCTAGGCCCTCCGGTACCTCCACCTGCTTGTGCCACAAGGGTGAGCGGGGAGGCTGTCGCAGGTCCCGACCGGAACCATTTTACCTTGTCTTCAGACGCCATCACGTAAGTTGTGAGAATGCAGTGAAGTGCAAGCAAAGCGTGTGATCCTCCGAGCACACTAAGTTTAAAACTGAGGATGTTCCCTGCGGTAGGGGTTTATAAGCGGAGGGGGCGGTGTCTACAAACTTGTAGTACCTAGTGTGACCTCCGGAGGGCAGTGCCCTAAACCCCATTGTCTGGGTCTCCCATTATGATGACCAGAAAAAAAAATGTAATAGATAAACTAAGTAAAAAAAAAAAATATATATATTAATATAAATAATATATAGGCATACACAACACTAACATAGTAAATTTACTTTATAGACATGAACTACTAGAAATAATTGATGATTCACATAAAATGTAAGATTCTACCTCTGAACTACAGTGGGTACGGAAAGTAACAGACCCTTTACATTTTCACTCTATTTCATTGCAGCCATTCGGTAAATTAAAAAAAGTTCATTGTTTCCTCATTCATGTGCACTCTGTGCCCATCTTCACTGACAAAAACAGAAATGTAGAAATTTGTGCAAATGTATTAAATAAGAAACTGAAATCTCACTTGCTCATAAATATTCAGCCCCTTTGCTCAGTATTGATGATCAGTATTCAGCCCCTTTGCTCAGTATTGATGATAAGTATTCGGCCCCTTTGCTCAGTTTTGATGATAAGTATTCAGACCCTTTGCTCAGTATTGAGTATTTGCACCCTTTGAGCTCGTACAGCCATGAGTCTTCTTGGGAATGATGCAGTTTCTCCCCTGGATTTGGGGATCCTCTCATTCTTCCTTGCAGATCCTCTCCAGTCCCGTCAGGTTGGATGGTGAACATTGGTGGAGCCATTTTCAGGTCTCTCCAGAAATGCTCAATTGGGTTTAGGTCCGGGCTGTGGCTCGGCCGGTCAGGAATGGGCACAGAGTTGTTGTGAAGCCGCTCCTTTGTTATTTTAGCTGTGGCTTAGGGTCATTGTCTTGTTGGAACGTGAACCCTTGGCCAGGTCTGAGGTCCAGAGCTCTGGAAGAGGTTTTCATCCAGGATATCTCTGAACTTGGCCACATTCATGTTTCCTTCAAGTTCAGTCATCCTGTCCCTGCAGCTTAAACACACCCCATAACATGATGCTGCCACCGCCATGTTTCACTGTTGGGATTGTGTTGGGCAGGTGATGAGCAGGGCCTGGTTTTCTCCACCACTTAGAATTATCACCAAAAAGTTCTATCTTCGTCTAATCAGACCAGAGAATCTTATTCTTCATAGTCTGGGAGCCCTTCAAGTGTATTATTGCAAAACTCTATGTGGCTTTCATATGTCTTGCACTGAGGAGAGGCTTCCATTGGCCCGACTGGTGGAGGCTGCAGTGATAGTTGACTTTGTGGAACTTTCTTCCATCTCCCTACTGCATCTCTGGAGCTCGGCCTCAGTGATCTTGGGGTTCTTCTTTACCTCTCTCATCAAGGCTCTTCTCTTAGATTGCCCAGTTTGGCTGGACGGCCAGGTCTAGGAAGTCTTCTGGTGGTCCCAAACTTCTTCCATTTAAGCATTACGGAGACCACTGTGCTCTTAGGAACCTTGAGTACTGCACAAATTCTTTTGTAAACTTGGCCTGATCTGCACCTTGCCACAATTCTGTCTCTGAGCTCCTTGGGCAGTTCCTTTGACCTCATGATTCTCATTTGGTCTGACATGCACTGTGAGCTGTGAGGTCTTATATAGACAGGTGTGTGTTTTCCAAATCAAGTCCTATCAGTTTAGGAGTGACTTAAATATGAGTGTCTGAGCAAAGGGTCTGAATACTTATGACCATGTGATATTTCAGTTTTTCCTTTTTGCAAAAATGTCTAAATTATTATTTTTTTTTTTTTCTTTCAGTCAAGATGGGGTGCAGAGTGTACATTAAGGAGAAAAAAAAAATTTACTTTTTGAATTTACCAAAATGGCTGCAATAAAACAAAGTGAAAAATTTAAAGGGGTCTGAATACTTTCCGCACCCACTGTATGTGGCGCCGTGCTGCGGTGAACACCCCGTACTGCACCTTTATAATGAATGTCTAACTGGGATTGCTATTGTGCTTTGTATATGGTAGGGTTTTTTTTTTTAACTAGTTGAATTGTAATGGTAAAAACAAGACCAAAGTTAAAAAAAAATAAAATAAAATATACACATGCACCATCCATCGCTCCTGTCCATGCCGGTGTCCGATGCTGCAACTCAGCCCCATTCAAGAACTGAATTACAATACAAGACAGACTTTGGAACGTAATGTAACAAATAAAATGCCGTTCATCTCTAATCTTATAATCTCCTAATAGGTTTATTACTTAAAAGGGAATCTGTCAGCTTACACAGCAAAAACCTGCTAAGGACAGCAAGCTGTAGGGGTTCTTAAACAAAAGTCAGCCGTGCCTACCTGATCAGGCTGTGTGCTATTGTTTATGCAAACCAGAGGATTTATCACCTGGTGATTATCATTACAGGACTACTTTGTCATGCGCAGGACAGTCTGACACGCCCCTGATGTGATTGTGAGAGCCTGGTGTGGGCAGGGGCAGCTCTCCCAGCTCTGCTACATGCCTGAAACTAAATGCTTTGATTGGGACAGAACGGCTGCAGCCAGTAATCTATGTAATACATCATTGGATTCAGTATCTCTTTGCCTACATTATGTTGCTCAGATGAAGTAGCAAAAACCTGCTCGCAGATTCCCTTTAAACATTTATTATCTATCCACTACATACTTAAATGCATAAATTGGTGGCACAGAAACCCCTAGTGATCCTCCAAACTTCCTGCCTGGATGAAGCAGTAATGAGCATGTGTGACCACTGTTCTATCCACGGTCTATAGCAGGGTGGTCGCACATGCTCACTAGTGCTCCAGTCAGAAGACTTTTGGACCTTCATTCTTTAAATTAGTTACGTTTTCAGTGGTTTGACCCCCATCTATCATACATCTAGGCCTTACACTGTGTATAGATGATACATGTGGTTTATAAGACAACCCCTTTGAGCACTACATGAAAATCAACTCAAAATTTTCCATAGGAAAATTATTCTGCATGCCATAGTCTCACTGTATGTACAGTATGGGAATGTTTGCCATCCTGCCAACTATGGCTACCATAGGATAATGACAGGCTCATAAATACAGACTCATTTCCTCACCATTTGCAGGTAATACCTCCATGGCCTGACCTCATGACATTCATTGATTGTGGGCAGCTTGATCCTGCTACAGCAGGCAACGTATACACCAGAAGCAACCTGGTCCCAGCTACAGCAGGCGGCGTATTCAACAGAGGCAGCCTGGCCCCGCTACAGCAGGCGGCGTATACACCAGAGGCACCTTGGTCCCACTATAGCAGGAGGTGTATATGCCAGGGCCAGCCTGGCCCCGCTACAGCAGGCGGCGTAACCCGAGGCAGCCTGGCCCCGCTACAGCGGGCGGCGTATACACCAGAGGCACCCTGGTCCCACTATAGCAGGCGGCGTATACACCAGAGGCAGCCTGGCCCAGCTATAGCAGGCGGTGTATACACCAGAGGCACCCTGGCCCAGCTACAGCAGGCGGCGTATACACCAGAGGCAGCCTGGCCCAGCTATAGCAGGCGGTGTATACACCAGAGGCAGCCTGGCCCAGCTATAGCAGGCGGTGTATACACCAGAGGCACCCTGGCCCAGCTACAGCAGGCGGCGTATACACCAGAGGCAGCCTGGCCCAGCTATAGCAGGCGGTGTATACACCAGAGGCACCCTGGCCCAGCTACAGCAGGCGGCGTATACACCAGAGGCAGCCTGGCCCAGCTATAGCAGGAGGTGTATACACCAGAGGCAGCCTGGCCCCACTATAGCATGCGTTGTATATGCCAGGGCCAGCCTGGCCCCGCTACAGCAGGCGGTGTATACACCCGAGGCAGCCTGGCCCCGCTACAGCAGGCGGCGTATACACCCAAGTTAGCCTGACCCAGCTATAGCAGGAGGTGTATATGCCAGGGCCAGCCTGACCCCAGTATGGCAGGAGGTGTATACACCAGAGGCACCCTGGCCCCAGTATAGCAGGCGGTGTATATACCAGAGGCACCCTGGCCCCAGTATAGCAGGCGGTGTATATACCAGAGGCACCCTGGCCCCAGTATAGCAGGCGGTGTATATACCAGGGCCAGCCTGGCCTCAATCGTCCACAATTTAGCTTCATACTGTGGAGAATTGTGTTTTGTTGCTTTTTTTTGTTCCCAGAGTGAAAAAGTAAAAAAAGAAAATATGTTATAATCGTCTGTGAACTTGCGAGGTGGAATTACTGGAGGAAACAGACTGGTTCTATTCCCAGTAAGGCGACACTTGTTAACTCTGCAGATCTACGGGGAATGATGGAGGAGGACGACGGCAATGGAGATCAGACTGTAGAAAAGGTTAATGGTGAATGCTCTGAGGACGGGTGAGGGAGCTGAGAGGGAGAAAAAGCAGGAAAAGCAGAGAAAAAGGAAGGAGGGAAAAAGAAAAAAAGAAGAAGAAGAGATCTATAGTGACAGACAGAAGGAATCCTGAAGATCGCTGACCGGAGCGTCAGGATCACGTGTGGTCTCACAGTGTGACATATACTGTACATGGCGGCACAACTGGATCCTCATATGGTGTTTAGCCGCTGTTTGCGTACACGTGTGGTATATCCGCTGTTTATATAAAAAAGCACATTGTCATAGGATCCATTCACCTTATACAGGTCAAGAGCAGACCTCCCTTGGATAAGTAAAACTTATCTTTCACTATATAAAAGAAACGTAATGATCTGTGATAAATGTGCGATCACGAGAACAGGGGTCCCAATCCCCCCATACTGCCTTTCTGCAGTCAGGGCTGAAGGAAGCGGTGGTCACTTGTGCACACCGCCGCTCTAATCAGTGACTATGGGACTGTAAAATAAAGCACTAGAGACAGACAGTGAATGAAGTTCTCTTATTGCACAGCTGGAGTGATGCTTTATATCCAAGTCCTCTGCCCCTGTCTTATACTCATTCAGCAGTGGCTTCATACTTTTCCAGCGTCAGTCTCCTGTGATTTCTGACCTGCTGACAGCTCCAGTGTTTCATGGAGTGCACCACAGGTGACAAATCAATACAAGTCTATGCAAGCCTCGTTCTGGCTCTCTTAGAGATGCATTGAGAACTGCTTACAACTTTGAACCAGTCAAAAGTTATGGGTATAAGATGGCGCCGCAGGAATGGAGCGGCAAAGGTAAAAGGTGAATATATGACCAAGGACAGGGGGCTTAAAGGGAACCCGACCCCGAAAAATCAGTCACCAGCTCTTTAAACATGTCCCTGCGCCACCTTATGTCCTACCTAGCCATCCCTTTGTGTCCAAGTATGTAATTGGCAAAGTTTATAAAATGGCTTTATATACCTCCACATCTGCGGCTTCTCTGCATTTGAAAAGCCGCAAAAGGCGTTCCTCTCGGCCTCTCCCCGTCAGCTTCCTGATAATTATTCACGCCCCTATGGGAGTGCTTGAGAGCTGGGAGTCTCATCTTCTCCTAACAGGGGCGGTATTGCCGGTATGACGAAAATCGTGTCATATCCGGCTTTAACTAAGTCAGTACACCCATTTGGGTGTACTGACGACTTCGCGCTGCGATTGCGCATGCGCGAGGCGTGTTCACAGCAGCTTATCTCCGATCTCAAATGCAGAGAAGCCGCAGATGTGGAGGTATATAAAGCCATTTTATAAACTTTGCCACTGACATATTTAGACCCAAAGGGATGGCTAGGTAGGACATAAGGTGGTGCAGGGACATGTTTAAAGAGGCTGGTGACTAATTTTTAAAGGGGTCAGGTTCCCTTTAAATTGGGGGGGAAAAAAAAATGCTGAAATGGTGCTTTAACCTCTTGACCTCCTAACATTAAAGGGGGTCTGCGTGTTAACACATAATAATGACTGATTTGGGCCGGTCTATATGTGGATCCAGTTGTGCTCAGCAAGTCTCTAACAACAACCCCCCCTCCCCTCGTGGCCCCTTTAGATAGGAGTATCTAGGCCATAAAACAACCGGTGGTCAGTGGTATACAAGTCGATGGGCGGTCATCTCCTAGAATCTGACGTGCATAGAATGATGGATAATATGATCATTATGTGCCACAAATGTTGTTGGTATTGACAGCAAAACCTGTCGCTGTGGCAATTGTTAGGCAGTTACCAGGAGTGAGCGCTGCCATCACTGCTCATTCGCTTGTCTAAAAGGGCCATTAACTGAGATGACAACCATAATTGTATGAGGAGACCGGTACCGGCCAAGGAGCCGGTCCACACCAGCCCCCCTTTCCCCAGATACTGGCCGAGGAGCTGGTCCACACAAGCCCCCCTCCCACCCGGTACCAGCCGAGGAGCCGGTCCACACCAGCCCCCCTTTCCCCCGGTACTGGCCGAGGAGCTGGTCCACACAAGCCCCCCTCCCACCCGGTACCAGCCGAGGAGCCGGTCCACACCAGCCTCCGGTATGCCGTCCCCATTACCTGGTCCTTCTCCTCTGGGCCGGATCGTCCTCGCCGTTGGCCGCTCTCTGTAGCGAGTGCGGTCTGCAGTTTCTGAGGGACCTCACAAATTCGTCTTCTCCAGGGATGGGTCTGGCGCCCGCCCGCGTGGGCGAAGATCCAAGACTGCCGGCGCGGTTAAGGGATGACTGAGCCTGACTGAACGGCCAGGGAAGGCCCTCCTCATGCTTCAGGACTGGAAATAAAAGAGGGAAACAATGTACACGGCCGCTCACAGAGGTCTGCGGCCCTGAACAACCAATCACAGCGCAGCTCTCATTTCACAATAACAATTTTAAAAATGAAAGCTCGGCTGTGATTGGCTGCTATGGGCCCGTTATGTCCCCAGTCCCCCGATTCCCCGGTCCTTACAGTCTCTCTCAGACAGGGAGTACGGCTTGATCTCTCCTTCTGATCGTTTTGGGGGCAATTTCCTTCCTGGGACTGAAAGAAAAAAGTGAAAAAACAGAATAAACCTCAAATGTGAGTCAGGCCCTCATCTATCCCGTCCATGCTCCGGGGTACTATACTAGGGGGGAAAAGGGGGGTATGAAGAGAAAGGGGGGGGGGGGGAAGGTCCGGAGTCACCCTGAGGAGAGGAAGGGGACAGCTCACAGGTCACCGATACCGAGAAAAAGGCACTAGGCCTCATTTACTGTCTGGTCTCCAATGGCAACCAATCACAGCGCAGCTTTCATATTATATGAGCAGTATAGAAGATGTGAGGTGCGCTCTCATTGGTCACTGTGGGAATGAGGAATGATGGCTCCTCGGCGGGGGCTTTCAGGCCGTGCATTTTCCCTCATGAATTGTGGCCCTCACAAACCGTCCAGACTCAATGTCCGGCCGCTCACAGGGGGAAGAGCAGCTCGTTCCCTCCCACATCCCATACACGCCCACTTCTTCCCTCACACTCTGTATTCTCACCTTTCCCTCCCCTTCTTCCAAGAACCTTTTAACTTCATTAAGGTTTCTGCAGGACGAGTTTTAGTTTTGAATGAGGCCATTAATGTTACCATATTGTGTACTTACAATATATTTTTGTTATATTTTGTTGGAAAAAAATTCTGTCGGCTGAAATCTTGGAGAAAAAAAAAAAAAAAAAAAAAAAAAAAAAAAGATACATTTTCTAATATAATGCTAATAAATAATAATACAAAAATATATACAATTTCTCAAATTTCAGACAGATTTTTCCCCATATTTATTATTATTGTTATTATTATTATTATTATTATTATGAGGGGGGGGTGTAAATCTGGGAGAGTGAAAAAAATCAATAAAAATATAATTATATTTTTATTGATTTTTCACTCTCCCAGATTTACACCCCCCCTCATAATAATAATAATAATAATAATAATAATAATAAATATGGGGGAAAATCTGTCTGAAATTTGAGAAATTGTATATAATTTTTGTATTATTATTTATTAGCATTATATTAGAAAATGTATCTTTTTTTTTTTTTTTTTTTCTCCCCAAGATTTCAGACAACAGAATAAATATTAATGATGATGATATTTTTTCTTCCACATGGTTATTATTTCTTATTAATAAGAATAATATGTGGGGGGGGGGGAAAAAAAAATCTTGGGAGAGAAAAACAAAAAGGATATAAAAAAAAGGAGATTTTTGTGTACTCACCGTAAAATCCTTTTCTCTTAGCCTCTAATTGGGGGACACAGACGTGGGTGTTATGCTGCTGTCCACTAGGAGGCGACACTAGGCAGAATCTGCAAAAGAGTTAAATGTTTCCTCCTCTGCAGCATTACACCCCCGAACAGGAAGTGATTCTCCAGTTTTTGTGCTAAAGCAGTAGGAGAGTTAACAGATAATAACATTGACACAGGAAGTCTACGCAGGCGTCCTGTGTAAACAAATATACTTTACAAGGTAATAACAGTGTAACAAGGCCTGAAAACAAACAGGCACGTGTGTAAACAGGTCAGAGTTTGCAGAGTAATACTAGTACCACAAGGCCTGTAACTAGGCAGGAGCATGTGGAAAACAGTGAAGAGTTAACAAAGTAATAATCGTATAACAAGGCCTGTAACTAAACAGGCTCACAGTACTACAAGGCCTGGAAATAAAAGGCACAAGGTTAAAACAGTCAACCGAGTGATAGGCAAACATGTTAACCATGTAACAGCTGAGAAGCTATGTGAACTGTAGAAAAGGCCCTCAAGGGCAACGGGGTGGGTGCTGTGTCCCCCAATTAGAGGCTAAGAGAAGAGGATTTTACGGTGAGTACACAAAAATCTCCTTTTCTCCTTCGCCTCATTGGGGGACACAGACCGTGGGACGTCCAAAGCAGTCCCTGGGTGGGAAGAACAATGGAACTAGTGACACTGAGCATGGTCAGTGAAGAACTATGCACCGACAGGCGAGCTGCTGCCGTCTGGATGGCCCATGTACCCAGACCTGCGTTTGTCGAGGACTGAGTGTAAGCACTATAGTGGCTTAAGTTTGGGTGTAGGCTGCCCTTTTGGCTGCCGATACACTTGTTGCGCCGATACCTCTTACCGAACTGTCCAGGAAGCTTCCACGGCCGTACTAGAATGTGCCGTGACCTGCCGGAAGGGAAGAGTCCTTGAAGGTATAAGCGTCTTGGATGGTTAGAGGGATCCACCTCGTTAGGGGAGCCTTAGAGGCTGACGTGTCTTTATGTCTGCCCATTGGAAGAAGGATAAAGGGGAATCCGACCTCTTAGATGGGCGCTGTCTTGGATGCCTAGACGCGTAAGGTCCTGTCAAGGTCCCGCATATGTAGGTCCTTCACGACCGGACGGACTGGAGTCGGGCGCAGCGATGGCACAGAGATGTCTTCATGTAAGTGGAAGGAGTAAACCTACCTTCAAAGAAGAATGGAACCAGCCATAGGACAATCTTATCTAGATGGAAGACTAGAAAAAGATGGATTACATGAGACCGCTGCAAGTACTGTTACTTCTGCAGAGACAATAAATGCTACCGAACCATACTACTATTTGGATGAGGATGCTAAAGGTAACATCCCATCGAGGCTGAAAAGATGGTTCTTGTAGTGCCGTGAGGACCAAGTTCAGGTCCCCCCGGGTGTAATCTTGTTGTATGGATACCGTAAATAGCAGACCCTTCGAAAGAAGGATTTCATAGAAGTCTGGTGGCAAGACGTGTTTGTAAGAGGGTGACAAACAGCTGAAAGACCTGCTGTGTAAGAGACCCTAAGAACAGACCTGGTATAGGTCTGAGTGAAAGAAAAGGAGAGTCCCTGGTATGAAGTAAGGCCAAGGGGAATTACCTCTAGAGGTGCCCCAAGCAAAAAAAAAAAAAAAAATAAAACGATTACCCATGTGTGATGGGATCTTGCTGATAAAGCTGGTGTCCGTTCTGTGACTACGGTCGTTACAATATCCTGGAAAAAACAAAAAACCCTTGGTTAAATTCTAGGTGTCAAAGGCTAAGCCATTAACCTCGGACGTGAGGAATTCTGAGGGAGAACTGGCCGTGATCGAGCAGGTCTGGACTGTCTGTGAGACGTCCTGGTACTGCTGTTCTAAATTGGACGAGTCTACGCACCAAGCGCGTGTGGGTCAGTCTGAGACCACGAAGATGATTCCACAATGTCCTCGTTTGATATTCCAGACTATCCGTTAGTGGTGAAAAAATATAGGAGAGACGGATACCGGTCCAGGCTTGGACTAATGCGTCTGTGCCACTGACTGTGGATCCTGAGACCAGGCCAGGAAGGCCGGGACCGTGGCATTGAGGCGTGACTCCGTCAGGTCCATATCTGTGGTTTCCTGGCGTTGGCGTTTCGACGGAGGACTTCTAGATGAAGGGGCCAGTCCCCTGAGGCCATCCCATGGTGGATTAGGAAATCCGCCTCCTAGATGTGTACACCTGGTATGAGAACAGCTGGCATTACAGTGTTCCAAGGTTTCCACCTAGTAAAGGATGTGGTGAACTTGTCATCGCTTAGACTGCGGGTTCCCCCCTGGTGGTTGACATATGCCGCAGATGTGGCATTGTCTGACTGTATCCTGACATGTTCAAATGCCAGAAGGTAACTGAAAGATTTCAGTACTAGAGATACTGCACGAATGTTCGTAGATTGAGGGGCATCTTCGAGACAGGGCAAGACTACTGCCCTGTGCATGGTGATGGGGGCACATCGCACTCCATCCTGTTTTCGTGCAACGCCTGAGCATGGATAATTGCAAAAGGCCGGCGACTCAGCCGAGCCAATGGAACTGACTTCCAAGCTGCCACTATGCTGTCTAGGACACTTATAGCAGTTGTGAAGAATTGAGGAGACCTCTGACGGAGGTTGCTGATTCCAAGCCGAAGAATCCGTGCCTTGTCTGGGGAATTTTGGCTAGAGCTGTGGAGGTGTTGCAACTAAAGGCCGCTATTCTCATGCGATGATGTGCGTCCAATACGGCTGAGACTCCATACATGATGCTGCAGTATGTGGCCGTCAGGAGTACGCAGCGGAGCAGGGACTCCTGGAATGTGTATGCTGTGCTGCAGCATGTGCCTTGCAATTGCGGTAGACCTGTGGAGTTTGATCCTACAGAGTCTTCTTAACGAGCACGGTGCAAATTGCACTGTTCGCAGACCTTGAAAGTCATGCATTGATAAAAGGGTCCTCCAGAAATGGGAGACTGCTGAATTGTAGTATAGACATTGCCAACTTCAGGCTGGGAAAAAGCTTTGTAGTGTTTTCGCTTCAGGCCCTTTTTAGCCTCGCGCCCACTCCCTGTGCTGACGCTTCGGGGGCTCCGATGTCAAGCGGGCAGAGGGCGGGCGGTTGAGCCAGTGATGTCACGGCTAGGCCGAAGCCAGGGCCTCGCGAAAATCGCGGGGCCCAGGAACGGCAGAGGCCCGGCGCGGAGGTCCGGAGGGAGCCGGAAGTCAGGAGCAGCGCTGGCCGAAACCGGAGGCTGCGCCCCAATAGTGCATCGCCGGTGTGCTGCGCTGCACACGGCGAGCGCTATCCCACCTGCGTATTCTCTTTTTGACTCCTGAGTCGAGAAAGGACAGAGTGCGTGAAGAATGCTCGGGCCACGTTCATACGGGGCCCAGAAGGGCCCATCCATTGGGATAACGCAGTCGGGGGTCTGCGAGGGCCTGCTTTGAAGCGGGCTGTTCAGAGCGCTCGCACGTGTCATCTCAACCCAAGTACCTAATATAGGTATGGTGAGGATTGGCAACAGGATTCGCATTCCACTGTCTGCGACCCAGAGTTTCGTTGATGTAGTTTGGGGACGGAGGCCAGCCAGGCCTTGTACCGTCGCAGCTTCAACCCGAGCCCCCAACAGTGGGGAGTCGAGGAAGAAGTATGGTGTATAGCAATCTCGGCTACAACCCAGCGCCTCCAACCGTGGGGAGCTGAGGACGGAGTATGCTATGGGTCTTAGGTCCCAGAGACCCGTAGCAAAATTACTCGTGCAGTTGCGGATCCGAGGTATATAAGCCTGCGTCTTGTGAGACTTGACTGTCATCACCGCCAACCAGAACTCCAGCTGTGAGATTTGGAGAGGATTGGCAACGGTCCTGGGATCCTTGCGGTTGTCAGGTAATTGTAGATTAAATCAACTTCAACTGTGCTCTCCAACAATGGAGGGCCGAGGAAGAAACCTGCGAGTTAAAGCAGTAATAATTCCCCCACAAACTAGTTCTCTCAACTGTGTGGGGGCCTGGGAAGGGTATGATGGCGAGTATTTGAGGTTTGAAGATCAACGGGGCTCCGCCAACGTTGGTGGATCGATTAAAAAAGGCATGTCGGTATATTCCTTAAACCTAGCTGCCCCCGGGTAAGCTATCAGGTCGAATAGGTGTAACCACATGTACCTGTATCTGGCACGGTGGTAGGAACAACTGCTATTGGTCCGTGCGCTGGGCAGAGGGACTCTGCCTGTACTGCTCTGGGGATAGTCAGTATTCCTCGTAGTATGATATTACTCTACTAGCTGGGTGCCCGACGCACATGCATCGGGATTCTAGAAGAGCGAGTCTCTGACTCGCAATGGCCGCTTTGCGGCCAACGCTTCGCGTTGCCAAGGCGACTCGCCACGCCCGCTGCGCGGGCATAGCGAGTCGCCCCAGAACCGCCCGCAACGGCCGCTGCGCGGCCATGCTTCGGGCGTATCCACATGACCACGCTGACTCGCAGCGCGTGTGGACTCAAAAGGGGCAAAAAAAACCCATTTGTGATTATATAATAGAAACCGGTGTACAGGGGGTAGCATTACATGTTCCATGCATGGTGTAAGGGGAGGGGGGGGGGGGGGAGGAGGAGGACAGGTCGCAGCAGGCTGTATCATGCTAGCTGCCCTTCAGTAACCGTCGGATGGCCGCAGCACAGCTTTGTGCTAATGGGTCCCTGTGTACACCGCACTGGCTGTAATGTTGGACAAGGATCCTGACATGAATCCCTATGTTCCTCTTATCTCCTGCAGGCAGGATAGGGACAAGGGGATGCCGCAGTGGTGGCAAGCATGAGCCTGCTGCCATCTGCCTCTTAGTGGGTTGCCCCTGCAAATATTCCGCCCAGTACTGAGCCCTAGGAGCAACCCTAGTGTTTTTAGGGTTTTTCCCCCTTTTAGCCATGCCTGCCTTGGTTGGCCCGTGCCCCCTAATGCCTCAGCGCTGTTCGCCGCTGTTATACAGCGGTGTCAGCGCCGGGGCTGTAATGGTGCGATGTAAAGAAGGGGGGCGGAGCCAGCACGAGAGCGCGCAGAGAAGCTGAGGGCGCCTTTTTCAGCCCTGTTCCGCCTCCCGTGCTGACGCTGCGAGGCTCTGACGTCAGGCGGGGGGCGGGCAGTTGGGCGGGGAAAAGGGGCGGGTGACGTCTGGCTAGGCCGAAGCCGGGGCCTCGCGTGAATCGCGGGCCCGGGACCGGCGGAGGCCCGGCGCGGAGGTCCGCGGCCAGAACCGGAGGCAACGCTGGCAGGCACCGGAGGCTGCGCCAATGAAAGGGCAGGTGCCCTGTTGGCATCCAGAGCACGCTGCTGCTGTGCTCAAACGGACGCAGCCGGGATAGTATGGAGCCCGGGGTACGGGGGTGCCCGCTTCCTAGAGACCCTCGTAGTGGGGCACCGTGACCGGCAGCAAAGCAGCCACAACCCAGGTACAGAGAGTGGGGAGTGACTGTTGGTGTGCAACTGAGGCCCGGGGCTCCAGGAGTGTGCTGCAGCCTATAGTATGCTGCAGCCTGTGAATGTGCTCGCTGCTTGCAGGAGCACAGGATCTGTGGTCCTGGCAATGGCTACCGATGCCTCAAAATGCGTTCCCCCAGCCCCATGAGGAGCACACAGCAAGCTGGGTGTCCTGGAGCCTGTGCCAATTAGCATTTGGCAGGTTGAAGCTTTGCTGGGGCCCGTGGCCCTCAGAAACACTCAGCAGAGCTGAGGTTTCTGGATCGTGCTGCAGTGACCCTGCAGTATGGTTGTGCCCTACCTGCGGTGCCTCAGCCTAAAAAAGCCCCGGAGGGGTGATTAGGGAGGGATGCTGCCGTCCACCGTCAGGGGGCTCCTGTGGAGCCTCTACTTCAACCCAGGGTCTCCAACAGTGGGGAGCTGGGGAAGGGGGGCCATCTTCTCGACCTCAACCGGGCACCCCCAACAGTGGTGGGCCGAGGAGGGAGCGGCATGTGGGGGAAAAATGTCGACCTCAACCAGGCGCCCCCAACAGTGGGGGGCCGAGGAGGGACCATGCCGGGAGTCTCGTTAGAGACCCACTTTTCTTCTTCTTGAAGTAAAAAATCCAAAAAGTAAAAATTTTTAGGAGCAATAAAATTTGTGTGTGCCTCCTACAAGACACTAAGCAAAAACTGGAGAATCACTTCCTGTTCGGGGGTGTAATGCTGCAGAGGAGGAAACATTTAACTCTTTTGCAGATTCTGCCTAGTGTCGCCTCCTAGTGGACAGCAGCATAACACCCACGGTCTGTGTCCCCCAATGAGGCGAAGGAGAAAAAAAAAAAAAAAAAAAAAAAAAAATATTATATGATACGAATAATAACAATATGTGGAAAAAGTTTGGTTGCCAAAAATCTTGGGGTGGGGAGGGGGGTATAATGCCATCATTTTTTTTCTTGTGTGAAAAAAAAAAAATTAATTATCTTGTGCCAACCAGAAGTTTAATGGTACAAACTAGTGTTGATCACTTTTTATTGCATTTTTTGTAGAGGTGACCAGTTTTGTGCTCTGATATATAAAATTAAATTTCCCGTACAGTCAAGGCAAAAGAAACTAATTTTTTTTTTTTTTTTTTGCTTTCCAATTTTAAAATAAAGTGTGTATGTGGGGGGGGGGCTTATTTACATTTTTATATTTCTTTTCATGGCACCGGCCACTATTTGTATACGGTATATGTCTTGCACTATATAATACTGTACTTCTACATTACAGTATATAGTAAAATGCTACTGTATCCCATGACCCCAAGCCTGCAGCCGGGCATCACAAAAGTACCAAGATGGAGCAAAGATTAGTACAATATAAATATACACATATAGGTTATTGATTTTTATATGTACTCAATATGTTGTGTTTTATTTAAAAAAAACACCAACACACACACACACCCTTTTGGAAATTAAGGTAGTACATTTCTTCTATCCGGATCGATTGTGAGCGCCATCCATAGCGATTGATAAAGATGGAGCAAAGGGGAGTTTTCATCAGACCCTTGTCTTCAGCACTCCACCCACAAGTCGCCCATGGGGGAATGGGTTTAGATCCTGTGCCCTCTTCATACACCCACACCCTCCCCGTGACACTTAAATACCTTGGTCGGCTGCACCCTGGCCCCTTGTAGAGGCCCAGAACCACCTCCCCATCCTCATTTCCAAAATATTACTACCCCATAATCTCCCTCAGCACCTGGCACTACTGCCCAATGTAACAAGAGTCTGCCAAGTACAAAACCACATCTGCCCATGGATTCTCATTTTCTTTTGTGTGGTTTTAGAATGATAGAATGGTAAGAGTTTAATTGGAAGGGACCTCCTGGGTCATCATGTGAAGGGGCCTCCTGGGTCATCATGTGAAGGGGCCTCCTGGGTCATCATGTGAAGGGGCCTCCTGGGTCATCATGTGAAGGGGCCTCCTGGGTCACCTGGTCCAACCCCCTACTCATAGCAGGATTCACCAAGTTATCCCAGACAGATGTCTGTCCAGCCTCTGTGTGAAGACTCCATTGAAGAACTTGCCACCTTGTGGCCGTCGATTCCACTCGATCATCCTCACTGTAAAAAAGTTTTTTCTAATATCTAATCTGCCTCCTCCCATTCAGTTTCATCCCATTGCTTCTAGTCTTTCCTTGTGCAAACGACAATAAAGCAGATCCCTCTACAGTGTGACAACCCTAGAATAAAGCTGATCCCTCTACAGTGTGACAGCCCTAGAATAAAGCTGATCCCTCTACAGTGTGACAGCCCTAGAATAAAGCTGATCCCTCTACAGTGTGACAGCCCTAGAATAAAGCTGATCCCTCTACAGTGTGACAGCCCTAGAATAAAGCTGATCCCTCTACAGTGTGACAGCCCTAGAATAAAGCTGATCCCTCTACAGTGTGACAGCTCTAGAATAAAGCTGATCCCTCTACAGTGTGACAGCTCTAGAATAAAGCTGATCCCTCTACAGTGTGACAGCCCTAGAATAAAGCTGATCCCTCTACAGTGCGACAGCTCTAGAATAAAGCTGATCCCTCTACAGTGCGACAGCTCTAGAATAAAGCTGATCCCTCTACAGTGTGACAGCCCTAGAATAAAGCTGATCCCTCTACAGTGTGACAGCCCTAGAATATAGCAGATTCCTCTACAGCACGACAGCCCTAGAATAAAGCAGATCCCTCTACAATGTGACAGCCCTTCAGAATATTTGTAGACAGCTATAAAGTCTCCTCTCAGTCTAACATTCCCAAATTCTGTAACCGTTCCCCATAGGTCATGGTTTGCAGATCGATCACAATTCTGGTTGCTCTTCTCTGAACATTTCTGGTTGGTTCTCCACAGTGCGGAGTGACAAATGCAGTAACCACTAGGTGGCGATACATATACAGCAACTATTAGTCACAATACAGCTTGCCCTCCAGTGGTGATTAGTCACAATACAGCTTGCCCTCCAGTGGTGGCAGGAGACGACCGCTGTGATTCTGCACCAGTTTTTGGTTATTTTTGTATATATGCTACAGCTGTAAATAAAAATTGTTGACGGCCAGGTTACCTTAACCACAAATCAATTAAATCCTTACAATGAGCCCTGCAGCTTTGGTCAATTAACAATTGAAACTAACACAGAAAGGAACAAGAAAGGAATCAAGGGGTAAGGTGCCAGTAATGGAAAAATTAGGGATTGGGGATGGGGAAGGTTTGCTTTTATGCCTTACTGTCCAGTTAGCAGGACGATCTTCGAGGTCCTTGTGAACAGTAACGTCAGCTGCATGGAGTGAGGGATTGGAGGGATATAAAGAGATCGGGGTCACGAGAGGAGCGGACCCTCTAATAAGACATTTCCTGTGTTAAGAGGGTTATAATCAGAAATAACGAAGCAAAAAATAATATATAATAACCAAACGTGGACGTCACCCATATGGACCGACTGGATGAAAGTATCGGGGCTGGATAGCGGGAATTTGGGAAATTTTTCAAATTAAGGTGCAAGTACGAGCAAGTCATAAACCCCCACATAAGCCACAGTCAGGAGTTGTATCCAATGACCCCCAGAAAGGGAGCATGGAGTCTAAATATTAGTTTTTCTTGGGTTCTTCATTGAGTTCTTAGGGTCTATTCAACCCTAGGGGATTAAGTCCATGGTCGTATACATTTAAGGGTTATTCAGGGTTTGAATAGGTTTTAGGAGGGTCCTGGAACCTCCTACAAATGTTATAAACTGCTGTCATGATGCCTCTGTGCAGCACGTCTAGGATGCTATTGAATGTCTGCTACTGGTACCTGGGTGTGCCGAGTTGTCAGAATTTTATATTCAGAGTTATTCTCCATGCTGGTTCTGGGATAGGGTTGCTCAGGTGTTTCTACTTTCCAGTGATTGCTCCCTTACTTAACTGAGCAGCTTTCCCCAGAATGCAGCCAGTTGTACATTCTATCTGAAGTGTTGTGTAGCCTGTATTCCTGTGTCTATACTGATCTGTTTTCTAAACCATACTGTTTGATTACTCTTCTGCCGGTTTCCTGTACTCTTACTTCTGGTATTTTGACCCCTGGACCGTTACCTGTTTAAGCCTCTGTTTATTCCCTGCAAAAAAGAGGTGATATTGTATGAGCGCTACAGTTATAACACAGGACACCGCTCTGTAATAATTACCTCTAGGCTTTAATCAATCAATATGGGATTCCAAATCTCCACAACTCCATGGAATCCCATATTGATTGATTAAAGCCTAGAGGTAATTATTACAGAGCGGTGTCCTGTGTTATAACTGTAGCGCTCATACAATATCACCTCTTTTTTGCACCGTACATCTTCCCGACCGGGAAGCGTGATTTGAAGCAGCTTGGAACACAGGACCTTGCCCACGTCATATAAACACACCCCGTAAGCTGTCACGTGGATCAACAGCGTCCATCTAACAGAATCATTCGGCATCGGGCCAGCGTGGAGCTCCCGCAGGATCGATCTATACCCACGAACCAGTTGTGCGGTTGGCACAACTGGACCAGGTGAGCACAGGGGTGTTTTAACCGACCCCCTGATTCATTTTAACAGCAGTGTGGCGCAACTTTCTTTTTTCTGTTTATTCCCTGGATCCTCACCCTGGAATACCAGACCCTGGACTGTTTATATGACCACATCTCTGTCTACTCCCTGAATAACGCAAACTCTCTGGGAAGTGATCCCTGATTACCTGACCGCCCTGCTGCCTCTAGTCCTGTAAGTAGTGACTATGTCACAAACTTGCGTCACAATAACAAGATGTCCAGACCTCACCCAATCATAGGTCCATATTTAGGATCTTTATGACCCCCAGTTCAATCCTGCTCCAGGGGACACCCTCAATATTCCAAGATTAATTCAGGAGTCTAACTTTGGGGCTACAGTTATTTATTTCATGTCTTAGAAATACTGAGACACATTAATCGTACGTTGCGTTTGATAATGCTGCATTCACTTAAAGGGAGGGTCTTATCTGCAACGCCAGACATGGCCTATGGGACAAGAGTGGCGCTGGATTTAGAGAAAATAAGATTTTCTCTTTCTTAATCTCATATAAACACATTCAAGCTGATCTTACATATATTCATCTCTTACCTTTCCGGTCCCTGAAAAAGCCTTCAAAGACGACAAAATTGTTAACCTGAAACAAAGAGATCGTATAAATAATCTGTAATCGGTAAAGACTGGACGGAGCGTGAAGATTAACCATCATGTGAGCCAGCTAGCTTAGAAAATAGCCATTGTTATCTTAAGGAGCGTGTTTTTTGGTCCTCTTAGGGCACCTTATTTCCGATGCAATACACTGTGATGCGGTAATAGTAGGGTCTATTGTAAAATTACCGTTATCGAAAGAGAATCTGTCAGCAGGTTGTCGCTATGTAAACTGAGTACAGCATGCTGCATGGGGTTAAGAAACGAAAATAAACTGACTTTCTTATCAGAGTGTGTGCTATTGTTTACTTAAACTAAAGGCTTTATCATCTGGTGATTACCAGGGCAGTCCGACACGCCCCCAATCTCTATAGCGAGCCTGGTGTGGGCGGGGGCAGCTCTCTCAGCTCTGTTGTGTTTCTGACAATAAATTCTTTGACTGAGAACGGCTGCAGCCATTAATCTATGTGATACATCGTTGGATTCAGGGTTTCTTTGCCTAGAAAGAAAAAAAAAAACTTGCTGGCAGATTCCCTTCAAAAAAGGACAAACGTGGCAGACATTGGGGTCTTCAGTAGACCGCTGCCTGCCATGACAGTGCCATCCAAAACCTACCATTGGGTCACAGGTAGGGTGGTGGTGAGAGACAACAGCCCCACTATTTTTAACCACTTAAATGCTGCAGCAGTGACACTTAAGCCCCTCCAAACATTTAGTGGGGAGGGTGGGGGGTTAAGAGCACGTTCACCTTATCTCCATACTTCCCACCTGCGGGATCGTTGAGCGAAGACTGTAATGTTTCTTTAGGAAGGAGAGAAACTTCTCAGACGGTCGGTCGATGGCGAGATGCTGAGGCTCACCTGCTCAGCCTGGAGACGGAGAAGGATAGTAAGGTTCACAGAAGAAGTGGCGGGATGAATGTGGCGGCCGCGCCGTATACAACCACCATGTACTTACTCTGAGCATAAAGCTAAACAGTTCCTTCCCGAATCCGTGACGCTGGAGGGATTCATGGATGTAGAAGTCGAGGATACACAGCGGCTCCACTCTATGTGGGCTCCTGCGCGATCCTAGGAGGAATCATCGCAACGTCATCACCACTGACAGCTTTCCCCTGTGTCCGGCCAGCCCAGGGCGCAGACGCAGCGTGCACCAAGCACAAGACTAGTAATGCAGTTGCTAGAGGCTTACCAGAACAAATAACTTCTTATATCCCACCTTGAGGAACCCGATTACGACTCCGCGGCCGGCTCTGAAACACAAGAGGAGTCATGAAGAGTGAACGAATGTGACGGCTAGAAGGTGAAGGAGTCATACACATATATCCAGCAGGTAAAATGAGAAAGCAAAGAAATCACATAGGAGGAATTGCTGTTGGAACAAGATGAAGCACAGCGATGGAGCCCTCACGTTTTTGGGGTACAGTCCTTCAGGATATAGAGATGATGCGGATTTGTCTGCATCCGTGGAGCGCTGGTTATGGGGGCAGGTAATCGCTGGGCCTGAAACACAAGAGGCAGATAAGAGCGCCCTCTAATGGAGAAAGTCGGAATTACGTTGCACCATGTGGGTAAGGCAAGAGACATGTACAACTTACTCGCACGAGTCTCGCATGACTCACCCGGAATGCTGCGTCTGCTGCTTGTGTTTCCATGCAGCTCATGCACTCCCATCCATAGAGACGGCAGCCATTCCACGCGTGTCATGCGAGAGTAGTGCGAGTAGCTCGCATTTGTCTCCGGCCTCAGTCACAGAATAACGTTACCTTTGCTGACGCTTTCCCAATCTCATCTATGACCACCATGATTTGTCTCTGGGCGTCCGAACTGGAAAATAAAAAAAAAGGTGTAATATCCAGATCAGTTATTAATAGTGATAATAAATCTATAAACACTATGTACAGAATCACAGTGCCCCAACAGTAGCCACAATGTCGTTCTGGTAACTAGTGCTAGTTACAGAGCCCACTGCCCTAGTGCACCTGCTGACAGCAGTGTCGGTTATAGTACCTTCTCAGTGGTTACTGTGCTCTGCTGGTAGATATTCCCAGCCATAGTGCCCTCCCAGCAAATTGTGCTAGTCAGTGGTCCATGCCACGGTGAACCCCCTCCAAACAATATTGGGTACAGTAGTTTCTCCATAATTACAAGGGAGAGCAGGAATCCCCACAATCCAGGATGGCGGCTGCTGGACAGACAGACCACTAGTTTCTAACTAGGTGTTGACAAAGCCAGGATTAGAAAACATGGCCGCCTTCTTCCAGTAACAGCGCCACCCCTGTCCACAGGTTGGAGTAGTAGTCAGTTCAGCGCCACTCAAGTAATGAGGAATCTAATCGACAGGTGTGTGCTGTTTCTGCAAGAAAGTGGCCATGTTTTCTAGTCTTAAACAAGCCCTATGCTTTTGATCATTCCTTTTTGTTAGCCGATCACAGTGTGAGCTTAGAGATCTCCAGTGATCAACCCTGCAGAAAGGGTCACCACGGGAAAAATTACCGTATGTATTACACAGCTTCTACTGAAATCAATGCGGGACATGACGGGTTCTAAAGAGACGATGTGCCCAGTCTAGTCTAGACTAGTCTCCCTCCAGATGAGGGTCCGGAGTGAAAATATCTATTAAGAAGGATATTCCTGAATATCCACAAGTCAACTTTAACACCAAGAAGGAAAAAAGTCAAGGAAATAACGTGCTGGATGTAAAGATGCTGTAGGCCCCAGCAGCTCGTTTAGGCCACACTGGATGCTCACAGTAGCAACATGTGATAAAAAGCAGTGCCTGGGACACTGCCACGTTCCCTAGCGAAGGTTTCTTCATGGCGATGCCCATGTAGTCTCTAGACCCATCTTGACTATCAGTGACAAGTGCTGGACTCATGGAAGAGGCCTCCTTTGCCCTCTTGGTCAGCACTATTATCGCCTTTGTGAGGTCAGTGGACACCTGTAGCTGGACGTCCCTCTTGGTCGGCACTATGATCACCTTTGTGAGGTCAGTGGTCACCTGTAGCTGGACGTCCCTCTTGGTCGGCACTATTATCGCCTTTGTGAGGTCAGTGGACACCTGTATCTGGACGTCCCTCTTGGTCAGCACTATGATCGTCTTTGTGAGGTCAGTGGTCACCTGTAGATGGACGTCCCTCTTGGTCGGCACTATGATCGCCTTTGTAAGGTCAGTGGACACCTGTAGCTGGACGTCCCTCTTGGTCGGCGCTATGATCGCCTTTGTAAGGTCAGTGGTCACCTGTATCTGGACGTCCCTCTTGGTCGGCACTATGATCACCTTTGTGAGGTCAGTGGTCACCTGTAGCCGGACGTCCCTCTTGGTCGGCACTATGATCGCCTTTGTGAGGTCAGTGGACACCTGTAGCTGGATGTCCCTCTTGGTCGGCACCATGATTGCCTTTGTGAGGTCAGTGGACACCTGTAGCTGGACGTCCCTCTTGGTCGGCACCATGATTGCCTTTCTGAGGTCAGTGGACACCTGTAGCTCGATGTCCCTCTTGGTCGGCACCATGATTGCCTTTGTGAGGTCAGTGGACACCTGTAGCTGGACGTCCCTCTTGGTCGGCACTATGATCGCCTTTGTGAGGTCAGTGGACACCTGTATCTGGACGTCCCTCTTGGTCGGCACTATGATCTCCTTTGTGAGGTCAGTGTAGCTGGCCGTCCGGCTTGTAGCCCAATAGTTTGTGTATGCCGCCTTTGGTGCAGAATAATCCATTTTGTTCTGCCTTTAAGCCCTTCTTCTAATCGGAGACCATACAAAGATCATCATGAAGAGGCCTTCACGAGGGAACGTGACACCCATCCTACTCCGGGGATTATGATGTCAGGTGGTGTAGTGTACGGTAGCCGGACCCCTCTATTCTTCATTCCAGGTGGCCAACAGCTCGGTGATACATTGATTTGGTCTTAGGACCACAGGAGTGGTCATTTTTCCAAAGCGTCTTCAACACCTGGCAAAGTTAGCGGAGACCAGAGGCGGTGTCCTCATAGCTTCAATATAAGGTACACTGCACCCAAATACGGAGCACAATGATCCCTTGGAGCCAGTTTCATCATCATATAATAATCGACCATGAAAAAACACATAATTGACCAAAGTTCTTAATTTTCTACATTTCCTCCTCAGAAGACGTGGACAATGGAGGCTAATGTCTGCAACTGGGACAACGGGAGGCATTGTTTCCCGCCACAGTCAGTCTGGTCTGGACTATAATGAACTCTTCATAGACATCCTAGTGTGCAGTGATAAATGTGGAGCTGCAGAGAGTCCTGCTCCCTACGCAGCTGGCACCTCAGTGGCGGAGTTCACCCAGTGCAGTTCTATGCAAACTCCATACAAAGCAGCTACGATCTACAAGACGTATTAGGCAGATATGGGAAGACCATGACCCACCAACGGTTTTTGGCCTCACTCACAGTTGCGTAGAAGTTAGGCTGCCTTCAGATTTGCAGATGCCTCCGCAGCGTTTTGCGGAGGCATCTGCAAGCATCTGCATGCAGACGGTAGCCCCTATGTTTATAATGGAGCGCACGGCGGTCTGCAGATGCTTGCAGACCGCCGTGCGCACCCATTCACTCTATATGTGATCTGTGCGCAGGCGGATGCCTGCGTACAGATCACACACTCTCGTCCGACATGTTGCGTCCTGGTGCGGGCGAGAGTGTGTGATTTGTGCACAGGCATCCGCCTGCGCACAGATCACATATAGGAGTGAATGGGTGCGCACGGCAGTCTGCAAGCATCTGCAGACCGCCGTGCGCTCCATTATAAACATAGGGGCTGCGTCTGCATGCAGATGCTGCAGATGCCTCCAAAACGCTGCGGAGGCATCTGCAATCTGAAGGCAGCTATGGCACCGATTCTCATCCAAGAAGTGAGAACAGTGTCATATGAGTGCACGTGTGCAATGTTTTCTCGCCTAGCATCCGTATGACATGCTTAACTCGTCATTTACATCCCATAATGCTTTATATGTAAATTAAAGCCAGTTGTCATGAATAAAGCAATCCTATCTAAACAGAGATAAATGATTTACACCCCCCTATATATTAGACACTTGCACACTTTATTGCCTTTCATTTGAGTTTATTCTACAGCTTTTTATATTTGTTTTAACCTAATAAAAAACGCGTGGGCTTCTTCATTTTTGATAACCAGCAAAAAGGTAAAGTAGACAGCTGTGGGCTGGTATTATCAGGCTGGGAAAATCCATAGTTACTGGGCCCTTCCCAGCCTACGTATACTAGCACGCAGCCACCGCAGATGTAGCACATCACCGCAGATGCTCCAAGTTCTGGTGCTTTCCCTCAGCTTTTCCCAATTTCCCTGATGCATTGGCAATCAGGGTAATATTTTTTGATGTCAGCTGTAAATTCTCCAAAAACACAGCTGGCATCAAGCCCTGGAGAGAAACCCCTATTACTAACCCAGTAAGGAAAATAAAATAAATAAAAAAATGCAGGTCTGTTGTGGTCCAGGGAATCAGACGTAGTCCACACATGGAGAATAAAAAAAAAAAAAAAAGGGACTGTCCCTCGTTCACGATTTATTAGAAAGCAAAGGTCCGGCAGGTCTGCCATAGTCCAGTGACATGCCATGCTCTGTGTGATCCCGAACGACTCTGAAGAGTGGGGACATGAGGCACGTCACTGAGCACAGCGCAAGCTGGGAATGGCTGCTACTTAAAACCTTCAGTATGGAGTGTCAGAACAAGGTTCCACAGACTCATCGATGGAATCGGGAACATCGTGGGAAGAGCTGGACTATGACGGACCTGCCTGGGACCTTCACTTTCTAATAAATTGGTGAATGAGGGATAGTGTTGATTTTTGTTTATTTTTATATTTTTCAGGTTTCCATTTGTGGACTATGTTGAATTCCCTGGACCATGGCGGATCTGCATTTTTTTTTTTAATAAATTGGCAAACCAGGGAAAAGCGTCGCGGAGAGTTTTTGAAAATAAAGTAAAGTATTTGTATGGGTCTTTCCTTTTTATTATTGGACTAATAACGGGGGTGTCTGATAGACACCTCTCAATTACCAACACCAGGGTTTGATGCCAGCTGTGTTTTTTGGACAATTCACAACTGACATCAACCCCAAAAACCAATACCCCAATGGCCCCACACCAGGGCACTCAGGAAGAGCTGGATGAAGTGCTAGCTTTGGAGCATCTAATGGAGCAGCCACTTTTGTGGCAGCTGCAGACTGGTATATATAGGCTGGCAAGGGACAAAGAACCATGGGCCTTCCTACCCTGATAATAGGAGCCTGCAGCTGTCTGCTTTACCTTTGCTGGTTATCAAAAATATGGGGGAGTCCACAAAGTTTTTTTTAATTTATTAGGTTTAAATAAGCATAAAAAGCTGTAGAATAAACTCAACATGAAAAGCAGTAAAGGGCGCAAGTGAATAATATGTAAGGGGCTGGGAAATTATATAATCGTCAGGAAATCCAATATCTACATATTATTTTTTACTCTAGGAAATGTGTGCGTAAAAATCAGACTCCATACGGATGGTCCATGTGCCGTCCGATTTTTTTCCCACCCACTGACTTGCATTGGGGAGTTTCGTCCAATGTACACGGCTATATGCAGCATGCTGCCATTTTTTCCTCAGTCTGATTACAGCTGAGGAAAAACCCACAGATCAGCGCTGACTCAATAAATAACATTGGTGTTTTTTTTTCCTCGCACTGCACTCGTCTGTTTTACACGAGTGTGAGCGAGGACTTTGTTTACTCCAATCACATGCGAAGCTGCAAAGAAGAAGTCAAAATTGGTATGAAGTAAAACAAAAGACTGGATTCTGTGAAATCCACTCGGCCTCTGACTGCATGCGGCTATACACACACAGCAGCCAATGATGGAACAGGTAGTCACATGTCTCATTAGCCCCACCCCCGAGGAATCAGTACTGTGCTTCTACATACCTGGAGATCAGAGGCCGTCGCTGCGGAAGCAGGCTATTATCAAGCTTGGTGATCGGCTCCAAGAAGATCTTGTGTACGTCAAAGTTAAACTCCATCTTGGATGCTGAGAGAAAACGATGACTCTAATTTAGTTCCAGAAGAGGAGTCCGGATTTAGGGTCACATCCCACTGATGCCTCCTCCGATAGAAGTGCCGGAACCCCCTGTATGGGACAGGACAGAATGGGGATGGGCGGCTGTAATAATACTGCAATACGGAAATACGTCACTCTCTTATACTACAGGGGAAGCCCGAGCAGTTCCTGTGGGGCCCATGGGAGTGTGCAGCTGAGGTTGGCCCCGTCCAGTGAAATATGGAAGTGAACGCATCCCTATGACGTTCAAGGTGCACGTCCCCATATAACCTCACAGGTGAAGGTCGGTGCAGTCACAGGCTTGCACCCCAATATGATGTCATAGGCGCGCTTCCCCTTATGACATCACAGGTGCAGGCTGGTGACATCACAGGCGCACGTCCCCAAATAACCTCACAGGTGAAGGCCGGTGCTGTCACAGGCGCTCGCTCGTCCCCACTATGACGTCACAGGCGCTCGCTCGTCCCCACTAGGACGTCACAGGCGCTCGCTCGTCCCCAATAGGACGTCACAGGCGCTCGCTCGTCCCCAATAGGACGTCACAGGCGCTCGCTCGTCCCCAATAGGACGTCACAGGCGCTCGCTCGTCCCCAATAGGACGTCACAGGCGCTCGCTCGTCCCCAATAGGACGTCACAGGCGCTCGCTCGTCCCCAATAGGACGTCACAGGCGCTCGCTCGTCCCCAATAGGACGTCACAGGCGCTCGCTCGTCCCCAATAGGACGTCACAGGCGCTCGTCTCCAATATGTCACAGGCGCTCGCTCGTCCCCAATATGACGTCACAGGCGCTGGCTCGTCCACAATATGATGTCACAGGCGCTCGCTCGTCCACAATATGACGTCACAGGAGCTCGTCTCAAATATGTCACAGGCGCTCATCCCCAATATGTCACAGGCGCTGGCTCGTCCACAATATGACGTCACAGGCGCTGGCTCGTCCACAATATGACGTCACAGGCGCTCGCTCGCCCCCAATATGACGTCACAGGCGCTCGCTCGCCCCCAATATGACGTCACAGGCGCTCGCTCGTCCCCCTATATGACGTCACAGGCGCTCGCTCGCCCCCAATATGACGTCACAGGCGCTCGCTCGTCCCCCTATATGACGTCACAATCCGCGCTGCCAGGAAATCCGCTCGTAAATAACGCTAGTAGTCGGTATCCAAATCAATCCTCTTTATTCATCCTACGCGTTTCAACGCCTTCCTGGCGTCTTCCTCAGGGAAGAACGCCAGGAAGGCGTTGAAACGCGTAGGATGAATAAAGAGGATTGATTTGGATACCGACTACTAGCGTTATTTACGAGCGGATTTCCTGGCAGCGCGGACTGTGACACACCATTCTTTCCCAAAGCTTCAATCTTCGTCTACCCGAGTGGAGACCGGTGGAAGTCCAGCAGCAGCCAGCAGGATACTTATTCTATCAGGCTTTCTAACCAGTTGTGGGTGACACAACTGGATTAGGTGAGTGGATCTTTTCTCACCTACTGTTTTTAGTGTCTAGTGATAAGGGCACTATTGCGCCTCTTGTCCCCCCCCCTTTCTCTTTCTTGTTATATGACGTCACAGGCGCTCGCTCGCCCCCAATATGACGTCACAGGCGCTTGCTCGCCCCCAATATGACGTCACAGGCACTCACTCGCCCCCAATATGACGTCACAGGCGCTCGCTCGCCCCCAATATGACGTCACAGGCGCTCGCTCGTCCCCTATATGACGTCACAGGCGCTCGCTCGTCCCCTATATGACGTCACAGGCGCTCACTCGCCCCCAATATGACGTCACAGGCGCTCGCTCGTCCCCTATATGACGTCACAGGAGCACCCCATTATGACATCACAGGGGTGCACACAATGTCCTGTCACCACAATAACCTTATACTTGTCACAATGATAGGGATCCCTTCCACCCAAGGGCCACATACCCCGGAGCCTGGGATCACCGCAGCACGTGGCCCTACACTATTCCCAGCCCTCCCATAGGTGTAGACTAGTCCCCACACTATTACAGGGGGGGCAGGGGCCCCTGATTGCAGCACTTTGTGGGGCTCTCAGGAGAGACTTACCTCTACACACAGTCTCACCCCGCAGTGTCAGTGCCGGGCCCCGCGCACATCAGGCTCTATAGATCCTATAGGGGCCGCCTGTATACACCGTCCATAGGCTGCGCGCCCCCGAGCCGCACTCTGATGCGCGCCCCCGAGACAAAAGACCACCGGCTCCAGATACGAGCGAGACGAGGAGAGGGCGTGGCCACACGACAGAGGCTTGCTCCAATCACCGAAGGCGACACTGCATCCACCTGGCAACCGCTTTCCTAGCGACGGCTCTGATTGGTTAATATAGATAAAATCGACTTTAGTATTAAAATCGGAGCCACGCCCCCCAAGTTGCTGTCAATGGCTGTCACGTGACTCCTCTGTCAGTCAAAAAGAAAAAGAAAGGCTGTGGGGCTCCCTAGCAACCGGCCAGGCCTTCCTTAGCAACAGCTATATGTTCCTTAGCAACCGCACACTTCTTTCATTGTGGAACCTGTGTCAGTGGTGAAATGTATCCAGACACATTGCATGGTGTTATCTGTTGTGTCTTTTTATTCTTTCAATGAAGATTAAATATTTCCAATTAACTGATCTTAGCAAACAATTACACTTTCTATATGTAAAGCGCCCTGGAATCTAATGGCGCTAGATAAATAATAATAAGTATGGAAAGTGTATTTTCAGCAGGGTGATAACTTGAACCTCATGGGCCCCAATGCAAAAGCTCCAGCGGGGCCCCAATTATTGCAAATCTTTAACAGCATTAGTTTTATACTATATGCCAAAGGGACATTTGGGCCCCCGTGGGCTTCAGAGCCCGGGTGCTATTGAAACCCCTGCACCTGTTGTAGTTACCCTCCTGCTTGTTGGGCTCCATACTTGTCAACTGCCCCCAAAAACAGAGAGAACTTCAAGGGCAAGAAGGCGCCATGTCCTCCCCCGACATCTCCTCTACTATCACACTGTAATGACGTCACAGGTGCATCCAGGTGACATCACAGGTGCACCCCAATGACATCACCAAGGTGCACACAATGTCATGTGACCACGATAACATTATACTTGTCGCGTTACTTGACCCTTGTACCACACATCTCCCAAAAGGCGCCATGTCCTCCCCCGACATCTCCTCTACTATCACACTGTAATGACGTTACAGATGCATCCAGGTGACATCACAGGTGCACCCCAATGACATCACCGGCGTGTACACAATGTCATGTGACCTTGATAACATTATACTTGTCATGATACTTGTCCCTTGCACCACACACATCTCCCGAAAGGCGCCATGTCCTCCCCCGATATCTCCTCTACTATCACACTGTAATGAAGTCACAGGTGCGTCCAGGTGACATCACAGGTGCACCCCAATGACATCACAGGGGACAGGGTTCACACAATGTCACGTGACCACGATAACATTATACTTGTCGCGTTACTTGTCCCTTGCACAACACACACCTCTCGGTGCCATGTCCTCCCCTACTATCACACTGTCCACAGCGTTATCAGACTCCCCTTGCTCCATCTAGATACCCGTCACAGGATGTGGATGGGGTGTGACCCGCCAAAAGACGCACATAGTAATGCTCTCCCAAGGTTTAAAGTGAAGGTCCATTTAGGTTACGTTCACACACAGCGTTTTTGATCCGTTTTTTTTATCCGTTCTTGCAGTGAACAGATCACTCAAATGGAATCCCAGCAAAGTCAATGGGTTTTCAGGTTTTGCTGTTCAGACTGGAAATTTAAAGGGATCCTGTCACCCCCAAAACACCTCTAAAGCTATTAAAGTAGTGTAGGCTCCTTGAAGTGGGTGCCAGGCTTGATCCTTAGTGGCTACTAATGAGACTAAGACCTCTGATTTTCATTTTTAGCACAGGGCAATTTCTGCATTACACATTTGCACAATTCAGTCTGATCATCTTTTCTCTAGTGCCACTCATTAATTTACATTTCTTATACATACAGTAGTGTCGCGGCAGATATCCTATTCTTGTAAGTATTATTATTTTCTGCCAGCACCTACATGTACGGTGATGCCAGTCTTATACTTTTTCACATAGTTGTTCTGTGGTCTCAGTTCAACCTGCCTTATCCGTTACCCCCTCTACTTAAAAACCAAATAAATCAAGATCATTGTAGAAGTTAGGTCATCCCTGAGGCACTAGACTGGCCTAGAAAAGCATGGTAAGCAAAAGTAATCAATCTTCTCGTAGATGCCCTGTGGAAGCCCCCTGACTGTACAGACCCCCTGTCCCACGGTCCCCTTTTCTACCAGAATTTACATTCTCTCAGTTTAATGTCATGGCCATTGAAGTCACAGTCCTAAAAGAGGCAAGTTTTTCACTCCTGATCATCCACTCTATGATCAAGGCAAGAAAACCCTCCTCTTCCTGAGTCTACCATCAAACTTGGAAGGCCCTTTTTGCTGGTGCGAGTCCACACAAGCATCTCTCTGGACCTTTTCTCTCTTGTCCTATTTGCAGTCGACCTCCCTCAAGAGACATGTTTCAGCCCTGCCCAGAGGAATCTAGCCTCCCATTTTAGGTCAAGACATTCATGCAAGGGGTCACCAATTGTGTCCCACCTTATAGGCCTCATGTGGACCCCTGCGATCTCAATCTCATTTTGAGCATTCATCTGGTTCCTCCTTTCAAGCCCATTCAAGGCATTGCTCTCTCCTGGTCCCTGGGAAAGTTGCCTTTCTAGTGGAAATCACCTTCATCAGGCGCATCTCAGAGATGGTGGCTCTACTATTGCTCCCTCTTCCTGGTCTTCTATCAGGACAAGGTGGTTCTACACCCGGCCCCTTCCTTCCTCCCCAAGGTGGTTTCATTCTTCCTCCGCAATGAGGACATCATTCTGTTTGTCCCCAACTCATCCTCAGGAATAATCTCTCCACAAGTTGGATCTTGTCAGGGCATTGCATCTCTACCTTTCCAGGATAGCGCTGTTCAGACATTCTGACTCCTTGTTCGTGATTCTGGAATGCCGTCGCAGAGGACACTCAACTTCCAAGGCCAATATCACTCGCTGGATCCATTCTGTCATTTTGGAAACAAATTGGGCAAAGGACAGGATGCCTTCACTGGTGGCCAAGGCTCACACAACCCGCGCAGTGGGGGCTTCTTGGGCTGTACAGCATCAAGCTTCTGTGTCACAGCTTTGTAAAGCTGCTACCTGCTCATCTTTTCATACATTTTTCAAGGTTCTTAAAACATCAAAAACCTCACCTACAGTATTGTTACATTTTAGCATATTAATCAAAAAATATATCCTTATATGGAAACTTATCCTTGAAAACAAGTAACCTGCACGCTTAGGTTTATTTAAAAATAAATATCTTTATTGAATACAAAATAAGTTAAAAAATAATTAAGGGTTCCAGTGCACCTCCACTGTGCTTCTCAAGGTTCTACAGAGTCCACACCTACGCCTCAGCAGGTGTGTTTCGTAAGGAAAGTTCTGCATACGGCCGTAGACGGGTCCTCGACCTGATCCAGGCATTATTCTTGTTTCATTATCCCACCATTGGGAATGCTTATGGACATCCTATGGTCTCTTGTCCTCCCCAGGAAGTGAATGAGACAAGAGAATTTTAGGTCCTCACCGTAAAATTCCTTTCTCAGAGTCTTCATTGAGGGACACAGCACCCACCCTTGTATAGAGTTTTGTTGTTTTCATCTATGTTGGTTTCAGCTATGTTCTTGCCATACTGTTGATTTCCTACTGCATTCTCACTAACTGATTAGCTTCACGCCAGTCGGTGGGTATACCCTGCTGAGGAGCTAACTTTTTATTGTAAAGTTTCAGTGTCCCACTGGCAGCAGCATACACCCATGGTTTCCTGTGTCACCCAATGAAGGCTCCAAGAAAGAGATTTTATTGTCAGTATCCAAAATCCTGTTTATGGCACCCAATCAGTAAGGGTACCTTTACACACGGCTACATTTGTAGCTTGCCACCAGGTAACTTACTGGTTGCAGTGAAATCATGGAGACATGGTTCTATCTTGTTGCTGTGTACAAATGGAATCATGTATCCATGATTTCACTGCAACCAGTAAGTTACCTGGTGACAAGCTACAAATGTAGCCGTGTGTAAAGGTACCCTTAGAGATTTTGTTTGGACTTGAATTGCCTACTTGCCTCTGCTATAGAGGATCAATGTTTAATGGAATAAATTGTTTGACCGTTTGAGAAACACAGCCCCCCTTCCCTCCAGATGCTTAAAATTATATCAGAACTGGAATAAAAACATCTCGAGTCTGGTTCTGACTATATAAAGGTGACAGTGGAAATGGAACCGATCTCTGCCAATTACCCTTTAGAAACAGAAAACATACACCAGTCTTGATGAAGTTAGCACTGGAATAGGATGCACCAAGATTTTAACCTTCCCCTAGTCACACGGAGTTTGGCTCAAAACTTGCAATGTCATGGCGGCATCTGGCGCTGTTCACACTACAGACTCTCACACTCCACACTGTGGTTTCTCCGATGCTTCTCAGTTCCACAGGCAGGCTACCATCTGTGTTCTCATCAGTGATTGGGCTAGCAGGAGTTAATGCCTGTATGACTCCTGATTGTCTTTGGGATCACATGTTCTGGGAAACCTAGCAATTGCTCCCTGCATTTTTAAGGCTGGTTTCACACTTGCGTTACATCCTGATCAGGACGAAAACGCATGCCAACGCATTTTTTTCACCTGATCAGGCATTGAATCAGGTTAAAAAACGCTGCGTTTGCATCAGTTTTGCATGTGCTCTCGTTCTGATCCATCCTGCGTTTTATTTTACAAATGACAGTTTCAATTGGATTTTTAAGGGGAGAGAGAAAAAGAGAAAGAGCTTCATAGATGTCAATGCATCGTGCCGCATCCGGATTTTATAAGCGCCGCCAAACCGCAACATCCTGCACAAAGTGACGTACTTGTAAGCATCAGTCGAAATCCTGGTGCCACCTGATGTCCTTACGGTCCCCATGGTAAGTATAGGGACGCATGCCTGATCAGGATGCATGAGGATTTGAATGGATACCGACGCAAAGCAGAAAAAAGCCAGTGTGAAACCACCCCAAGATGGTGGAATTTGTCTTCCCATGCCGGTGATAGCTTTTGCAATACCGGTCCATATACTGTGGTGATCCAGTTACTGATGATCTATTAAAGTGCTGTGAAAATCCTCATGTTGTCTGATTTTCCTCCAAGCTCTTTATTTGTCCTGTGCACATATTGTCTCATGTGTGTATTACTGTATCTTTGGTTTCATCATTGTTCTATTTGTGTGGAAACCGCAATAGTGAACATTGGGTCTAGGAGTAAGGACCTGAAAAAGACAAGAAAGTATGTTAGTCAATTTCCTCCCCCTGGTGTATTAAGCCTCAAAAGAAAAACTGAAAATAAAGGGGTGGACTGCGAGTTGCCTCAACCTCTTCTCCACCAAGGATATATATATATAGGTCCTTGGCCGTGTCCCTCCCTTTACCTCACGTGCTGAGCTCACATCCTTTCCTGTACATGTTAGCTGATCTGATCAGCTGATATGTGTAGGTAACAGGACCGATCGGATCAGCGATCCAATCAGTGCTGTTAACCCTTTGGATTGCGCTGTCAATCAATGACAGCGTGATACAAAGCACTGTGGCGGGGATCACGTTGTTCCCCTCTGGCATCGGAGGTCTTGTGATAGCATCACAGGACCTCTTATGGTTACCTTGACAGCCCGAGGTCCTGTGATGACCCCGGATGCTGTCTGGAATCACTTCCTGTGGATGCCTGGTGAGGGCCGGCATCCACAGACAGTGATGATTTCTACTGTGCACATAGGTGCAGCAGCTTATGTGTACACAGGAGAAGCGATTGGAGTGTGCAGTGCTGAGACCCACTAGGGGCCAGTGTAAAATAAAGAAAAAAAAACCCCTAAAACTTCAAATCATCCCCCTTTTCCCCCATTGAAAATAAAATGATTAAAAAATTTTAAAATACACATAATTGCTATTAAGGTGTTCAGAAATGCCTGATCTATCAAAATATAAAATCAATCAGATCGGTAAACTGCGTAACAGGAAAAAAAAAGTCCATGTTAAAATTATGTTTTTTGGTCGTCACAACATTGCAATAACAGGTGATCAAAACAGCGCAGCTACCCAAAAATGGCATAATCAGAAATGAAAGCTCAAGCCGCAAAAAATAAGACGTCACACAGCCCTAGATCCGAAAAATGAGAACGCTATGGGTCGTGGAAAATGGTGCAAAAGTGCAATTCTTTTTATTTAAAAAGTTCTGATTTTTTTATCACCACTTAGATAACAGTAAAAATGTAACATGTTTGGCATCTACAACTCGTACGACCCAGCATCATACCGACACATCAGTGTACCATATAGTATGACCCGAGGCATCATACCGACACGTCAGTGTCACCATATAGTACTGACCGAGGCATCATACCGACAGTCAGTGTTACCATATAGTACTGACCCCAGACATCATACCGACACCTCAGTGTTACCATATAGTATGACCCAGACATCATACTGACATGTCAGTGTTACCATATAGTACTGACCCGAGGCATCATACAGACACATCAGTGTTACCATATAGTACTGACCCGAGACATCATACCAACACCTCAGTGTTACCATATAGTACTGACCTAAGGCATCATACCGACACGTCAGTGTTACCATATAGTACTGACCCGAGACATCATACCAACACCTCAGTGTTACCATATAGTACTGACCTAAGGCATCATATGACACGTCAGTGTTACCATATAGTACTGACCGAGACATCATACCGACACCTCAGTGTTACCATATAGTACTGACCCGAGGCATCATACCGACATGTCAGTGTTACATATAGTACTGACCCAATGCATCATACAGACACATTAGTGTTACCATATAGTACTGAACCGAGGCATCATACCGCCACGTCAGTGTTACCATATAGTACTGAACCGAGGCATCATACTGACATGTCAGTTTTACCATATAGTACTGAGCCCGGACATCATACCGACACATCAGTGTTACCATGTAGTACTGACCCCAGACATCATACCGACATGTCAGTTTTACCATATAGTAAGCATGATGAATAACCCCCCCCAAAAAAGTGTAATTGCACCCTTTTTTTTTTGCAATTTCACTGAACTTGGAATTTTTTTTCCCATTTTCCTGTACACTATATGGTAAGGTAAATTATTTCATTCATAACTACAACTCATCCCGCAAAAAACAAGCCCTCATATGTCTATATTGACAGAAAAATAAAAATGTTATGGCTCTTGGAAGAAGGGAGTGAAAAATGACAAATGGAAAATCCCCTGGGGGTGAAGGGGTTAAAAATTGAATGTTAGTATTGTAAAGATTATATGAAAGGTTTACTAATTTGACAACATAAAAAATGTTTGCTGTTTATCTTAAGAGTCATATTTTTTTATTTATTTTTCTATTAGTAGAGTTGTGTGAGGGATTGTCTTTGTAAATTTGTATGGGGTGCGCTGTAATTTTTAGTGGTAGCATTTTGGGATAAATACAGTTGAATCAGAAGTTTCCATCCACTATATAATAAGACACATCTGCATGTTTTTCTCACTATCTGACATGAAATCACAATAAACCTTTCCTGTTTTAGGTCAATTAGGATTACCCTAATTATTAATATTTGCCAAATGCCAGATAAATGAGAAAGAAAATATTTTAAGGCATTTCTATTACTTTCTGCAAAGTCACATGCTTACATACACTAAGATTACTATGTCTTTATACAGTTTGGTAGTTAGTAGTGAATGGCGTGCGCACAGAATTGGATTGTGAGGTGCTAGTGAAGGGGTCTTGTCGACCCGAGTCCAGATATAGGGATGGCCACGGCGTTGTGGCCGAAACGTCTTTGCCCAGTCGCGAGTTGTTGTATGTGAACCAATAAAGAAAAACTTTCACTTGCAAAATACATCCAAGTGTGCAGTGCTTATCTTCCATATTTAAACAACTTGGGACAGCCCATATGAGGTCATGTGTTTGGAATATTCTGATAGGTTTATTGGCAACATCTGAGTTATTAGTGACACACCTGTGGATGTATTTTAATGCACACCTGAAACACTGCTTCTTTGTGTAGCATCATGGGAAAGTCTAAAGAAATCAGCCAAGATATCAGGAAGAGAATTGTGGACTTGCACAAGTCTGGTTCATCCTTGGGTGCAATTTCCAGATCCCTGAAGGTGCCTCGTTCATCTGTACAGACAATTATACGCAAGTACAAACAAGATGGGAATGTCCAGACATCATACCGCTCAGGAAGGAGACGGGTTCTGTGTCCCAGAGATGAACATGCTTTGGTCCGACATGTGCATATCAACCCAAGAACAAAAACAAAAGACCTTGTGAACATGCTGGCAGAAGCTGGTAAGATTGTGTCATTATCCACAGTGAAACGAGTAGTGTATTAACAAGGGCTGAAAGGCCGCTTTGCCAGGAAGAAGCCATTACTCCAAAAGAAACAGAGAAAAAACAGATTCATTTTTGCAAATGCACACAGCAACAAAGTCCTACATTTTTGGAGACGTCCTGTTATCTGACAAAATTAAAATATAACTGTTTGGCCATTACGTTTAGAGGAAAAAGGGAGAAGCTTGGAAGCCTAAGAACACCATCCCAACTGTGAAACGAAGAAGTGGCAGCATCAAGTTGTGGGTTGTTTTGTTGCAGGAGGGACTGGAGCACTTCACAAAATAGACGGCATCATGTGGAAAGATTATGTGGCAATACTGAGGCAACATCTCAAGACATCAGCCAGGAAAATAAAGCTGGGGCAGAAATGGGTCTTTCAAATAGAAATGACCCGAAGCTACTGCCAAACTGGTTACAAAGTGGCTCAAGGATAATAAAGTCAATGTTTTGGAGCGGCCATCACAAAGCCCTGATCTCACTCCTGTTGAACATTTATGGGCAAAGCTGAAAAGGCTGTGAGCGACGACCTACAGACATGGCTCAGATACACCAGTTCAGTCAGGAGGAATGGGCCCAAATTCCTACCAACTATTGTGAGAAGCTTGTGGAAGGATCCAAAATGTTTCACCCAAGTTATACAGTTTAAGGACAATGGTACCAAATACTAATGAAATATAACTACACTTCTGACTTTGCAGAAAGTAATAAAAATGCCTTAAATCATGCTCTCTCATTACACTGGGGAACACAATTTTTTAGGAGTTAGGTCAGACAACTGTTCTTAATTAATTTTTGGATGCTGAATCCAGAAACGATCTCAGTTTTTCTCTATCACGTCAAGTTTTTGAACTATAGGATTTTTGTCTTCTCAAAAATATGTAAACAACTGTACCTAAAAAGTGTTTTTTTTCAAGATATTGAGAATTATAACGTATTGGGAGCTGCACACACCTCTCACCACACTGTCTCAGTTGTAACTACTCTTACAAGTTGCCACGTAGCTCTATATGAGTCGAATTGTAATCAGATAACAAGTCTTATTACAGATATCAGTGCAATTGTGCTTCTCTGGCAGGTAAGTTGTGGAGGAAAAACTTGACGTGCTAGAAAAAAACTGACTACATTTTTGGAATCAGCATGCCAATTTTAGTATAAATCAGCTCAAAAACCTAACTCAACAGAAATTTTTTTTCAAATTGTTCCCCAGTGTTATTCTGGCATTTTGAAAATATTAATAACTATGGTAATCCTAATTGACCTAAAACAGGAAAGATTTGTTCTGATTTCATGTCAGATAGGGAGAAAAACATGCAGATGTGCCTTTTTATATAGTGTACTAGCTGTAGAGCCCAGCGTTGGCTGGGCATAGTAACAAACTGTGCTTAGTTATAACAAAATTAAATGATTATTTTGCACATAATAACATTTCACATCATATATTCAACACTATGGGGATTTGTAACACAAATTAAATGATTACCTAAGTAATGTATAGTGTTTCATGTGAAACTCATTCAAGAGCCTTTTGATAAACAACATTCTTGGTTTTTCCTTCTGGTGCAAAGATAAACACATTTTTGCCAGTTCCGATGCTTGACCCCAGGCCACATAAAGGGGCGGAGCTATACATACATACCCATACATCCATGAAGGGGGTGGGGTTATAAAAGAAGCAGATATGAAGGGGTTGGACTGTTGAGGGGGTGGGGCTATAAAGGAGGCAGAGTTATGAAAGGGTGAGGCTATGAAGGGGTGGGGCTATGAAGGACACAGACCTAGGGAGGGGTGGCGCTATGTGGAGGGGGCAGAGCTTTGTGGAGGAGCAGAGGTATGGAGGCGGCAGAGCTACAATACACACACATACACTCAGCTTTATATATTAAATGGAAAATTCTGTTTTCAACTGTATGACTTTTATTCTATTTTTTTTGATAAGAGACTTATTTTGCATTCACCATGTGGCGTAAATAGTGTATTATTTTAATTGCTCCGTTATAGACACGACAATGGCATTCCTCTAGGCAAAAAAATGATAGATGGTGTCAGAGCAAGAAGACAATCTGCATGTGGTAAAAAAAGGGTAAAAAACCAGGGAAAACTTAAAAGGGGGGCCCTTTTGATAGGGAGAGGGATGACACCTAAGTAGTCACCTGCAACTGAACCCTGCTCTCCCTATACGGGTCCTTCTGCCCATGTGTCATCAGTTGCCTAAGCCCTGGATAGTAAGTATGGCAGCAAAAAGCAGACTTAACCATTCCAGTGCCAACCCCTCAAGAGTAGGGGAGACCAGAATAACTTAAATTGGTCCTATATATAATGAACTTTACATGTGGGGCGTATAAACACTCCTTCACATGAAAGATAGATAGTCGTATGCCCTGTTAGGGGATGACACTATGTAGCTTTCATGTGAAGGAGTGTTTATACACCCCTCATGTGAGATCCATTATATATAGGACCAATTTAATTTATTTTGGTCTCCCCTACTCTTGAGGGGTTGGGACTGGACTGGTTTTCTGTGTAAGCCTTCTTATACTTTGTACACATAATGAATTTTCTGCTTGATGAATTTACGTCTTTTATCACGTGAGAACTTTACGGACAGTATAGATGGCGCATGTCACATTGAGGGTGAAGGTTTTATCCTCATTTGGGACTAGCTGCACTTACTTTCAGAGTAGGGCTAATTAGGGATAGCTTATGCTGAGGAGGGGCGCCACTCCATATGACATCTTAGTTCGCCGACCCCTGTGGATAGGAAAGGTGAGGGATGCAGGGTGAATTCTTCCTATTCCTCCCCATTCATTGGCGCATATATGATTTATGGTTATAAGTGTAAATACAGAAATGCCTTTTTCACTGAATTGACAAATACTTACAAATTTTTATGGGTAGGGACAATTTGTTTTTTTCTCGTTGCATCAGTTGTCAGGGTGAACACCTGAACCCGGGTCATACAATTCCTTACACCATTCACAATAAATATGCAGCAGATATCAGAAAGGGGTCTAAAACTCAAATTCAGAGTTTCTGTGCTTGTTCTGGAAATCAATGGTGGCCAGAAACGATAGAATACGTTGGTGAAATCTTCCTCCAATGATGAAATTGTCTGGACTATAACACACAAGTTCTGCTCAGGGGAAGGTTATCAGAAACAATGCTGGATTCTCATTTCTTAAGACTGACGCCTGTCACAGGTATAAGAGGCAAAATGACAGATTGTATACTTCTATTGTCTTAAAGTTTATTTTTTTTCCAGAAAAGAGAATAACCACACTGTCCTCCGAGCAGGCAGACAGGACGAGCTTGAGGGAGTATTACCTCCTGAGCCCTATGACACATAGAGCTTACCTTTAGGAAAAATGCTGGGTCAGGCTTTGGTATCTTATAACAGTAGTGAAAGGAGGGTTAACAGAACTAGTCTGCAACTCACTCACATCTAGCTGATGTTAGAGCTAAAAAGAGAAAAAAACTGCACAGCACTCACAGACTAAATGTGAACTGGTGCCAGCAGGGACGCTGGGTCAAACAACTAGAAAAAGTTCTCTGCAGCACTCAGTTACTACCAATGACGTACAAATGCTAACAAGCTATATGTATATGAGAAAAAAGTTTAAAAACTTACGTTTTTTCAAAAAACTCAAAAATCTTATCTTTTTATTTCTGAAGTTCTTGGTACATACATTGGCCAATGTCTGCTTGCTCATCAACTGCGACAAAGTGACTTCAGGTCTGATGAGTCCTATCGCTGACATCCCTGTCCTCCTTGTCCACCCCCCACCTCTCAGTGGGCAGACTCCATCTTGACCCTAGATCACCTGTGGTCAATGAGGGTGCAATTGCAGCATGGAGCCAGCATCTCCATATGATACAAAAAGAGAAAAAAACTGCACAGCACTCACAGACTAAATGTGAACTGGTGCCAGCAGGGACGCTGGGTCAAACAACTAGAAAAAGTTCTCTGCAGCACTCAGTTACTACCAATGACGTACAAATGCTAACAAGCTATATGTATATGAGAAAAAAGTTTAAAAACTTACGTTTTTTCAAAAAACTCAAAAATCTTATCTTTTTATTTCTGAAGTTCTTGGTACATACATTGGCCAATGTCTGCTTGCTCATCAACTGCGACAAAGTGACTTCAGGTCTGATGAGTCCTATCGCTGACATCCCTGTCCTCCTTGTCCACCCCCCACCTCTCAGTGGGCAGACTCCATCTTGACCCTAGATCACCTGTGGTCAATGAGGGTGCAATTGCAGCATGGAGCCAGCATCTCCATATGATACAAAAAAGAGAAAAAAACTGCACAGCACTCACAGACTAAATGTGAACTGGTGCCAGCAGGGACGCTGGGTCAAACAACTAGAAAAAGTTCTCTGCAGCACTCAGTTACTACCAATGACGTACAAATGCTAACAAGCTATATGTATATGAGAAAAAAGTTTAAAAACTTACGTTTTTTCAAAAAACTCAAAAATCTTATCTTTTTATTTCTGAAGTTCTTGGTACATACATTGGCCAATGTCTGCTTGCTCATCAACTGCGACAAAGTGACTTCAGGTCTGATGAGTCCTATCGCTGACATCCCTGTCCTCCTTGTCCACCCCCACCTCTCAGTGGGCAGACTCCATCTTGACCCTAGATCACCTGTGGTCAATGAGGGTGCAATTGCAGCATGGAGCCAGCATCTCCATATGATACAAAAAAGAGAAAAAAACTGCACAGCACTCACAGACTAAATGTGAACTGGTGCCAGCAGGGACGCTGGGTCAAACAACTAGAAAAAGTTCTCTGCAGCACTCAGTTACTACCAATGACGTACAAATGCTAACAAGCTATATGTATATGAGAAAAAAGTTTAAAAACTTACGTTTTTCAAAAAACTCAAAAATCTTATCTTTTTATTTCTGAAGTTCTTGGTACATACATTGGCCAATGTCTGCTTGCTCATCAACTGCGACAAAGTGACTTCAGGTCTGATGAGTCCTATCGCTGACATCCCTGTCCTCCTTGTCCACCCCCCACCTCTCAGTGGGCAGACTCCATCTTGACCCTAGATCACCTGTGGTCAATGAGGGTGCAATTGCAGCATGGAGCCAGCATCTCCATATGATACATTTAGTCTGTGAGTGCTGTGCAGTTTTTTTCTCTTTTTTGTATCATATGGAGATGCTGGCTCCATGCTGCAATTGCACCCTCATTGACCACAGGTGATCTAGGGTCAAGATGGAGTCTGCCCACTGAGAGGTGGGGGGTGGACAAGGAGGACAGGGATGTCAGCGATAGGACTCATCAGACCTGAAGTCACTTTGTCGCAGTTGATGAGCAAGCAGACATTGGCCAATGTATGTACCAAGAACTTCAGAAATAAAAAGATAAGATTTTTGAGTTTTTTGAAAAAACGTAAGTTTTTAAACTTTTTTCTCATATACATATAGCTTGTTAGCATTTGTACGTCATTGGTAGTAACTGAGTGCTGCAGAGAACTTTTTCTAGTTGTTTGACCCAGCGTCCCTGCTGGCACCAGTTCACATTTAGTCTGTGAGTGCTGTGCAGTTTTTTTCTCTTTTTTGTATCATATGGAGATGCTGGCTCCATGCTGCAATTGCACCCTCATTGACCACAGGTGATCTAGGGTCAAGATGGAGTCTGCCCACTGAGAGGTGGGGGGTGGACAAGGAGGACAGGGATGTCAGCGATAGGACTCATCAGACCTGAAGTCACTTTGTCGCAGTTGATGAGCAAGCAGACATTGGCCAATGTATGTACCAAGAACTTCAGAACTAAAAAGATAAGATTTTTGAGTTTTTTGAAAAAACGTAAGTTTTTAAACTTTTTTCTCATATACATATAGCTTGTTAGCATTTGTACGTCATTGGTAGTAACTGAGTGCTGCAGAGAACTTTTTCTAGTTGTTTGACCCAGCGTCCCTGCTGGCACCAGTTCACATTTAGTCTGTGAGTGCTGTGCAGTTTTTTTCTCTTTTTTGTATCATATGGAGATGCTGGCTCCATGCTGCAATTGCACCCTCATTGACCACAGGTGATCTAGGGTCAAGATGGAGTCTGCCCACTGAGAGGTGGGGGGTGGACAAGGAGGACAGGGATGTCAGCGATAGGACTCATCAGACCTGAAGTCACTTTGTCGCAGTTGATGAGCAAGCAGACATTGGCCAATGTATGTACCAAGAACTTCAGAAATAAAAAGATAAGATTTTTGAGTTTTTTGAAAAAACGTAAGTTTTTAAACTTTTTTCTCATATACATATAGCTTGTTAGCATTTGTACGTCATTGGTAGTAACTGAGTGCTGCAGAGAACTTTTTCTAGTTGTTTGACCCAGCGTCCCTGCTGGCACCAGTTCACATTTAGTCTGTGAGTGCTGTGCAGTTTTTTTCTCTTTTTTGTATCATATGGAGATGCTGGCTCCATGCTGCAATTGCACCCTCATTGACCACAGGTGATCTAGGGTCAAGATGGAGTCTGCCCACTGAGAGGTGGGGGGTGGACAAGGAGGACAGGGATGTCAGCGATAGGACTCATCAGACCTGAAGTCACTTTGTCGCAGTTGATGAGCAAGCAGACATTGGCCAATGTATGTACCAAGAACTTCAGAAATAAAAAGATAAGATTTTTGAGTTTTTTGAAAAAACGTAAGTTTTTAAACTTTTTTCTCATATACATATAGCTTGTTAGCATTTGTACGTCATTGGTAGTAACTGAGTGCTGCAGAGAACTTTTTCTAGTTGTTTGACCCAGCGTCCCTGCTGGCACCAGTTCACATTTAGTCTGTGAGTGCTGTGCAGTTTTTTTCTCTTTTTTGTATCATATGGAGATGCTGGCTCCATGCTGCAATTGCACCCTCATTGACCACAGGTGATCTAGGGTCAAGATGGAGTCTGCCCACTGAGAGGTGGGGGGTGGACAAGGAGGACAGGGATGTCAGCGATAGGACTCATCAGACCTGAAGTCACTTTGTCGCAGTTGATGAGCAAGCAGACATTGGCCAATGTATGTACCAAGAACTTCAGAAATAAAAAGATAAGATTTTTGAGTTTTTTGAAAAAACGTAAGTTTTAAACTTTTTTCTCATATACATATAGCTTGTTAGCATTTGTACGTCATTGGTAGTAACTGAGTGCTGCAGAGAACTTTTTCTAGTTGTTTGACCCAGCGTCCCTGCTGGCACCAGTTCACATTTAGTCTGTGAGTGCTGTGCAGTTTTTTTCTCTTTTTTGTATCATATGGAGATGCTGGCTCCATGCTGCAATTGCACCCTCATTGACCACAGGTGATCTAGGGTCAAGATGGAGTCTGCCCACTGAGAGGTGGGGGGTGGACAAGGAGGACAGGGATGTCAGCGATAGGACTCATCAGACCTGAAGTCACTTTGTCGCAGTTGATGAGCAAGCAGACATTGGCCAATGTATGTACCAAGAACTTCAGAAATAAAAAGATAAGATTTTTGAGTTTTTTGAAAAAACGTAAGTTTTTAAACTTTTTTCTCATATACATATAGCTTGTTAGCATTTGTACGTCATTGGTAGTAACTGAGTGCTGCAGAGAACTTTTTCTAGTTGATGTTAGAGCTACTAAGAGGATCAGAAGAGTCAGAATTTTAATGGTACTTAATGAAACTGGTTCAAATGGGTTTTTCCTGAAGTCATTCAAATTGATATTTAGGTTCCAGGCAGTAACTTAGGGCAGAGATTATGCAGTGAGCCTGATCTTTCTTACTTAGGAGACTTAGGGACTCCTTATCGGCTTAAAGGAAAATGAAGCTCTGTTGATCCAATGAACCCATGGGCGGTTAGCGATTTTTTGGTCAAACAGTTCACTCAAAAGGCAGATACCTGCACCTTTACTGTAACGGTGGAAAGACCCCTCTCTGAATGAACTCGAACTTCTGTAATGGGAAGTTGTTGCTGCTGGAGACAGATTTTGTCTAGAAATGTATTCCAGAGTATTTAAGGGATGTTACTTTCTTTCTACTTAAAAGAAGACCGGAGAGCACATTTTGTGAGAGTTCCCTGGCTGATAGTTCCAGGCAGTCAGGTGTAGGGTCTAAACGTAAGGATGGACAACCAGACCAGAGACAGAAGATACTATCCGACGGGCCCTATCCAATGGTTCAATAGTGTCATAATTCTTAGTTGTGTAAACCATGCACCTTTTGGGCAAATAGGGGCAATCAATATGACACTGGCTGCCTCCTCATTGGTATCAGAGAAAAAGGGAAGCATAGGCCAGATAAAATGCCACTTTTGTCAAAGGGTGTCCTCTCCATTCAGAAAATCCCCTGAATTTAGGAAAAATAATTTCTCCACCTGATGCTTTTCTCTGGTCGTGAATATGTCTACTTCTGGAATTCCCCAAGCCGCACAAATCTTACTGAAATTTTTGGATTCAAAGTCCATTCTCCTTTGACTTAATATGTGACTCCAGTATGGTAGCCGGCTAGGTTTTTTTAACCCCTATAAATGACGCTATGTCAGGGATAGCAGCTTCCCCCTTCTACCATTCATGGACACAATTTGGTCCCTCCTTGACAATTTAAGTATGCAACCACTGTAGCGGTGTCAGGCAGAATTACTATGTTTTTCCTGTAATCCATTGTAAAGTTGCTTGTATGGTCTCCCTTACAGATGCTAGGTCCTTTAAGTTTGACAAAGCGCTTTTATACCATGGATAAGGCTCAGATACAGTTGAAATGCGTAGCGATTTTTATCCTATGACCTACATGGTGTGACTTGACTTTTTGTACATGCAAACTTTTAAAATTTTCTTTTCTTCAAACACTGGAAATTTTAACTACCACGTAAGCATTGGAGCCTCTTTACATTTCTCTCTATTGTGCTTACAGGCAGCCGCCTGCGATAATCAATGCTGAGGACGGGAAAGAACTTACAGGTAAGCGAACATTTCACTTCTGTTATTGTATCAGCTGTTTATTGTGAGGTTCCACAGACCCTGAAAAAAATAAGTGTGTGGGCTCCTCAACTTACTGGACTCACATTCATGTTAATAACCAACGGATCTTCTACCGTCCAAGACCACTTCCTTTAAGTTTATTAACCAGCATCCCGGGAAACTTAGAACATTTGTAGACAGCCAAAATCTGATTCACAGATGGATTGTAATGTCAAGATCTACCACGGAAAAAGTCTTATGTTGAATTGAGCTCACTGGACTGAAGGAATAGTGGCGGTTAGAGACCCTAACAGGGACATCACCTCCCTTACTGAAATCTCCTGCCGCTCCTGAGCCCTTACCGAAATCTCCTGCCGCTCCTGAGCCCTTACAATTTTTTTGCCTGATCCCCAACTTTTTTTTCTTGTGGCAGAAAACAATCTTGTTGAATAGAATCCAGAGAGATGCCTAAAACACCTTTTTAAAAAGATTTAAGAACACTAAGTAAAAGAGAATTTTGTTTACGTACCGTAAATTCTTTTTTCTTGAATCATCAATGGGAGACCCAGACAATGGGGTTTAGGGCGCTGCCCTCCGGAGGTCACACTAGGTACTACAAGTTTGTAGCACCGCCTCCTCCGCTTATAAACCCCCACCGTAGGAGACATCCTCAGTTTAGTCCATAAGCTGCGAGGAGAAATAAACCACACCCGAAACATCGGGAAGAATGCCGTGCACAGACGGTGTAACAACCCGGAAACACTGTCTCAACAGAGAACAGATCAAATGCAAACATGCAACGGAACAACTGGGTGGGTGCTGGGTCTCCCATTGATGATTCAAGAAAAAAGAATTTACGGTACGTAAACAAAATTCTCTTTTTTCTGATCATCATAATGGGAGACCCAGACAATGGGGATGTCCTAAAGCAATACCCCAGGGCGGGAAGAGTTCCTCAACAAGACGGATAACACATGGTTCCCTTTTAAAGGTGGGCAACCGCCGCCTGGAGAACCCGCCTGCCCAAACTCGCATCCGCAGAGGCATGGGCATGCACCATATAGTGCTTAGAGAAAGTGTGCAGGCTGGACCAAGTGGCCGCTTGACACACCTGTAGAGCAGAAGCTCGATGTCGCAAGGCCCAAGAGGCACCTACAGCTCTAGTAGAGTGTGCCTTCAAACCCACCGGGAGAGGCAAACCAGAAGACCGGTAAGCCTCCTGAATGGGAGCCTTGATCCATCTGGCCAAGGTCGACTTTGAAGCCGCGGACCCCTTACAGCGACCCATCGTGAGGACAAATAAGGAATCCGAACTCCTAAAGGAGGCGGTCCTGGACACATAAATGCGTACAGCTCTCACGAGATCCAGAGTATGGAGGTCGCGCTCAACCTGATGAACGGGAGCGGGGCAAAATGATGGGAGAACAATCTCCTGGTTCAAGTGGAATGTTGAAACCACCTTCGGCAAAAATTCAGGCCGTGGGCGCAACACCACCTTGTCCTGGTGAACCACCAGAAAGGGTGACTTGCACGAAAGTGCAGCCAATTCTGAGACCCTTCTCAGAGACGTAATCGCCACCAGAAAGACCACCTTCTGGGACAGACGAGAGAGAGAGATGTCTCTCAGTGGCTCAAACGGCGGTTTCTGCAGAGCCGCCAGGACCATGTTGAGATCCCAAGGGTCCAGGGGCCGCCTGTAGGGCGGAACCACCCGAGACACCCCCTGCAGAAATTGGCGGACCTTCGGGAGGAGCGCCAAGCGCCTGTCAAATAGCACGGAAAGTGCTGATACTTGACCTTTCAGAGAGCCAAGGGATAATCCCAACTCCAAACCCGACTGTAGGAAGGCCAACAATGTCGGGATAGACAACGGCCACGGTGAGTGACCACCAGAGGCACACCAGGTAAAAAAGATTTTCCACGTTCTGTGGTATATCTTCCTGGAAACGGGTTTCCTTGCCCGATTCATAGTGGCAACCACTGTAGGAGAGAAACCTCTGGATGTCAGCAGCCAGGCCTCAAGAGCCATGCAGTCAATCTGAGGGCCCTGGAATTGAGGTGGAAGAATGGGCCTTGCGCGAGAAGATCTGCGCGCTCTGGAAGAGCCCACCGGTGTCCGCCTGACAGTTGCCACAGGTCCGGGTACCAGGACCTCCTGGGCCAATCTGGAGCCACTAGAATGGCTACTCTGCATTCCGTCCTGATCTTCCACAGGACCCTGGGAATCAGAGCTAGAGGCGGGAACACATATGGCAGCTGGAAGCTGGACCAACTCAGGATCAGGGCATCCGCCCCCAGAGACTGAGGATCCCATGATCTCGCCACGTATTGGGGCACCTGATGATTTAGCCGTGAGGCCATCAGATCCACGTCCGGAGTGCCCCATCTGCCGCAGATGTCCCGGAAGACGTCTGGATGAAGGGACCACTCTCCGGCGTCCATCCCCTGTCGGCTCAGATAGTCGGCCTCCCAGTTCTCGACCCCTGGGATGTGAACTGCGGAGATCAGGCAGCCGTTTTCCTCCACCCAAGCTAGAATGCGGTGGACTTCGGTGAGGGCCTGAGCACTTCTGGTCCCTCCCTGATGATTTATGTAGGCGACGGCCGTCGCATTGTCGGACTGTACCCGAATGGGTTGTCCTGACAGGAATTTCTGAAACGCCAGGAGCGCCAGATAGACCGCCTTGATCTCCAGCACGTTGATCTGCAACGCCGACTCCGACTGAGTCCAGAGGCCTTGAGCCCTGTGGTGCAAGAACACCGCCCCCCAGCCCTTCAGACTGGCGTCGGTGGTCACCACTAACCATGACGGTTTTAGGAAGGACCGTCCCCGTGCCAGATGATGTGGCTGTAGCCACCACTGTAGGGAATCCCTGGTTGGTTGTGACAGCGTCACCAGCCGATTCAAAGAAATCGTCCTCTTGTCCCATCTGCGAAGAATCTCCAGCTGGAGAGGACGGAGGCGAAATTGTGCGAACGGCACCGCCTCTATCGCCGCTACCATGCGACCCACCAGTCTCATCAATACCCGTAGGGATGACTGTGGAGACAGGAGGACATTCTGCACTCCTGATTGGATCGCAAGCTGCTTGGCTTGAGGTAGGGACACCAGGGCCGAGTCCGTGTGGAAGTCCATGCCCAGATATGTCAATGACTGGGTCGGAACCAGGGTCGACTTTTGAATGTTGATAAGCCACCCGAACCGTTCCAGGGACTTCATGGTCACCTCCAGGCTCACCCGACAAAGGTCTTCCGATGGCGCCCTGACCAACAGGTCGTCCAAATAGGGTATGACGGCGTGTCCCTGCGCATGCAGGAGAGCCATCATGGAGGCCATCACCTTTGTGAACACCCGTGGTGCTGAGGCTAGCCCGAACGGCAGTGCCACAAATTGGAAGTGCTCTTCCCCCACTGCGAATCTCAACCAGCGCTGATGAGCTGGTGCAATGGGGACGTGAAGGTAAGCGTCCCTGATATCGATGGACGCTAGGAAGTCTCCCTGTGACACAGCTGCGATCACTGAGCGCAGGGATTCCATGCGGAACTTCCGAACCAACACGTGCCGGTTGAACAACTTGAGGTCCAACACCGGGCGAAAAGAGCCGTCCTTCTTTGGGACAATAAAGAGGTTGGAGTAAAAACCCCTGAACCTCTCTTCCGTGGGCACAGGGACCACCACTCCGTCTCTGCGGAGTCCCTCCAACACCAGGTGAAAAGCCTGAGCCTTTTCTGGGGATGGAACCGACCGATGGAATCGGTGTATTGGTTGTGACGTCAGCTCTATCCTGTAACCTCTTGAGACTACGTCTCGAACCCACTGATCTTGAATGTGAAGGAGCCACTGGTCCTGAAAGCGGGACAGGCGGCCCCCCACCTGTGGGGAGGCAGGATGAGAGAGCGAGTCATGTCGAGGCGGGCTTGGGGGTGGCAGCCGCTGCCCCCGCCGGCTTCTTCTGACGACTCTTGGAACGCCACTGAGTAGCAGGCTTGCCCCCTCGGTCTGAGCGAGTGGACGCCGTTGATGACTGTGAACCGGAGCGAAAGGACCACTGCTTAGGGTTCCTTTTCACGGTGTACCGTGGCTTAGGCTTATTCTGCGGTATCTTAGACTCAGCAGAATCCTTTATCAATTTGTCCAGTTCGGTGCCAAACAGCCTGTCACCAGCGAACGGAAGATTTTGTAAAATCTTCTTAGATGTGGCATCTGAGTCCCAAAGACGCAGCCACAACAGCCTGCGGATCGCAATTGCATTGGCCGAGGCCACAGCAGAGCGAGTGGCAGTTTCCAAAGATGCCGTCCTGGCATAGTCCGCATAGGCCCTTGCTCTCTCAGTGAGAGCCAGGACCTCTGGACTGGACCTAGCTAGATCAGTGATACCATCCAAACAGATAGTAATCGCTTGTAGGGTCCAGACTGCGGCAAAATTAGGGGCAAACGAGGACCCCACAGCCTCATATGAAGACTTGGCGAGTTGCTCGACCTGTCTATCAGTAGCATCCTTCAATGAGGAGCTATCAGAGGCAGAAAACAAGGAGCGCGCAGCAATCCTAGTCATGGAAGCATCCACCTTGGGAGACTGCGACCATTCCTGGAGCGCCTCCTGGGGAAAGGGAAAGCGATTGTCCTTAGTTTTACGGACATAACGCCGCCCAGGATGCAACCTGGGAGCTTTAATCACCCTTCCGAAATTAGTGTGGTCCATGAAGGAGCCACTTGGTCTAGCCTCTGGCCGCAGCCATTGGTATATCTCCTTGGGGTGTACAGTCACCTCCTCAGGAGGAGTGACAAGACGCAATGTCTCATTGATGGAGGACACCAGATCCTCCACCCCATCTGGAGGTTCAGACATAGACCCAAGAGTAGAACCCCCATCATCTTCCTCACCATCAGAGGAACGCTCCTCCTCAGAGAGAGTCTGGAGCTCAGGAGAAGCCTCACGGGCTCGCTTAGGGGGTCTTACAGCAGAAGTAAGAGACACCCGGGGGTAACTAGGAGGAGTAGCTGGGTTCTCCAGTCTCCTATGCAGTGCCTCCAGGGTTTGCGACATGGAGGACATCTGGGACAGCAGAGATTCATTGATCTTATTCTGCGTTTCCCATGGCCCTGGGATCACCTGAACCTCAGGGAGTAATCCCGGATTTGCAGACTCAGTAGTAGCAGACCGGGCCTCTGGGCGTCCGCAGTTATTGCAGGACCCCTCCACCAGTGTCCCGTTGCAAGTAGCGCAGGAAACGGTGACCACTGCCGCCTTAGCAGCATGCTTCCCAACTGAGGACATCACCACAGTGAGGGGAATATAAGCCAAAGTTCACAAACAACCCGGGAATCCCGGTGGCTTACCGACCGCAGTAAAGCGGTAGGAGGAAGCGGTGAGTGTGTGTGACCTCCGCGAGTTCCGGTCTCCCTTGCAAGTGCAGACACACGCTGCAGCCAGATCCCAGCCGGGAAGTGAGGGAGAAGATGGCCGCCGACAGTGAAGATGTGGGCGGAGCCAGGAACACGCGGGAAGAACACACAACACGCCCAGCGGTGATGTCACCATAAGGGCTGCCTCCTCCTCCTCCAGACTGCCTCAGCAATGGAGGTGCCGGAGCCCGCAGCGCGGGAAAAGAGTGTGAATATCACCACACACACTCTCAGACTGCATGTACACATCAAAACACTCGCAGTCTGCAGCCTCAGCCCCTGTGACACACAGGGCGGTCAGCCAGGGAGACCCCAGCACAGGGTCACCGCCAGAACCGCGGACCCGAGGGTAACCGCGCGGTCTGAGTGTCATGACACCACAGTGACAGACACTACCCCCAGGCACACAGGAGACACACCAGGTGCCTCAGTGCCGGTCCGGTCTGTAAGCACCTTTAGGGAGGCCTCGGACGGGGGTACAGCACCAGTCCGGAGTGTAAGCACCATTTAGGGAGGCCTCGGACTGGGCTGGCTCCGTCCGGTCTGTAAGCACCATTTAGGGAGGCCTCGGACGGAGCGGAGCTGTGCAAGGCTCCAGGCTCCCCCTTACCAGAGCCTCCATGGAGGGATGGAAAGGAAGGAGCGCGACAGCGTACCGGGAGAACACTAAAGTGTCTAGGCTAAAAGCCCTCCGGTACCTCCACCAGCGTGTTCCGCAGAGGGTGAGCGGGGAGGCTGTCGGGGGTCCCGAGTGGGACCATTTTACCTTGTCTTCATACGCCATCACGTAAGCTGTGAGAATGCAGTGAAGTGCAAGCAAAGCGTGATCCTCCGAGCACACTAAGTTTAAAACTGAGGATGTCTCCTACGGTGGGGGTTTATAAGCGGAGGAGGCGGTGCTACAAACTTGTAGTACCTAGTGTGACCTCCGGAGGGCAGCGCCCTAAACCCCATTGTCTGGGTCTCCCATTATGATGATCAGAAAAAAGATTAAAACCACACAAAACATATACAGTAACAGGGCTGGGAGTAGCCCCAGCACATCTGCCTCCTGCATGACAGTAAGCTTACACTGACCAGTTTTCCTTCTGCCTTGGGGTGTATTCTGCCAGGGAAGAGCTAACGTTTATTTAGCCTAGTGGCGCCTCCTAGTGGCAGCAGCATACACCCATGGTATCCTGTGTCCCCCAATGAAGTGTTAGAGAAAACAACTGAACTGACAAGTCTCTACCTTGATTTTTTTCCCTGCTTTCCTAGCCATCCTAGTTCTGTAAGGATTGACAGAAGCTGCTTACTGCCGCTGAACAATTCCCCAAATGTCTTTCTAATACACACCATCTAGGCTACCATTTAGGTAGAAATTCTTGGTGTCAAGACGACTTCAAAAATGGTGTTGTAGCTGAAGAACGTTTCCCTTAAATTTTACCACCACCCTAACTTCTGACGATATTTATGCTGGATTGTAATAAGCATCTTTCAGGTCTATTACTGCCATAAAGCAAAATGGGTAGAGAAGGGTTAATGTCAATTTTATAGTTTCCATTTTGAACATTTTCACCTTTATGTAGCCCTTTAAATTGATAAGGGTCCTGTGGGAATCATTTTTTTTTTAACAATAGGTTGCTGTAGAAACTTTTCCCAATGTCTGATTCTAAACACTGACTAAAACCAGGTATTTTCCATTCTAAACAGGAACCGAAAACAACACTGAAGCGTTCGGAGACGTACTGCGCCTTATTTTCCAACGGTTTCCTATACTGGGGGTCGATACGCTCTTCTCATGAGCAGTGCTGTCATAGTGAAGAGAAAAACTGACTTTCAGCTTGGCTGTCTTCTAGTGGGCAGGTATTATTATTATTATTATTACACAAAAGGAATTTTATTTTATTTTTCCTGGTAACCTGTCATTTCAGAAATGAGCTAAATCTTTTATGAATAGGTTCAATCCACTTCAAACCTTCTTATTGGGTTTATTTATCATTTACAAAGTATACAAAAGAAAAAAAAAACAAAAAAAAAAAAACATGGAGTCAGGGGGGCTTCCCACTGGGGGCCCATAAAAGAAAGTAAACAATTAAAAGAAATACAATATATTCTTGGACAGTTTTCACAGAAAACAAGTTTTACAAGATAGGACTCGGAGCCCGCTCCCATCCTGTGATGTTGATGGGTAGAAAAGATCAGAGCTTGCCCTGTTAATACTGATTTTAAATATACACGTCCTGGGACGGGAAGAAGGGCTAATTACAAAGACCGCATTGAAGTGGTATCAAAAAACAGCAAAATGCTTGTATACTGATGGACGGCGACAAACTCCTTGAGTAGGCCCCGATACTATAAACACTCAGTATTATCAGTATATAGATACCCTGTACATTACACAGAGCAGCATGGTCACTATGTACATGGTACAGATGCTCAGCATCATTACAATTTGACATTTTACATATTTTAAAAAAAGAAAGTCAATAATATTTCAGTGGTTTCCAATGCCTAGGAAGGAGTCCATAATGATATGTCCTTAGGAGTCTTCGCACTTTAGTGTAAAGTTCAATCACTGTAATACTCGTTCATAGAAGGTCCATTGTGGAGAATGAAGTAGATCGGAAGGTAACACCAAGTCACATAGTACTACCTTAGTGTTTAGAGTATAAAGTTGTATGCCAACAAGATTGTTGAGAATAAAAAAAGGTGTAATGGGGGAGATTAATAAGGGAGAAGCAAAATCCACAGCTCCGAAAAGTCACTTCTCCATCACATTTGATTTCTTTCCTTATGCAGCAGCATCCTGGGTGCAGATGGGTCCCCTCTCCCAATCCCAACCTTGTCCATTCGATGCCTAAGCGGAAGGCTACATTCGATTATTTAATCTGTGCACCAGGGATTAGACAAGACTCCCACGATGCTCCTGTGCTTTGTATTAAGCGCTTTGTTTCCTTGTTTTAATGTTATTCAAGTAGAGGTGTAGACAGGGCAGGAGGAATGATCTGCTCTTACCTCAGGTCAAGAGAGGTTGGGGGCCTCATAGAAGCCATAATAAAAAGAAAATCCAACAAGAATTATCAAGTCACAAGTTCGCTTTCTTACAGGAAAACACTGATTAAGAAGGTCTTTGGAGGTTCACTAGAGAGGGGGGCCGTTGATGCCTGGATGGTAGAAGGCGCATCTGTTTTCATATCGGCAATTGCCTTTCAACATGAAGTGTCGGCAGACAGAACGAAGAGACATATCTGGACACAGAAGAGAAGAGTTATGAAGGCAGAGAAATATCACACAGCTATTAAATGTGTTTGAAATAGAGAATAGGTGGAAAGGTAGCCGCAGGTCCCCCTATTTACTGTTATAGGAGTCAGGAAAACAGTGATCACAGTTAAGCTATTCATACTGTGCTGGATTGGGATAGGGGCAAGATACCACTATCTATAAAACATTTATGGTATTTCCATAACTTATACCATAAAAGTTAGGATATCCCTTCTAATGGGCAATTAACTTCTGATGGAAGAGAGAACAAAGTAACTTTAATAGTTGCTATTCTTACCTCCACCATGTCCATGACCTCTGTGTTCTCCACTATGACCTCTGTGTTCTCCGCTATGACCCCGATGTTCACCACTGTGACCACGGTGTTCTCCGCTATGACCCCGATGTTCGCCACTGTGACCTCTGTGTTCTCCACCGTAACCTCTATGCTCTATTCCATGGGGTCCGTCTCTTCCTCTACCAGGAGGGCCCCTGTCGCCTCCTCTTCCACCTCTCCCTCGGTATCCGGGCTCTCCTCCTCTGCCCCCCCTACATCTGAGGAATGGAGGAGGGGGAGGGGGTGGAGGGGGAGGTCCTCTGTCTCCCCTCATTCTACCTCTCCCTCCCAAGCTTTCATGATGCTCAACTCTCATGTCATTAGGTGGAGGTTCCCAGTAACCGTCACGGGGAGGAGGAGGTGGTCCCATCATCCGTGGACCGCCAGGGGGTCCATGTGGCCCTACAAAAGGCAAAATTGTGTATTTTTTCATTAGAGTGTACCAATCATCTGATTCTAGCTGCCCAAACCAAGGACAGCATGAATCAAATTCTGGCTGCAAACATGTAGCCAAGAATGTTTTAGAGAAACTATAGGTTGAAGATTTGACCAGTGACCATAACCAGAGGCAGGACTAGTCAGGGTCTGCCCCCCACCCCGCATTTCCAAGTGCCACTACAGGCGATTGACAGATCTCTTGCTATGATAGAGACCTATCACTAGCAGTGCCTCTCAGAACATCTGGCTGAGAAGTGCCGCCGGACTAGTCTTGTCTCTAGCTATAGATTTATCAACTCTATTATACCTGGCTGCTATTATGCAGCCAGGCTGTGGCTTGTGTGGCCTGTGGTACGAATTTGAGCCATTTGGCTAATTATATTAGGCCTCAATATGACCTGGGAGGACGAGTTTTAGTTCTGAAACTGTAAAAGGTTATTTTTTAATAACCACAAATAAATAGTCCAATGAGGTGAAGAGAAAAAAAAAAGTGTGTGGTGGTTAGAGACCAAAATTTACAAAAAAATAAAAAGCTAAACAAAGCTTACCTGGGTATGGTCCACCAGGTCCAGGGGAGGAAAGTGGTCAGGCGGTGGTGGCAGCTGTGGAGTTTTTGGTATCGGTGGTGGGAAGCCATTGTTGGCCGGCAATGGTCCAGACATTCCTGGTCCAGCTAAAAAATAGAAATAACAAATTACCCTGACTGCAGGTACTTAAACTATTTACAATGCAGCGTTCCGCACCATGCAACAGACTATTAGACAATGGATTATAAAACCTATCAATTCTAAGGATAAACTTTTCAGATGCTCAGTCATGCCTATTAAGTGTGGATTTTCCTTCTATTGTTCATTCTGTGCATTTTAGCCATGATAACTTAATTTTCTCCCTAGGACAATCGGGGCTTCCATACAGCATACAAGCTATATATGGAAGAGGGCAGACATGTACTGATCTAATGCAACTCTCATGATACTTACATGGTCCTGGTGGCGACTGGTTCTGATTTTGCGTCTGACTTTGAAGTGATCCGAGAAGTTGTTTTATCTTATCAGAGAAATCTGGCTGTTTCATCAAGTCTTCGGTGTTGGCATTTCCCTGGGCAGTCTGAAAAAAAAGGCAAAAAAAAAAAAAGTCATCCATAAAATTCCTTATGCACTAAAGCTCATTAGCAGAAAAAGTATTAACGACCGACCCCCGCAGCCCACATGTGTTCTCTTACCATTATTGAAGTCAAGATCTCCTGCATAGTGTCTGGCAAGGGACTGGTTTGGGCCTTTGTGTTACTCATGCTACCCATTAAGTTGGCGAGTACAGGCGGTAGTTTAGCACCGCCAGACAAATCTGGTGATTGAGACGCTCCGCTGTGGTCCATTGGCTCAATATATGACCCATCGTCTATAGAACAATCCTATGAGGGGGAAAAAAAATTTGCCTTTAGCTTTTAAGCAAATCAGAAAGGGATTCATGTTATCGTGAGATATCTGGATTATGAACAGAAGCAGTTTACACTGTTATTGGGGTGCGTGGAGGATATTGCTGTAGACGACTGGGGGGTGGTGGGGAGGTTGCTATTGCCAGACTCCTATATGCAGCCAGGAAGCTTATCGCAACACATTGGTTGGATGACAAACCTCCAGTTAAACAATTATTTTGAATACATTTTATTATGCTCATGGAAAAGAATACATATACTAAAAGAGGTCAATATACGTAATTTGAAAACGTATGGGGCGGCTGGATATACTGCCTGGATCCGGTATCTGTAGACCTTCTACGGGAAAGGATAAATGCCGCCTAACTGCTTGGGAGAGGGAAGGGGGGGGAAAATGCTTTTTGCACAGATAAATGTAGCCTGTTGTCATATATTAACATATAAGGTGTGATGTTTTACATTTTGATGCAAGATCAATAGTTTGTAAGGGTGGCGGTGGGTCAGGGAGGATGGTAGGGCGCCAAGGGTAATGGATCCATGTTTATGCTTCTATTGTATGGGAGGCAATGAAAAATTTTGCGTATTTCAGTTGTGTTGTATGTTTTTGAAATCTGTATTTTCTAACACACACTTGATTAAAAAAAGAAGCAGTTTACACTGTACCTCATCCAGTGGTATCAGCTTTGGAGGAGAAGGTTCATAAGGCTCGGGGTCAGGCTCGTGAGGGGTGTCAGGAACACTGGTGAGCAAAATAAAAATAAATAAAATTCCCATTTACACTTGCTGGGGTTATTTTGCCATATAAATAAATGATTATTATTAGTAGTTGGAAATATATATACCTCTCTTTAGACAGAAAGATTTCCTGCAGAATCCCCATCTCCCGCTCAGCTTGGGTATGCCTCTCAGTGCTGTTGCTACCCACTTGCACAAGAGCTCCTGGAAGTGACAGAGGCCGCGGTAGTACCCAGGGTGTCACTTCTTCCATGGCATCATGACTTAGCCGTCGGGCATTTTGGAAAGCGCGGCGATCCATTAGCATCTCTCGTTTGGCAGCTTCACCAAAGTCCTTGATTTTATTTACATTGACTGTATGAAAGATTTGATACAGATGTCTAGTGAATACAGGGTAGAGCAGGTATATCCTGAGACTGGCACTTAGAAGGAGGAAAAACAAACATACCTCTCTCCGTTTCATCCAGCTCAAAGTAGAAGTACTCTCGGAGATGAGTCTCATCTGCCCAGCTAACAGTTTTCTTTTTCTTTCCCTTCTTTGTTAGTTGAGGGACTTCTGGTTCATTAGGCTTCTCCTCTGTTGATGCCGGAGCAGGTTCAGGAACAGAAGCTACAAAATAAATAGATAAGATTAAATACAGACCTAGAGAATGGTAAGAAAAGGGATGATAAGTCAGCACAATGAGTCCTTACTTTCCATGGGCTCAGGGAGTTCAACAGCAGGAACTGGAGTCCCAGGCCGCTCCACATCCATCCCTTCAGCTGGTGGCTCTGGGTCAGGAGATGGCGGCTTGTTCCCAATGGTGGCATCTCCTGGAGACTTGATATCAAATGGACTTGGCTGTAAATACAGAAACAGCACACTGTAGATACATAGAAGACATAAAAACGTTGTCCAGACATTGGGTCTACAACTTGCACCTACAAACCTTATTGCTGGTTGGAGAAACAGCTTTTTTCTTCTTTTTTATCTTTATTCCAGGAATGGGGGCTGAATTCAGTGCGTCCAGAAAACCTAAACTCTCCATAGCTAAGAAGAGATCATGCAATTCATTATTTGGAAAAAAAGAACGAGCAAAAGAAATAACAATTGTAAACAGTGTAATTTGAGGTATAAGTTCTATCTGACCAAGAAAGAAACATATTTGGGGGTCTAGAACAAAAAAAGGGGCAATCCCTGCTGCAAAGGATACAGCATTTAAAGGAGCAAGAGCGTAAAAAAAAATGTGAGACAGTCACCAACATACATTGCAGAGGAAACTGCTGATCATAGAAGCAAGAACAATATGAATAAATTCAATAATTATATTAGAGGCTTGATACATACGCTGAGGAGGAATGATTTTGACTTTGATTTCTTTGGCAGCATTTGGTGTCGTATTGAGAGGTTTGTACTTCTTCTCGGCAGGAGGGGCATCGGTAGTCGAGGGCACAGATCTAGTGAGATAACACACGAGTTAGTGAGAATACATGAGTGAGTGAAAGTATCTTAACAAGCCATGATAGATAGTAACTAAATGAATTGGCCCATGGTACTATGTGACCAAAGGAACAGTGCAGAGGAAAAATAAGGTACGGTGTCACCTTCATTCTCAGGATCATGGGGGAATTCCTCCTAATCATAATGTAACGACAGTCTTCCACTTTGCCATTACTTTAGCTACATCTAGAAATACTTGTACAGTGCCTGAATGTTTTTGTTTTCAGCTCTGCAAGTAACTATTTTATTTAAAATGAAACAACTGAGATGCAATTAAAGTGGAGACTTACAGGCTAAATGAAAAAGGGTTGAACCAAAATATCCTGTGCAACGTTTAGGAATTGCAGCCATTTCTCTACAAAATCTCATTTCAGGGGCTCACAAGTAAATGGACAAATAACTTTATCATAAAAATAATGTTCAATTCTAATCCTTCTTGGAGAATCCTTGGTGACAATCATGACTGAAAGACTTCAGTCATTGCTACAATCACTGACCTCCTGTGTGAGGTTTTGCCACCTTTACTGCAGTGACGTCTGTTTCTTGGGTCTTTCTGCCTCAAGGTTTATCTTACTCATGTAAAATTCAGCTCGACGGGGCCGAGATTTGGTGAGGACTCGGCCATTGCACAATATTCCACTTCTTTGCTTTCGCAGCAAATTTTTGGTCATTGTCCATCCCATCTAGGACTCATCCAGTCAACCTAGCTTCTTTTGGTTGAATCTCAGCAGAAAGTCTCCTCTGTACACTTCACAATTCATCCGGCTGTTTCTGGCTTCAGTTACATCATCAATAACCACTAGTGCCCCAGGGAAATTGGATGCCCTGCATGTCCAGCCAGCACACCGTCTCAGTCATGTGTCACAGAGGACATGCTGTGCTCTGGATCAGGAGCCTCTCCAAGCTTTCTCCAGACTTTCTTCTTCTCTTTATTCTGGTACAGGTTGATCTTCGTCTCATCTGACCCTTTTCCAGAACTAGATGGCTTCTCTTTAGATGTTTTGTGGCAAAGTCTAATCTTACCTATTCTTCAGGCTGATCAATGGTTTGCACCTTGTGGGACCCCCTCTGCATTTGTGCTCATTAATTCTTCTCTTTATAGTAGACTTATATACTGAAACACCAACTTTCCAGAGTGTGTTCTCCACTGGGGTGTATGGTGTGAAAGATTTTTCTTTGCCATGGAAAGGATTCTGCGATCACCACTATTGTCCTCCAGGGACATCCAGGCCTTTTGAGTTCTCACACTCACCAATGCACTCATTTTCCACCTAGAATGCAGTAAACTGTTGATGTGGCCACTCCTGACATTTCTGCTCTCTCACTGATTTTTTTTTTTTTTTTTAGCCTAATGGTCTGATTCTTGTCCATTGAAAGCTCCATTGACTATGTTGTTGGTTCACAGCAAAAGCTTACAAATGCAGCACCTAGAGTCAGCTCCAGACCTTCTATTTGCTTAATTGATGGATTACCGAAGGAATAGACCATGTAGCCCATTGAAGAGCTTTTGAGATTGTCCAAATGCTTTTGGTCCCTTGAAAAAGACAGTTACATATTCAAGAGCTGGAATTCCTAACTAATTAGGATGTGAATCCCCTCCAATTAAAGCCGAGAGTCTGCACTTTGAGTTCAGATTGAATATATTATTATAGCGCCATTTATTACATGGTGCTTTACACGTGCAAAAGGGGAATACATAGACAAGTACAATATAAGGAGCATACAAAGATACAGAAGGAGAAGATCCTGCATGTGAGGGCTCACAGTCTACAAGGGATAGGTGAAAAGAATGGACCCTGCCCCCGAGGGCTCACAGTCTGTATCTTGAACAGCTAAAATGCCAAAACTTGTGCAACTGTCCAAATACTTCTGGACCTAACTGTATAGGTGGTAACATTTCCAGTGACCACTTCCTCTTGACATAGGCAGAATATCACACACCGGATGTGTTCACCATACTACTCACCCCTGCCTCTTTACTGGGATTGGCTTCAGGTATTTTTCAGATATAACTGGAACAATTGTTGGCTTTTTAACAGGGGCAGGAGCGGGTGTCTCAACTTCAAGACCTGCCAGATGAAGCAGAAAGTAAGTAATCCGTCAAATAACTTGGGAGGAAAAACAAAAAGGAAATCCCCAAAATTTGAAAAACAAAAAGGAAACCCCCAAAATTTCTCAGTGATGCTTCTCACCAGTAGATCTGAATTTTGCATGACTTGGGGCTGTAGTGCGCTGAATCTTTGGCTTCTCTTTCTTCTTATCACTTTGATCCTCGAGTCTGGATTCAGCTTTAGCCTCTGCACTCTTATCAGCAATGGGTGATCGCGCTTTTAGATCTTCTTTCTTTTTCTTTTTGTCCTTCTCTATTAATGAAAAAAAAAAATATATATAAATATTGGGGGGGGGGGGGGGTGAAATTGGATTCTCCGATAGGTTACATAATCAATACAAACATGAACTATAAAATATGTCATTTCCTTAAGAGTTGGAGTAAGCATTTTCTTCTTACCTGGAGGAATGAGGTTACTTTGTGTTCGGATAACAGTCATCCAGTCGCCGACTAAAACCGATGCTAACTTTCGAAGCTCTGACGAAAGGTGAAATAAAATTTAAAACATTAAAACCTATCCTAGGAGACCTAGCAGAACACATCAGCAGTCTGTGACTCGCATCTTACCTTCATCCTCACTGGTTTTGCTGAGCTGCTTGACTAACTTTGCAGTGTTGTTCTAGGACGTTAAAATAAGTAAAATGTTAAAGAATTCAAAATGTCTACATTTAAATCAGTACATTCACAACATATTAGGGCGTCGCACAAAGTAGGTTGAATTAGAGAGCATCGGCTGTGTATTGTGGCCTCCTGAGTCTCCCCAAATATTGTTGGATGATCTGAAATGAAAATCCTAACTACTTATGTTTTCAGGGGAGATAAGCGATGTTTGCCAGAGGCTTTCTCCTCTCTCCCTATCGGCCAGGGTTCATCTATATGGGGAAGCTGTTGGCTGCATGAGCATATCATTATGAAAATGTAAATCTGTTGCGGATGAGACAGTTTATTCAGACGAAAAAATGTTTTTAATGAGTGAATGGGCATGAATTGGATTTAGTCTTTACCAATTTCAGGTGGTCCACCGTCAGAGGTAAGTGCTGTAGTGTTAGCAGGATCTGGTAGAGCAGCGGGCTGTTGTTGTTGGTGCGAGCGTAGGTCAGCCAATTATTTAGCAACTTGTATCCACCGACACCAATAAACCTAAAACCCCAAAAAAAACTGTTAATCCTTTGGTTTAATTTTTTTTTATAGTTCTACTATATGATTCGACAGTAAAATGCACCAAGTAATATAAACTACACAATGGTCGCTGGGCTAACGTGACCAGCTGAGTCCAGAATACTTTGAAGTTGTATGTAACATACTGTGTGTACGGTTGTGCACATCTAATGCATATAAACGTAATAAATATAAGCATTACAACACATCCAAAGTCTTAAAAAGGGGTCACTTACTTGGAGAGAATGTCTGGAGCCTGCGTCTGAAGGATGATGTTAAGGTAGACACAACGGCTCACCAGCTTTTTAGACTCTTTCATTAAACTGAGGAAAAAGTATTTTGGGAACGTCAAAAACTGATGAAGCTAAACACAAGGGGAAAAAAAAAAAGTTGGTAATTTACTTGCACCCACTTGAAAATTTTGGCCATGACATCAGCAGCTTTCACTTCTCCTTGTTGGCCAAGGAAACAGTCTAGTCCATTTAGGAGGTCGAGGGGGTCTATAGGTCCGGACCCCATTTTGTTAGTGGCTGGGGAAACACAAACAAAAGAAAACTTAACTAGGGTGGCCGACAGCGTCAAGTTTTAAAAACAATTGTCTTCCTAGTAGGAAATAGAAACCAGCGCTCTATGGTCACTGATGTGATCTGTAGCATTTTTACAGTCATGAAGGTAACTAATGACATGTCAGATTTGGATGACGAGGTCTTTAATGTAGGGTGAAGTCTAGGACGGCTCGTGAGAAACTCTTCCTAAGGGTAAGTGCACACTTACCCGGCGGTTTGGTCGGCGGCAGCTGGCGGAACCCGCCAGGAAGCTCCGGCGCCGTCCACCGGCTTCCTGGCGGGCATGTGCGGCGGGAGCCGGGCGGTAGCCGGCGGATGCACAGCGTGTTCTCGGCGGCGATTCTGCAGCGGCTGGAAGCAGCACATGATTCTGCTTGCAGCCGCTGCAGAACCGCCGTTTTTTAGAACATGCTCATTCTTTGCTAACCTGCTGGGAAACCTGCGGGTTAGCAACGGATGACGCTGAGTAACCGCCGGTGTGTGCACAGCCTTGGGCGGGTTACATTAGTTTTAATGTTAATCCAAACGCCGGTTTGGATTAACATAAATTTAAATAAAACTAATGTAAACAAAACGGCGGTTTACACAGGTAAACCGCCGAAAACCCGCCCAGTGCGCACATAGCCTAAGGGTTTTCCTGAACTCACAGGATGGGATCAGTTCTATCCTTGCAGTAAAAATACAGCCAGAAATTGAATTTCTAGTAAGGTTAACACAAATATCACATGAGATGGGATCCATAAGGAGAAAGCTTAAAAAGGGATGGTCCCCATGAACAAAGTTTATTTTAATCAATAGATCTTGGAATAATAAAACTATCCCTGTGCCGAGATAATCCTACATATGTGTCCCTGCTATGTACTGTGTAATGGATGTGTCTGACTGTACAGGGACATGGTCTGATCATATCATCTCCTGTGCTGAGATAATCTCATATACTGTATATGTCTCTGTCATGTACTGTGTAATGGATGCATCTGACCGTACAGGAACATGGTGTGATCATACCACATCTCCTGCGCCGAGGAGGACACAAAAGAGTATACAGACAGTACGTGGGATCATAGATGATTGTGAGGCAAAACATTTGCCAGTTTTAAAAAAAATGTTTAACGTCAAAGAAAAAATAAGGTGTGATCCTGTGCTATAATATCTGTATACTCCGTTTTCCCCAGCCCATGAGATGTGATATGATCAGACCATGTCTCTGTATGATCAGACACATCCATTACACAGTACATAGCAGGGACACATATATAAGATTATCTCAGCACAGGAGATGTGGTATGATCAGACCATGTCCATGTACAGCCAGACATCTATTTTTTTTTTTTTTAAATTACAACTAATTGTGGAAATTTCTATTATTCCAAGATCTATTGATTAAAAACTTTGTGGGGTAAAACCCTTTAACTATCCTCCCATCCCCAATATATGGTACATTACAGGTGCAGAGATATAACTTGACTCACTATTGCCACCTATAATGGCATATTTGATAGTGTTGCTCATAGACAGTTCTTATACAGCACAACAATTAGTGATTATATATGGAGACCGAGGCATAGGCCATCCAGCGTTAATCTCACTGGATATTAGGCTGGAGGTGTAAGGATCCCAGAAACCCAAATGCACTTTACAGCTGCCTCCATCTGACATTATAAGCATGCTGCACTGTATACAGTGGTATACCGCCTCATTGAAAAGTGCAGTTTAGTAAGCTTAATACTAATGGCTGCAGAATCCCCACCTTTATCTACACATAACCATTGGCACCATCAGTGTGAAGCCTCGACTTACTATTATTATTATTTATAGAGCACCATTCATTCCATGGTGCTGTACATGAGAAAGAGTTACATACAGACAAGTTAAAACTATGTTGTGCCTCCATTTACATTCAGTAAATTGCCACTTATAAATAATAATTTCCACAATTCGATGTGTTTAACAAAATTTTCCTGTGCTGAGCATCTTATATACGTGTCCCTGTTATGTACTGTGTAATGGATGTGTCTGACCGTACAGGGACGGTCTGATTATACAACATCTGGGCGTTGGGGGGGCACACAGAAGTGTGTGCAGACATTACAACACAGAATCAATGATTCTTTCTTTGCAATAATTTTTTTTTCTTCACAAACAGCCATGCTTTACTTCACAGAAATAATCATCTGTGACCCAGTGCTGTAGTGTCTGTATACTTCTGTGTCCCCCTGGCCCAGGAGATGTGGTATGATCAGTTCATGTCCCTGTACAGTCAGACATCCATTACACATACATCTGACCGTACAGAGACATGGTTGATCATACCACATCTCCTGTGCTGAGATAAACTTATATATGCGTCCCTGCTATATACTGTCCAATGGATGTATCTGACTGATAATATTATATATGTGTCCCTGCTATGTACTGTGTAATGGATGTGCCTGACCGTACAGGGACACACATGTGGTATGATCAGACCATGTTCCTGTACAGTCAGATACAGCCATTACACAGTACATAGCAGGGACACATACATATTATCTCAGCACAGTAGATGTGGTATGATCAGACCATGCCCCTGTACAGTCAGACACGGACAGATATGAGATTATCTCAGCACAGGAACACTTTATAGAACATCCAATTGTGGAAATTATTCCAAGATCTATTAAAATTAACTTTGTTTGTAGGAGAAACCCATGTAACTACACAGTGAACCAGTCCATTACTTATACAGACCCATCTACCACAAACACGCTGCTTGCACTCAATGACATTTACAGTATATTTATCATTCAATTGTTAGAATGACTGTTTTTTTTTTTTTACTGGCGGGCAACATTTTTTTTATGTTGAGAGCATTTCTGAATACTTTCATGTGATCTTTTGCCCTTTTCGGACCCACGGTGTATTCATCTCTGCGCATTTTTTAACCATTTCAATTGCGGCATGCATAACATGGAGACTCTTTCAGGCCATGTGTGCGCGTTCAGTATTAGTCTGTGTGCTCACAGTCCGGAGGAGCTGCGTGTTATACGCAGCCCCTCCGGACCTGAGTGAAGCCACGGGTGGCCGCAGGTGGACTGCAGCCGCCCTGTACTCACCATGTGCGGCTTCTCCCTGCAGTCACCTGATGGGAGCCGCTTCCAACTCCGCAGCATGAAATGAACATGCTGCGGAGGAGCGGACTGCTGGCAACCCGCACTGCAGCTCCAAACACGCTGCGGGTGGGTTACGTATAGTGAGGATGGGATTTATTGAAATCCCATCCACTATGCGTGTACTGTACTACGCAGCATTTTGGACGTAGCGGCAAGATGCTGCGTCCAAAACGCTGCGTATACTGATCGTGAGTATGCAGCCTTACATATCAGCATTTGTAAGCTGAAACCAGGAGTAGAACAATCAAAGGAAAAGTATACTAGAAACAGGTCACCACTTCTGGATTTATCACCCATTCCTAGTTTCACCTAAGGCAAACCAGGCCTCACTCACACGTCAGCATTATTGCATCAGTGTTTGGATGGCAAAGCCAGGAGTGGAACTTACAGAGAAAAATCATGATTGAAAGATTGAGGAGACTCTTGGCATTGGCAACTGATACAATACTGATCAAAAATACTGAATGTGGCCTCATTTTAGAAAAGGCGAATCGAAAAGAAAGAAAAAAACAAAACTTTAAATGGACTGAAATGTGCACAATCCCAATGGTTCACAAAAAGGATAATCACATAGAAAGCAGATCATCCAGTCGCAGATCAGAATGACACTGGTTATATTTTCCCTCCATTATCATGGTTGGTTTAGATATCATGTTGGTCACAGTCTGGCATTGTTGAGGCAAGTAGTTCTTAAAGCTGCAGAGAACATCAGATCGTTCGGTGTCAGGCAAAGTTTTTGGTGGTCAAAAAAGATGTGAAAACCCATTACCAACGTCATTGACAAATGTATGAGAGAAGGAGCAAGGCGAGAGGATAAAGAGGGAAAAAAAAAAAAAAAAAAGGACAAAAGGTTTGTGCTCCTGAAGGCTTGATACAGAGGAGGTCCAGCCTGGAGCACTTGTACGAAGTATTTCATTGCTTGTGTAATGCACTAAATATGCTGCTATTCCCCTGCTGTCAGGTAGGGGGAGACAGAGAGCCTCAGTGGTGATGGATTAAAGTCTCCTCCCTCTTAGTTTACTCCTAGATGATATCCCTGCAGAGCAGAAGCTAAGCACACACAAGCCTGCAGTGGCTTCATACACCAAAGCACACACACACAGGCAAACACCTGGAGCCACGCACACAACCAGAGCTGCGCACGCACACAACCAGAGCTGCACGCACACACACACACACAGTGCCAGCTTCAAACACTGTGTTTAACATAACCTGCCTGGTTCTGGCCACTTTTTTTATCCAGACCTTGAAGCGGTTTTCTAATAACGTAAAAGTTCATTGATAAAGATAGTGTGAGTTTTGCTCAGCAAGTCACCACTTTGTGTAAAGCTGATGTAACCTTACCAAGGGCTCATTCATACGTCCATTTTAACATAGCACTTGTACATGTATTAGTCTATGGGGCTGTTCACGCATCTGGTTATTTTTGCGGACCACAGGGTCCATGGAAATAGTGGAGTGGTGACTGATAATTGATGTATATGCTGCATCGAAATCAGCAATTCAAGTCTATGGGTTGGTGATACAACCAAGACAGAACTTGGATTATATCCCAGTATTGTCTGTATTGATATCGGCGAGACGTTGAGAGACTGTTTCTCATCCAAGGGAAACTGGCGACACTCGGATGTCATTGATGAACATGTAAAGTTTGGCTAGTTTCACATATCAGTTTTTACAGCAAAAACCCATTCCTTTCAGGATGAAGTTTTTGCCCATTCACTGTAATGGTGTCAGGTAGCAACCTGAAGACACAGGATCCTACCCAACAACATTCAAGTGAATGGCAGAAAACTGGATCCTGAAAGGAATGGGTTTTTGTTGTAAAACTTGATCTTGCCCGATTTGAAAACTGTAGTGTGAAATCAGTTAATGAAACCAGAACCACTTTTCTCAAGGGTGGAATAATAATATGTATGACTGAGCCCTCAGGCTTTTACAAATCTTGGCACTTCTACCAAATGGTGGAATAACTAAGAAAGTCCCCACTATGTGCATGATAAATGCGACTGGTTGGTATGCATCCAGCCAATGCTAAAAAGTATGTGTTTAGCATAAGCTGGATGTGTATATGGTACTTTTTGCACATGCTGGAGTGGTATACTGTACTTTTGTCATACTTTTATCACGTTTAGGAAAGTGTAGTCTACTACCCCCTCCTATACACAGTACCAGTGAATGCTGTGCAGTTCTGCTCGGAGACTTCCTTCAAGGTATATTTAGATTTCTCCCAGATCATACTTCAGAGATACCCAAGAAGCACAGATCTTCAATATGTTTACATGTAGCAAAGCAGTGCACAGGAAATTTACACACGCACACACTTTCAGGTTTACAGGTGACTGAAGATTTAGAAAGTATACATTTACACTAGACGGCCTTGAAATGCACCAACATTCTCATCATTGCTGGTGTTGGATGATAAAGTTGGTGCATCTCTACATATCTAATGCCTGGCTAATGGTCACGCTCACATGGGAGGCTTTTTTTATGTAGGTTTTGAAGCTGATCTGCTACAAAACATCATGAACTTCATGTACACATTGCCCTTACCCAAGTAACTAGAGCATCAAACACACTAACTCAAATTCAGACGTCCATGATGCAAGAACCAAACTGAGCTCAGCAGCCCAAGTGAACGATCCTTACAGGGTTTCATGGATGTCTGAATGAGGCCTTGGCCTCACCACCATTTTCTCAGCACTTTGATAGCGCTTAGCAAGCCACCAAAGTAAGTGCCTAACAGCCTTGGTGACAACGGGTGTGTAGTGTCAGCGGAGGGTGTTCGTAGTAAGAGTGCAATAAGTGGTAGTGAGCCACAATATGCATGCTCTGAAGGCAGGCACACATAGCTGATCAGCAATAGGTTTTTAGGAAATAAGAAAAGCATATGGACTTCGTAATTATATATATAACACACACACACACACACACACACACAGTCACACCATGGGAATTCTCTTACCAACGCTTGAGCTGTAGTCCTCTGAGGGATCATCGTCTACTCCATTCATTATAATGGTGTAATGATGAAAAACCATATGAGTTGTCAGTGCTAAAAGGCATGGATACGGACGGCTGCTACACCACCAATAGCTCCAAGATACTCACCCAGTGTTTCCCAGTGGAGCTTTTGGAAAGATATCTGACAAGTTAAACCTACACTTACTGTTCTAAATTATGAAAAAAAAAAAAAAAAAAAAAAAGTATAAAAATTGCATGAAATCATGGTTGTAGAAAAAAAAATAATATATATATATTATATATATATATATGCCTTCCTTGCAAATTGATTAGCCAAGGCAGACCTGAAAGGCTCCATTGGTGGACTATATAAAATCATGTAAGAAAAAAAAAAATCTGTAAAATGTGTTTTTACTGTGAAGATAATAAATTAAATGTGATGATCAACAATCAGGTAGGAAAAATAAGTGCCTGTGAGCTACATCAAAATGTTGATTTCAGATGCCGATAAAACTTAATCTTATGCAAAACCTAAAGATACAGAAAAAATAGAAATGTTCTATTATAGGAAGGACGACGGACGAGGCCCCATCCTGTGTAATTCAGACGACTCAGCAGTGGACACCGAATGGGCTCAGGGCTTCTCTGCATGAAGAGGAAGGAAACCTCACAGGTCCGAAGAACAAGAGATGAAGATGTAGAGTACACAAAAGATAATACATGTGAATAGGGAAAAATATGTATCCGAGAAAAAAAGGCTGGCATGTGCATTACAAAATCAACTACCTATACATATATATATGCATACATGTAAACACATTTTTAATTGATATTCTAATGCACACTACAGCACACCCTTCCCGACACACACACATACTACACACAATATGTATACACACATACAAAATATATAATATATATATATAACACACACACAACCGTTATATATAGATAACACAGTCATAACTATAATACACACATCACATTCAATACAGTCATAAGACCATACACACACACACTTTATATACACATGCACACAGATTTCTGCATTCACATGTGAAATTAGTCGATCTTCACGGCACTTTTGCAATTTTTCCCTAAACAAATATGAACATCTAATTTAAGACGTACCTTGGCTACAAAGGATATAGAATTATTACCGGTACTTTTTTTTAAAAAAAAGAAAGCTTACGTTTCTATAAATAAAATGCCGTCTGTCAAACAAACATCTACTGTATTGGCTTTGACAGAACATACAATTTCATCAGTACGATTGAAAACAATATGCCAATGAATGAGCAATGTGTTATTACAAAAAAAAAAAAAAATATATATAGCAATATTATGTATGTTCACGGTCGTATAAAATAAATGGATACTCTATATATACACACAGGGTAGATATCTACAAATGTCAGTACCACTGTTACTTGTACTAGCTTGTATGCAATACAGTCGCTACGTCTTGCACTTTCCCTGTCTAGCCTTTTTCCTCTCCCCCCCAGCTCTGCTCCTCTATCCTCATTTTCCAGCTGTCTGACTGAGTAGAGGACATTTGTAGATGAAATGAGGGCGTTCCTATGAGCTGATCCGAGGGCCAACCCATTGCAGCACAACCCCCATCCGCCCAAGCTGAAAACAAAGGAAGGAACAGAGGCCATTTTACAGTTGGAACTTGTTATAAAAAACAACAAGCCCAGCAGCCATCTTGGAGAAAAATCAAAAGCTCAAAAAAAGGGCATTAAAATAGAAAAAAAATATTTAAATATACACACAATGTAAAACTCATTAAGATACAGAAAAAAAAAATTACAAAATATAGATTATGCCGTAAATCGAAACAAAACTAGGATCTAAATATATATACATACATTTATAAAAATGATATTCATGGCTAGATGAAATGTGTGTAATAGCAGGTAATGAAATGCAAGAATGTTAAACTATACAGAAAAATATATGGTCAGCTCAGCTCCATAGTTGTGCCCCCCTCCCACCCACGACCTGACAGTCATTAGTTTCATATCCCTACCCTCCAGCCCAGTCTTACTGCCTGTAGATAGGTATTAGGGTTGGCAATCTTTATTGCTAGATTGCATGCAACTTCTCTTAGGAATTATTTCCCGGCTGCTATAGACGAAGGGGAAAGAAAACAAAATAATTGCAACCCACTGCTGTGTAAATATCAATTCCTCAAGGACATTGAGAGAACAAGTCAGAAAATAAGCAGCACATATCCATCCATTTTGCTAGATCATTCTTTTACATCTTTCTGCCTGGTCGTTGGGGGGTAAATCTTTCGGTAAATCTGCCATCCTTACGTCTCTCCCTGCAATCTTTATGTACAGATTGCTCATGGATCTTTCGGGTTTTGTCATCCAGGGTATAATCCTATATTCCCTTTTCTTCCCATGAGGGGGGGTTGTCTCCCACACAGAGATGAACTATCACTCCCATCATCTCTAGTGTGGGAGCTCATTTACAAAAACCCTAATCTGTGGCTCATAATCGGCCGCTTATCCACCCTCTAATCAGCCATTGTGTCTTCTATCGTAGCATGCCAAATTATAGACTGAAGAGGAGAAAAGAAAAAAATACATTCATGTATCTGCAGATTTAGGTCTTGCCTCAAGGATTCAGACTGTGCCATAAATGACGATAATCCCTGTACAGCACAAGTTGGTGCTATATTAATATTGTATGGGAGGCTTTTATGGTTTTTTGAGGGATTAAAAAATAAAAATTGATTTTTTTTTCCATATTCGGTCAGAAAGAGGTAACACTTACTATCCAAAACTTTCCTCCTGTGCTTCGTATGTAGATAAAAAGGCTAAAAAAACAAAGAAATTAAGGGGGGGTGGGAAGAAAAAAACAAGGGGCAAAGTAGAAGGATCCTACGTGCCTCTGAGTCACAGCCACATGGAAAAAGCTTTGGCGGCCATCTTTATGGAGGGCATTATCAATTCACCGGGTTGGAAATCATCCAAATATGGTAAAATCTATGTTCTTTCGGAGCGGTGACTAGCATTTATTACCAGTGTTACTATATAGACCGCCCTAGGGTGAATTGTGTGGAAGATTTCATTATGTTTGGTATTTTGTATAGATTTTTTTTTTTAATAAAAATGGCACAAAAGATGGCTGGAAGAGACTCCCCCGGAGTAATGTGATCTTCAAGACTCCTCCAACCCCAGAAAAATAGTGAGGAAGGGAAACTGGAGAGAAGCTTCTGGAATATTAATCTTTAACTATCGTCCATAGTGATTGGTAGAGATGAGGTAAAGCCAGAATATTCGTGGAGACCTGTGAAGAAAAAAAACAAGAGAAAAAGAACAAACAACATTAAGTATGAGGTAAATATATCATATATAATAAAGAGTAAAGAGGGGAGGGGGGTAAAATAGCAAGGTCACGAAATGGCGGCTAATGGGGGAGGAAGGGGGGGGCAAATTACCACAAGAGCTAACGGTTTCTGGTACATACATACCTGACGACGGAGTCTGGAATGGCGGCTGAGTGACGCAGCCGGTTTATATAGCCACGATGACGTAACCAGGGGGGCGGAGACAGGTAGCTGGCCCAATTCAGGCACGCGATTGGCTGAAGGGAAAAGGCAGGTTTTAGAGGTCGGTTAGAGACTGGTGACGTCACCGGCTGAACCAATGAGGAGCCGTTTAACCGCCAAGGCGTGTGAGGGATGACTCCGCCCACGTGCTGGTCTAGGCTGTTTGCGCCTGTAACGCGGGATTAACCTATACAGCAAAGTCCTCTTTCCCTTGTGTACGGCCGTAGTTGTAGATTGCTGGCGGTTAACCGACAAAACACGGTGATATATGGGCTAGGGTGGTGGCGTCGACGCCCTTTCTTGTGGTGACTGGCACAATCACTAGAGCGCGAACTGTCGCTGTTAAGTGTCTCCTTTGGACGCCATTTTGGGTGAGCCAATACCTAGAGGTAGAATAGGGTAGTCTTCAGAAAGATGGCGCCTATGTGATAAAACCTACTTTTGAGCTTAATATTAGTTCCATATCCCTTAATTCATTATTAATGTATTATTTATAACATATACGTTATTTATTATTTGTTGAAACGGACATAATATTGAGAATAAATTATAGAAAATGAAGATTGGATGAGCCGGACACAGGAGGAGCGGTTAGGACGGTGTTTGCTAACGTCATGTCAATAAAGTTTATTGATTAAAAAAAAAAATTGGTTGGCAGATGTCCTTGCGTTGTGTGTTTCGGCCTTCCCTCACCAAGATGGCGGCCTCCTTGGTCAGGATGTGTGTGACCGGTGTGAGAGGAGCTCTGCGGAGCCGGGTAATGAGCTGATGGCGTGTAGTGAGATCCGGGGGGGGAGTGAGTGATGGTGTCCTGTAACCCCCCTCTGCTGTGTCCTCTCTGCAGACCCCGCTGCCTGCACTGCCCCCAGGGGTCCGCGCCCTGTGCAGCCCCCCGGAGGAGTTTGATCTGGAGTCTCGGTATAAGGAGCGACCCTGGGAATATCTGAGCAGTGACGGTAAACGGGGAAAAGGGATCTAACTGCCCCCTGGGGCCTGCTAGTGCTCTCTGTTATCAGCCTCATCTAAGGGGAGATGCTGACCATGGATTTGACACCCAGTGTGACCTGACCCTCCCCCGGTGTACTGTCCTGACACCCCCCTCCCCCGGTGTACTGTCCTGACACCCCCTCCCCCGGTGTACTGTCCTGACACCCCCCTCCCCCGGTGTACTGTCCTGACACCCCCCTCCCCCGGTGTACTGTCCTGACACCCCCCTCCCCGGTGTACTGTCCTGACACCCCCCTCCCCCGGTGTACTGTCCTGACACCCCCCTCCCCCGGTGTTCTGTCCTGACACCCCCCTCCCCCGGTGTTCTGTCCTGACACCCCCCTCCCCCGGTGTTCTGTCCTGACACCCCCCTCCCCCGGTGTTCTGTCCTGACACCCCCTCCCCCGGTGTTCTGTCCTGACACCCCCCTCCCCCCGGTGTTCTGTAGACGACCCCTGGTGATTCTGTCATGACCCCTCACCGGTGAAACTGTCCTGACACCCCCCCTGGGGTGTTTGCTCCTGACACCCTCCTCCTACCGATGTATCTGATCTGACACCACCTCCCTCCCCCGGTGTTCTGTCCTGACACCCCTCCCCGGTGTTCTGTCCTGACACCCCCTCCCCCGGTGTTCTGTCCTGACACCCCCTCCCCCGGTGTTCTGTCCTGACACCCCCTCCCCCCGGTGTCTGTCACTGACACCCCCCTCCCCCGGTGTTCTGCCTGACACCCCCTCCCCGGTGTTCTGTCCTGACACCCCTCCCATTGATGTCTGACTTCAACCTTCCACACCCCACCCGTATGATGACCTGACAACCACCCAAAGTCAGAAACTGTATAAAAAAACCCTAAAACGTATAATAATGTCATGTTCGCATGTTATAATACGCAGGGCGCAGATGAGTTTGTCATTGGCTGTGCACTCTGCATTGTCAGCAATAGCAAGTTGACGTTCATTGTCAGCTTTGTCATTTTGCCAGCCATCCCCTCCCCCCCTTCTAAACCTCTAGGGTATGCTGGGAGTTGTAGTTTTTTATTTTCGTCCAGCTCACCATTCCCCCTAAATGGACTATGTAAATAATGGGTCTTGCCCCTTACTGATGGTTTTCATATACTGGGTCCCCTGATCCTTGGTCCCAGACTCTGATGTCTCCACTTCTGGGGCTGCGGTTGAGGCTGGCGGATGGCCCATTCCAAAACCAGCCTCCTTCTCCATCTAGCCATCAGCCATGACAGTAAGGGCCACGACACACCTGGCGACGCTGAGGCGTGGCCTATTGCCGCCACGTCGCCAATGCAACGCCCTATGTAACTAGCTAGGGCGACGCATTTGTGTGGTCGCCTGGTTTCACAGCAGTGCTGTGAAACCAGGCGGCGGTCTGGGGGTGTGTATACATCGACCCATGTAAACGGTCGACTGCGATCTGACAGGCGATGGGAGCCATAGGCTCCTATTGTACTGCATTGCCGCTGGGGTTTTGAGACACCCGGCGCGATGCCATGTCAATGGGCCGCCCATGTCCGAGCGGTCGCACGTGCGCATCATCCGCACATCTCCGGCAGCATCGCCAGGTGTGGTGTGGCCCTTAAGGAAAGGGACTGACTGAACTATTGAAATGTACTGTCAGCCAGCCCCCTCTCTTACACACACCACCGATGAAGGTGCCGTGATGGAAACGTTGTTCATTTTTGGGCCATGCCAGGGAGGAGCGGCCACCAGGCATAACGTAATAATGAAGGCAACTGAAGGACGTTGGTTGTGGCTTTGTGTTTTGTCATGTTGTTTCTCCATTCATTAGAATACTGGAGCGTTATGGACAGCGACCTGTCTGGACCGGTTATAGAAGAAATCACAAGGGCCCAATCCCGCCTCAGAAAACTCGGAAAACCTGCATTGTGAGTCACTGATGGCGAGAGGTCGATATGAGTAAAAGACCATCTTAGGCCCCTTTCACACTAGCGTTTCTGTACGGATCAGCCAGATCCAGAAAAGAAAACCGCATCTGCCGCCTAATGGCCGCACTTGCGGTATACTTGGGCACGCCCATGCATTGTCTATGGGATTTGGGGCAAGTGTGGTATTGCCGCGACCCGCACTTGCGGGCATGACAAAAATGTGTTGTTTTTTTTCGCAGCCGCAACTGCTGGATCGCGACAATACCGCACTTGCCCCAAGTCCCATAGACAACGCATGGGGCGTGCCGTGCCGCAAGTTCGTCCGTTAGGCGGCAGATGTGGTTTTCTCTCCGAATCTGGACAGAAACGCTAGTGTGAAAGGCCCCTTACCCCCCCACTGCTGGAGGCCTCACTCTGTAGGGGGCCGCACACATAGCAGCTGCAGTTACAGGACCTGTTGCTACTCGGGCTGCCCTTTCGAATGGGTGAGAGGTGGCTCCTCTCTGGTGGCCACAGGTTACATATGCGTGCAAATAGATTTGCACCATAAAGCCACGTGCTCCGGTGGCTGTTTGGTGAGTTTTTTTACCTCAGGATTTGTAGCCAAACCAGCAGTGGGTGATAAATACAGAAGTGGTGACCTGTTTCTATTACACTTTTCCACTTCTGGCTTTGTCTACAAATCCTGAGGTAAAAAACTCACTAAATACTCAGTGTACAAGAGGCCTTATGGGTTTGAATATTTGGTGAGTTTTTTTACCTCATGTATTTTACATACACTCCTGGCTTTGGCTACAAATTCCTGAGGTAAAAAACTCTCCAAATACTCAATGTGTGACCATGGCCTTAATATCGGCTCTCTGAGAACACTGCAGACTCCAGACATGGTGGATTTCCATGTGGATTCCACTTGAATTTGGAAAAATCCTCTCAGAAAGTGGAGTGTGCCAACTAAAGTCTATAGACCTGGCTATTGCAGACACAATATGGAGAGCTCTATACGTGGTCACACTATGTACGACTAGATACATGGCCTCTCAGCAGCGCCACTCTTGTTTATAGGTTGTGTCTGGTATTACAGCTCATCCTACTGATCATGCAGTAACCACTTAGTACTATATTACAGAGAGGAGGTAAAGTTTGTGGGAATCCCTGCCCCATATGCCAGGACCAGAACCTTGGTGTGGATTACCGGGTAAGCGACCTCTCTGTAACAATGGCCGATCCTCCAGAATCAGCCCAGGCCAGCGACCGTCATTTGTCTTGTTTCACAGAACGTGAAGTTACTGCAGCAGTTCATGTGTCCGCACACCGGAGTCGTGTATGACGCCACCAGAACAGGTTCGTCTCGTTGTAGAACCTGACTCGGGACGTAGATGGCTGCCTATAGACTTGCCACATGCATTTATCTTCTAGGTGTGTGCATGAAGCAATACAAGAAGCTGGTGAAGGCCATAACTGAAGCCAAGGATCAAGGTGAGATGATTATGTTTAACCCCCTCATCCTGGGCCATTTTCAATCAATATAGACATTATATTTCCATCTTTATAGACTCATGAGGGCTTGTTTTTTTTGGGGGACAAGTTGTATTTTTGAATGGCAACACTTATTTTGCCATATAGTGTGCTGAAAACAGGGAAAAAAAATTCCAAGATCGGTGAAATTGCAAAAACAAAAAGTGCAATTACACAATTAGGTTTTTATTTTATTTACCATGTTTACTGTATGGTAAATGTGACATGTCAGTATGATTTTCCAGGTCGGTATGAGTTTGTAGATACCAAACCTGTATTAAGTAGGTGAAAAAAAATTCAGAAATTTGTAAAAAAAAAAAATAAAAAAAAAATATATATGTTTTTTGCTTTTGTTGCCATTTTCTGATAACCATAATGTGTTTATTGTTCGGGATCTGGGGCTGTGTGATGCCTTATTTTTTATGCCTGAGCTGACGCTTTTAATCGATACAGTTTTGGGGTACATACAATGTTTTGGTTTCCTCTTATTGCAATGTTGCGGCGACAAAAAAAGAACGTAACTTTTATCCACCCACGGCCGTTAGAGGCGCATGATGGCTGATTAAATCAGCCGATGTGCAGAGAAAGATGTGAGCTCAACGTGTGAAATGCATCAAGGGCAATAAAGTGGCATACGGCATAATACCTTCACAACACCTTAAGTGTATTTAAAGAGGACCTGTCACCCCCCTCTGCTGCATGGCAAACTAAATGCAGCATGTCTGCTGCATTCAGGGAAAGTGTCCCCCATGTCTCTAGCCCCCTCTGTAAGCTTTAAAAAAGAAATTAGAAAACTTACAGATAAGAAGTCTAAAGGGTGCAATCTTAAGAGGTCTTCACTGCTGTCACAGTCCTCCAGCCTCCTCCTTGTGTATTCCGCCTCCTTCTATGTCTCTGCGCCGCTCCTGTTCTGCTGGCTCTGCCCTCCTCCTCTCCTGCTCTCTGTCACTCACCCTGCCGCACAGAGCTTGGTCAGAGCGGCTGAAAAGCATTTGTCCTGACGTCAGTGCCAGATTCCCGCCATGTTTATGCTTTATTCAGAGAGCAGGAAGGCAGAGCCAGCAGAGCAGGAGGCGGCGCAGAAACATAGGCAGGAGGACTGTGCCAGCAGTGAAGACCTCTTAATAAGATCCTACCCTTTAGACTACTTATTTGTAAGTTTTCTCATGTCTTTTTTTAAAGCTTACAGGGGGGGCTAGAGCCATGGGGCACCACTTCCCTGAATGCAGCAGACATGCTGCATTCAGTAGGGGGGTGACAGATCCTCTTTAACAAATTTGAGAATTGTTTAAGGAGGGGGTTGTCCCGGCTGAAATAAATTCTGCATAATCTCAATAGTGACAGTGCTATCACGATTATTCTGTATTGCCTATGCAGGCAGTAGGTCTTGTCACAAGTTTGCCAATTGCACATGTATACCGTCCTGTGCCATGGAATACAGGGAATCACACTGCCACATCACCATTTGGACAGCCCCTTTAAATCTTTTAGGTGTATGACATCACACATGATAATGTCTTATCCCTCCCAATTTGCAGGTCTCCTGCCCGTAGTGATACAGAACAAGGACATCACCTTCGGGGACTACTCCAGGACGCACAGCGCGGTGGCACAAACCCCTCCCATCGAAGCCGGCCCATGGTATTCCTGGTATGAGTGGCAAGAGCCGTCTGCAAATGACGTGGCCAAACTCCAGAAGCTATACAAGCCGTACTGGAAGGAGATGAGTGGGGAGCAGTGAGGAGCCGCCCCCTATGTTTTATATATTCTGTATGTAATGATGAATAAAGTACAATGTCTAGTAGCGATGAGATGCGTAATGGTGCCATACTGTGGACAGCATGGTGTGAGAATCTGGAGCTCAGTCCAGAATGGGGGTGACATGAATATCCACAGACCTCTTCATTCTGGTGCTCGATTATCTATACGGTAAAGATGGAGAAATCCCTTAGCACAATCTGTTTATTGGCGGTTGTTGGGGGGAGGAGGGAGGGGGTGACATCAGATGAATTGCATAGTTTCCCAGAATTTTGGAGCAAATCAAGCCAGACATGTCACTGGAAGCAGAGCTGATCAAGCTATGACTTGTCTACACATCATCCAAAGAGTGCAATCACTGGAGAAGGACATCGTGGTTGGAAGAATAGAAGGAACAAGGTGAAGAGGAAGACCAGCAACCCGATAGATTGATACAATTAAGATAACGTCAGAAAAGTCCCTGGTGGGTCTAATGGTGGGGTTACACGTGCCGATATCGCCGCGATATCGGAGGCAATGCCGCTGGAGCGTGCATTTTTTTCAGCCCCTTTCCCGATATCGCATCGCCGGTTTACACGCTGCGATATCGGGAAACAACGTCCCTCCAATGTGTACGCCCACCAACCCAGTAACGACCATTTAACATGGGAGTTAATGGGTGAGGTGCGAGTACAGATCGGAGTTGGGATGTCACACGCAGCGATGCTGCTACAACGGCCATGCGATATCGGGGAGTTGAATAGCTCTGCTATTCAACTCCGATATCGTTTTGGCATTGTTCCAGCATCGCGTTGTACGCTCAAACCGTACAACGCGCACACGATATCGGCTCCAACTCACGACCCACGTGACTTTTTGTCGGAGTTGGACGCCGATATCGCGGCGTGTAAACCCACCATCAGGCTAGGCCCCTAATCTAGACTAAGGCTGCTTTCACATTGCGATTTTATTTTCCTGTCCGTGGGGATCCTATTTTTTGTAGGGCCCCTCGGACAGGATCGTATGTGGCATCGTTGTGCCATTTCTTTGTCCAGGTCCGTGATTTTCACGGACACCGACACAGAAAGAGCACTTTCACTTCCGCATTGTATATACATACATTGCGGAAGTGAAACAAAGTAAAAGAAGGGTTAAAAATAAAAATTCATGCTCACCTCTCCGGCGTGTTCCCCGATGCCTCCATCTAGCTTCCGACAGCAGGACCTGGCTGGGCGAAGCAAGCCGATCAGCTGATCGGTCACATGACTGGCATCAGCTGAGCAGTTAAAACCCCGCGCTCGCAAAAACTGATCGCCAGGCGGGTCACATGACCGCATCAGCTGAGCGGTTTTAAATCGCCCGCCGATGAGTCACATGACAAAACTAATCGGCGGGCGATTTAAAACGCTCAGCTTATGTGGTCATGTGACCCGCCCGCCGATCGGTTTTGGTGGGCGTGGGGTTTTAACCGCTCAGCTGATGCTGGTCATGTGACCAATTAGCTGATCGGCTTGCTCCGCCCAGCCAGATCCTTGTCAGGAGCTACATGGAGGCATCGGGGGACAGGTGAGCATGAATTTATTTATTTTTTTTTAACTCTTCTTTAACTTAATTTCACTTCCGCAATGTATGTATATACATTGTACTGTCTAATTTCACTTCCACAGAGTGGTTTTAGTGTACTGAGCATGGCAGTACACTAAAATTGGGTCCAAGAATCGATCCTGTGTTTTCTCTGACCCGTGCTCCATAGGCCCTCATGTTAAAGGCTGCGGATCGGGTCAGATCTGATTTGGTCTTTGGTCCGCTGTACCCAAAATCAGAGAAGTCTCCAATTTTGGGTACAGCAAAAAAATCGGACAGAATCGGATCTGACACAAATCGGATGCCATTAAGGGCAAATGTGATGTGATCCGATGCCCATAGGGACACAGGGGAGCTAAATCAGATCTGTGGCTGTCTGTTTTTCAACATATAGCCACGGATCCACAAAAATCACAATGTGAAAGCACCCTTAGGGTATGTGCACATCAGTCGTTTTGTGGGCTGCTTTTGGACGTTTTCCGTCGGCGTTTTTCCGCTCAGTTTTATGTTAATTTATGTTAATCCTACCCTCCGGTTGGATTAACACGCTAGTCAATGGATTTTAGAAAACTCTGTCTACATTACAACGTTTTTCTTCTGGTCGTTTTCAGTCAAAACTGAGTTTTTCCACCGGTTTCCAAAAATAGAGCAAGTGACTTCTTTCCTCCGTTTTTCCACCGGTTTCAGCTGAACAAGTGCACTAAAAACTCAGTTTTAAAACCGCTCAGAAAAACCGCTGACAAAACGCTGTAAAACCGGGCGGAAAACGAGCAAAAACGAGCAAAAAATGAGCAAAAAACTAGGACACTGCTGAGCACAGAAAACTCCGTTTCTGCCAGTGTCCACCGGTTCCCGGTCGGTCTGCAGAAATGCAGAACCGACTGATGTGCACATAGCCTTAGAGAAGTACGCTGGTGAACCTATGAAGGCTTAGGTCCACCAGCGTACTTCTCTATCTAGGCTTAGGGAAGTATTCCGGTGGACCTATTTAAGATTGAAGAAGACCCTAGTTAACCTATTCAGGAGTGGAGAAGACCCTGGTGGGCCTAACTAGGCTTGGAGAAGACCCAACTAGGCTTAGGGAAGTACCCTGGTGGACCTACTTGGGTCCACCAGGACGTCTTCAATTTTATTTAGGCTTGGAGAAGACCCTGGTGGACCTATCCAGGCTGCACAAGATTGTTCATCCATCAAACTGCCATGGCTCGAAATTGAGCTAAAGACCATTAAAATAATATAATTGGAAACAGATGAATCTGCCATAGCAGGACAGGTATACAACTGGGGACGATCAGTTTGGAAATCTTAAAAGGTTTTTTTGACAAGTATAATAAATATACTGAGAATGCTACAATAGATGAGTAGATTTTTTCTCATTTCTTGGAACAACCTCTTATTAAAAGATATGGTTTCTCATGTGACAAAAAAAGCCCTACACTCCCCTTCGGCACTGCTGCCTTTCAAGATATTGGCGCTGTGTATTGTAGCAATGACAGCGCTGACAATGATGGATTATCGTTCCTGTGATTTCTTTCAATCCCTGTCCTCACACCGCACAGTACTGCTACTTCTGCTGTATTCCACCATCTGATGCTCAGCATGTGAAACACAATCCAGACAGGGAAGACTTAAGGCTCCGTTACACATAGCGATATCGCTAAACGATATCGCAACGTCACAGGTTTTGTGACGTAACAGCGACCTCGCCAGCGATATTACTGTGTGTGACACACACCAGCGATCGGCCCCCGGCTGTAAGATCGTTGATCGATAATGACCTGGACCATTTTTCGATCGGCGATCTCATGCTGGCCAGGCTGCATCGCTGTGTGTGACAGGGAAACGACTAGCGATCCCCATTCTGCGGCCAAGAACCTGACAGATTCCAATGACCGTCGGGTGTCGGTGTATCGCTGGTATGTCTGCCTGTCTGGCATCCCACCAGCGACCACATAGCGATGTTCCAGCAATCCCGGTCAGGTCTTATGGTTGGTGGGATCGCTGGAACATCGCTATGTGTAACGGGCCCTTTAGAGATAGAGAGTGTGATGTGCTGCCTGAAACTGCAGGGAGGGGAGATGATCATCTGGAGTAATGTCAGACACATTAGATTGCTGCCGACTCTCCCATACAAAGGAGCGCTTCTGTGTTCTCTAAATTAAAGTCTCTGGCTGACACATGAGTCAGAAGAAGAACACGATAAGCAGTGCGAAATTGGACATTACTCCTGACCATCAGTTGCCGGCGTTCTTGTTGGTGGACTTGAGCCTGGGATGTCTCACAAACAGGAGACAAACCCCAGGAGCACAGCCTTGTACCTGCACGTAAGACGTTTTCCCTTTAAATGGTGTAAACCAGCAATGCATTATCAATACAAGAGATGGAAATTTAGTTTTATATCCAAAATGAGAACTTTTATTTACAGGAGCTGTACAGATAAGTGTTACATATAATCCAGTGAGCGGCTGCAGGGTGATCAGGCCTCTCCACCGGGCTTCTTGCTGCAATGCAAAACACAAGTTGTCAATCAAATACTTGATTTCAGCTGGATCCTTTTTTAACACTGAAGTCTATGAAGAACAGATCTGGTAAGGCCGCCTTCACCTTGCGGGTCAGATCCGATCCGAGGCTGTCAGGGTTGAACCTGACAGCACCGGATTGGATCAGCACACAGAACTGGAGGGCCAGTATGCCGTCCGGTGTGCTGTCGCACACAGCTGCCGCCACTGATGAATCAGGACTGCGGCTCGCAGGGAGCAAGCCACGGTCCTGAAACAACAGTAGCGTGCAGCCGCAGGTGTCCGGTTCCCAGATCCTCCTGGACCGGGACAATCCGGCCCCATAGGCTCCCATGTTAGAGAGCGCCGGATTGCCCTGGATCCGGGCGAATCCGGACTAGGCAATTAGAGGAGATATTCTCCTCTCAGACACAAAAACGCTGCAAGCAACGTTTTTGTGTCCGTGAGAGAATTCTGAATTCTCCTGGATAAACCCGGACAGATAGCAACTGGATGCAGAGAGCTGCCATCCGGCTTCTATCCGGCCCCATAGGCTACTATGGGGCCAAAATCCGGTCCCGGGCTGTCCGGTTTACACGGACAGCCTCGAATCGGATGTGACCTGCAATGTGAAGCTGGCCTAACCGATTGATGCTTATCCTTCATTTGAAACTGATCCAGTAAGAAAAAAACGAATCCTTTATTAAGGGCAGAAAACCGAGGCTAAATAGCGATCAGTTACTGGATCTGTTTTCCATAGACTCCAATATTAAAAAACAGATCCTGCAGAAATCAGTTATTTAAAAACTGATAAAGTTTTTTTGCACAACTTTTTTTGCTAACTGGACATGTGAACGTAGTTAAGAGGACGTAACGCAGAGGTGGGGAACTCAAGGGCCGCCAACAGGTCATGCTTTCAGGATTTCCATAATATTGCACAGTTGATAATATAATCACCTGCACTGATGAGGATTTCAACCCCTGTGCAATGCTAAGGAAATCCTGAAGACCTGCACTGTTGGCGGCCCTTGAGGCCTGGAGTTGCCCACCCCTGATCTACCCAGGTGAAATACAGCTGCACATCCGTTCCGGACACGCACCCTAATCTTAGAATTACACCGTGGCCGCCAAGCCGCCAAGTTCTTCTTTGCTCTTTCCTGCTTGTTTGGGCATCTTCTTACTGCTGGCATCTTCCAGTTCTCGGGACTTGTAGTAATGTGGTGCCACCTCCAGGAGCCAGGTGCTGTCAATCTCGATGATCTGCGGGTGGAGCGTGCATTGGTTAGATCAAGTAGGTGCAAATCAGGGAAATGTTTCCATTGTTGAGGCCACACACAGTGTAACCCATCAACCTCGGAGGATTACCTCTTTTTAGTACCTAACAATAGTACCACAATAACCTAGTCATGGTATTTTTTTTCTTCTTCTGTTTTCCTCATTAAAAAATGAACTCATTGTGGACGTAGATGTGTGCACCGAAGTCAATGCCCCCATCTGTGTCCTTAGTTTCTCTGGCGGGGACATCACGTGACCTCTGCAGCCATTCAGCATCGATATTCTGTCTGAGCCAAAAAAAGAGAGCTAGGAGACAGTCTGATTGGCTGCAGCGGTCACATAGGATTTTCTATTTCATTGTTTACGTCTTGTTGCCTAGGCTACTGGCCACCTCTGCACTCTTTCAGAGGTGACCGGCTTCTCAGGTCAAGAATGCAGCACTTACAAGCTCTTTATTATACAGCTCATCAGTGCTGCTCTTCAGCTGACCAGACCACAGGATCCAGTTAGTTCACAGCTCCTCTGATGATGCAGAGGTAAAGCAATCTTTGCCAGCAACATAAGAAAGTGAGATGTTTGGGCCAGTGGCGCAGCAATGCTTCTCAGGGGAACCATCGGTCAGGAGCACACCGTTTCCAGGAAGCCCGAAGGAGAGCGGAGTACTCCAAAAGATAGTGTTAAGGGTAAGATTCTAAAATCTGCTATATATATATGTGTGATATATTAGTTATCTATAACTGTATTTTGATGTATATATTATGAAACCTTGATATATATTAATACAAGATATCTGCACTTATATGTTACTTTATAGCCGGAGTGAACCAGTTATAATCAGTTATATAGTGAAAAAATGAAGCTGTGTTGCACCTCCCGGAAGAACACTCTTGAATGTAAGGAGAATGTTCAAGAAGGAAGTCATAACCATATAAAGACAGGAACAATTAGGACTTTATCTATGCAAGAACTCAGATGCTACTGATTGCTTGAATGCTGCAGAACTACGCCTTGTGGCCTCCCTGCTTTGTGTTGGATAGGGCTGGAGTTGAAAATTAAAGACAGTTGTGTGTGCCCTCCCATCAAGAGAGGAGTGTTATATCCGACTCTGTCTGATATCATTACTCCGTTCATGCACTTGATTAAGTTAATTTGACAAGGGGTAAGCAAATAGTTGCGGTCCTTGGTATCTCACCTAAACAATAGAAGACATGAGGCAGCAACAAGAAAAGGCAGAAATGAGGATTAAAAAAAGGAAACCTGTTACCTGTCTCATAAACTCCTTGGTGGTGAAGACCAGCTCGTGGTAGATGACCCAGCGGGGCTGCTCCTCGTGTAAGCTGCTGTTTGGGTGGATGAACACAGACTGTTGTTGTTTTACTGTCTTGTATCCGCTGCGGGTGAGCCTGGCCGTGTGGTAGAAATACCCGGCTGTAATTGCCTGTTAAGTAAAAAGACATATATAAATTAAGGCCGGCATTGGTGCAGTTGAGGACATGGGTAAAGGAGTACAAAACGGATATTGTGTGATGCCCAATGAGGGGGTGACTGCTACAGAGACAGGGCCTCGTCATATTAAGTTCTGCACTGGGCAGAGCAGTCAGTTTTCCCTGCAGGATTGCACATCTAGGACCTACTGGCGCCCCAAGCTTCAGGACCTGCCACACCCCAATCTTTAGGACCTACCCGTACCCCAACATTCAGCCAAGAGGGACTCCAGCCGTGATTTATTGTGTTGGATTAGAGCGCCCCCATTCTGGTCTTTACCTTCCGTATTGGCACAATGTCTCCTTCGCAGGACTTTAACTCGATTTCTATTCGGGACATGAGCCCTTCCAGCTGCTCCCGGACGTCTCGGGCTCGGCGGAGGGAACGAGCCTGGATGAAGTTCTCGTAACACCACTGAAGAGAATGAGCCGTCTCCACCCACTGACCGAGAGGAACAAGAAGAAGAAATCACATCAGTGAGGGAGTGCGGTAGATGGGGTCCGGGACATTCACAGATTTCCCAGGAATCAATACTGATACCCAGAACTAAATCTCATAGAAGTCCTAAAATGCTGAGCTTCACGTCGAGGTGTCACCAATAGGGGAATTTAGGTGAAATTTAGTTTTTATAGTTTTATCTATTTTTAAACTTTTTGAAAATCTAATTGAAACACTTTATCTTCAGTCAAAAGCTAAAACCATTAATGTGTGACTGCGACTGACCCATCTATAACCCCAGCAGACTCTTAAGATCCTGAAAGGGTTAACTAGTAACTAGTGTGACCGTTTTATAGATCGGGTTGTTCTGGACGCAGCTATACCAAATTCGTGTACTTTTTTTTTGTTCATTTTTGTTTTAACATAAATATACAAATTTATTAGTTTTTTTTGTTCCATTTTTTCATTAATTTTTATTTTTTCACTTTTTTACTTAGTCTTCCTATGAAACCTTACCTTTTGTTAGTCTGATTGCTGGTACAATAGCAAGCATTGCAATATATTATACCTGAGACATTGACAGAAGCCTTTTAGACCATGCTATTGGCATGGTCTAACAGGCCACCATAGCTGACAGACTCGGAGGTCGCCATTTGATCTTGGGTTGCCATGGCAATGATCGGGCCCCAATGATTACTTTGTGCAGGGTCCCAATCACGCACTCCTCTCCAGTCTCCTAAATGCTGCTATCGATTGCATTTAGGGAACTAAACAGCCAGGCTGGAACGGGGACATCCCTAGCTGTGACAGCCAGAGCTCGGCTATCACTTACGCCAAGCTCCCGGCAGCGATCATGCGGGCACAGCTCCTGTGCCCGTCATGACATAAGTTCACATCATTTTTCGGGAACCCCTTCCTGACCATGATGTAAATGTATGTCTTATGTCACAATGCTTGAGGGAAGGAAGGAAAGACCAAATACCTGGAGGTTACAACTCTACATCCACAGCTGCTAAGGAAATATTTAAAGGGGTTGTACAGGATGACTGCTTCTCTCCTGAAATAGCGCCACTCATGTCTATGGCCTGCGTTTGGTATTGCAGCTCATCTCCATTGTAATGAATGAAAGTCAGCCTAACCACCAAACTGTGGATGACATGGCGCCATTTTTGGAAGAAATCAGTCATGTTTTTATAACCCTGCATAGACACATGACCACCCGTACATATGACCCCCTACATACCTGTGTATACACATTGAGCAGCACCATGTGGTCTCCACCTGGCACAGTAAAGTTGGTGCGTGCAGTATCAGCATGGACCAATTTGTCTTTAGGTCGATAGAAGATGGCGTTATTTACAGACAACATGGCGGCGATGGTCAGAATCTGCTCAGAGCAGCCGTACCTTAGAAAGGACACAAAGAGGGGTGTAATGGCAATGGATCGAAACTCTAAAGGTACCGTCACACGTGGCAATATGGCTTCCATATCGCCATAAATTTGTGTATTTCGGCGATGTGGAAACCACATCACCTGTGCGTAGTGGCTTGAGACGGGGAGATTTTACTCCGGTGGAGCGTTGCCTGATCGCCCTGCTCTGCTGAGAAATCAGGCGATTTCCACCAGGCGATTTTTGCGCATCATGGCATGTGACCGGGTGATAGCGATGTAGAAAGCGAGCTCAGACCATCTGGTAGCAACTCCATAGACGTGCCTGAGCGTTCTGTTTGGCTAACCCCGCCTGCCGCAATTGGTAGTCACTCCTGGTTCCCATTCGCTGGCCATGGCTAACGCGCCATATTTGAATCGCGATATAGTAGAAAGGACACATGCGTCATCTAGGGGGCAGACTTCCTGACAAGGCTGACCAATGGCGATGCAGTTGTGTTGGCCAATCGGAGTGGTAGGGCGCGGTGTACAACACTCTGGCACGCCTGTCTCCTCGCCGTGCTCACACTCTACTCCCACATCGCTGATGCAGTGGTGACGTGTGACGCGGTAATGTGAAAAAGGGAAACTGCTTCCGGTCTGCGCCAGGCGATTTCCGGAACGCAGGATCGCCGAACATCGCACGCGAGATGTCTGTGTGACAGGGCGACGGCGATGTGCAAAAAAGTGCCCGAAACGTGCGTGCTCATGTCAAATTGCCAGCCATATGGCGGCGATGTTGCTATGTGTGACGCTACCTTAGGATACTGGTGAAGAAATAGTGGACAGCAGAGAATTTAGGAATAGAGAGAGGAAGCAGGTGAGATGACTCACTTCTCAGATGCCAAGATCATCTTGGATAACATGGGATCCACCGGGAGCTCGGCCATCCTCCGCCCAAGCTGTAATGGTAGAGGACACGTAAGGAGGAGACACGGATGAAGCGTCTACACCGCCACTACTACCCTCATCATCAGGATTACCTTGGTCAACTCTCCCAGGTGGTTCAGTGCCCCCAGGGCATACAGCTGCTCTAGTGCCAGGACCAGCGTTTCGTGGGGCGGAGGGTCCATGAAGTCAAAGTGAATAAGATCATTAATACCTGTAGAAGAGAACAAGAAGGTGAGAGGGTGTGAAAAGGAAAAAAAGACAGGTAGAGATGAGAGAACCCATCCTGCGGCCAGGTAAGTAATCTTTGGCTACTGGAGACTAAAAATCCTGTCCTTACTGAGTCCAAAGCTGAAGTATCAGGGCAGGTAAACATAATGGAGTGAGAAAGTTCACCTGCACTGACACGCTGTGACAAACTGCAGCTGTGTGAGCAAGATCAGACCTCTCTGATAATACACTACAAGTGGTGAGGATCTGAGCTCGGGTATATTGTAAAGTTGCAGAGCTTCCACTATACACAGGTAACAGATTTTCGTCAGATATAACAACCCCCATCCTCCGCCCGTCGTCTTCTCACCTAAACTCTTCAGCAGCAGGACCACGTTCCCCAGGTTGCTTCTCTGGATTTCCGGCACGGTCGTATCTTCCATTTCGTGTTTGTACGCCCACGCTGTATACAGCCGGAAACACTTTCCTGCAGCCACGCGGCCGGCTCTCCCCGCTCTCTGGTTGGCGGAGGCCTGGAAAAAGGAGATGGACACTTGTTTTTTTACTTTATGATGAGTTATAAGACTCTACTGCAACTATTGCAAGTGACATTTCTTATTTAGTGTATACTGGGCATGTTGTACCATTCCTCTATGATTCCTCCTGGAAACATATGAAATAAATTGACATCTGAGTGTTACTATTCCTTTTGCAAATAGTGTGTCAGAGGGTTAAAAGTGCTCAGCTGAGGACGGTGAGGCTTTTGCATACCCGTCAGTATTTTACATTTCTCGTCGGTACACTTTAAGGTATTGTTATACATGATAATGAGCTGTAGCCAAAGAATAGATGGATGCGGAGTCTTCTGCCACCTTACTGCTTACACCCCTGGAGATAGTAGATCAGAGGATAAAGGTGGTCATGTTGGCTGAACCTGACATTTTCAGACAACCCTCAAATGTGGTGAGGGGTGTCCAGACTTTGAGGGGACAGAAGGATTGGCCGCCTGGATTTCAACCCGAACAGGATAAGCCTCCATGACATTTATGGGAACCCAACAAAAGACAGTGTCAAGGGGTTAAAAGCTGAATGGCCACCTTAAAGGGAACCTGTCAGCAGGTTTTTTTTTGCATATAAACTGCGGCCACATATACTGTATACAAGACCCCAGACCGATCTGTGCAACGTAAAACAGCTTTTCATATACTCACTCACCTGAGGGGTGGTCCGGTCTGATGGGTTTTGCTGGTGTTGGTCCGGCACCTCCTTTCTATTTGTGATCACTGTGCTCCTTCTTGTAGGTGACGTGTCCTACATCATCCACTCACTGGCCTCCATTGCGCTCCTGCGCTACCCTGATGACAGCAGAGCAAAGTGCTGTAAGACGCAAAGAATGTCTGCGCATGCGCACTGCACGGGCGTTCTTTGACCTTTCCATGTGCTACACAGCACTTTGCTCTGCTCAACAGGGTTGAACAATGCCATGCGCAGTAACGCAATGAGGCCAGTGAGTGGATGACATAGGACACGTCATTCAAAAGAAGGAAGACGGCATTCATAGAAGGAGGCGCAGGACCAAGACCAGCGACACCCATCAGACCCTACCGCAGCCCAGATTCTTTTTAAGAAGAGCCTTTCTATTCTCTCCCTGTATTAATGGTTAGACAGAAGTCAGTGGTGTCACCTTTGAGCAAGGGGTGACGATGAGCGACTCCATCCCGGTACGAGCGTTGTAGCTTTTCTGCTTGCAGAATCCGGGGTCAATGACGTAAATGATCCCGTCTATGGTCAGCGACGTCTCTGCAATGTTCGTGGCTACAACGACCTTGGCAGGAAAAAAAAAAAGAACAATAACTTCCAATAATCCCCATGTCCATATCATTAGAGTTTTCTCCTCCCTATTTCAGACTGTTCTTTCACCTTTCTCGCTCCGGGTGGAGTCGGCTCGAAGATCTTGGCCTGCATGTCAGACGGCAGGTTGGCGTAAATCGGTAAAATTAGCATCTCGGCGATCTTGGAACCCAGCCGCCGACAGCGTTCTTGTAACATTTCACAGCAAGCCTCGATCTCCTCCTGTAAAACATGTCAGACCGAGAGTATGACCACCATCATCTGCATGTACAACCCGTGATATCTAATCTGAAATCATTGGGACATGGACTCCGAAGTTTGGGGAACGTATAATCTGTAACAGGGACCCCCAAGTATTACACACACCGACAGGGCACTATATCATGTCCTGACCCCCGTACAACAATGTATAAGAACTGTGGAGTCGATAAGTCAAACCACCGACTCCACAACCCTGGTATATACGTAATATATCTGTCTATATCTATATACTGTATATATGTGATTGGTACTGTGCTGGGGTCATTGCCCTCTGGTGTCATATGTAGTAATAACAAGCCAGGAGCATAATTTTCTCCACCAGGCAGATGTATCACCAGACTGTATACTTATTAGAGGTTTTCCACTACTAATGTGCTCCCCTTTTTTTTTAGTCCTTACTGTTACTATCTAGCACTTTCCCAATATACTTCTGCTACCTGCCCTGCTCCTGTAAGCTGATCTCTAAAGGTACCGTCACACGGGGAGATATCGCCGGCAATGTTGCCGGCAACCGAGGGGCGTGGCCAGGTTGCGGCGACATCGCCGGCGAGTTGCCTCGTGTGACAGGGCGATAATCAGGCGATGAATCGCCTGAGTCACATCGCCAGGTTTCCCAACAATGTTGGGAAACCTGGCGATGTTGCTCAGGCGATCCTGCCTGATCGCCCTGTGTAACGCGGCAACCCGCAATGTTACGGCGATTCCGCCTATCTACAACATTGCGGGTTATCGCTCGCTGGGTTGCTGGGCAACTCAGCGAGCGATAGCCGCGGCAACTAGCCGGCGACATCGCCGTAAGTTGCTCAGTGTGACATCTCACCGGCGATGTTGTCAGGGATGCGCGCTCCCGCGATCGCCGGCAACATCGCCGGAGATATGTCCCTGTGTGACGGTACCTTAAGAGGTTAGTAAATACCTTTATGTTGTAGTAGCTTGGATCCTTCAGGTCTGCAGACTGGATTCGGACCAAGTGAGCAGGACACATCCCTGGTGGGGGTGGGGATGCCTCTCTGTGAGTGGTCGCAGTCTGGGCTTGTCACCCTTCACTCTCCTCTCGGCCTCAGACAGGACGTGCCCTGCTCAGCTGGTCCGATTCCAGTCTGCACACCGAAAGATCAAAACTAGAACAACAATAGAGGTATTTCTGAGCCTCTCAGAGATTAGTTTACAAGAGGAGGGGAGGTAGCAGATTGGGAAAGTGTTAGGACAAAAAAAGGGATCAAATTAGTATTGAAATAATCTCTTTAACCTTTAATGATGCAACCAATGGTCTTCTTTTGCTCAGCTCTTGAGCCCACACCATGGAGTGTAAAATGGTTAATTGTATTATAGCATGGGCAACATCAGTCACTTTGTGCAATTTGTATTCATTACTTTTATAAAAGTGGTGACAAATACAAGTCAGTAATGATCAGAAGAACCACAACACCCAGCATCCCTCACAATCTGTATGTACCTGTCCAGTCAAAAAGACCAAGATGTCTCCGGTCGGCTGTGTGACGTGAATCTGCAGGACGGACACCACGCACGCCTCCAGGTAATCGGCCTCTGGAGCCTGGAGACGATAAAGAGGATATAGAAACCTGTCCAGACTTGTCCAACTACAGAACTTCCACTTAAATGGCCACAATTTTATACGAGTCCCATCAAGGGGAATGTGCTTGTTATATTCTCATCATCCATCTCCAATACCTTTGTGTAGTAAATGTCTACTGGATACCGCCGGCCAGGAATACGGAAAATGGGAGCATCATCGAAGAAAGAGGAGAAGCGCTCGGTGTTGAGGGTGGCGCTGGACACCAGGACCTTGAGGTCTGGCCGGAAACGGGCGATGTCTTTAATGAGGCCGAAGAGCACGTCTGTGTGCAGGGTCCGCTCGTGAGCCTCGTCTATGATGACCACACTGTAACACAGGGGAAGGAATGACGGATTACAGTCTGGAGCTTCATAGGCGAGTGGTGCCCATGACATGAAGTCCCCATGAACCTGCCGAGACGCCTGCACGATCCCCAGGTGCACAGGACACCTCATTTATGGGAGATTTGAGGCACCTCAGAGGTTTTGGGTTTTTTTCAGCGCTGGAGCGGAGCTTTTATAGGGGTTATAAAGCTGCAGCCGTGGCTCTCACTTCTGGCTGATTACTTTTATGTCAGACGCTGGTGGTGATTTGGTGCAGGACTCGTGTGACATCAAAACCACAGGAACGCGAGCGCTGACCCCGCTGAAACTTTTCTATTTTAAATGAGGGACAAACATGAGGAATGAGGACAACTCTAGTAATCTAATGTTCCTGCCCCGGGCTTATCCTCAAGTATTTTCACCTTATTTTGGTGTCACTCTGGTTCCGTGGTGCCATATTGTGACAGTAACTTCTGATTGGCATAAAGTTGCATCACAAGAGCTCAATGCATCTCTATGAAAGCCAGGGTGGGGCCGTGGTAAGAGGGACAGGGCGGGGGCCTTGGGAAGAGGGACAGGGCGGGGGCCTTGGGAAGAGGGACAGGGCGGGGGCCTTGGGAAGAGGGACAGGGCGGGGGCCTTGGGAAGAGGGACAGGGCGGGGGCCTTGGGAAGAGGGACAGGGCGGAGCCGTGGGAAGAGGGACAGGGCGGGGCATTGGGAAGAGGGACAGGGCGGGGCCGTGGGAAGAGGGACAGGAGGGGGCCGTGGGAAGAGGGACAGGAGGGGGCCGTGGGAAGAGGGACAGGGCGGGGGCCTTGGGAAGAGGGACAGGGCGGGGCCGTGGGAAGAGGGACAGGGCGGGGCCGTGGGAAGAGGGACAGGATGGGGCCAGGACCTGGCTGGAACAAAGCTCTGATAGAAGTGTATTGAATTGAGACTTCCGTCGCGCTCCATAAAACACTGGAGTAGTTACCAGGTCACAAACTGCAGGAGACTGACCAGAGCAGCACGGTAGAAGAAGATGACACCACTCCAGCAATTAAAAAAAAAAAAGACCCGTAAAAATGCATATGTATTTTACAAAATTGGCAACAAAAGAGATGATCGTTGATTAGGGATAGGATATGTCTGGTGTAGAGAATTACTAGGGAACCATTAAAGCATTTTTGTTTTTTTTGTATCTGTACATGTACCTGAGAGTTGATTAGGCCGGCTTCACACCGCGTGTGTGATCAGGTCCGGGGCTGTCCGAAGTAATCTGACAGCCCCGGACCGATTTGCAAACAGAACCAGAGGGAAGATATGCAGTTCGGTCCAGTTTGCTGCTGGATTCCTGTGATTGCAGCCGCAGTGGGGAGCTAGCCGCGGTCCTGAAATCACAGCAGGGGACAGCTGGTCGTGCTGAAGTATAGCAGTTCTTGCTGCTAAACTTCAGCAGCCGGCATCTGATGTGTTTGTCAGACCGGGGCGATCCGGCGCCATAGACTCTCATGTTAGGGAGCGCCGGATCACCCCGGATCCCGGAGGATACGGTTTCGACAGATTTTTGCCCCGGACACAAAAACAAGCAACGTTTTTGTGTCCGGGAGGAAAATCCGAATTCACCCGGATCCTGCCGGACAGATGGAAACTGGATGGCAGACAGGTGCCATCCGGCTCCATAGGGCTGCATAATGTCAAAATTGGGTCCGGGGCTGTCAGGTTTACAACCTGATCACACCGCGGTGTGAAGACGGCTTCAGTCACACTTTATCCTTTTTATTCCTTTAAGAAAAATCTTAAGGAGTCACAGTTGAGCATTGTTGGGTGGGGAAGGGAGGGGGCTGTTGGATGTGCAGGTCTTTGAACATTATATGGAATAGAATGTCATTTCTTGTTCCCCTGTTCATACATCATTGTGTTTATTTTAATTATTCAATAAAAAATATCTGATTTAAAAATAAATAAATAAATAAATAAAAACAAAGAGATGATGGTTGTTCAGGAAAGCTGCCCGGGGTGGAGGTGTCCTCACTGTGGAACATACTACTCTGACAGCTTCCCTTCAATTGAAAATAAATCCCAAAAGAGGAGGACAACCCCTCCCCTCCTGCCTGGACTACAATCCACAATGTCACTGTGCGGCGGTGGAGCCGTCTTACCTGTAACTGGCCAAATCCGGCTCAGTGAGGAACTCCCGAAGCAACATCCCGTCCGTCATGTACTTCAGGACCGTGCGCTCCGAGGTGCAGTCCTCAAACCGGATACTGTACCCGACCTGTGAGCGGAGAGGTTACAATCATCCATAGATGGCTGCTGTCGGATAAAGCTTGGGAAAACACGCACTTTTGCAGTTTACGGCTTATTAAATGTTGCACCCGTTCCTGAGATATTAACGCTCTTCTTTTGTTTTCTGCTGGTTGTAGGTGACCGACCACCGCTGCCGTCTATCCTGTAAGCGCTGCGCTAAAGCTGGCCGCGAGTAGGAGCTAGAGAGCGCTCCAGTAATTATGGTCAGCATCAGCCAGCAGTTACAAGCTCAATAAAAGGAGCTTGTAAGCGCTGGCACATTCAGCTGTCTAACAGTGATTGTCGGTCTCCAAATCAACAAGCTATAAACAATATAAAAGTGTGAATATCTCAAGAAAGGCTGAAAAGTTTAAAAAGCAGTAAATTGCAAAATTCTTCATAATTGCAAGAACTATCTGCCCTATGAAGATGGGAAATAACCCTTTAAGGAGTACGGCTGGCCTGGAGATAAATGTCAACACATGGCTGCTTTCTTAAAAAAAAAAAAACAGCACCTCTCTTTCCATAGGCTTCTATATTACAGCTCAGTCACATTTACTTGAAGGGAATCTGTCAGCAGGTTTATGCTACCTCATCTGAGAGCAGCCTGTTGTAGAGAAAGAGATCTGAATCCAACGATGTATCACATGTTCAGGCAGTAATCTTTCTCACACAATCAAAGCATTTACTTTTAGCCCTGTAGCAAGCTGGAAGCTGCGCCCCCACAACCTGCTCTGTAGTACAATGCTAAGACAAGCTGCCCCGCCCACACCAGGCTCTGTATGTACAATGTACTATAGAAAGAGAGCTGTCCCCACCCACAAGCTCGTAGACAGTCTAAACAGACGCCTCGCCACCACTCGTATGTACAATGTCTATAGACAGAAGCTCCCCCACCAGCTGATGTATAATTCAGACAGAAACGCCCTGCCACACCAGCTCTGTAGTACAAGTCTATAGACAGAGAGCCCGTGCCCACACCATGCTCTGTATACATGTCTAGACAGGATCTGTTCCTTTACACACTCTGTATGACAATGTCTATAGACAGAGGCTGCCCCCCCACAGGCCTGTAATCCAATATATACAGAGAGCGCCCCGCCCACACAGGCTCTGTATGTACAATGTCTATAGACCAGAGCTGTCCCCCCACCCAGGCTCGGTATGCATTCTATAGACTTTGAGCTGCCTGCCCACACAGGCTTGTAGTACAAGTCTATAGACAGAGCCTCACCACCAGCTCTGTATGTACAATTCTATAGCTTGAGCCCCGCCCACACCAGGCTCTGTAGCAAGTCTATACACGAGCTGCCCACCACAGCTCTAAAAGATTGTGCATTGATAGTCAGGTGTCAATCACAGCAGGCTTATGTCAGACTACCCTGCACTGTAACAAAGTACCTTAATGGTAATAACCAGGTGATAAAGCTTTAGTTTACATAAACAATAACACACACTGATAGCGGCACAGTTGATTTTTGTTTTTTAACCCTTACAAGCAATGCTGTCCTCAGTTTACATAGCAAAATCCTGCTAACAATTCCCTTTAAAGAAATGTATGAACAGACATTAAACACCAGCATACCTCGTTGCCCAACTTCACAGACATCTCCTGAGCCACTCGTGCGGCTACGCTCATTGCCGCCACCCTCCGAGGCTGAGTGCACCCGATCTTCATCCCTTTCTGGGTGTATCCCTGTGCGAAGTGGATAAACAGGGGGACAATTAACATTGATCTATGTGGAGATGTCAGAGTATCGGGGTGACGGTAGACATCGGCGGCTCACATTTTCGTGCAGGTACTGGGGGATCTGAGTCGTCTTGCCAGATCCGGTCTCCCCCTCGATGATGAGGATCTGGTGTTCAGCGATGGCCTGAAGTAGATCGGAGCGGTAGGGGAAGACGGGCAGACTGCGCCTCACCTCCTGGATGGACAGCTGCTGCTTCTCCAGCTCCGATAGCTGTTTGGCGGTCTCGTCTTCCTGAGGGGGTGAAGGCAGCAGATATTTATATACGTCCGACATTATACCGCCTTTACCACTATGCCCTCTATAGATAAAGATACATCCATATTCTACATTGATTCTATTACTTGTGTCAATTGTACATTTTAATTAATAAATCATAGAATAGAAATAAGTTCCACAATTGGATGTGTTAGTAAATAATGTTCCTGTCCCGAGATATTCTTACAAATGTGCTCCTGTGTAATGGATGTGTCTGACCATGCAGGAACAGGACTGATATACCACAGCTCCTGGGCAGAGTAGGAAGTATTATAGAACTTATTTTTATTCTAAGATCTATTAATTAAAATGTAAGATTGTTTGTAACACAACCCCTTTAATCTGTGGACCAAGAATGGGAGACTCCCACCGCCTCCCTGCAGGCACCGGCCTTCAGGAAACCGCTCATAATGCAATTCCTCAATATCCCCCTTACCTTTTCCACGGTGCCCTTCATCTGGGTGGCGCTGACAAACTGTATCACCTCGTCTTCCTCCATCACGTAGTCGTACTCCTTCTGACCGCGGGCGTGGGCGTCTTTGGCTCCAAACTTCAGGGCCGCGGCTCCGATGTGCTCCTCTTCCCATCGTCTTTGTTCTTCCCGAGGAGCAAATCGTTCCTCGCTCACCGGCTCCTCGTACCGGTCTGGTATTTTCTGCACCACGAAAAAACAATGAGGCTTTGTATTTATTATATCTTCCACTTTTGTGGGGTCTAAATGCTAAAAAAGATTATTTTAATCGGTTCTGACTTAAAGCCCCACTCCAGAGGTTTAGTTTTTCAGTGCTGGAGTGGTGTTTTAAATCTAAGCCTCCTGCCCCTCCCGGGCTTATACTCACCCTCTGGAGGCTTCATCCCGGCGCAACTCTGGTCCTGCGGCTCAATCTTGTGCCCATAACTTATGACTGGCTGGAAGTCACAAGTTACGTCACAAGAGCTCAATGCAATTCTATGAGTGCCAGATGGGGCCAGAGAAGAGGACAGGACGGAGCCAGAGAAGAGGACAGGACGGGGCCAGAGAAGAGGGACGGGACGGGGTCCAGGAAAGGGGACGGGACGGGTCAGAAGGGGACGGACGGGGTCCAGAAAGGGGACGGACGGGGTCCAGGAAAGGGGGACGGGACGGGTCCAGGAAGGGGACGGACGGGTCCAGGAAAGGGGACGGACGGGTCCAGGAAAGGGGACGGGACGGGTCCAGGAAAGGGGGACGGGACGGGGTCCAGGAAAGGGGGACGGGACGGGGTCCAGGAAAGGGGGACGGGACGGGGTCCAGGAAAGGGGACGGGACGGGGTCCAGGAAAGGGGGACGGGACGGGGTCCAGGAAAGGGGGACGGGACGGGGTCCAGGAAAGGGGGACGGGACGGGGTCCAGGAAAGGGGACGGGACGGGGTCCAGGAAAGGGGGACGGGACGGGGTCCAGGAAAGGGGGACGGGACGGGGTCCAGGAAAGGGGACGGGACGGGGTCCAGGAAAGGGGGACGGGACGGGGTCCAGGAAAGGGGGACGGGTCCAGGAAAGGGGGACGGGACGGGGTCCAGGAAAGGGGACGGGACGGGGTCAAGGAAAGGAGGACGGGACGGGGTCCAGGAAAGGAGGACAGAACGGGGCCAGAGAAGAGGACAGAACAGGGCCAGGGAAATAATCTTGACTAAAAAATAATAATCCCCCAGTTTTCAGTATATAGCTTCTATGCAGACTCGTGTGTCCCCCATACTACAGGCCAAAAGTTGGGGTATATGCTAGTTTGGTCTGATTTTTGGGCCAGGTCATGAAGATGCAGGTAGATCCACAAGGTGCTGTTGACACGATCGGTTGTGTGAACCAACTCCACATGGGAGCTTTGCACCCAGTTTTTGGTAAGTACATGCCCCTCCCCCCCTCAGGCTTCTATACCAGATGACGTACCTTACTCCTGGTCTCTTCTGGCATGAAGTATCGGTCATGTTTCTCCATACGTTCCTTCTCTCCGGCTTTCTTGTACTCTTTGGCCAGATCCCTAACGCTTCTCTTGTAGGCCAGGTCTTTCTTCTCGGTCGATGTCAAGCGGCTGTCAGCAAAGAAATACTCCTCGTCTGCGATCTCGGCCTCCAGGTCCTCCAGCTTCTCTTTCTCTCTCTTCCCCAGATAATCTCGCCGAGACTTTTTGCGCAATTCTGGAATCTGCAGAGAATAAAAAAGAGTAAAATAACCCAGGACTGCGGTGATGGCGGCACAATAAATTAAACCAAATTGCAAAACCAAAAACAGGCCAAAGGGGGGCAGTATCTGGGATGTGTAAGATTTACCTAGTATTGAAGTTCTCGCAACCAATTTAATTGAATACAGGCAAGCTGCAGTACCACACACAGCCTGTGGAAAACAGTGGCACTGTTTTAGAAGTGGGGTATTTTTCTACACTTTTTCTCTAATATTGAAGGGATAATCTCACTATACCCTTTTATGGCATACTACACTGTGCTTACTCACTCTCATCGGGTCCAACGCTGAGTTTCTGCCTGTCCAGCTGACATCTATTTTTGTCTGCAGAGGTGAGGCCATGTCGATGAAACTAAAACTGAGCTCACTGACGGCATGGGCCACTCCGAGCCACCGGGCTCGCTGACGGCATGGGCCACTCCGAGCCACCGGGCTCGCTGACGGCATGGGCCACTCCGAGCCACCGGGCTCGCTGACGGCATGGGCCACTCCGAGCCACCGGGCTCGCTGACGGCATGGGCCACGGCTCCTGAGGATGGCCACCGGAGCACTGGCTCGACGGCATGGGCCACTCCGAGCCACTGGGCTCGCTGACGGCATGGGCCACTCCGAGCCACTGGGCTCGCTGACGGCATGGGCCACTCCGAGCCACTGGGCTCGCTGACGGCATGGGCCACTCCGAGCCACTGGGCTCGCTGACGGCATGGGCCACTCCGAGCCACTGGGCTCGCTGATGGCATGGGCCACTCCGAGCCACTGGGCTCACTGACGGCATGGGCCACTCCGAGCCACTGGGCTCGCTGAGGCATGGGCCACCCCAAGCACTGAGCTCACTGACTGGCTGCAGGGCTGTGAATGTGACATAGTGCTGCAGACAATATGACACCCTGGAAGCAGTGATGGAGTCTCAGAGCTGCACCTGGGAAGCCAAACAATGCACACTGTCCTTTTTTTAACACAAACTGTAGTCTGGAGATGGGGGTAGCCCTTCCAAAACTGGACACTCCTAAAACTTTATATTCTAGAGACTTGCTTTCTTTGTTAGTTCCACAATTGCGAACATGATACAAAGAAATATAAGCCCCATTTCCTCTGTAAAAATGGATGCCCACTTTCCAAAATGATGACAAAAAAAGAAAACCATAAGCCTGCACCAGTATCATCTATGCACAATAAGGTGGGGACACGTTGGCCACAACACTCATCTCACCGTAATGTGACTGTTTGCTGGTGGCCACATTCACGTACAATATGGCGAGACGTAGCAGTGGCATAACGCTATCGAAGGCCACATGACATGCCTCTGCCCAAGTTGAACTGTAGTCAACATATCCCAAATAGGGGGAGAACAATCGTTTGGACTCCCTACTGTATGAAATGAAAACTTAAAAATCACTTACCATTTTCTTACGATCCTCCTCTGCCATTTTGAGTCTCTTCTGCGCTTCTTCATAAGCCTAAAAAGAAGGAAAACTCCATAAATTAATGTCCAGGTGACTGCACCGAGCCTCATCCTTGTACTAGGTCTGGGGTTACATTTTGACCAGAATCAAGTGAAAACTACAAGACCCAAGAGAGAGCGATGGCGTGACGGCTACCAGCCCCTGCGTTCTAGAAGAGGGCCATGTCCAAATTATTTTCTTGTACCTTTTATACAAAGATGTACAATGGGCTAAAAGATGCAAAATCTCAATGTCCTTGGGAAACCTCACTGCACATACATGGTTGATGTACCAGGATGGTCACAAAGATGGAGTATGAGGAGTCCCTATCAATCTAAAGCATTGATATGGGATAAAAGGCGAATAATCTGGGACTCGGACCATTTCTCCAAACTTATCCACAGGATGCACCATGATAGCTGGTCCCACTGCTGGGAGCGATGCCCTGACCCACTGTATTAATCAGTTTTCCATCAATTGCAGAATTCAGGGGAGATTTCATAGGTCCTGACACCCATCATGCTAACATGTCTCTTTAAATGAGTTCTCTCATTATTGCTTGTATTGTTATACAAACATATGGTCAGTCCAAGAACCTGGGACAGAATAAAAGGTACATGGCACAAGAGACTGAGACCCCAGAATCTGTTGATCCAGGACTCTCAGTGTTATTATACTACGGCTTCCCCACATGCTAGTGTCTTACCTTCTTATCGGACCGCTCCACAATGTTCCTGGTCTTTTCTTTATCTCGCAGCTTTACCCTCTCAGCAAACGCATCTCTCTCCTCCAGGTCCTTCAGCCTGGCCTGCTCCTCACGCTCCTCCTCATCATCATCAGAGATGACCTGCGGTGATGGCACCTTCTCATTCCTGGTGAGATCAAGTAATAAATACTGATGTCACTGTGACAGTATGGATTTCATGTGTGTCCCACCCTCCCGCTCAAGGACCACCTTGGACTATACTCACTGCGCTCGGTCACTTTCACTGTCAGACGATTCCTCTTTCTTCCTCTTCCTGAGATGTTTCTTCTTCCTCTTCTTCTCGTCTTTGCTCACTGTCTTTTCCTCCTCTTCATCACTGTCTTCCAGGAGGGCGTAAGATCTGTTTTTCTGCTGCATTGCTAAAGCCTCTCTCTCGGCAGCTCTGGCGGGACGTTCAACCGGGGCTTTACGGGGCAGCTGGGACATGAAGGGAATCAATATGATGGTGTTTTAATTAGTGTCTGAGTGAGTCCCTGGAAAGAGGGAGAGGGTCCCTGGGAAGAGTGTACCATATGAATATGTTTTTAGCTTTTAATTAGACCATATGATGGAGGAATGACACTGCCTCCATCTAGACTTTGGCCATTGTTGAAATTACACCCCCTGAACACACAGGCCCGTCAGTAGCTGCAGATGTGATGAGCTCTCAGTCCTGACATTGACCTCCCTCTTATTACAATATGAGATGTCGGCCACTGGTGAGGCCCGTGCGCAGAGGGCCGAATCCCGGTGTGGCCCGCACGCGCGCACAGAAGTACGGGTCCTGGCGAGGCCTGTCCGCGCGCGCAGAGGGACGTGTCCCGGCGAGGCCTGCCCACCCGTGCGTGCAGAGGGCCGGGTCCCAGTGAGGGACAGGTACTGGCGAGGCCCGCTCGCATGTGCAGAGGGACAGGTACTGGCGAGGCCTGCGCGCAGAGGGACAGTTTATGCTCTTGTATTTGATAATGATCCAGCCATTACTGTAATGAGAAGCGGCTCCACATCCCGCCATCCTGGCGAGCCTCTGCTTATAAATAGCAGCCGTCGAAACATGCAGAGCTGCAGTGTAAAGCATAGTGGATGGAGAACAATAATAAACAGCATGAAAGCGACCCCCATGTTTGGAGATTTTGCCCCCCACCTTCACCCACAGCTCCTCCGCGAAGCTGCGCACTTTGTCCGTCACATCGACGGCTCCAGTGTCGTTCAGGCGGTGTACGAGGTCGGCGGCACTGGAACTTCGCTTTGCGGTGCCGATCAGGAATTGTGCCACATGGCGGTCGCTCATTCCCAGGACATCGTGCAGCCGCTCCCTCACCCACACTTCTATCACATCCATATTGGAGATTGTCTGTACCGGAAGGCCCGGACGTGAGGCCGAGGAGAAGAAGGAGGCTGCAGAGAAGAGACAAAAACACATTTACTAGGATGGAAAAAACAAAATGTCACATAGGCGTCTCGTGATTCCATGGCAACCAAAACGTCTTACACAAAAACCATGGAGACAATAACTATTAGTGCTTCCTATAACAACCAATCAGATTCCGGCTTTCATTTTTCCATAGCAGGTTTGAAAATGTCAGGAGGGCTCTGATTGGCTGATGTGAACGACACTGACACTTTACGTCTGCACTAACTTTACTGCATTACTAGAGACTCAGTGACTCTATCTGATAAAATATACATTTAGGCTATAATAATAATAATAACAAGTTTATAAAAACTTACATCCCCTCCTGCTCCCTTCACAATCAAACGAGCTTTATCCGGCGACTCTTAGTGACGTCATTAGCGCTCACTATTGGGCGCTCATCCGCATACTGGAACGCATGGTGCGTTCCAATGACGTCACATCCTAGCTGTACCGCTGGTATTTTACTACCACTAGAGGCCCAAGTGTGTTTCACCTTTCTCGTCTCCTTCAGAAAGCTGATGTTAGAATGGGGAAGGCGCCGCAGGGCTCCGGAAACATGGCGGCTCTCACATAATTTACATTTAGACTACACGTCTGATGTGACACAGGAGGGTCCGTGGATGCTGAGGCTGGTAACGTCAGTACCTGTATACAGAGGTGTCCGGGGAGGTGAAGCTCTGTGCTGCCTTTCTCCTCTATCCAACTCTATATAGTACAGTGCTAACCACTGAGCCCACCTGTATATAGTACAGTGCTAACCACTGAGCCACCTGTATATAGTACAGTGCTAACCACTGAGCCACCTGTATATAGTACAGTGCTAACCACTGAGCCACCTGTATATAGTACAGTGCTAACCACTGAGCCACCTGTATATAGTACAGTGCTAACCACTGAGCCACCTGTATATAGTACAGTGCTAACCACTGAGCCACCTGTATATAGTACAGTGCTAACCACTGAGCCACCTGTATATAGTACAGTGCTAACCACTGAGCCACCTGTATATAGTACAGTGCTAACCACTGAGCCACCTGTATATAGTACAGTGCTAACCACTGAGCCTCCTGTATATAGTGACAGTGCTAACCACTGAGCACCTGTATATAGTACAGTGCTAACCACTGAGCCACCTGTATATAGTACAGTGCTAACCACTGAGCCACCTGTATATAGTACAGTGCTAACCACTGAGCCACCTGTATATAGTACAGTGCTAACCACTGAGTACACCTGTATATATTGTGACATGCTAGAACCACTGTAGCCCTGTATACATAGTGTAACCACTGGCCACCTGTTTATACATCTAACCACTGGCACCCTGTATATAGTACAGTGCTAACACTGAAGCCCCACTGTATATAGTCAGTGGTAACGCACTGAGCCACCTGTATACATTAGTACAGTCTACCTGAGACCATGTATATAGTACAGTGTAACCACTGAGCCACCTGTATACAGTACAGTGCTAACCACTGAGCCACTGTATAGTCATGTGCTAACCACTGAGCCAACCTGTATATAGTACAGTGCTAACCACTGAGCCACCTGTATATAGTACAGTGCTAACCACTGAGCCACCTGTATATAGTACAGTGCTAACCACTGAGCCACCTGTATATAGTACAGTGCTAACCACTGAGCCACCTGTATATAGTACAGTGCTAACCACTGAGCCACCTGTATATAGTACAGTGCTAACCACTGAGCCACCTGTATATAGTACAGTGCTAACCACTGAGCCACCTGTATATAGTCAGTGCTAACCACTGAGCCACCTGTATATAGTACAGTGCTAACCACTGAGCCACCTGTATATAGTACAGTGCTAACCACTGAGCCACCTGTATATAGTACATGCTAACCACTGAGCCTCCTGTATAATAGCAGTGCTAACCACTGAGCCACCTGTATATAGTACAGTGCTAACCACTGAGCCACCTGTATATAGTACAGTGCTAACCACTGAGCCACCTGTATATAGTACAGTGCTAACCACTGAGCCACCTGTATATAGTACAGTGCTAACCACTGAGCCACCTGTATATAGTACAGTGCTAACCACTGAGCCACCTGTATATAGTACAGTGCTAACCACTGAGCCATCCTGTATATAGTACAGTGCTAACCACTGAGCCACCTGTATATAGTACAGTGCTAACCACTGAGCCACCTGTATATAGTACAGTGTAACCACTGAGCCACCTGTATAAGTACAGTGCTAACCACTGAGCCACCTGTATATAGTACAGTGCTAACCACTGAGCCACCTGTATATAGTACAGTGCTAACCACTGAGCCACCTGTATATAGTACAGTGCTAACCACTGAGCCACCTGTATATAGTACAGTGCTAACCGCTGAGCCACCTGTATATAGTACAGTGCTAACCACTGAGCCACCTGTATATAGTACAGTGCTAACCACTGAGCCACCTGTATATAGTACAGTGCTAACCACTGAGCCACCTGTATATAGTACAGTGCTAACCACTGAGCCACCTGTATATAGTACAGTGCTAACCACTGAGCCACCTGTATATAGTACAGTGCTAACCACTGAGCCACCTGTATATAGTACAGTGCTAACCACTGAGCCACCTGTATATAGTACAGTGCTAACCACTGAGCCCACCTGTATATAGTACAGTGCTAACCACTGAGCCACCTGTATATAGTACAGTGCTAACCACTGAGCCACCTGTATATAGTACAGTGCTAACCACTGAGCCACCTGTATATAGTACAGTGCTAACCACTGAGCCACCTGTATATAGTACAGTGCTAACCACTGAGCCACCTGTATATAGTACAGTGCTAACCACTGAGCCACTCGTATATAGTACAGTGCTAACCACTGAGCCCCCTGTATATAGTACAGTGCTAACCACTGAGCCACCTGTATATAGTACAGTGCTAACCACTGAGCCACCTGTATATAGTACAGTGCTAACCACTGAGCCACCTGTATATAGTACAGTGCTAACCACTGAGCCACCTGTATATAGTACAGTGCTAACCACTGAGCCACCTGTATATAGTACAGTGCTAACCACTGAGCCACCTGTATACTAGTACAGTGCTAACCACTGAGCCACCTGTATATAGTACAGTGCTAACCACTGAGCCCCTGTATATAGTACAGTGCTAACCACTGAGCCACCTGTATATAGTACAGTGCTAACCACTGAGCCTCCTGTATATAGTACAGTGCTAACCGCTGAGCCACCTGTATATAGTACAGTGCTAACCACTGAGCCACCTGTATATAGTACAGTGCTAACCACTGAGCCACCTGTATACAGTACAGTGCTAACCACTGAGCCACCTGTATATAGTACAGTGCTAACACTGAGCACTGTAATGTACAGTGCAACACTGAGCCTCTGATATAGTACAGTGCTAACCACTGAGCCACCGTATATAGTACAGTGCTAACCACTGAGCCTCCTGTATATAGTACAGTGCTAACCACTGAGCCACCTGTATATAGTACAGTGCTAACCACTGAGCCACCTGTATATAGTACAGTGCTAACCACTGAGCCACCTGTATATAGTACATGCTAACCACTGAGCCACCTGTATACAGTACAGTGCTAACCACTGAGCCACCTGTATACAGTACAGTGCTAACCACTGAGCCACCTGTATATAGTACAGTGCTAACCACTGAGCCACTGTATATAGTACAGTGCTAACCACTGAGCCACCTGTATATAGTACAGTGCTAACCACTGAGCCACCTGTATATATACAGTGCTAACCACTGAGCCACCTGTATATAGTACAGTGCTAACCATGAGCCACCTGTATATAGTACAGTGCTAACCACTGAGCCACCTGTATACAGTACAGTGCTAACCACTGAGCCACCTGTATATAGTACAGTGCTAACCACTGAGCCTCCTGTATAAGTACAGTGCTAACCACTGAGCACCTGTATATAGTACAGTGCTAACCACTGAGCCACCTGTATATAGTACAGTGCTAACCACTGAGCCACCTGTATATAGTACAGTGCTAACACTGAGCCACCTGTATATAGTACAGTGCTAACGCTGAGCACCTGTATATAGTACAGTGCTAACCACTGAGCCACCTGTATATAAGTACAGTGCTAACCACTGAGCCACCTGTATATAGTACAGTGCTAACTGCTGAGCTACCTGTATATAGTACAGTGCTAACCACTGAGCCACCTGTATATAGTACAGTGCTAACCACTGAGCCACCTGTTACAGTACAGTGCTGACCACTGAGCCACCTGTATATTAGTACAGTGCTAACCACTGAGCCACCTGTATATAGTGCAGTGCTAACCACTGAGCCACCTGTATATAGTACAGTGCTAACCTCTGAGCCACCTGTATATAGTACAGTGCTAACCACTGAGCCACCTGTATATAGTACAGTGCTAACCACTGAGCCACCTGTATATAGTACAGTGCTAACCACTGAGCCACCTGTATACAGTACAGTGCTAACCACTGAGCCACCTGTATATAGTACAGTGCTAACCACTGAGCCACCTGTATATAGTACAGTGCTAACCACTGAGCCACCTGTATACAGTACAGTGCTAACCACTGAGCCACCTGTATATAGTACAGTGCTAACCACTGAGCCCACCTGTATATAGTACAGTGCTAACCACTGAGCCACCTGTATACAGTACAGTGCTGACCACTGAGCCACCTGTATATAGTACAGAGCTAACCACTGAGCCACCTGTATATAGTACAGTGCTAACCACTGAGCCACCTGTATATAGTACAGTGCTAACCACTGAGCCACCTGTATATAGTGCAGTGCTAACCACTGAGCCACCTGTATATAGTACAGTGCTAACCACTGAGCCACCTGTATATAGTGCAGTGCTAACCACTGAGCCACCTGTATATAGTGCAGTGCTAACCACTGAGCCACCTGTATATAGTAAATGCTAACCACTGAGCCACCTGTATATAGTGCAGTGCTAACCACTGAGCCACCTGTATATAGTACAGTGCTAACCACTGAGCCACCTGTATACAGTACAGTGCTAACCACTGAGCCACCTGTATATAGTACAGTGCTAACCACTGAGCCACCTGTATATAGTACAGTGCTAACCACTGAGCCACCTGTATATAGTGCAGTGCTAACCACTGAGCCACCTGTATATAGTACAGTGCTAACCACTGAGCCACCTGTATACAGTACAATGCTAACCACTGAGCCACCTGTATACAGTACAGTGCTAACCACTGAGCCACCTGTATATAGTACAGTGCTAACCACTGAGCCACCTGTATATAGTACAGTGCTAACCACTGAGCCACCTGTATATAGTACAGTGCTAACCACTGAGCCACCTGTATATAGTACAGTGCTAACCACTGAGCCACCTGTATATAGTACAGTGCTAACCACTGAGCCTCCTGTATATAGTACAGTGCTAACCACTGAGCCACCTGTATATAGTACAGTGCTAACCACTCAGCCACCTGTATACAGTACAGTGCTAACCACTGAGCCACCTGTATATAGTACAGTGCTAACCACTGAGCCACCTGTATATAGTACAGTGCTAACCACTGAGCCACCTGTATATAGTACAGTGCTAACCACTGAGCCACATGTATATAGTACAGTGCTAACCACTGAGCCACCTGTATATAGTACAGTGCTAACCACTGAGCCACCTGTATATACTACAGTGCTAACCACTGAGCCACCTGTATATAGTACAGTGCTAACCACTGAGCCACCTGTATATAGTACAGTGCTAACCACTGAGCCACCTTTACTAATGTTGTCATAGTATCCACCCATTCCGTTCCACCAGCCATATTAGCCCCATATTATAGTGCTTGCTGCATTGTGTTTCCCAGCAGATGCTGAGATATTACAATATTTGGGATTTTGGGTAGATAACGAGACGCCTGTCTGGACAATTTCGGCAGGATCCACTTCTGTGTGATGAAGTAACGAGACTCTCAGCGCCCAGAGGGAAAACACTGGATACTTGGGCATAGTAATAATATAATGGCTTATACATAACAGTGCCAAGTTGTGATATTATTAACATGCAATACTGAAATTATACCGCCATACAGTGCTGATATAACTGTGCCGCACACTACATTACAAGGCATAAATGGCTTCCTTATTTGGCCTTCTATGTGATAACCCCCCCCCCCAACACACACACACAATGCACATAGACATACCGTATATGCACATAGTGTTAGATGCCAAATTGTGTAAGGAACCTGATTGGTCGGGATGACTCATCTGATTGTGTCTATATGGAGACATGAGGACAGTATGGCGCTGTGACACTCATTCAGGCCCATGAATGACATTCCTCATCAATGACATCAGGGGGCGCTGCGCCAGATTAGGGCTGACAATACCGGGTCCTGTTGTCTTCCTGTTCAGTCTGTGGCCTCCTCCACACTGGACAGCGACACATTCATCCATTACTAAATTAGAGAAGACTCTACTTATGTTCTTCACACTCAGCCTGAGTGATCCTTCTGCTGTTCTCCTTCCATGGTCTACATGACTCCATGTAGTGTGTCAAAAACAAAAGAGTTCTGTGACCATTGGGATGGAAACAGACTTATGTGAGCTGCGAGTGTCTCACATGCATCTCACATGACTCACCCAGCCTGGCCCCTGCCTCTCTGGAGAGGAGCATGGAGTTCCATAGTAATAAACAGCTCCACAATCCCTTTCAGAGAGGCAGCGGCTGGGCTGGGTCAGTCATGTGAGATGCATGCGAGATACTCGCTTGCCGCTCGCCTATGTGTATTACTGCCCTTATGTAGAGTTCGGTATTACACACTGATTTAGTACTTGTTTTTTTATTATGACATTGCATATAAAATAAATATTTATTGTCACCTCCTTTATGGGTTCCAGAACAACAAACAATGGTTCTCATGGGCAAACTGACATGTACTGTAATGTGATAGTGCTGAGCCGTCAGTTTGGTGAGTGACAGCACAGTCATCCAGTCTAGCGCTCGGGTGGGCTGAATTGTCGGTGTGTTGATTTACAGCCCAGCCGTCTAATCAGAGATTGGGAGGTGTTGGGCTTCCTCAGATGTTCCCTGTTCTCTGTGATTGCCCAGCTATGTAGCTGAGCAGTCAGTCCCACACCTCTGCCGGTTGTAGCACTTTGCTCATTGGTGCGTGTTGGCCTCACTTATCTGTGTTCTGATCTGTTGGTGACAGACCTCTTCTACCATCCGTTTGCCTTGTTCCTTTGCTCTGATCCGCTATCTTCCTGGTATGCTGACCCTGGACCATGACCTGACTACACCTTTGCCTATCCCCTAGCCCACGGTGCGCTCTCTTGGTATCTAATCCCGGAACGTTTGACCACCCTGCCTCGAGAGCTAACCGAACCTTGAGATTTCATAAAAAGGCTGGAGTTACACTTTCGAGGTTCCAGACAGACATTAAAGTGATACTTAGGGTGCCAAAAATGATGAAGTCCTAACACCTGAGGTCTCATGCCAATGGGAGAGGGATCGCAGGAGGACACACCGACCCTTAGGATCTCCAAAGAAGTCTTGACTGAAAATTGGAATACCAAGAAGAAGGCAGCCCACAATAAGGTAACCGGATAGTGCAATCGTGAAAGGGAGAAGAACAAACACTTGGATTCTTTAAAGGTGAACACCAACGTTTGGGGTCCCAGACGGAGGGAAGACCATCATTAGGGATTACAAAAAGAAGGCAACGACTTCAACATGACACTCAAATGTCTGGGACGATTCTTACTATCAAATGGCAGAACAACCGAATATCAACCAAGTAATTCATGAGCGGGGAAATAAGGAATGGGATCTGATTATCACAAATCATGATAGACATCTGACTGGAAGCAAGGAGCACCAAGATACAACGTGTCCTGCACATTATACGAGGGGAGAAATCACTGGAGAGGGACGTCATGGTGGGAAGAATAGAAGGAACAAGGTGAAGAGGAAGACCAGAAACCCGATGGCTTGATACTATCTAGATAATGGTGGAGAAGACCCTGGTGGACCTATCTAGGCTGTAGAAGACCCTGGTGGACCTATCTAGGCTGTAGAAGACCCTGGTGGACCTATCTAGGCCAGAGGTCCCCAAATCCAGGCCTCAAGGGCCGCCAACAGTGTAGGTTTTCAGGATCTCCTTAGTATTGCACAGGTGCTAATGTGATCATCTGCACAGGTAATGATTCCAAACCCTGTGCAATACTAAGGAGATCCTGAAAACCTGCACTGTTGGCAGCCCTTGAGGCCTGGATTTGGGGACCTCTGATCTAGGCTGTAGAAGACCCTGGTGGACCTATCTAGGCTGTAGAAGACTCTGGTGGACCTATCTAGGCTGGAGAAGACCCTGGTGGACCTATCTAGGCTGTAGAAGACCCTGGTGGACCTATCTAGGATGTAGAAGACCCTGGTGGACCTATCTAGGATGTAGAAGACCCTGGTGGACCTATCTAGGCTTGGAGAAGACACTGGTGGACCTATCTAGGCTTGGAGAAGACTCTGGTGGACCTATCTAGGCTTGGAGAAGACCCTGGTGGACCTATCTAGGCTGTAGAAGACCCTGGTGGACCTATCTAGGCTGTAGAAGACCCTGGTGGACCTATCTAGGCTGTAGAAGACCCTGGTGGACCTATCTAGGCTGGAGAAGACCCTGGTGGACCTATCTAAGCTGGAGAAGACACTGGTAAATGTATATAGGCTGGAGAAGATCCTGGTACATCTATCTAGGCTTGGAGAAGACCCTGGTGGACATATCTAGGCTTGGAGAAGATCCTGGTAGATCTATCTAGGCTTGGAGAAAACCCTGGTGGACCTCTCTAGGCCTGAAGAAGACCCTGGTGGACCTATCTAGGCTTGGAGAAGACCCTGGTAGATATAAAACATAGCTCGTTCATCCCACGTACATTTCTTGAATTCTCTGTGCGAAAAAAAAATTAGACTATGTAGCTCTTAACTTTGAGATCAGCTTTCACCTTTAATGTGAAGTTTCTGTGACCAGACCTAGGTCATTTGGTAACTTATTTAGTCCCAATAAAGTCTCATGGGGCCAAAAAAAGAACCTTCTGAGGACATAACACAATTCTCTTCATTATCTTTGATTCTGTGGTTTCGCTGCAGTACAACCTTTAACCAGCAGATGGCGCCATCTTGTATATTTTCGTACCTTTTTTGTATGGAATGAAGAATGCGGCCTTGAGGTTATTTATGTAGAGGGTAACACGGTTCATCACTTTTGATGTATTGGTGAAGTCACTTTGGGTTCGCAAACTGTCCGGTGCATTTTCAGTCCCAAAAGCTATCCTAAAAATATCACTACTCAGCTTTTTGGTCATGATGGAGTGCAGTATCTGATCCTATTGTTGGCGCTATTGATGTTCGCTATATACAAGTTTACACCTGGACTTTTTTTTATTGTATACTTTCAAGTTTCCATGCTATAAGCATTTTCACACCCTGCAGGCAGCTGCTGCATTAGTCCTTTCCATTCCATTCACAGCCGATTAGTCCGGCTGCTGCATAAGTGTTATTTAAATGTACACGCCCACCAAAGCTGGTGTTCTGTCCCTCCCCTCTGCGCTGGGGAGGGGGGAGGTGTTTTGTCCTGCACTGTGTGGGGTCTGTCAGATTTCTGTTATATGAACTTTGGTTTTCCTGCAGACATGTAATGTGAGTATCTGCTGAACAAATGATCAAATGTTCGTCTAATCACATAGAAATATCGCAGACTGCACACACTACACTACACACATGCCTCATATACACACAATGACATGAAGAGGTCAGAGCTGCAGCTAAGAGAACACCCTCCTCCCCCCTTCCTTCTCTGTCTGCAGTAAATGAGTCAGAGAGGGAGGACAGGACAGTGTGGTGATACATGAATATTCATTCCTTGGGGAGTGGGCAACAGAGAATTCACTGTGATTGACAGATGGAATCAATCTTTTATTTTGAAGTTTAAATAATAGAAATACATGAATAGGGAAAGGAATTAGACAATGATAGCAGTTACACATGTATTTTTGGCCTGGCAGATTCCCTTTAAGTTGGGCATTTTGATCCCCAATGTGGAAAGTGCTCCCGGTCATAGCGGGCGTCTGAAAACCTTTTATTTTTTTGGGTTCTTTAGTTTACAGTTGGCATCGACAGAAAATTAGCAAATAGAAAGGTGGCACATGACTGATACATTTTGGTGTGAAAAATGGCGAAACATGAGCAGCGGTGATGTGTTGCTGTGAGCGGTGGGAGCCGACACACACGTTTCAGGGCTCCCTGGCCCCTTCCTCAGGACAAATCAATATCATATTGTCATGTTTCAGGGGAGCCGAAAAACGTGTTGACCAATAAATCAATATTATATTCACCCTAGTCTAGTGTAATACGGCAGCGTGGTGTTTAACCCTTCATCCTCCCTACTCTATATGCACCACGCTGGGGACTGCAGCAGCCGTGATCTGCTTTTATAGTGGTTGTGACTCTCACAACCACACAAGGTGACGCCTCTGATACCTATTTAGGTCATATTTTATCTCTCAGACCCTTCATCCTCCCTACTTTAATTTTCTGAGATAATAATGACCTTTGGGTTTTCGTTAATCATCAACATTAACAGAAATAAACACATGAAATAGATCCCTCTGTGTGTAATGGGTATATTATATTGGAAGATAGTTTTTTATATTATTATTTTCCAATTTTAAGGAAGCAATGCCCATGTAGATATTCTAATAGTGTTACATTAACGATACAGACACAATATGGCGGCATCGGCCTCGGAAATCACCTTGGGTTTCCCCAAGAACTTTCTGAGCTCTACCATAAACACTTCAAGGACAGAAGATCTGATGATAGATATGAGGAACGTCTCCAAAGATCCTCTCTGACCTATTGTCACGCGGATCATAAAGTAATCTAATCCATTGTTGATCGCTTGTACATAAATAAAGGTCCTAAATAGGGCACTCGCTGCCACGTGCTGGTAACCGCTACTGTTACCTTGTTGGCTTAAAGGGGTTTTTCGGTTTCAGAAATCCCCTGTTCCCGACTGCAGTTTGTTTACAATCAATCTGTGCTTTCCTCACCCTCCCCAGGTCCACCGCCCAGTCTCAGCGTATGTTACTGTCTTCAGCGCTTCAGTGAATTCAGCAGTTCGTGACGACACTGCTTTTCTCAATACTTGTCACAGCTTAACGTTCTTAATTTGGCCAGACGTATTGGTCTTTTGTTTGTTATCTCATGTTTGCGAATACATTGTTGTGTGCCAGACTATTCAGAGCCTTTATTGTCTTTGGTTGTGTATTGCTAATTTAATTACTTCATCCCCTCTGTCTGCATCACCCAGGCGAGAATTATGCAGATGTCAGATTGAAATGCAAGTCAATAAGAAATCAGCCTTATCCCACCAATCCTGAAAGAACACAATGTACCCCGAGATGTAGGCTTGGGATATAAAAAGACTTTCTTCAGTCACCAGGAGTACATATGCTTTGTGGCCTCAGTCTAGGGACTTCGGCTCCGATTAGAGGATCACACCGCGTCTTTATTTCCTACAGGAGTTCAGCCTATAAATCTTGGATCTGGCTGCAAGGATAACATTGTGTTTTCATACTCTGCATGGCCTTAGTCTAGGAGCTTCAGGTCCGACTAGACTAGCACCAGAACTAGATTATATTCTGCAGGATTTCAGCCTAGGATTCTAGGATTCGGCTGGAATATCAGAGACTATTTATGAAAGATACCCAAGTTGGGGCAATTCGGTCACCTGGCTACAGACGTTACTGTGCGCGGTCAGCTTCCTAAGGTTGCCACTATTCCTTTTTTTTCAGTGGGTGCCCACTGAAAGCGGGGTACTGCTGGATTGGCGTAACTGGCCATCGAAGTCCCAAGGCACAAATGTTCTAATCCTTGGTGGGTCAGTGGAAGGGTGAGACTGTTGCCTATTACATTATGTTATGTGTTATATACCTTTGATTGACGGGGATCCAATAAAGTCTTACCATTGTGTGGCTCCCTCACCCTGTGTTGTCTGAGTAGGTTCCACTCATGGGTAAGGCGTTCAGACATTCAGTTGGGATGAGCCCTGGTCCATGCGGTCTTTCTAAAGGTGGCCGAACCAACTGACGAGACACCCACTGACCCCTGTGTATCCACACCGTCAACTGGGGCAAAAGTGAAGAATGAGGGCTAGACCCAGGTAGGGTGAAGAAAGGACACATTTATTTAACCCTTTTAACATTGAATCTTTTTTAGCATTAAGTTAAGAGTTCCAGTAAATAAAGAATCATTTTATTTTTATTTTTACTTAAATACCTGTATTTATGGCTAAAATATCTTTGTACTTGCATTGAATTGAAATGTTGGCACCAGTTTTGTTCTGTGTTGCACTGTCTTTAAAATAAATCAATAAAATTAAACTGCCGAATGAGTTAACTGAGGATCCAACAGTGAGCTCCTTCTGATGGGAGAGTTTAGATCTTTTTCCAAACTGTACCGGTTTATGACCACATCAAAGTTGAATTGGACTTTGTGGTCATAAAACAGATCTCAGATAAAGACAGGAGTAGACTCTGAGCTCACTGATGGATCCTCAGTTAACTCATTCAGCAGACAGTTTTTTTTATTCTTATATTTAGGACTGTGGATGTCAACCATGGAGGTGATTGATCCCACTGAGCTGGAAAAAGCAGAGCAAATCCAAACTACAGCATTGGTCACTTTGGCCCTATATTATGTGCCCTAGTTAGAAAGTGGAAAAGCTCCGCAAGGTCCAGTAACAACGCGGTAGAGGTCTTTCCATTAAATAATATTTCTTTTAAAATGTTATAATCTAGACTGGTCACTTTACCCATAATCTGTAAGGGCCCCTTTACACACGGCTACATTTCTAGGGTGGCTGCAGGTAACTTACTGGTTGCAGTGAAATCATGGATACATGGTTCTATCTTGTTGCTGTGTACAAATGGAATCATCTCTCCATGATTTCACTGCAACCAGTAAGTTACCTGGTGACAAGCTACAAATGTAGCCGTGTGTAAAGGTACCCTTAGGGCCCCTTTACACACGGCTACATTTCTAGGGTGGCTGCAGGTAACTTACTGGTTGCAGTGAAATCATGGATACATGGTTCTATCTTGTTGCTGTGTACAAATGGAATCATCTCTCCATGATTTCACTGCAACCAGTAAGTTACCTGTAGCCACCCTAGAAATGTAGCCGTGTGTAAAGGGGCCCTAAGGGTACCTTTACACACGGCTACATTTGTAGCTTGTCACCAGGTAACTTACTGGTTGCAGTGAAATCATGGAGATGATTCCATTTGTACACAGCAACAAGATAGAACCATGTATCCATGATTTCACTGCAACCAGTAAGTTACCTGGTGACAAGCTACAAATGTAGCCGTGTGTAAAGGTACCCTTACTTGTACAAGAGGAGGAGGTGAGCTGTGATATCACCTATTGTGAATGGTGGATCCTGTGTTACCTACTGTATATAGAGGTGTTATCAGTCATTGTACAGGAGGAGGAGGTGAGCTGTGATATCACCTATTGTGAATGGTGGATCCTGTGTTATTACTGTATATAGAGGTGTTATCAGTCATTGTACAGGAGGAGGTGAGCTGTGATATCACCTATTGTGAATGGTGGATCCTGTGTTATCTACTGTATATAGAGGTGTTATCAGTCATTGTACAGGAGGAGGAGGTGAGCTGTGACATCACCTATTGTGAATGGTGGATCCTGTGTTATCTACTGTATATAGAGGTGATATCAGTCATTGTACAGGAGGAGGAGGTGAGCTGTGACATCACCTATTGTGAATGGTGGATCCTGTGTTATCTACTGTATATAGAGGTGTTATCAGTCATTGTACAGGAGGGGGTGAGCTGTGATATCACCTATTGTGAATGGTGGATCCTGTGTTATCTACTGTATATAGAGGTGTTATCAGTCATTGTACAGGAGGGGGAGCTGTGATATCACCTATTGTGAATGGTGGATCCTGTGTTATCTACTGTATATAGAGGTGTTATCAGTCATTGTACAGGAGGAGGAGGTGAGCTGTGACATCACCTATTGTGAATGGTGGATCCTGTGTTATCTACTGTATATAGAGGTGATATCAGTCATTGTACAGGAGGAGGGGGTGAGCTGTGACATCACCTATTGTGAATGGTGGATCCTGTGTTATCTACTGTATATAGAGGTGTTATCAGTCATTGTACAGGAGGGGGTGAGCTGTGATATCACCTATTGTGAATGGTGGATCCTGTGTTATCTACTGTATATAGAGGTGTTATCAGTCATTGTACAGGAGGAGGTGAGCTGTGATATCACCTATTGTGAATGGTGGATCCTGTGTTATCTACTGTATATAGAGGTGTTATCAGTCATTGTACAGGAGGAGGAGGTGAGCTGTGATATCACCTATTGTGAATGGTGGATCCTGTGTTATCTACTGTATATAGATGTGTTATCAGTCATTGTACAGGAGGAGGTGAGCTGTGATATCATCTATTGTGAATGGTGGATCCTGTGTTATCTACTGTATATAGAGGTGTTATCAGTCATTATACAGGAGGAGGAGGTGAGTTGTGATATCACCTATTGTGAATGGTGGATCCTGTGTTATCTACTGTATATAGAGGTGTTATAAGTCATTGTACAGGAGGAGGTGAGCTGTGATATCACCTATTGTGAATGGTGGATCCTGTGTTATCTACTGTATATAGAAGTGTTATCAGTCATTATACAGGAGGAGAAGGTGAGCTGTGACATCACCTATTGTGAATGGTGGATCCTGTGTTATCTACTGTATATAGAGGTGTTCTCAGTCATTGTACAGGAGGAGGTGAGCTGTGATATCATCTATTGTGAATGGTGTATCCTGTGTTATCTACTGTATATAGAGGTGATATCAGTCATTGTACAGGAGGAGGTGAGCTGTGATATCACCTATTGTGAATGGTGGATCCTGTGTTATCTACTGTATATAGAGGTGTTATCAGTCATTGTACAGGAGGAGGTGAGCTGTGATATCACCTATTGTGACTGGAGGATCCTGTGTTATCTACTGTATATAGAGGGGTTATCAGTCATTGTACAGGAGGAGGTGAGCTGTGATATCACCTATTGTGAATGGTGGATCGTGTGATGTCTACTTTGCAAGCTTTCACTTCAGACCAGTCTGTGATGATAATGACAATGCTGGACTTGAAGTGTGAGTCTAATATACTGTAAGTTTTAGTGATTTATAATAATTCAAGTGTATATATATATATATATATATAATATGTGTGTGTGCGCGTATATATATATGTGTGTGTGTGTATGCGTGTATATATATATATATATATGTGTGTGTGTGTGTTATATATACACATAAATACATTTACCATAATATGTTGTTTTCACAGTGGGTCATTGTCTGGCACGTTCCTTTCAGCAGTTGGTCCTTGTGATCCGCTTGTCGGCCTATGTTGATCTCCATGTAATCATATGGGGATTATGTCCACGCCAGGCATTGTAAGGATACAGAACAGTCCACACCAGGTCGTTGTCAGAATCAATACTCTTAATTGTATATTTTACAGCACGGACTTACAAAATCGCAGTCATGATTTGCATCCATCCAAGAAATACAATGAGGAGACAAACAATACATTCATATATATATATATTAAAACATTCAAAATTAAGTGCAAAACACAGTGCATTACTGAAGCAGACTTGTCTCTGCTGGAATACTATGATGCCCGGTGGAAAGTGAGTCGGTCGCCCGCACCGAGCGCTGGCCGCCATTGTGATATGGCTCCGCGGAGACGCATAGACCGCCGGCCATCACCTTGTATGGGACACCGACTCCTTACAGCCTTCTCTACGTATATCATTTTCCGTAATAACAGTAGAAATATGCAAAAAATAAAAATAAAAAATGGCGACACATTCAGAGCGGCCGGACAATCTGAGGGTCTCGTGATCCCCCGACCCATTTTTTTTTTTGGAGGGGGGTTGGCACTCATGTATGGTAAAAAATCTTAAAGCCTTGGATAGCAAACGCTCGTTTATCAACATTTCTTTGTATAAAAAAAAAATTACAAAAATATTTAAAAAAAAATATATAAAAAAATACAAAATAACCAAAAAAAGCAGATTAAAGAAATACTTGTTGGTAATAAAAGTGTCCTCGTCGAGAACGGTGACAGTCCTGAGCCAATGGAAGTCCTTTGTTCTGTGACCAAATGTACAAAAAAACACCAAAAATTCTTGATCGACTCAATTTTACCAATGGTATATGGGTTAAAACCAGTACCAGTACCTTAAACTAGAGTATCACTCACCAGTAATACTTACTTGGTTAAGGGTAGGATACTAACTAAGTGACTAAGTAGCTAAAAGGATCATGCCGACTAATATTCGGACTATCTAGTCATGATTTCAGTGGTCGGTAACAGTAGCTTGTTCTACTAATAGTCTAGACAACACATAATTACAAGAAGGCTTTTTTTCTTTAAAAAATAGCGCCACTCCTCGTATAGTGGTTGTGTCTGGTATTGCAGGTCTGCCACATCCTAATACCAGTCACAATCTATGGATGAGTGTGGCACTGAATATTGGAGAAAAGTAGCCATGTTTTGCTAACCTTTTTAACATATAACAAATTAGGACAAGCTAAATCTAACGGACATTGATCAATACATTAACACAGTTAACTAAGAAAATATGCTAAACTACTAATATATAGCTAAAATTAGTCTCATCGCTAATGTGAACAGGTCATTGTTACTCATCCACTGCTTAAAGGCAACCTGATAGCAAGTTTTCATAGATGGAAGTAGTGATATGGCTGTGTAGGTGCTTGTTCACTCGTAAAAATGCTACCTTTTTTATCGAAATCCGATGTGCCAGTCATGAGAAATCTAACGTACAAGGTTTATGTGAGTCAGGCAGGAAGTGCACTAGGGGGCGTGTCAGTGACTTGGAGTTCTACTTCCTACTGACACACCCCCACAGGGCACTTCCTGTCCGACTCACATAAATCTTCTACGCTTAATTACTCATGACTGATACATCAGATCTCAACAAGAAAGGTGTCATTTGTTTTATGAGACAAACGCCTACCCAGCCATGCCTGTATTACTATATGTAAAAATGTGCTGACAGGCTCCCTTTAAGGATTTGGATCATTTCACAGATAAATGGTAAAATGGTAATCATTGCTGAATAAGTTGTTCTAAAGGCGGCCATACATATTGGATAAAAGAAGGTTGATGGTCGAACGAACAATCATCTGGTCATGTAGACCGGTGTTGGCCATTGCAGTTGTTCAATCTGGTCATACATTTTCAATGATGCCAGGTGAAGAATGATGAACTATTCTGGTAATGTTCTTCCAGTAAACATCTTTCGAAGACTAATGATTGTCAGACAAAAACTTTGATCTTGTCTGACTTCTTTCTAGATATAGACAGACTTTCTTTAGTTGTTCAGTTTCACTTGGTGAAAGTTAGTTTTAGTTGATATCGTATGTTTTGGTCGACTTTAGACCATTGTGTATTGCCACCTTTGGTTCCATGATGAACGCTTGTTACCGCCATTGGATCAGTCAACAGTTTGACGGTTTGACCTCCACTTGAGATATTGATTGGATTCATAAATAGACCAAGTCCACCTCTTGGCGTAGAAGGTAACAGCTTTGTTTCCCCCACTGGTCAGGCATTGGTTTTATTGGTAGTCTTGGCCAGTTCCACTGTTAGAAAATACCAGGATCCACAGGTGCATTGATGCTCAGTACCCAAACCGCTTTGTGACCTCTCCTCAGCGTTTGCAGGACTCATCTACAACAGAATGGTATGGAGACGTGTTATGGGATAATACGACAACATCATGTGATAAAAGTGGAAAGAAAACACCTAGAAAATAAATTAAAATCCAAATTACTCACCAACTATGAGAGCTTTCCTTCTTAAGATGCCTCCCAACAGGGCACTTTCTTCTTCTTCGTCATCCTCGGGCTGAGCAAGTGGAGGAACAGGGACCTCCAGCTCATCTGATGGGCCATATTCCGCTAACATAGAGCTCTCTGATGGATACTCGAAGGTGCTCTCTAGATCCGCATCCGGAAAGGAGATGTTCATCTAATGACAAAAAGAAAAGTAGAGAGGTTTGACTTTACTGGAAAAGGTGGACTTGATGTGAAGGTTCTTTGAATTGGAGAACCTCCACCACTTAGAGGAGTGATCATAGAGTGGGGTAAGGGTTTTGGCTGGACTTTTCGGTAGATGTTTATGTACATGCCATATGTAGTAATGGGTGGTGATTAGTGATGTTCGTAATTGGTGCTCGGTACTCGAAACAAGCAGTTGAATGCTTCAATGGGCGCAACTCAACTCTTTGCCTTCCTCTGGATCAACGTTTGGCTACGGGTTGAACTAGATGGACTTAAGGTCTTCCTTCAACCTTAAATACTATGTTACTACGACTCGTGTACCTGAGTATGAAGGAAGCCAATGGGAAACTCAAGCATTTTTCCAGAAGATCTTCTTAAAGGCCCCGTCACACGGGCGACATCGCTGCCAATTACATAGGCAACGTAGGGGCGTGGCCTATCGGCGGCGACATCGCCCCTACGTCGCCTCATGTAAAGGGGCGATGTCGGCGCCGCCAGGAGGTCGCCTGGTTTCAGAGCAGTGCTCTGAAACCAGGCGACCGATCTGAGGCGATGTGCACACATCACCCATGTAACCGGCCGCCGGCGACCTGTCAGGCGATGGGAGCCACAGGCTCCCATTGTCCTGCATTGCCGCTGGGGTTTTCAGACACCCCGGCGGCGATGCTTCCTGTCAGCTCGCCGGCACGGCGCTGGAGATGCCGCCCCATGTAAATGGGGACGGCGAAGCTGGCCGGGCGCCAAAAACGTGCGCGCACCCGCCAGTCGCCGCCGACATCTCCAGCCCCATCGCCAGGTGTGACGGGGCCTTAAGAGTTTTCTATTGACTTCCATTCCATGAGTCTAGCCAGTCCGAGCATCCAACCTGCTCGTTACGAGTATCGAGCACCCGAGTATGGTAGAGCTCACCCACCACTAGTAAGGATGTTAAACAAAGTCCTCATGGGCCAGTTAGGCCATTTTGGAAGGTAAAATGAGTCTTAGGCTGTAACAATAAGAAACAACATATACAGTACCAACTAGACATCAAGTCTCCTGGCCCACTGTGACTTTTACGACTCTTGGTTTACAGACATTGACTGTGATAAATTGATCACCATTTGAAGAATAACCAACTATATCTGAACATCGCTAACAAAAGAGATCATGGACAACCAGGAGGATGAATTAGTGGATCCAAGGTCAACCCAACTTTTAAGGTTGAAGGAAGACACAAGTCCGTAGAGTCTAACCTTTGACCTACCGGTAACCTATTGTTCCATCACATTTACTCATGACATTTGACGAACCAATCTTTGGCCTTATTATGAGAGGACTCGGCCCATACAAAATACATTTATAATGAAACATTGAATGGGTTGAAGGACGATGAGCCCATCCCTTCAAAACCTTCAAGACTTAAACGGAAGACAGGACATCAGAAATAAGATTTTTTGTGTGTGGGCCACATTGGACGTTCTTAATCTTGAATATTGAAGCAGATATCAATTAGTTTTATAGGTTAGAGAAAAAAATATTAGAAATGGTAAAATAACTGTGTATAGAGTGATAACAGATTTGTACATTGTGTAATGTATGACGTCTTTTTAGTGCCGAGAACAAAGACCCTATTGTACGTTGAGGATAGTTATGCAAGTGCTGACATTTTTTTGAGTTGGGGTGTAACAGCAGGCAACTATCGGTGCTCCGGGTCTACCAGCAATCTGAATGCCTCCGAGCGCCCTCTACAGAGGGAGTCCCTGTGATGTCACCGATGACGTCATGTTCCGACCAACCTCCTGAATGTGGCACCTATTTAAGTCCCTTATCACAGTACAGAATGGCCAATCACTGTGGCCGTTGAATCCTACTGGTGGTTCTAGTGCATCAGGTCATCAAAGCCAACAAGAGATTGAATGAACGGGCTTCTGACACAGGGACTATACCATTAGTTTGTAATATACGTAGAATAGGTATTTGTAGATGCTGTATGTACAGTTTTATTTCAGAATTACCCTCATTGTCTCTTCTGTGAGGAAGTAGACAAACTCTGGTGCCACCTATTGAAAGTAGCAATGCTAAAAGTCAAAATTGACTCTTTAACGAGCCTTGTTATATGACTTAGGATTGACGCCATATCAGAACCCCAATCTGCAGACGCTTTGTATGGCCCAAATATGTGCAGTAGTAATGTGTCTGTATGACTCTGTAGGCCAGTATACAAATTGTCTTTTCACATAGTAGTAGACAAACTCTAGCGCCACCTATGGGAAGTAGCAATCCTAAAAGTCCAAAACGACCCTTTAACGAACCTTGTCATATGATTTAGGATTTACACCAGATCAGAACCTTAATTTGCAGACACGGTGTTTCGGGGTATTGCCCCTCGTCTGTGCAAAGAATGAGATCTGATCTGACTGTGTGACAGGACAAGTGAGGTCTAAGGAGTAAGGTTTCTCTTTATGGAGAGTTACACACCAAATCCAGGCATACCAGTAATGAGGAGACATAAATTTGCAATGCTTCTCTGGGAAATTAAATATACAAATGCTCTTCGGAGAGGAAATAACTTGAACTCTAGTGCCACCTATTGGAAGTGGGCACCCCAGTGGTCTGGTTGCACAGTGTCATTGCCTCCTTCATCAGGGGTTGATGTCATGCTTGGAAGCAGGAGGAGATCACCACGCGAGCTAACTCCGCACATGCATTCACCATTCCTGACTCCGGGCCAGAAGGGGGAGCTCTACACCCAAGATCAGGCAAGGAGGAGGGGTTAGGAGTAGGAAAGTGCGGGAAGGGGAGGAAGCAGAGAGGAGTTAAGCCCCATCACACATAGAGATGATCGCTGTTGCGTCAGAAGTTTTGTGACGCAACAGTGACCTCGCCAGCGATCTCGCTATGTTTGACACGTAGCAGCGACCGGGCCCACCTGTGACATCGCTGATCATGTCGGAATGGCCTGGACCAATTTTTTCATTGTCGGGTTTCCACTGGCCAGCATGCATCAGTGTGTTTGACGCCTTAACAACGACCTCGTTGGTGACTCAGAACTCAGCCACGTCAGGTCTGAGTCGTCAGACTAGCTGCTGTGTGACAGGGTCCTACGACTACCAAGTCGGTATACGGGTCGCCGTATCGTGCTGCGTCATTGAGTAGATTTGACTGTTTGACATCTCACCAGCAACCACGTAGTGACATTCCAGCAATCCTTACCAGGTCGTGTCGTTGTCGGGATCGCTGGAACGTCGCCAAAGTGACGGGACCATTAGTCTGAGGAGAGGGAGAGGAGCAGAGGTAGGCGAGAGCTCTGGGGAGTGGAGCTCTGCCATATGGGAGCAAGGGCAAGAAAGCAGGATAGCTCACAGGCTGCCAGGACCCCAAAACCGAGAGTGCAGCAGGAAGGCCTCCAAACCCACCTGGCGAGGTGGACTCCGAATGTTTCCAGGCTGACCGGACCCTTCTGAACCTGGTAACCAGTGCCCCGGACTGCATCACGTTTTGCCAAGTAAAGTAAAAGAACTGCACCCTTTGTGTCCTCCTGTTATTTCCTACGCCCTCCTTGCCACCTCTTGCACCCTACAACGACTCCCATCATCCCCATAGACTCATATTAATCCTGGTGCCCCGCTCCACCTGTGGGAGTGTTACCATCTCGACTGCCACAACATCTGCCCCAGATGTGTTTGACAGGGACAATGTAGTTGAAATGGGTATAAAGTTCAAAGTTCACGTGACACCACCTGTGGCATCTGGTGACTGCACCAGCGCTGCGTGGGGCTTCCAGGGATATGGATGGGCAGCTAGGTGTTGAAGCTCCCCACAGGCGGAGCTGGATCCCTGGGGAGTTTGGTGATGATGATGAGGGATGGAGCAGATATTTGGCCGGGCTGTTGGATAACGACGGGACAGTCTCTGTGGATGGCAGGGGTGGGGTAAGGAACCGACACACACACCACTGGTTGTTTCTTTACCTTTTACTGGTAGAATTGCAGGTAAACGTTCAGGGTACTGCCGGTTGTTCAGGATGCACTTTTGGGTCTCCACATGTGAGTGGGTTTAAGGCCTCCTTGTCTCTTGTCCCGTGTGGAAACTTGGCTGGCCTCCTCTGCTCTCCTATCACCTGTGCTGTCATTTGGGAAACCCTCGATGGACTACCGCTATCCCTCTCTCCCCGGTGCCTGGCTCCCTTGTGGTGGCTGCACAGATGCCCGGGAGACTGAAGTCTCCACGGTAGACCGGTATTCTCTACTGGGCCAGGTGCTCTCCAGTAGACTGGACTCCGGTGTCCGTGTGCTGTTTGGGTGAACCTAACGATGGCTCCTCGGTTCCCACTCTGTTCTCTCTTCTCTCCTCGCCTTCCGACCCCACTCTAGGGCCCTGCATGACTACTTCGAAGGCTGTTCAGGGTCACTGGCTCTGGCCTAACGCATCACCGACCACCAGTACGTCTTCACAGCTCTTGTACGTCTGCACACTCTAACTAACTCCACCCCCAGCACCAGTATTTATAGGGGACCTTGCCTAAGGGAAGCAAGTTGGGCTCCCCCTACTGTGCCGGGGTGGAAGGTGTTGTTTGTGTCTGTGTACCCACTGTGGAAACCCATCCATGCTGTAGGTGAGCCTGTGGTTACCTGTGTGAGCAGGGCCCCACATATCCTGTCACTGGTGAGATCTGACTGTTTGACATCTCACCAGCGACCACGTAGCGACGCTCCAGCGATCCCTACCAGGTCGTATCGCTGGAGCGTCGCCAAGTGTGCCGGTACCATAAAGGAGAAGGAGAACAGTTTACCTCTATAGGCCAAAATATATACTAAGCCGGCTTGATCAGGAAGGGGTTAACTATGTTAATCTCTTAATTGGCTGTGGCCTTAACGAGATTATATGGTTAGGGGTCATTCAGAGGAGACAAGAAGGGGGATAAAGAAGCTGAGATCTCTCTGGGAAGGAGCAAGAGGCTGAGGCAAGGTGTAGATGACGAGGATAAGATGGAGGCCGAGGACAAGATGGAGGCCGAGGACAAGATAGAGGCCGAGGACAGACGACAGGGCTTAACATTACGGAAAAATGATGTGGAGAGAAGAGGAAGGAGCTCGGTCACAGACGTTCTCCTCTTCTCGGAATCTTCTAATTATGCTCGACCTCTTCTATCCTCTCCATAAAAGAGTTTATTATGATCTCGGCCCTCTACAATCTGCATTTCCCTTTTATTCCCTCTATCCATTGTCCACAGGCCATCAATAATCTCTGTCTCTCCAGCCCTCGGGAATTTCCAGACCTTCTCCTCCATGGTCTCCCCTCCCTTTCTTCCCCAGCTGTCTCTCCTCCCCCAATGACCCCAGATGTCATGAGCCTTCTTCTCAAAAGTCTCCGTTCTCTGCCCCTCCTCTTCCTTAACTCTTCCTTAAACCGTCTGGCCTCAGACCCTCTCCTCTGTAGTCTTCTTCTTGACCAGCGCCTCAGTAAGCTTTGCCCGAAATCTGTTCTCTACAACCAGACAGAACTATCGAAGTCACAAAAAAAATGAAATATATTAGAACCTGAGAGTCCTCAGTGGTTGATACCTTTTAATATCGAACTGAAAAGATGCAAGCTTTGGAGACTACTCGGGTCTCTTCTTCAGGCTAATACTGAACATACACGTATATACACATACAGGGTTGTATAAGCAGAGCCTAGTGGTCTGTATTGGGAGGGGGAAGAGTATCTGGGGCAGTAAATACCAGAGTTCAGACATAAGACCTGTGATAGCGCGTTTTTGTCCCTTGATTAGTGGTTGCAGATTTGAAGTTTCCTCAATTGATGTAAAAAGTCATAAATCCATGTGACACATTCATTCCTGCTCTGAATGTGTCAAAGGTCATCATCAGTTTATACCGTCAGACTGTGCTGATTCTTTGCGATTTGAAGTTACCTTTCAAAACCGCTATTTTCATATCCATTATGGTGTGATCAGGGCTACAGAAGTGTTTAGGCACAGGTAGATCTGTCCTTCTTTCTTTTATTGTGTGGCATTGAGAGTTTATCCTAGTTCTCAATTGTTGCCCCTACTACATACATAACCAATTGTTGCCCCTACATACAGTTAGGGCCAGAAATATTTGGACAGTGACACAATTTTCGCGAGTTGGGCTCTGCATGCCACCACATTGGATTTGAAATGAAACCTCTACAACAGAATTCAAGTGCAGATTGTAACGTTTAATTTGAAGGGTTGAGCAAAAATATCTGATAGAAAATGTAGGAATTGTACACATTTCTTTACAAACACTCCACATTTTAGGAGGTCAAAAGTAATTGGACAAATAAACATAACCCAAACAAAATATTTTTATTTTCAATATTTTGTTGCGAATCCTTTGGAGGCAATCACTGCCTTAAGTCTGGAACCCATGGACATCACCAAACGCTGGGTTTCCTCCTTCTTAATGCTTTGCCAGGCCTTTACAGCCGCAGCCTTCAGGTCTTGCTTGTTTGTGGGTCTTTCCGTCTTAAGTCTGGATTTGAGCAAGTGAAATGCATGCTCAATTGGGTTAAGATCTGGTGATTGACTTGGCCATTGCAGAATGTTCCACTTTTTTGCACTCATGAACTCCTGGGTAGCTTTGGCTGTATGCTTGGGGTCATTGTCCATCTGTACTATGAAGCGCCGTCCAATCAACTTTGCAGCATTTGGCTGAATCTGGGCTGAAAGTATATCCCGGTACACTTCAGAATTCATCCGGCTACTCTTGTCTGCTGTTATGTCATCAATAAACACAAGTGACCCAGTGCCATTGAAAGCCATGCATGCCCATGCCATCACGTTGCCTCCACCATGTTTTACAGAGGATGTGGTGTGCCTTGGATCATGTGCCGTTCCCTTTCTTCTCCAAACTTTTTTCTTCCCATCATTCTGGTACAGGTTGATCTTTGTCTCATCTGTCCATAGAATACTTTTCCAGAACTGAGCTGGCTTCTGGAGGTGTTTTTCAGCAAATTTAACTCTGGCCTGTCTATTTTTGGAATTGATGAATGGTTTGCATCTAGATGTGAACCCTTTGTATTTACTGTCATGGAGTCTTCTCTTTACTGTTGACTTAGAGACAGATACACCTACTTCACTGAGAGTGTTCTGGACTTCAGTTGATGTTGTGAACGGGTTCTTCTTCACCAAATAAAGTATGCGGCGATCATCCACCACTGTTGTCATCCGTGGACGCCCAGGCCTTTTAGAGTTCCCAAGCTCACCAGTCAATTCCTTTTTTCTCAGAATGTACCCAACTGTTGATTTTGCTACTCCAAGCATGTCTGCTATCTCTCTGATGGATTTTTTCTTTTTTTTCAGCCTCAGGATGTTCTGCTTCACCTCAATTGAGAGTTCCTTTGACCGCATGTTGTCTGGTTACAGCAACAGCTTCCAAATGCAAAACCACACACCTGGAATCCACCCCTGACCTTTTAACTACTTCATTGATTACAGGTTAACGAGGGAGACGCCTTCAGAGTTAATTGCAGCCCTTAGAGTCCATTGTCCAATTACTTTTGGTCCCTTGAAAAAGAGGAGGCTATGCATTACAGAGCTATGATTCCTAAACCCTTTCTCCGATTTGGATGTGGAAACTCTCATATTGCAGCTGGGAGTGTGCACTTTCAGCCCATATTATATATATAATTGTATTTCTGAACATGTTTTTGTAAACAGCTAAAATAAAAAACTTGTGTAACTGTCCAAATATTTCTGGCCCTAACTGTACATACCCAATTGTTGCCCCTACATACATACCCAATTGTTGCCCCTACATACATACCGTACATACAAAAAACTGAAAAATTATCTGAAATATGTTATAGCTTATTGGTGTGAGTTTTAGTATGTGTCATTTACATCCTAGAAGATGGTCAATAAGGAAGTGGTGCAGGGGCGGAACTACCGTGGTGCAGCTGGTGCAGCTGCACCAGGGCCCCGACTGGCTAGGGGGCCCCTTCAAACCTGGAGGGAGCCCCCAGCCGACCCCCACAAGCCGCCGACAAAGGAGAGGAGGATCAGGCAAGGAAGCAGAGAGCTTCCTGCTTCCCCTGCCTGATCCCACCCCCCCTCTCCTCTGCCCCTCCGGGGCCCCTACAAGCGCCCGGCGCGGCTAACCAGGCAGGAGAGCACCGCGCCCGCGGCTCCCAGCACACCCCCCCCCCCGGTCCTCACCTGCACCAGGGCCCCCGGGGGTGACGGTCCGCCCCTGAAGTGGTGTCTATATCGGAAAGCAGCGGCGTAACTTGAACCTCATGGGCCCCGACGCAAAAGCTCTAACGGGGCCCCCCATTATTGCAAATCTTTAATAGCATTAGTCTTTTCTATAGGCCAAAGGTACTTTTGGGGCCCCCCTAGGCTGCAGGGCTGGGTGCGATTGCAACCCCTGCACCCATTGTAGTTACACCCCTGCGGAAAGATCATAAGTTCTTATGAGGATTTTCGTGTCCAGGCAGTGTGTTTAAGAATTTAGGTTCCCAATCATTCACTCTGGTCATCAATTAGTAAACATAAGTGCAAATGCTAGATCTTTCATAGGGATACTAAATTTATATTGTCACCAGCACATCACCCAGCGTAAACAACTTATGTGCTGCCGACAAATGCCTACAGTATGGGAGCACAACGAGCATATTAGTGATCATTCTGTCCCCATAAAGTTGTGTTGGCCACTGTGATCGGGCCATTAAACGGAATCTGTCAGCAGGTTTTTGCTACCTCATCTAACAGCAACATATTGTAGGCAAAGGAGATGAGTGGACACATCATAGGTGCAGCCGCACAGAGGCTCAAGAGGTTAGGGGGCCCATTTCCACCTCCAAAGCTGGTGGGACTGTTTAATATTGTGAGCTATGGAACAAGAAAAGGACCCATTTACTATTCCTGCACAGGGGCCCTTTTCCGTCTGTGTTCGTCACTGGCAAAGAAACCCTGAATCCAATGATGTATAACGTAGATTAGCGGCTGAAGCTGTTCTGAAACAATCAAAGCATTTAGTTATAGGAACACAGCAGGGCCGAGAGCTGCCTCAATAGAGATTGACACCTCCCTGTCAATGCCCAATCATAGCAGACTGCCCTGTGCGTAACTTTCTAGTCCTGCAATGGTATTGACAGGTTAATAAAGCCATTAGATTACATTAACATTAGCACACACACCGATAAGAGAAGCACAATGGCTTTTCGTTTTTTAACCCTTACAGCATGCTGTCCTCAGCTATCATAGCAAAAACCTGCTGATAGATTCCCTTTTAAAAGAGCGTTGATCAACTTGCATGCTGACAATTATTTGTTTTTTTGTCCAGAAATTAAACCTTGTATATATGGTTTTTCATGGGAGCGGAGAAGGGTTTGGAGTGTTTATTAATTATACTTCACGGGATAGCAATGGAAAACTACAAGATGTACAAAAATATGATGTACAGTCGTGTTTTGACTTTCTTAATGACATACACCAAGGTGGCACGCTGTTCACGTTTCCTAAAGCCGCGTGTCGCGGAGCGGAGTTTAGTGTGACGTGAGCAGTTGTGCAATCAGCGGAGTCGCATTGTGTTCTCTGATGTGTAACATTTGTAATTAGTGTCAGGCTTGTGATATTACTACTGTATTCGGAAATGTTTACGCTCCGGCTGGCGTCCGCTCTGTAGACTTGAATTTAGGGCACTGATAATCTCCTTATGTTGTCTATATATGGCATCCCTTTATCTTCTTCCTGTCTTTACAGAGTCAGTGTTCATTTGCTTGCAGGTTTTACGTTCTTACGAGGCTCTTATGGGTTTCCTCTGGTTAATGTGGGTTTTTGTCGCACTTTAAAAACCTGCTTTGCCATCTGTGTAACCCATTCTTTAAAATAAGCTGCTTCTGATGCAGTTTTTACTGCTGAAACCCCCCAGCAATGTACCCATAAATAGATGACTATGTGGACAGACCTCCTATAAAAAGGTGACCATGTGGACAGACCTCCCATAAATAGGTGACCATGTGGACAGACCTCCCATAAATAGATGACTATGTGGACAGACCTCCCATAAATAGGTGACCATGTGGACAGACCTCCCATAAATAGGTATCCATGTGGACAGACCTCCCATACATAGGTGACCATGTGGACAGACCTCCCATAAATAGGTGACCATGTGGACAGACCTCCCATAAATAGGTATCCATGTGGACAGACCTCCCATAAATAGGTATCCATGTGGAAAGACCTCCCATAAATAGGTGACCATGTGGACAGACCTCCCATAAATAGGTGACCATGTGGACAGACCTCCCATAAATAGGTGACCATGTGGACAGACCTCCCATAAATAGGTGACCATGTGGACAGACCTCCCATAAATAGGTGTCCATGTGGATAGACCTCCCATAAATAGGTGTCCATGTGGATAGACCTCCCATAAATAGATGACTATGTGGACAGACCTTCCATAAAAAGGTGACCATGTGGACAGACCTCCCATAAATAGGTGACCATGTGGACAGACCTCCCATAAATAGGTGACCATGTGGACAGACCTCCCATAAATAGGTGACCATGTGGACAGACCTCCCATAAATAGGTGTCCATGTGGATAGACCTCCCATAAATAGGTGTCCATGTGGATAGACCTCCCATAAATAGATGACTATGTGGACAGACCTTCCATAAAAAGGTGACCATGTGGATAGACCTCCCATAAATAGGTGATAGCTGTTTGTTCAGTCATTCTCTGTATGATTAATGGGGGGATTCCTCTCTATATAATTGGTGTCCCCATGAAGAGACCACTACATAAGTGACCATATGTACAGGCCACCCTCAATAAGTGACCATATGGACAGACCACCCATCAATAAGTGATCATATAGTTAGATGACCCATCAATAAATTACCATGTGGACAGACCTCTCATAAATAGGTGACCATGTGGACAAACCTCCCATAAATAGGTGACCATGTGGACAGACCTCCCATAAATAGGTGACCATGTGGACAGACCTCCCATAAATAGGTGAGCATGTGGACAGACCTCCCATAAATAGGTGACCATGTGGACAGACCTCCCATAAATAGGTGACCATGTGGATAGACCTCCCATAAATAGGTGACCATGTGGACAGACCTCCCATAAATAGGTGACCATGTGGACAGACCTCCCATAAATAGGTGACCATGTGGACAGACCTCCCATAAATAGGTGACCATGTGGACAGACCTTCCATAAATAGGTAACACCCCTCAATAAGTGATCATATGGTCAGACGACCCATCAATAAATGACCATGTGGACAGACCTCCCATCAATAAGTGATCATATGGACAAACCACCCATAAATTATTATTATTTATTTATATAGCGCCATTGGTTCCATGGCGCTTTACATAAGAAGTGGGGGTAACAAGGACAGGTACAGTACATATGAACAGTCAATGCTTGCTGATACACGACGGGAGAGGACCCTGTCCACGAGGGCTCACAGTCTACAGGAGTGGGGGATCCATAGGTATCCATATTGAAGTCTACCAGAAGAGAACTGTTCTGTTCAGTCAATCTCTGGTATGACTAATGGGGGGGTCCCTTTCTATATAATTGGTGTCCACGTGCACAGATCACCCACCAATAGGTAATCATATGTAAAGACCACCCATCAATTATTTACTATACGTGAAGACCACCCATCAATCAGTGACCATATGGAAGTCTACCAGAAGATATCTGTTTTCTCAGTCAGTCTCCGCCATGACTATTGGGGGGGATGGGGAGACTCCCCACTACCTGCATATGGATTTAGACCATTTACATCAATTGCTTCTGGTCAAGACCAGACATTGCCACTTGCCCTATATTATGGCCATTGCTACCAAAGTGCATAGACCCCTTTTTTTGCATGCATACCCCCTATTTTGTAGCCTGATTGTTGCAATTGGGCAGCAATATTGCATAATCTGTGACCTAATCAGATACTATGGGTAACATTAGTGTTTTTTTTTGTTTGCACTTAGTGAGGATATTGACCTGGAGAGGTGTTACCAGCAGCAAGTCTCTGCAACCTTCACAGCTCCAGAGGAATGTGTGTACTTTAGCAGATGCGAGACTATTCATGTGAAAGCTTGCAGATCTATGGGCTTGACAAAACCTGTGAAACATAAGAACCTCTGCTGGATGGGCTAATTGCCCAGTAGGTCGGCCCAACATACGTATAATGATTGAGGATTGAAAGACATCAATGAAGTAGGAAATTGGTGCATGAAATGCGAGAAGAGACCACAATGGTGCAGCACAAGAGAAGTTTTGAAATGCTAGGACACTATAGGATTGCGAAAGGTTATGAGCAATTTGTGTAAGGCATCTCATGGCGGGTTCATCAGCTCGGTCTAGTGTGCAAAAGGGGAAGGAGATAAAATGTAGATGTAACTAAAATATCAGCAGGTTGTGCTTTATAATATACAGTAACGATATCGGGATTATTCTTAGTTATACCAGACGTACTATTCCTTTGTTCTGGAAGTCAAGTTACATGAGCTATTGTTTCATGTGAGACAGTCGGGCGTTCCCTTCTGTCTTCTAGTTTGTGGAATGCTTGTGATTGAAGATTGCTTTAGTCCCCTGCGGTGTACTAGATTGCATCATTTGGAGGACAATTCTGCAGTCGGATTGAACTAGCGACCAATAAGAGAACAGCCATCTCCCACCAATCTTGTGGGGCACAATGCCCTGAATTGGGAGTTGAAAGATAGAAAAAAAGGGCCTGCTCCAGGCACAGGTGTGATTTCAACAGGACCTCAGCCTACGGACCATGGTTCAGCTGGTGGATTACAGAGCTGCTCTGCTGCCCAACACTGAGCCCACAGAATCCAGGGGGGAACAATCAAGTCCCTTGTCCACATACCTCAGGTCGGTTTCCAATAGCATACCCATAGCTCCTCTCAGTGGGTTCCCACCAAAAGGTGGTGTGCTGCTACTGGGGTAGTTGGGTCTGGATTCACCAAAGTGGGAAGCCAGCGGAAGGGTGAGACTCTTATCACTTGCCCCATCTTATGTCCAGCTGGGAATGTACTATATGCCATTGATTGTTGTTGACCCAATAAAGTCAAAGTGGAGTGTGGTACCCTCATCTTGTGTGGTCTGAATAGTGTACGGTTGGTCAGTGGGATGAGTCTTGGCCCTGTGTGGTCTTTCTAAAGACAGCCAGACCAGCGGACCAGGGCACCCACTGACCCTCATGTCTCCTCACTGGGTGTTCCCATTTCTTGTCAATACGGTACTCCCTATTGTCAAATTTATTAAAGGGCTGTTTACGTCTCAGCTTTTCATGACTGAGACGGGAATATAACCTTCCTAGCACTGGGCACAGGAGGAGGTCTTCGGAAACAGCCTACTGCGGTTCCCCAATTCCCATAGAAGTGACTGTTACTTCGAAAATGCTTGGCACAGTCCACCGAAGCCTTGGAGATAGACAAACCGCTCAATATCGATCCCGACGACTGATTATTACTAAAGGGAGGCAGAGACCTAACATGGCCTAAATGGTAAGGAGACTTGTTAAAGAGGGTTTGCATCACTTTTGCTGTGGGACTATACAGGGTAAATGCTGCAACCAGAATAAAGAACATTTACTACGACGTTTTGCACTTAGGGATTTAGGGAATGCGTCAAGCTTCGTAAGCCGAGAAGTTGGCCAATTTGTTACCAATCCTTCATGGCCCATCATCTACAGCTCCCCGGGTGCAGCTGCTCGGCCTCGGCCGTCTATCAGCTGTGTCTCTGTGTAATTACATCCTTCTTTTCTGCCTTCCACACTCTATTACTCATCGCTTCCATTTCCGTCTGTGAATCCAACGCCCTCGTCACAACCGACTGAAGGCCAAATCTGGATGATTTCATTATCCTCTCTCCGACATTACGGCCATATATTTCAGTCGAGGGCTGCGTGAAGAAAATAACAAACTTTCTAGTTGAGCAAATTAAAGTTTTTGGTGGCGGACGCCCAATAGGTGTAACAAGGCAGAGTATAAGGATGTTTTTAAAAGTATAAAGTCTTGTCTACACAAAGGAAAGGTCCATTTATACACCGCCCGATGTGCTTGTACGCCCGTCCACAAGAATAGTCAACGGTCTATTGAAACGTGGATGGATGTCATTGCTTGGAAGCTCCGAGCCTATGATTTGTTACATCTATTCACAGTTGCCCTCACTGTGATTACCAGCAAATTAGAGGACTCATTAGTAAGAGGACAATGTCACGGTGGGAGACCTGTTGACCTAGAGCTTGGCTTGAATGACCGGTTGCCTGCAGAGTTTCCCTACACGACTATGATCCATGGACTCCTAGACCTGCCTGGTATTAAAAGGTCCTCAGATTGAAGAAACACAGTGCCTAGAAGGTATCTACAACGTCAACCTACAATTGGGTGGCTGTCGTGGGTAATTAATTGCCTAAAAGCCATGAGTTGAGTTATGTCTCTGAAATGAACCCACAGTGCATAGAAGGTTCAATGACTTACTTGATAAAGGGGTTGTCTAGGATGGGCATCCCTTGTTAAAAGGATTGTTTGGTGACAATAAGTTATCATCTAACCGGTGGGATCGGCTACGGCAGGACAGAGCATTGTCAGTGTGAATGCTCGACTCTTGCTCTGCTCAGTCCCTATGGAGGGTGCGCTTCACATTTTTGGCAACCCTATAGAGACAAATGGAGCCGCAGCCGGGCATCCAACCTGCCATTCCTTTTGTAAAGGATAAAATGCCCTGTCGGGGATAAAACATTACCATTTTGCCAATTGATGTGTGTCACTGATCAGTAAGTTATCACCGATCTTGTTTCCTGCAGTTACTGATCGTTCCCTGACCATTGAAATCTGAGTGCTACCAGTACAATACTCAGATACATGGGGTCCTCCAGATGGAGCACAATACTCAGACACATGGGGTTTTCCAGAGGGAGCATAATACTCAGACACATAGGGTCCTAGTGAGGGGCACAATACTTATATGGGGTCCTCCAGATGGAGCACAATACTCAGATACATGGGGTCCTACAGAGGGGGCACAATACTCAGATACATGGGGTCCTCCAGATGGAGCACAATACTCAGATACATGGGGTCCTACAGAGGGGGCACAATACTCAGATACATGGGGTCCTCCAGATGGAGCACAATACTCAGACATATGGAGTCCTACAGAGGGGCACAATACTTACATGGGGTCCTACAGAGGGGCACAATACTCAGACACATGGGTTTCTTCAGATGGAGCTCAATACTCAGACATATGGGGTCCTACAGAGGAGCACAATACTCCATTACTTTGGGGTCCTCCAGAAGGAGCATTCATCTCTGCTATGACTATTAGGGTATCTACAATGTCAGGCTACAATTGTCTTGGTGTTGCGATAATTATTTGCCTCAAAACTCAAAAGGTTGAAGTTCTGCATCTGCACTGGGCCCACATTGAGAGTAAGGCTGTGTTCACACTGGGCGTTTTTGGGCTGTTTTTGCTCATCAGTTTTTGTAGCCAAAACCAGGAGTAGAGCAATCAGAGGAAAAGTCTAATAGAAACACGTCACCAACTTCTGGATTAATTCACCCCTGCTGGTTTTGGCTACAAAAACTGTTGAGCAAAACAGCCCAAAAACGCCCGAGTGTGAACACAGCCTAAGGAGACACAAAACAACACAACTAAAAATCGGGAAGGCTTCACATTGCTTCATTGGTTATCTGACAAGACGTTGGTCTGGTAATTTAGTACAAAGGGTCACAAAGTTACTTGGGTTACGTAAATGTGCTCAGAACTTCCTGTATTTACATGTACACGACAAGTAATGGGAACATGTATCTACAGGAACGTCTGTGATGAAGGCATGTTCTCATGGACCCTTCATAGAACAAGGCTTACGAAGGCAGGTGTCACTGGGACCTCTGATCCTATAGTCAAAAAGGTTTGTACAATGAGGGGCTGTCAGGCATCCGTGAGATACGGTCTGAGCACGGACCACAAGGCACGGACCGGCTGTGGGTGTCCTGACCCATCTCAGCAGCTCGGTATATGCCCATGAGGCTGCTGATTTCGGGTCTGTGTAGTCTGATCCTGCAGTCCTATTCACTTCCATTTACTTCCTCCTTCATCTGTAAAGGGAAATTCCCATCTTTAAAAATGGCTATTGTTGGATAGTTCATGTAAATACAAGCAGTTTCCTAATTCACTGCTTATTACAATTTTCATTAATATGTTTTGTTTACAGCTCGTTGCCTTGGAGACCGACCACCATTGCAAGACAGAAGATGTGCAGCGCTTACAAGCACTCTTCTATTGATCTTTGCAAATCCTGTTTTGAAGCTGGCCAGGATCCTCATCCTAGTCAGCTCCAATGCAGCACCTACAAGCTAGACAGCAGCGGTAGTCTGTGTCCTAGACAACCAGCACGTTGCTTAGGAGCTATACAACAGCGGTGGTCGGTCTCCTAGGCAATAATTTATATAGTAAAGATACAAGTACTTTTCTATTGAGCTTGTAAACCCTGTTTTGAAGCTGGTCAGGATTACTGAAGCGCACCGTAATCTCCTAATCTCGGCCAACTTCATCGCAGTGACAGCAGGAGTGGTCGGTCTCCCAGGCAATAATCTACATGGAAAAGATACATGGACTTCTCTGTTGAGCTTGTAAGCCTTGTTTTGATGCCTTCCAGGATCACTCCTCATCCTAGCCAGCTCCAGTGCAGCGCTTACAAGCTAGACAGCAGCGGTAGTCTGTGTCCTAGACAACTACCATGTTGTTTACAAGCTCCAATGCAGCGCTTACAAGCTAGACAGCAGCGGTAGTCTGTGTCCTAGACAACTACCACCTTGTTTACAAGCTCCAATGCAGCGCTTACAAGCTAGACAGCAGCGGTAGTCTGTGTCCTAGACAACTACCACGTGTTTACAAGCTCCAATGCAGCGCTTACAAGCTAACAGCAGCGGCAGTCTGTGTCCTAGACAACTACCACGTTGTTTACAAGCTCCAATGCAGCGCTTACAAGCTAGACAGCAGTGGTAGTCTGTGTCCTAGACAACTACCACGTTGCTTACAAGCTCCAATGCAGCGCTTACAAGCTAGACGGCAGTGGTGATGGTGTCCTAGACAACCAGCCGCAAGCAAAACAAAAATATTACTATCGCTAGAACCAGGGTTGTGGAGTCGGAGTTGTTGAGTTGGGGTCGGTGTCCATTTTGGTGGAGTTGGGAGTCGGAATCACAGAAATTGAAGAGTCAGAGTCGGATGTTTGGCTTACCGACTCCGCAGCCCGGTCTAGAACGACTGCAAATTTTACTAAGACGTAAATTGAAAAAGTGCTTATTTTTCCAAACACTATGATTCGATAATATCCATTCAGGAAATTGGGAATAACCTTTTAAATGCACATTGTATATGTATAGAAGGGAGTATGACTGTAGGATCAGACTACAAGGTTTGATTGTCTGTCGCCATGGAGACACAGTGTTCCGCAGAGAAGTTGAAGACACAAAGCAAGAATGACCAAAAGTGTTTTCTGTCCCGGGAGACTTTGGGTGTGTTTTTAATGAGAACCTTACATATTTTTCTTATTGATACAGTTTGAACCCTGTATAAGAAGACAAATAGCTGGGATATGTCTTCCAGCTAGGGAGCGGTGCTCAGACAGCAGTTGCCTGGATCCTGCAGCTGAATCTTTGCTAACTCTAAATATGACCTACAACTTGTTTTAGCCTGCAAATGGAATGATGAGAGATAACATTCTGGAGCAGAGATAGACGTGGGGGTTGTTATGTAGGGACGTGAAGGCAGAGGAGGAGAAGGGACGGAGAATGACATGTATGCACAAATATAGAGAGGGGGCATACGTCGTATGGACCGGCCATTGTGATTGCAGAAAATTGCACAAAATTATGAATAAATCAAGTCGACTGTACGTTGCCAAAAATAATAACATACGTGCAAGGTGCAAAGAGAGCAGCTGCTTTTAGGGTTTTGCACCATAGAAGGTCCAATGGCTTCTCTGCCATTTGAAAAGACACCAGTAGTGGCCTGTGACGTCTCATTCACCTACAACTGAGGTTGATGAGTCTAAAATAATACCGTATGTACTTTCATTTGGTCCGGCACCGAAACACGTTGGTTCTAATAAAACCTTATCTAAGACTCAAAGGCTCCTCCTTTTCAGCAGCGCGGCTGTCATGCTGGACGTAAGGAGCGTCTGGAAACAGTTCTTGAGAAGGACATACGGACCAACAGTGTCCGGCGCACTAAACAAAACAACAGACGGGGGGGCAAATAGAGTGGAGGGCCTGCTCATAGGGAACGGGAGAGAGGTGAGCTCCGCACTCAACTGCTGTCATGCCCTGATCTCCCTACCGTCACTAAACGGGTTCTTTCAACCCATCGCTGAACAGGATATCTAGTCCCTTACTGGCCCTGATGTTAGCCCCCATCAGGGAAATGGCCGGCGGGAGCACTAGTCCTAACCACTGCAATAATAACAACAAGAGGAAAGGGGAGACAGACAGGAGGATGACTAAAACAACTTCACTCCTACTACCACTCTCCTAGGCAGCAGATGGCCTAGCAATGGTCAGGTTCTCCAGAGAACTCCCTTCACCTCAGGAAGCTTGGCCAGGAATTAATTTCAATCACCAGCAAAGGATGTTGCAACCATGTGATTATATAAAGGGGATGGGAGTGATCACCGAGTAACCACACCTGGACAAGAACTAGCTAGCTTGCTAAAAACAGAAACTGATATTAACCCTGAACTGCCAAAGGAAAAAATATGTTTAAAATGAAGGAGTGAAACACAGGTCCCAAAGCTGTCACAAGTCTCCAAGGTAAGAGAGACCATCGTGACAGCAGCCTGTTTCATGGGATTCTCTCTATTCTGGTAAAAGTATTAGTGCAATTCAAAATGACAAGCTAAGACTAGACCTTACCTTCTTCTTGTCCCGACTGTGTTTGGCCAGACAGGACCTGGATAAAGCCAGGTAGCCCCCGATGACTTTGATCTCCTCTGCTGTTGGGTAACGTTTCTTCCCAGAGTCAGGCTTGGTGACCGGGGACTTAGTTTCTGTCGCAGCAAACCCATTTTCACAGACGACGTTTTTTCTTGGGTTGACTGTGATGGTATTGCCTTTCCTCGTCTGCACGGCCTGACCCTCTCCCGACACTCTTTTGATGCCCTGGAAATTCCGGTTGACTTTGGAAGGGCTGAGCCCGTTTTCACCCTCTTCTTCTGTTTTTGCAGCATTGACTTTGAAGGTTTCTGGCCTCGACAAGATTGGAGACACTTGGCTTGTCGGCTTTAATTGTCTGGCAGGAGAGGCTGGACGCAGCTGGAAAGGAAAAGGTCTAACGTCTTCCGTCATGTTCTGCTTGGTGTTGAACCCACTCATGGCCGCGGGGGCCACACAAGTTGAGAGCTCGGATGGCTCCGAGTCAACACAGGAAGAGGAAGGAGTGACGTAGGGGGAGAGAGTGGTTTCCTGAGTTAGAGTCTGGCTTCCCGTGACAGCAAGTGGGCAGGAAGGAGAAGGCGGAGCGGGGTTTGCCATACTTGAGGCCTGAGTTTCAGGCTCCACTATGACAGGAGTAACGGGCAATACAGTTTTGGTAACCCCTTCCCCTTCTCCGTTGACCCGTTGTAAACATGTGTCACTACTATCGTCTTCAGTCCTTGAGCCGCCAAATCGGCTAAGCAGCCGGCTCACCCTCCCTTTGACATCTATGGATGGAGGTGGAGGTTCTTCTAATGGAACGTCTTGCTCCTTCACCTCATTGGGTAGATCATCTACTTTAGGAAAGCGTTGGACTGTTTGCTCAGTCTTTGGCCTGGTGCAGGTATACTCCGGTATCCGTCTCTGTTTCTCCTGTTGGATAAATGGATTTTTTTGGACCGGGCCAATATTTTCTCTCAAGACCCTGCTCTCCCGGACTTCTTCGTCACCGACGCCTCCGACCTTGTCTTCTCGCTCTTCTCCATCGGTGTCGGTTCGGCTCTCCGACATAAAAGCCTCGGCCTTGGCCTTCCTTCGTAGAATGATCTCTCTTTTCCACGGAGGCATCTTGGCCAGTCGTTCCTCCTCCTCCCGCTCTCTCCTTTTCATCTCTTCTTCTTCTTTTCTTTTCCTTTCTAGAAGATGGACCTTCCAATCTGGAACCTCCATCATGTTTGGATTGATGATTGTCCGTGGATGTTGACGTGAATTCCTGGGTTATTTTTCAGACATCATAAACAATATTTGGCGAGGAGGAGGCATGGCGGAAGGAGAAGACCAAGCTTTCTTTTCCGTAATGGGATGATCCTGAGGAAATACAATATGAGATCGTGACTCGAAGGCAAAGTGAGACAAAAAGACTCAAAAGGAACCACATGAAAGACGCATCTGACGAGGAGCAGCAAACATCGATAGATGGATTATGTTTAATTCCAAGATCATTTTACAAGAACAGTAGTTGGAGAACATCCATAGACATTTCATCGAATGGTTCCCTAATCACAATGCAATAACAACAACATAGTATTTAATAACGCACTGCGTGTGTCTCATTCAACCGCCATCAAATAGTCAACTATGACATTAATAAGAGCTCATCTTATGGTAATTATCCGTCACACACTTGGCACCGCTGCTACATCTGGCACTCGGGTGTTAATATGCATTTTACTATGTTAATTACTGATCTGTTTATTATGGGGAATAGTAGTAAACACCACATCAAGGATAACTATGGTAATTCCAAAATTGCATGTACTCAAGCCAACTATTTTATGATGTAAAGAGGAGGAGGGGATAGTGGGGTAAACAGACTGCAATCAAGAAGGAAAGCGGGATAAGAGGGCAATCACAGACCGTGAAAGAGGAAAAATTGAAATAACTATGCAGTGAGGTGTGGCATGGCGCATGCGGACAATGAATGATAGGCCAGAAGAGGGAGGGAGATGAGCAAGGCAGCGCAGCTCAAGGTGAGAAGAGCAAGACATTGCAGTGCAAGGAAAGAAGAGTGAGAGAACAGCACTTGGTGAGAAGTGCAAGACAGCGCAGCTCAAGGTGAGAAAGTAAGACCGTGCAGAGCCAATAGAGAAGAGCAAGACAGCGCAGCACAAGGTGGGAGAGCAAGACATTGCAGTGCAAGGAAAGAAGAGTGAGAGAACAGCACTTGGAGAGAAGAGCAAGACAGTGCAGCTCAAGGTGAGAAGATCAAGACATTGCAGTGCAAGGAAAGAAGAGTGAGAGAACAGCACTGGGAGAGAAGAGCAAGACAGCACCATGCAAGGTGAAAAGAGTAAGACCGTGCACAGCCAATAGAGAAGAGCAAGACAGCGCAGCACAAGGTGGGGAGAGCAAGACATTGCAGTGCAAGGAAAGAAGAGTGAGAGAACAGCACTGGGAGAGAAGAGCAAGACAGCACCATGCAAGGTGAAAAGAGTAAGACCGTGCAGAGCCAATAGAGAAGAGCAAGACATCGCAGCACAAGGTGGGGAGAGCAAGACATTGCAGTGCAAGGAAAGAAGAGTGAGAGAACAGCACTTGGAGAGAAGAGTAGGGCAGTGCAGTGCAAGGTGAGAACAGCAAAACATTGCAGCGCAAGGAAAGAAGAGCGAGAGAGTAGCACTAGGAGAGAAGAGCAAGACAGCACGGGACAAGGTGAGAAGAGTATGACAGTGCAGAGCCAATGGAGAAGAGCAAGACATTGCAATGCAAGGAAAAAAGAGTGAGAGAGCAGCACTAAGAGAGAAGAGCAAGACAGAGGAAAGCAAGGTGAGAAGAGTAAGACAGTGCAGAGCAAGCTCAGGAGAGCGAGAGCACAGTTCAAGGTGAGAAGAGCAAGACAGTGCAAGAAGAGAAAAATGAGACAGCGCAGAGCAAAGAGAAGAGCGACACAGTGCAGTGCAAGGTGAGAAGAGCGAGACAGTGCAGAGCAAAGAGAAGAGCGACACAGTGCAGTGCAAGGTGAGAAGAGCGAGACAGTGCAGAGCAAAGAGAAGAGTGACACAGTGCAGTGCAAGGTGAGAAGAGCGAGACAGTGCAGAGCAAAGAGAAGAGCGACACAGTGCAGTGCAAGGTGAGAAGAGTGAGAGTGCAGTGCAAAGCAAAAAGAGTGTGACACCACAGCACAAAGAGAAGAGAGAAACCGCACAGTCCAAGGAGAACAGCGAGACTGCACAGTCCAAAGAGAGAAAAGCAAGACAGTGTAGGGCAAGGTGAAAAAAGCAAGTCAACACAGTGGATGGCGAGAAGAGCAAGACAGCACAGCGCAAGGTGAGAAGAGCAAGACAGCACAGTGCAAGGTGAGAAGAGCGTGAATGCGCAGTCCAAAGAGAGAAGAGCGAGACAGCACAGGGCAAGGTGAGAAGAGTGAGACAACGAAGTCAATAGTGAGAAGAGCGAGACAGCGCAGTACAAGGTGAGAAGAGCAAGACAGCACAGCGCAAGGTGAGAATAGCGAAACAGCACAGCGCAAGGTGAGAATAGCGAAACAGCACAGTGCAAAGAGAGAAGAGCGAGATGGCGCAGTGAAAAGAGAGAAGAGCGAGACAGTGCAGTGCAAAGAAAGAAGAGCGAGACAACGAAGTGCAAGGTGAGAAGAGTGAGACATCGCAGTGGATGGTAAGAAGAGCGAGACAGCGTAGTACAAGGTGAGAAGAGTGAGACAGCGCAGTGCAAAGAGAAGAGCGAGACAGCGCAGTGCAAAGAGAGAAAAGCGAGACGACACAGTGCAAAGAGAGAAAAGCGAGGCAACGCAGTGCAAAGAGAGAAGAGTGAGACAGCGCAGTGCAAAGAGAGAAGAGTGAGACAGCGCAGTGCAAAGAGAGAAGAGTGAGACAGCGTAGTGCAAAGAGAGAAGAGCGAGACTGCGCAGTGCAAAGAGAGAAGAGCGAGACAGCGCAGTGCAAAGAGAGAAGAGTGAGACAGCGCAGTGCAAAGAGAGAAGAGCGAGACAGAGCAGTGCAAGGATAGAAGAGCGAGACAGCGCAGTGCAAATAGACAAGAATGAGACAGCTCAGTGCAATGACAGTAGAGTGAGACAGCACAATGCAGTGACATGAGTGAGACAGCACAGTACAATGACAGTAGAGCGAGACAGCGCAGGAAATAAGGATAGAAAGACAGCGCAGTCCAAAGAGACAGGAGCGAGACAGTGCAGCGCAATGACAGTCGAGCGAGACAGCGCAGCACAAAGACACAGTTGATGGGCTTGCAGTGCGATTCTAGTAGTGTGACACTGTGCTGTGGGATGAGACAGAATGAGAGAGCGCAATAGCAGTCAATAGAAACCGTGCAGCATATTGATATCGATGCGAGACAGCACAATGCAAGAATCAAGAAGAAGACAATGGGATCACTAGATGGTAACACCATACAGTGCAAAAAATCTGGGGGGGGGGGACTAGACAGATTGCAGGGGGAGGGGAACACAGCATCCCAAAACAATGAGATGGTGGAGAGACCTTACTGTGAAATGAGACATCATCAGACCAGTCTCCATCAAGACAGATGAAGACTGGGAGAGATGAACATTAGAGTCCGCCGGGGCTGACTGGAGACAATGGAGAGACAAAGGCGCAGCTGTCCACACATAGGGATATATAGACCGCCATGTACACCGGGCCGATCGGTGACATCTGAGCGCAGACGGACAAAGTTGTTGACAAGATATAAATATATATATATTCTATACGGATATGGCCGTCCCTGTGTGAACACGGCGATGACGGTGCGGAACGTTATTCGACTGGGTCTACCGGCTGTGACGGCCATACGATATATATATACCGCTGTGGATATACATACCCCCGTCAGGCTCCGGAATCCTCGTCGTCTCTCCGCTACGTCTCGAGGGTCATTCCTCACTCAACTTCTCCGAGAAGACGAACCTCATCACAGACCGGGAGGCACCAATCCATCGGGAACTTCTCACCATCACTCGTCCTCCCGAAAGAAGAGGAAAATCACCGGATCCCGGCGGATTGTCCTAAGTTTTATTTGGGAACGGATTTAAGGAGAAAAAAACAAAATGTAAAATAATACATAAATAAGAGTAAAAGGGAAATGTGCTGAGCAAGAAGAGAAGGGTGTGCGGAAAGAAGAAATTGATTCACAGACAGAAGGAGAGAGGGTGGTGGGTGAGGTTACTGGGGGAGGGTGGAGATACAAGGAAGGGGGGGGGATACAGGTTAACCCTCACACTGCTGGGCCAAAGAAGGGGAAGGACAAGGGGGGGGGGCCCAAAGCCTCCGGTAATATTACAAAAACCACATTCCGATACGGAGCGCTCACTTCCTATGACAACTTCCTCCGATGGCCAAATAAAAAACCCAAGATCTTCTAAGTCTCGGCGCCTCGCAACCCGAAGCCTCGAAGGCACGATCCTTGCTCTATTTTTACCTTTACCGTTAAATACCGGCGCCGAAAATATCTGGAGGTGAAAAGTAATAATAAAAACACGACTCGTTGTGCGATATACGATTTCAGGCGTTTTTGGTCTGTGTCCGATTTTACCAAACTTCTGCCGAGTAAAGTAGTAAAAAAAAAATGGCGATTTGGGTCGCATCCATACGCCCTCCGTATTTTCTAGAATGGATAAGTTGGACCCGTGAAAAAAAAAAACGCGTGAACTTATAAACTAAAGACCAAATTCACACTGCGCGTTTTTGATCCGTTTTCTTGGATCCGTTTTTTTGCATTGAAACAGATCACTTTCTGTGATGTCCGGCAAATGTCAATAAAATAATGTCAGACACTGCGGTTTTTACTGATCCATTTTTAGGGCAAAAACTCATCCTGAAAAAGAATGAGCGCCAATTATTATTTGTTTTTCCCTTGAAATCATTGTTAAAGGTCACCTGTCACCAGTTTTGGGGGTTGTAAACCCTCCCAACACCTTTAACATGATGCGAATGGGGTTCCTGTAACCCCTTTATATCCCCAGATGTCCCCCTGCACAAAACTTTTCATTCTTGTCCCGCCCATAAGGCAATTTCGTGGTTCGGTCAGACAGGTACCTGCACATTGCGGTCTGCACCGCCCCACTCCGTGCCAACACCGCCCCTCCTGAGTGTGTGCAAGTGGATGACTCGCTATGTCTTCCACACAATTCCCAAGTCCGCGCCTGCTGCAGGCACACCTCACTGTGCCCTGTTAAAGATCCAGTAATTGCACTGCACAGGCGCTTATGTCAGGTACTATGATGGCTAGATGAGAGACAAGTCAGACATGGGAACTGTGTGGATGGCATAGCGACATCATCCACTTGCACACACTGGGGAGGGGCGGTGTTGGCACGGAGCAGAATAGCGCTGACCACAATGTACAGACACCTATATGACCGAACCACGAAATTAGTATATAGTGTGGGACAAGAATAAAGTAGTTTTCTGGGATGCAGGGGGGACTCTGGGGCAGAGCTGGCTCCAGATTTTTGTGGGCCCCGGCAAAAGAGTCTCAGTGGGCCCCTTTAACACTCACACACAGCACTGCTACATGCCCAATACATGCACATACAGACACACAAAGCTCTGCTACATGAACACTACATACCCAGCTCTGCTACATGTACAATACATGCACATACAAACACACACAAAGCTCTGTTACATGCACATACAAACACCAGCTCTGCTCATGTGTACAATATATGCACATACAAACACACACAGCTCTGCCACATGCACATTCAAACATACACAGCTCTGTTACATGAACACTATATACTCAGCTCTGCTACATGTACAATACATGCACATACAAACACACACAGATCTGTTACATGCACAATACATGCACATACAGATACACAGACACACACACAGATATACACACACACCTATAAACACACACATATGCAGATATAAACACACAGGCATACAGATATACACACAGACACACACATACAGATATACACACATTCAGATATACATACAGACAACACACATACAGATATACACACACAGACATACAGATATACACACACATTCAGATATGCACACACATACAGATATACACACATACAGACAACATACATACACACACATACAGATACACACACAACAGTACATATTCACCTCCATCCAGCTTTTCTTGATCGGTGCCCAGCAGGAGAGAGGAGCCACTGGGAGCTGCACGGAGGCTGCAGAAGTTGAGCTGATGCAGGTTCTTCTAGGATCTTGATTTCAGTCATGTGATCAGTCACATGACTGAACTGGTAGGTCCTTCAGCCTCAGTTCAGCTCCTGGGGCTGTGTGCTGATCATATAGACCGGTGCAGAGCAGGAGAGAGGGCAGCTATGTGTGATCAATCCCGATAAATTCTGGTCTGGGGCGGAGCCAGTTAGTTCAGTTCCCGAGAGGACTGTGAAGAATACCTGGAGGATCGAGCTGTGCTAAGCTCATCCTAGGTACAGCAGTTCAGTTCCTAGGAGGACTGAGGAAGACATCCTGGTGGACTGGGCTGTAGAGCTGGTCCCAGGATCGCTGACTCGGTGCCAGGCCTAAGTGCAGGGTCTGAGGAGAGTCGCAGGAACACCTGGGGAGCTGAGCAGCGCCGTGTTCACCCAAGAGGAAAGCGTAGAGAACGGACACAGTGTCTGAGACTGTGCAGGGTCTAATGTCCCAGCTGTCAATACCGGAAGGGGGGAATTCCAGGTTCCTCAGCCATACCGTGCCCGGAGACACAGCAGCGAAGAGAGTACAGGAGCTGACACCCGAGACAAGGGTTAGAAAGGACTCAAGTTGCCTGTCATACCGGCATCTCACAGGAGAAGACAGGACCGGCAGCTTAGCTGATACAGCTGCAGGAGCTAACACGCGAGCACAGTAAGGGAGCCAAAGACCCGGCCGGGTGAGAATTACCCTAAGTTGCTCTCAGCAAAGACTCTGTGGACAACTGCTTGAAGTCAGCTATTCCAGTAAAAGACTGAGTGACCAACAAACAGTGAGTCTGCTTATTGCTTTGTAGCCCGTCGTGCCTGCACTCTACATCTAAACTACTTTAATTGCCCCAGGGAACTGCTCTGCCCGTGGAGAGCCACTCCATCCCAGCTGCCATCCACCTTCCCCGGAGATTCTGCAGCAGCGGTGGCCACCTATAGCCACATACCATGGGTGGCGTCACAAATAATCTCCTTATTCATCATTCCCTTTCCCTATTAAGCCAAAACCCCTTTCAGCTGCACCCAGGGTCACGGAAACCAGGTTTCGACCCCCGTGGCTCCCCAGAGACAGTATAACCTGGTTCCTGAGTACCCCATGTCCCTGGGGTATGGCATAGCCACTGCTGCAGTCAGACCTCTGGGGATGATGTGGGTTGCAGCAGAAATGTTGCGCCCTCCATAGACAGGGCTGGTCCCCAGGGCTACCACGTAGTATGTGTAAATGTAATGCAAAGTCTCGGTACCTTTGGGCAGTCTCCTGCTGCCGGCTCACGGAATCGTTTCCACCTCTCAATCACACAATTAAAGTCTTACATAGTTCTGAGCTTTACCGGGTTTACTTCTTGCTCATCAGATTTTACATCACAGTCAGTCAGTGCAATAGCGGCTCTGGTATTATATCAGCAACTGGGACGGCTTGTGCGACACCCCCTTTCATGTTCCTTCCGGGCCTCTTTCCTCTCTGTTCCACCACTAACTACAGACCTGCGGTCATGGGCTCTCTGTGGGCACCCTTCGGGTCTCCTAGCCCTAGTTCGAACGGCCTTCCTTTCGCTGTGCCGGAGGTTGGGTCTTGGAACATAAAGACCCCGCACCCCGCCGGAGTTCGTGTTTGGGGCATACAGCTTCCCTGCCACTTCAGCAAAGCCGGCACTCTGGTTCTGGCCCGGTCCCTTGGTGTCCCCGCTGACCCGGGATTCACCTTGGACCCCCTCTGTCTTCCTTGGTTCTCAGCCTGGGACCCAGGCTAGCCATACCGTGGCACAGGCTGCCAGGTCTGGGTTCTCTCAGTCTGGTCTTTCTGACTACTTGGCGTCGGGTGTCTCTGTTGTTCTCTCTCCTTCTCCACTAGACTAACCAGCCAATTAACTAACTTGGTGTTGTGCCTTTCCTTTTTGTTGTGTTGTCCCCACCCCTTACCGGGTTCTGTACTAATGTTCCACCCTCCACCTCACTTCTCCCGCTATCCTGTTGCTAGACATGAAGTAAGTGCTGTGCAAATTAATTGGGACAAAGCATTTTTTAAGTAAAATCGTAAGTTGGGGTTACCAGTCAGTGATTCACACCAGTTTTAACTGCTTTGAACAGGTGTGAGTGTAAAACCTTGAGTAACAAAATGTGGTTTAACTGGTTTTAGTCAGAAAATAACAGCTAGCGGCCCCCTCAGCTTCAGGTGAGAGCTTGTTTCTGGGAGGAGTGGTTTAGTGTACTTTTTCTCTTAGTGTGATTAGTGCCTGTAAAAATGGATGTTACTCCATGGAAGATGTCTAGAATTATTACTCAAATGCTGGCTTCACACTATGGCCAGGGATGGATGAACCAAGGCTCCCTGCTGCCTGAGCCTAGGAGCGGGGAGGGGGATAGTTGTGCGTGCGCGTATAGCCTAATAGTCTCATGAAAGACACAGAACATGGACGCATGGATGAGGTGTAAATTCTCGTCTGTATTTTATGGTCAGACGCCGGCCATGATCTTTTGACCGGAAATTAACAGCCTCATGTGGACTAACGCTATCTCTGTCCCTTGAAGAGCTGAGGAGCAGATATGATTTTATTGATTTATAAGTGATCTATAGATCCTAGAACTGTAGTGTATGGCTCTGCTTCATCATGAAGGAAGGCAGGGGCAGTACAAAAAAAAAAAAGATCTCCCGGAGTTCCCCCTTTAACTTCTCTTCTGTATTTTTATTTTTAGAATCTTCATCTACTAAGAGACTGGACAGAAATCTGCAACAATTCCGGAAAGTGTGACCGTACCCTGCGCCCGGCCCTGACCTCAATGACAACTCCAAGGGTCTAATGTCTGGTTCTTCTCCAGCTCTGGATTCGTCTCGCAGTCCCTCATCCTTCCTCCTCCACATGAAATAAATTGCCATCAATGTTCGGCTGAGTGAGCCTGGTAATTGGGGGATTGAGATAATAACCGCCGGATGAAACCTATTTTCTGTGTGCGGCCCGGCTTTGTTTGGAGACAACCCCGTCCTCAACTGAAATTGAATCGAAACTCAGATGGAGACGACATACAGAGCTGCCAACAGTCCCAAGTTTGCCAGGACGGTCCCACATTTTCAGCAATAATCCCAATTCAGGAATGTCCTGGGCCATGACGGGATAGGGTTTGTGCAAGAGGCTGTTCCTATCCCGGTATGGTCTGTCCTAGAGGCAAGACTTAGATATTTCGATTTTAATACCTAAAATATTGCTAATTATGGTGAAATGTAATATTCCAAGTGGTCTTGGCCAGTGATTGACTGAGCGGCGCCGGTGTTGTCCCCAGCCAAGTGCTGGCCACTGACTATTGCTAAGTTCTGGTGGGACGTTGACCCTTTAATGGTCTGTCTTCCTGGAAAAAAGTTATCAAAAACACCTGTGGTTTCGATGGGATAGGTCATCAGTTTGGTGAGTATAGGGGTCTCCTGACTATCCCCCAAAGTATGATTTCCGAGGAGTTAAGGATCGAGCGGTTATGATGCATGGACCCATCCTATTGATGATTGAGGCTCTCAAACCACTAAGGAGCTCTAGGCTGAGCCGCGCGTTCCTGTATGGGGGAGTAGGGAGAAAGATCTGACAGCTGAATGATCATTTGACCGACAGATATCCAATGTATATGACCTTTTTAGGGTATATTCCCACCGTATTATTTGAGCAGAAACTCTTCCAAGACCTTCCCAAAAACACCTAAAATTTTGCCTGCTTCAAAAACGTATCAAAAACACTTATACCCTGTTCACCCTTTTGCCTTCCATACACATTAGGCTAAGGTTGGCCAACCCACTGATATCGATGGGCTTGGCTGACAGTGTAATGTGTGGGGGTCCCGGACAACTGATCATTGGGGGAGAAGTCAATGAGGCTTCAGAAGGCGAATCGATTTGTTCTGCTGGAGATAAACTGTCTATAGATATGTTGAAGACTTCGGTCAAACAAGCGTTCCTGAGTATGTAAGAGAGTTGGCTGAAGGCTCACCTGAAGCTTGGCTGACAGCCATCTAAAGTGAATGGCTGGATTTTGGACTACACTTTTTCATGGTCACAGCCCAATACTTTTGAACCATATTATTTTTAATATTATGTGTGAGCCTTCAGCTGGATCTGGAGCCATGGCGACTTGATGGATGAACGCTTTCTAGGAAGATTGATTTTGCGCAAATCTAGATAGGCCCACCAGGGTCTTCTCCAAGCCTAGGAAGGTCCAACAGGTTCTTGTGCAACCTAGATAGATCCACCATGGTCTTCTCCAAGCCTTGATAGAACCACGACGATCTTCTGCAAGCCTAGATAGGTCCACCAGAGTCTTCTCCAGGCACAGCTAGGCCCACCAGGATCTTCTCCAAGTCTAGATAAGCCCACCAGGGTCTTCTCCAAGCCTAGGTAGGTCCAACCGGTTCTTGTGCAACCTAGATAGATCCACCAGGGTCTTCTCCAAGCCAAGATAGAACCACCAGGATCTTCTCCAAGCCTAGATAGGTCCACCAGGTTCTTCTCCAGGCGCAGCTAAGCCCACCACGATCTTCTCCAAGTCTAGATAGGTCCACCAGGGTCTTCTCCAGGCGCAGCTAGTCCCACCACAATCTTCTCCAAGTCTAGATTGGTCCATCAGGTTCTTCTCCAGGTGCAGCTAGGTCCACCAGGATCTTCTCCAAGCCTAGATAAGTCCACCAGGGTTTTCTCTGCTCTTTTCTTGATAGCATCAAGCCATTGGGTTGCTGGTTTTCCTCTTTACCTTGTTTCATCTATTCTTCTGACCATGATGTCCTTCTCCAGTGATTTCTCTCTTCATATCATGTGTCTGTGGCGCCCCGCAACGAGTGCGTCACAAGGGAGTATTGCAGCCGCAATATTCTCTAGACAAAGCAGTGCAATGGTTAACTCAGAGATCCAACCCAACATACAACACCTAGAACAGGGGACCAATCATAGGTCCTGGTGGGTGGAGTGTTAGGGTAGTGAAGTAGAACACACAATAGTCTAGAGCAGTCTGAGTCTAGTCTGGGATCTAGAACCTAGAACACAGAACTTGGAGAGGAGCGGGGGCTCCGCACTCCGTGCGGGCCCCTGGGCCGTCACCGGTCGGGTGTCAGCACCTGAGGCCTTAACCACCGGGAATGGGCATATCTACACGGGTTCCCAAAAGACTCCCGTGCCCGCAACTTACAGCCGGTTCACTGGTACCGAAGCTGGCAGCAGTTCACCTCTGCCACGCGAACCAGCCCCGTGGAGGAGCAGCTTTATAGGAGCACCCCACCACCAGCCAGTTTCCAGTCGTCTAACCAGCGGTGTACCCACCGAGGGACCCAAGGCTCCCCAAAGAATCCAGAACGTACATCATGGATAGGGCATTGAAGCAGCCTCCCCGTACCCGACCTGGTATTCCTGGGCGACGCTGGCAAGAGAAGCTAAGGAGGTAGAAAGGAGGTACACTGCGGATCTCTGAGGAGCACTATCACTGCTGAGTCCACCCGGTCTTCTACTCAACCACTGTAAGCCATGTACTGCCTGCTGGTTACAGTAAAGAACCGTTGCAGAGACTATCTGTGTCCGTGTCTCCTTATGAACTGTCCGTCATGAACTAAAGGTAACCGCAGCTGCCGCACAACATCTTGAGCAGCTCCAGCCCCCGGGGATCACCGCTCAGCCTGTGGGGAGCGTAACATCTTGCTGCTGTCCATCACCCCGGGAGGTTCCGCAGCGTCGGTAGCCCTTACCGAATCTACTCATAGGTGGCGTCACGAAGAAAACAAATTAAACCCCCCTTTAATCTGTTCCCGTAAGACGTCCTCAATTTTGATCTGCACTACACCGGGCCCCACTACCGGCAGGCGCGGTCCACCCGTGACAAGGAAGGAGAAGAATCGCCTGTATAAACCGGGAGTAACCCTGGCCCCTGGTGTGCGTCAGAAAATGGCGTCACGAACAGGATACGAGCAGGCCCGTTATCCAACGGGTATATTGTGCTTAAACTGGACTTTATTGTCTACAATTGGACTTTGTTCGTCCCTAAAAGAACTCTCCCGCCTTTACACCATTGGGTCAAGATGGCGCCCAAGATGGCGTTCCCGCCACAAGAAGCCGCCACGTGAAGCCCAGGAGTGAGTCAACCCCCCCCCCTCACTGTGGGAGGGCCAAAGACAAAAGGCGCCAAACTCTTTGTCCGCCCTGATTGCTCGAATCAACCATGGGGGCGGACCCCAAAGACTTTTCCCACGATTGGACTACAAAAGCCCAGAGGAGATGGGAGTGTCATACATAGACACACAGACGGAATTCCTGACCAGCTCAACCAGAACGTCTTACCGGTTGATCGGGTGTGGTTTCCCTCCAAAGAAGAATGGCCAGCATGAGACTCCAAGACCTGATGCAGGAGGTCGAGGCGGAGGCCAGAGCAGCCGTCAGCCAACCGGGTCCGGATCCTGCCCTTACCATAGATGGCAGCCCCGACTTCTGGCTAGAGGCTCTACAAGACCTCCGGGTGCGGTTACTAGAGACAGTGGAATGGACGATCCGTAGCTGGAGCGCAACCCTAGGCAGACGACTACACCATGCGATGCAGCAGAGTCGACCGGGTGCAGCTTCTCCAAGCCCAGACGACGTCACCAGCTTCTCGACCGCCTCACCCTCGCCTACCACCTGTCCTGCTCCGTCACCTGAGCCAATAGACTGTGTCATTCCGGTGGAGGCCGCAACTCGACCCGTTCCAGCGACCAACATCGCAACCGATTCCGTTCTTGAGCCGGAGCTCATAACACGCTCCATGGAAGAACTCGATCTCTACCAGGTTCCCACTGAGGAACCCGCGACATGTTTCACCACTACAGAGACAGTCGCCTGTTTTGTCCCCGTACCGGAGGCTTCCCTTGCCATTGCCGAGGCCTACCGGGTAACCGGGATTGAAACACCACTTCCTACTGCTACAGAAGAAGAGGCAGGCAGCCTGGAAGTCCTGCACAACGACCCCGAGGAGAACCTTGCAGCACAGCCACCCACCGATACAGAGGATTCCATCCCATCATCTTCGCCAGCCGAGCAGCCTGATGTAGTCATCGAGGGGATGACGAGGAGATCTACAGTTCACCTGAGGAACTCTACACCAGGTTCGTCTGGGGAGACACAAGGAACCCTTTTTCCGGGCGATCAGCTCGGGTGCACTGGTCGGGTGCCACCGCAACAGTATCTCCTCCGGTTCCGTTGAACCGGGCTCCATCCCAGACTGCCCACCAAGCTCGAGCGGTTCAACAACCAGCACGCCGTAGTGACTTTATCCACACGCCGCATCACTCCGACGAAGAGGTACGTCGCATCCAGAGAGACGAGTGGCACACTCGACTGCAAGCCACCATGCAGGCTCGTGCCGAGGCCCGCCGCCAATCTCCACTGCCTGAACTATTCCGTAAAACCGGGTGGGTAAGCACATTTAACTTGTCCACCGGGTGGGGATTCGTATGGGAGGTGGGTGCGAGTACTGAAGTGTTTGTGGGGCGCCGTGATGTGGAATCGCACCTACCGCGAGGCCATCCAAACCGAGACTTGTATAGAGGGGACATTGTAACCTATGAGCGCCATATATGCCGCGATGGGTGGTTCGCTATACGGGTCCGGAACACTGCCCTCCATAAGTGACTGTTGTTGTTTGAACTTTGCTACTAAACGAGACTTCTTCCTGGTTTTACCGTTAATCACTGACCGTGTGATCTTGCGGCTACAGCCTGGACTCTAGTTAAAGTACAGCCGACCGCCCGCCGGGTCCGCACAAAGTGATTACCTGTTTCTTTGCTTATATCACCAAAGCATATCTTTACCTGTTTTCTATTTTAATAAAAGTGTGTCACATATATGTATAAAAATGTAAAAAACCTCTGTAATGTGAGTAGTTTGACGCTTGGGGACAAGCTGATTTAACCAAGGGGGAGTGTGGCGCCCCGCAACGAGTGCGTCACAAGGGAGTATTGCAGCCGCAATATTCTCTAGACAAAGCAGTGCAATGGTTAACTCAGAGATCCAACCCAACATACAACACCTAGAACAGGGGACCAATCATAGGTCCTGGTGGGTGGAGTGTTAGGGTAGTGAAGTAGAACACACAATAGTCTAGAGCAGTCTGAGTCTAGTCTGGGATCTAGAACCTAGAACACAGAACTTGGAGAGGAGCGGGGGCTCCGCACTCCGTGCGGGCCCCTGGGCCGTCACCGGTCGGGTGTCAGCACCTGAGGCCTTAACCACCGGGAATGGGCATATCTACACGGGTTCCCAAAAGACTCCCGTGCCCGCAACTTACAGCCGGTTCACTGGTACCGAAGCTGGCAGCAGTTCACCTCTGCCACGCGAACCAGCCCCGTGGAGGAGCAGCTTTATAGGAGCACCCCACCACCAGCCAGTTTCCAGTCGTCTAACCAGCGGTGTACCCACCGAGGGACCCAAGGCTCCCCAAAGAATCCAGAACGTACATCATGGATAGGGCATTGAAGCAGCCTCCCCGTACCCGACCTGGTATTCCTGGGCGACGCTGGCAAGAGAAGCTAAGGAGGTAGAAAGGAGGTACACTGCGGATCTCTGAGGAGCACTATCACTGCTGAGTCCACCCGGTCTTCTACTCAACCACTGTAAGCCATGTACTGCCTGCTGGTTACAGTAAAGAACCGTTGCAGAGACTATCTGTGTCCGTGTCTCCTTATGAACTGTCCGTCATGAACTAAAGGTAACCGCAGCTGCCGCACAACATCTTGAGCAGCTCCAGCCCCCGGGGATCACCGCTCAGCCTGTGGGGAGCGTAACATCTTGCTGCTGTCCATCACCCCGGGAGGTTCCGCAGCGTCGGTAGCCCTTACCGAATCTACTCATAGGTGGCGTCACGAAGAAAACAAATTAAACCCCCCTTTAATCTGTTCCCGTAAGACGTCCTCAATTTTGATCTGCACTACACCGGGCCCCACTACCGGCAGGCGCGGTCCACCCGTGACAAGGAAGGAGAAGAATCGCCTGTATAAACCGGGAGTAACCCTGGCCCCTGGTGTGCGTCATGTCCAAAGTACACAAGTCATAGCTTGGTGATTCATCTTGCTTTTGAACTATACAATGATCAATTGATATGGATGCTGTGTGAGATATCTGCTGATCCTTGGCCACCTAGACCTAACAATGACACAAATGGTGGGATTTACATAGTCAAATTAGCTATTGTCATTTTCTAATTTTTGTAGCCCTTAAAAAAAGATCAATTACCTCCTGAATGGTCTCTTTACTGATGGAATCAGACCCCTGACTGGGACATTGATATGGAGACCAGATTGATCAGATTGCCTTCTTGTCATCCCCCTTCCAGGTCCTTTACAGCCCCCCATACAGACAGCTGTCAGCGTAAGGATGGATTGGCCCTGCCAAGTACGCCAGTGTTCTCTATGGGAGCCCCAAACACAGACTGACAAAATCTTCAAAAATGCTTCAAAACTGCTTCAGAAATAGAAAAAAATCATCAGAAAAGTCCCCCGAAAAAAGGAGAGCTTCTGGAAGCGGTTGCTATTGAAAAAGATGTTATTGAAGACCTCAAAAAAGCTGTGTGCGAACTCAACCTTATTGTTTCCCTGCTAAAACGTCCAACGATAAGAATTGTCCCATTTCCCTGCAGCGCCCCCGCAGGGGAAATTATGCATTACACAAGGCTGATTCAAATCAATATGTTGTCTGTGTAATAAAGGACAGGTCAGGTCCTCCATAGCAAGAGAAGGAGACGCTCTTTATACCCGATCACCACCCCAAACAGTAACCCACGGATTATGCACTGGAGATTAGGATGAAAAATCCTATCTAAAAGCAAGGATATAGCAAAAAAATTAAATATATATTTCTCTTGATGAAAAATCCATATTTAAATACTTTCATTATGTAATCATGACGAAGATGCTAGATGCTATAGAGGCAAATATATATAATATAAAGCTGAGGGAAGACCAATGTTGTTCTATGACACCGTCCGTTTACAAAAGGTAACTCTCCACAAATAGGTTTGAAGATTTAAGAAACATTGGAAAGAGGCAACGACATAGGAAATAAGTCACCCGGCAGTCAGGTAAAGGGCACGAGAGGACAGCGCTGGAGGAGGCTCCACTTTACATACACAGAATACAATAAAAGTGTATCATAAATTTAGGATTTCTGTCATTTATATTAATCATTGTGCACCATCTGGTGGTCATACAAGATATGTCACCTAATGATTTACACAGAATGCTTATCCTGAGCTGCACTCACTATTCTGCTGGTGCAGTCACTGTGTACATACATTACATTACTGATCCTGAGTTACCTCCTGTATTATATTCCAGAGCTGCACTCACTATTCTGCTGGTGCAGTCACTGTGTACATACATTACATTACTGATCCTGAGTTACCTCCTGTATTATACTCCAGAGCTGCACTCACTATTCTGCTGGTGCAGTCACTGTGTACATACATTACATTACTGATCCTGAGTTACCTCCTGTATTATCCTCCAGAGCTGCACTCACTATTCTGCTGGTGCAATCACTGTGTACATACATTACATTACTGATCCTGAGTTACCTCCTGCATTATACTCCAGAGCTGCACTCACTATTCTGCTGGTGCAGTCACTGTGTACATACATTACATTACTGATCCTGAGTTACCTCCTGCATTATACTCCAGATCTGCACTCCCTATTCTGCTGGTGCAGTCACTGTGTACATACATTACATTACTGATCCTGAGTTACCTCCTGTATTATACTCCAGAGCTGCACTCACTATTCTACTGGTGCAGTCACTGTGTACATACATTACATTACTCATCCTGAGTTACCTCCTGCATTATACCCAAGAGCTGCACTCCCTATTCTGCTGGTGCAGTCACTGTGTACATACATTACATTACTGATCCTGAGTTACCTCCTGTATTATACTCCAGAGCTGCACTCACTATTCTGCTGGTGCAGTCACTGTGTACATACATTACATTACTGATCCTGAGTTACCTCCTGTATTAGGCTGTGTTCACACTGGGCGTTTTTGGGCTGTTTTTGCTCAGCAGTTTTTGTAGCCAAAACCAGGAGTAGAGCAATCAGAGGAAAAGTCTAATAGAAACACGTCACCACTTCTGGATTTAATCACCCACTGCTGGTTTTGGCTACAAAAACTGTTGAGCAAAAACAGCCCAAAAACGCCCAGTGTGAACACAGCCTTATACTCCAGAGCTGCACTCACTATTCTGCTGGTGCAGTCACTGTGTACATACATTACATTACTGATCCTGAGTTACCTCCTGTATTATACTCCAGAGCTGCACTCACTATTCTGCTGGTGCAGTCACTGTGTACATACATTACATTACTGATCCTGAGTTACCTCCTGTATTATACTCCAGAGCTGCACTCTCTATTCTGCTGGTGCAGTCACTGTGTACATACATTACATTACTGATCCTGAATTCCCTCCTGTATTATACTCCAGAGCTGCACTCACTATTCTGCTGGTGCAGTCACTGTGTACATACATTACATTACTGATCCTGAGTTACCTCCTGTATTATACTCCAGAGCTGCACTCACTATTCTGCTGCTGCAGTCACTGTGTACATACATTACATTACTGATCCTGAGTTCCCTCCTGTATTATACTCCAGAGCTGCACTCACTATTCTGCTGGTGCAGTCAGTCTGTACATACATTACATTACTGATCCGGAGTTACCTCCTGTATTATACTCCAGAGCTGCACTCACTATTCTACTGGTGCAGTCACTGTGTACATACATTACATTACTCATCCTGAGTTACCTCCTGCATTATACCCAAGAGCTGCACTCCCTATTCTGCTGGTGCAGTCACTGTGTACATACATTACATTACTGATCCTGAGTTACCTCCTGTATTATACTCCAGAGCTGCACTCTCTATTCTGCTGGTGCAGTCACTGTGTACATACATTACATTACTGATCCTGAATTCCCTCCTGTATTATACTCCAGAGCTGCACTCACTATTCTGCTGGTGCAGTCACTGTGTACATACATTACATTACTGATCCTGAGTTACCTCCTGTATTATACTCCAGAGCTGCACTCACTATTCTGCTGCTGCAGTCACTGTGTACATACATTACATTACTGATCCTGAGTTCCCTCCTGTATTATACTCCAGAGCTGCACTCACTATTCTGCTGGTGCAGTCAGTCTGTACATACATTACATTACTGATCCGGAGTTACCTCCTGTATTATACTCCAGAGCTGCACTCACTATTCTACTGGTGCAGTCACTGTGTACATACATTACATTACTCATCCTGAGTTACCTCCTGCATTATACCCAAGAGCTGCACTCCCTATTCTGCTGGTGCAGTCACTGTGTACATACATTACATTACTGATCCTGAGTTACCTCCTGTATTATACTCCAGAGCTGCACTCACTATTCTGCTGGTGCAGTCACTGTGTACATACATTACATTACTGATCCTGAGTTACCTCCTGTATTATACTCCAGAGCTGCACTCACTATTCTGCTGGTGCAGTCACTGTGTACATACATTACATTACTGATCCTGAGTTACCTCCTGTATTATACTCCAGAGCTGCACTCTCTATTCTGCTGGTGCAGTCACTGTGTACATACATTACATTACTGATCCTGAATTCCCTCCTGTATTATACTCCAGAGCTGCACTCACTATTCTGCTGGTGCAGTCACTGTGTACATACATTACATCACTGATCCTGAGTTACCTCCTGTATTATACTCCAGAGCTGCACTCACTATTCTGCTGGTGCAGTCACTGTGTACATACATTACATTACTGATCCTGAGTTACCTCCTGTATTATACTCCAGAGCTGCACTCACTATTCTGCTGCTGCAGTCACTGTGTACATACATTACATTACTGATCCTGAGTTACCTCCTGTATTATACTCCAGAGCTGCACTCACTATTCTGCTGGTGCAGTCAGTCTGTACATACATTACATTACTGATCCGGAGTTACCTCCTGTATTATACTCCAGAGCTGCACTCACTATTCTGCTGCTGCAGTCACTGTGTACACACATTACATTACTGATCCTGAGTTACCTCCTGTATTATACTCCAGAGCTGCACTCACTATTCTGCTGGTGCAGTCACTGTGTACATACATTACATTACTGATCCTGAGTTACCTCCTGTATTATACTCCAGAGCTGCACTCACTATTCTGCTGGTGCAGTCACTGTGTACATACATTACATTACTGATCCTGAGTTACCTCCTGTATTTTACACCAGAGCTGCACTCACTATTCTGCTGGGTGTTAATGAAAACAGTCAGCAAACTTCTTGACAGACACATGGCCTAACAGCTTAGCTGAGCTTTCATAATACAGGAGACACTTAGTTTTTCCTATATCATAATGCAAATCACATCACCGAAGAAATCTCTGTGCACACAGTACATGTCTGCTGCTCTCTGAGAATGTTTCCCGTTAATTACATTCACCTCATTTACCGTATATATAAAATTAATACAAAATTTAAAAAAAATAAGTAAAAAAAAAAATAAGAGAAATTGCAGAAATGGTAAACTTGACCTTTGTCCTCCATTGCTGGCTGTGCCGGGCAGTCAGACATTGTGGTCTTTGTAAGAGGAAGCACATCTCTATTCCAGCAAGTTTCTATGGGAAGTGTGAATTAAGAGTAACCAAAGACAGGGAGGACGTGCAGTGTTTTTAAATTATTTTATGTCTTAGCAAGAATATAACAGGCCAGAACTCAACTTAGCAACGTTGTGCGTCATTCCGCACCTTGACTGAGAGCTCTGCTTGCTGTCAGTGAGTTTAGACCATAAACTGTCCTGACCTAGTTGTGACAATAGTAAATATTTTAGGCAATCAAATATTCCTGTATATATACAGACACTGGCTCCTGAAGAATCTTGGCCCATTCCACATGTTCTTGAGGCGACATGAAGTGTCTGCCTCAGGCGGCGACCCCTGCTAGTAGACAGGGGGTGGCATCTGCAGGGGCAGACATAATTTTCGGAGTGTGGCTCCTCATCAGTGCAAAGTATGAGATCTGATCTGGCTATGTGAGGCTAAGTGAGGTCTAAGGGACAAGCTTTTCTCCTTATGGAGAGTGACAGATCTCATACCTTGCACTGATGATGAGCAAACACTCTGAAATACTGTGTCTGCAAATTTGGATTCGGATCTGGTATAAATCTTAAGATATATGACAAGCCTCGTTAAAGGGTCACTTTTGACTTTAGGATTGCTACTTCCAATAGGTGGCACCAGCGTTTAAGTCTACTTCGTCTCTGAAGAGACATTTGAATTTTAATTTCCCAGAGGAGCATTGCGGCTCTAAAGTCTCCTCGTTACTGGCATGCCAGATTGACGTATCACCAGTGGAGTAACTTGAAGCCCATGGGCCCCGATGTGACAGCTCCAACGGGGCCCCCAATTATTGCAAATCTTTAATACCAATAATCTTTTTCTATAATCCAAAGGGACTTTTGGGGTCCCCAGGCTCCTGGGCCTAGGTGCGATTGCAATCCCTGCACCTGGAGTAGTTACACCCTTGCGTGTCGCTCTCCATAAGGGGAGACTCTTGCCCCGTAGCTCCTGTATCAAAGCCTTTTATATCTTTTTGTATTTATTTCCCCATTTGTACCAAGCAATGATATCTTCTTGATACTTTTAGGACTCCTCTGTTGACTTCACCACATTTGAAGCCTGCAATTACCGTAAAGGCCGCCTTCGCCCCTCAGCCAGTCCTGGTATTTGATGTCTTTTTTCTCAAGTTTATCTGATGCAAGTAATGAAGCCTTTGGTTATCGGATCCGGAAAGTCTATGGAAATTCCATTGCAGAAAAGGTGCAGAAATTTCTGCAACAAAATACTCCGTGTTGGCCCATACCCTTACAAGGGATTCTAAGCAGGGGGTTGTATAATTCTGAAACTGCAAAAGTGGCGTTTTGTGCTGCATTTGGAGAAACGACTTGCTATATTTGTTGTGTTGAGCTATTTATATTTTTCTTGTTTCAGAAATGGAAATTTTGCAATTTGGGGTTGAATGATTTTGATTGCAGCGCTAGCTTTCTTTCCTTCCAGTCATCACTCTTGTTCAAGGTATAAATGAGTCAATAGTGACCCTTGCTGGACAAATCCTGTATAGAGTGTTCAGGAAATATAGCTTGATATGTCAGTAGATAGAAAAACATTAAAATTTGAGAGCCCTGAGTGGTTGATACCTTTTAGGCTCAGTTCACATGAGCCGTAATTGTCTGCGAGAACGGATCCAGCACAATCCATTGTGCAAACACAATGTCCGTTTTTTGTTCATTAAATAACTGATTTCTCCAGGATTTGTTTTTTTTTTTACATTGGAATCTATGGAGAACGGATCCGATAACAGATCGCTATTTATCCACCAATTGAATCGGATCCAGTAAGCAAAGAACGGATCTTTTACAAATGAAGGAAAAACGGAGGCCAAATAGCGATGAGTTACTGGATCCATTTTTCATGGACACCGTAAGCAGCGTGTGCAGGAGAGTTCAGACATGGCATTCACTTTGCAGACTGTTTTTTTTCCTTAACAAAAACACTCCAAAAAAAAAAAAGTGCAGCGTGTGAACATTGACCGTTTGATTGGAAAAGCTTGAGAAACCTTTATCAGTTTTATTATTTATTGGAGAAAAAGTGATGAAACCTGGACCAAAACCTGATCACAATCACTGATGGAACTTGGACTGTATCTTTTTGTATAAGAAAAATCACAGATGTCTGAATGAACCCTTAGCTGGGGTGTAGCTACCACAGGTGCAGGGGTTGCAATTGCACTCGGGCCCTGGAGCCTATGGGGCCCCAAACGTCTCTTTGGCCCATAGAAAAACACTAATGCTATTAAAGATTTGCAATAATTAGGGGCCCCATTGGAGCTTTCATATCGGGGCCCATGAGCTTCAAGTTACACCACTTGCCCTTAGGGTTTGCACACGTTGAGTATTTAAAGCAGATTTTCTTTGCACAATACACGTGTTTTCGATGCGTTTTTAGGCATTAATGTGAATGGTTGCAAAAAATGCAGAAGGGATTGACAAACTACAGATTTGTAAAAAAAAAAGCTGCGATGGTTGAAATACGCAAGGACAGGTGCAGGGGTTACAATCGCATCCAGGCCTGGGAGCGTGTAGGGCCCCAAAAGTCCCCTTGGTTTATTAAAAAAGGCTAATACTATTAAAGATTTGCAAAAATTGGGGGCCCCGTTGGAGCTTTTGCATCAGGGCCCATGAGCTTCAAGTTACACTACTGTGCAAGGATCAAAAAGCATCATGGTTCTTGTCATTTACACATGAAAATTGCACTGAAAAAATGCTGCAAATGAGGGTACCTTTACACGTCGCAACATTGCATGCAATTTCACTTGCAACTTACTGGTTGCAGTGAAATCATGGACACACTGTTACATTTGTACACGGCAACAAAATGGAACAATGTGTCCATGATTTCACTGCAACCAGTAAGTTGCAAGTGAAATTGCATGCAATGTTGCAACGTGTAAAGGTACCCTTAGGGTGCATTCACACGTAGTGTAATTCATGCTTTTTTTCTGCATTTATTTTCCTGCAACCCCCCCCTCCCCATGAATTACCCTATGTTTGTTGTTTTTTTTTTCTTTTGCATGCATTTTTCTGCTTAATCCCCCCAATCATTTTACAATAGCAGCAAAATGAATGAGATTTCTAAAATCAAATGCTCATGTTCTTTATCATCTTCTTGCATTTTTATATTTTTACAGATGCAGCATTCTTTTAGCATATTGCAGCGTTTTTTACCCATGAGATCAATGAGTGTCTTAGAAAAATGTGTGTTTTCATCCTTTTTTGTTGAATTATTGTCCTTAAAAAGGCGTCATCCAGAGGAGGAAGAAGAGTGGGGACAATGGCACTTAAAAACATGCAATGAAAATGCATAAAAAATGCATAAATAAAACATGAGTGTAATATCATGTACGCACTCTGCTAATGTTCCGCTCTGTGTGAACATATCCTTATACAGTGGCGTAACTTCAGGCCCAGCCCAGGGGCCCCGATGCGAAAGCTCCAACGGGGCCCCCAATTATAGCAAATCTTTAACAGTATTAGTCTTTTTCTATAGGCCAAAGGGACTTCTGGGGCCCCCTAGGCTGCAGGGCCCAGGTGCAATTGCAGCCCCTGCACCTGTGGTAGTTACACCCCTGTCCTTATGTTGTTTTCATGTTCCAATGTACAGACTACCCGGGGGACTCCCGACCCGATCTTGACAGCCTCATAGACTGGGGCGTAACCTCAATAGGCTCAGGGGTTGCAATCGCACCCGGGCCCTGAAGCCTAGAGGGCCCTAAAAGTCCCTTTGGCCTATAGAAAAAGGCTAATACTATTAAAGACTTGCAATAATTGGGGGCCCGCTGGAGCTTTCGCATCGGGGCCCATGAGCCTCAAGTAAGGCCCCTTTCACATCAGCGTTATTTTTAAATCGCGGCAGATGCGGTGAAAAAAACGCATCTGCCGCGATTAACACATAACCGCGACACCTGCAGCACAGTTGCGGCAAGCCCCATGCAATGTCTATGGGGCTTGCGTTAAGGGTGCGGCAGGTACGGTATCGGCACTTGCGGCAGGTGCGGCCGCAAAATAAACGTGGCTGACCGCGGTTTTTTTCGCGGCCGCAAGTGCCGAAACCGCACTTGCCGCACCTACCGCACCCTTACCGCAAGCCCCATAGACATTGCATGGGGCTTGCCACAACTGTGCCGCAGGTGTCGCGGTTATGCGGTAATCGCGGCAGATGCGTTTTTTTCACCGCATCTGCCGCGATTTCAAAAAACCGCTGATGTGAAAGGGGCCTTACTCCACTGATCCTAGACATTTCTGAAGCTGCCATCTTTAGGTCAGGAGAACAAATTCATATTTAGCTTCTTTTTTATATTCTGTTCCATTTCTGCTCTGTATTTTATTATAATTTGTTCATTTTTTGTCCATATTTGCTCTTTCTTTATTAAAGGAATTATCTATGAACAGTTTCTGAGATACCGAGATAATAATGATGACAGAATACAGAACAAATGCACATGTGAACTATAGAATACAGAACATGTGGTAATAAATCTGACCCATTCACTTCTATGGGCTGAAAACAGTATGGATTAAACTGTGAAGAAGAGCTGTATTTGTTGCCCATAGCAACCAATCAGAGCTCAGATTACATTTCATATTCTGCTTTTAAACAATGAAATCTGAGCACTGATTGGTTGCTATGAGCAACTCAATCTGCTCAGGCTTATATGCTTGCTAGGCCCGTTTTAAAGAGATACCGTCTTCTGTTAGATCATTGTCCTCGCATTATTATTTCCTCCTTATGAGCCTTGGTTTACAATAAAAGGCATTATATGGGTGTTACCAATTCCCCTGAGAGAGGATTAGTGATTGTACTATGACTAAAGCACTGGTCCCCACCCCTCTCCCGATACTTGGAATGCAGTGAGGGGGAGGGGAGGAGGGACTACGTAGATATACATGTAGGCAGGGGTTAAGTGTATCCAGCCCGGCTAGCTCAGTCGGTAGAGCATGAGACTCTTAATCTCAGGGTCGTGGGTTCGAGCCCCACGTTGGGCGGAATACTTTTGCTGGGAACGCAAACTTTTCTTGTGACATCTGTGAAACTTTGTCTATTTTAATGCTTTTCCGTATGTCATCTATATATACAGTCATGTGGCTGCTGCACCAGATGTGTTATACAGCCGACGCCCGCATCCGTCCATCCGCCCGCGCCTGCCAGAATCACAGATCACTTCACACCCTGCAGTTTAACCCCCTTAGGTTAAAGGGACTCTGTCACCAGCTTTTTGCAATCTCATCTGACAGCAGCATAATGTAGAGATAGTGACCCTGATTCTAGCGATGTATCACTTACTGGGATGCGCAGTGTAGTTTTGATAAAATCACTGTTAAATAAGCTGGAGATTATCATTAGTTGACTACTCAGGTAATGTAGTCCTATTTAGGAGCTGCCACATTTGCAGCAGAGAAAACAGTAATTTTAACATAACGACAGCAAGAAGCTCAGTAAGTGACACATCGCTGGAATCGGGGTCTCTATCTCTACATTATGCTGCTGTCAGATGGGATGGCAAAAACCTGGAGACAGAGTCCCTTTAAACTCCCACAAAGAGTTTTTCCACTATGGCCCCTTTCGCATGTATGCGTTGTTGAATTACCTGCGTTTGCCTGCTCTGCGCTAGCGCAAAAGCAAGCGCAGGTGCAGTTTTAGGCAAACGCAGGCAAGCACATCAGCGCATAGATACAGTGCTCCTGCGCTCGGTGCCCCCATTACCTTCTATGGCCGAGCACAGGAGCCGACATCCCCTGCTATCCTCTGCAACTAACCCTAAATTGGAGGAACCTGGCCCCTAAATAACCTGGACCACCTCTGCAACTGACCCTAAATTGGAGGAACCTGGCCCCTAAATAACCTGGACCACCTCTGCAACTGACCCTAAATTGGAGGAACCTGGCCCCTAAATAACCTGGACCACCTCTGCAAGTGCAACTGACCCTAAATTGGAGGAACCTGGCCCCTAAATAACCTGGACCACCTCTGCAAGTGCAACTGACCCTAAATTGAAGGAACCTGGCCCCTAAATAACCTGGCCCACCTCTATGTACCTACACTAACTGTCTGCATACTCGATTTCCACTCTAGTATCAAGTAAAAAACTAAACTTAACTCCCTACAGCCCCGTAGGTGACACCCAGCCTTAATACCGGTCACTGTATCTATTCTGAAAATCTCTGGTGTTCTTTCTCCACAGGTACACTGCTTGTATTAGGCACTTGAACTATAATTTCTCTTGATGCTTGTGTCGAGCCCCAGGCCCTGGGGTACTCTGGTATCAGGCTCGGTGGGTGCTTTCGCGGGGATGTCACGGGTGGCAGCGCCTGAGCCTGTGGCCTGGGTGACACTTCAAATAGGCGTTATTTACAGGGGAATAAGAGTTTGTCATATAATGCCACCTGTAGTATCTGGTGATGGGTCACCAGCGCTGTCACAGTCCGCCGGAGGTAGATGGTAGTGCGGCTGAGATGGCAAAGCTCCCTACAGGTAGAGCTGGTCCTCCGGGGCAGTATGGTGTAGAAGGAAAGCTTGGAGTGGAGCTGTAAGTCAGTGTAGGGGATAATGGAGCAGTCTATAAGGGGCACCGGGAGCGGAGAGAAATGACGCACACACACTGTAGAAGTCTCTTTTACCTTTTACTGATGGTATAGCAGGTAAAAACATCCAGGGCACTGACAGGTGACCAGGTGCACAGTGGGTTCCCAAAGCAAGTGGGTATAAGGCCTCCTCTGCTTCTCTACGGTTCCTGAAGCCCAGTCTGCTTGCAGCCAGACTGGCCTTCTCACTTCCTCTGGTCCTCTCTCCCTTTCTCCTCCTGCGCGGTCCATGGGTTACCCTCTCTGATCACTGCGGTAGTACACTGCGGTGTCTAGCTTCCTCTCTCTGACCCACAGGGGGACCGGGTGACTGAAGTCTCCATGGTGTGATGGGGTTTTCTGTAGTCCTGAAGTTTCCTACAGGTGCGGATCCCCGAGGTCCGGTACGTCTCTGGGCGAACTGTCACTAGTTCCTCACTCCCTTTGGCTCTGCTCTTTGCCTTCTGTTCCCACTCCTAGGCTTGCGGGACGTCAGAAGGGCCACTTCGGGTCACTGGTTCTGGCCTAACCACGGCACCAACCACCAGGATGTCTTCGCAGCTCTCCTAGCGTCTGCACACTCTAACTAACTCCTCTCCCAGCAGCAGTATTTATAGGGGAGCTCGCCTAAGAGTTTTGCTTCCCCTACTGTGCCGGGGTGGAAGGTGTTGCATGTAGTAGTTACCTGCTGTGGAAACCCAGCTGTGCATTGGGGAAATCTGTGGCTACCTGCGTGAGCAGGGCGCCACACATGTATAAGCCGTTACTCACTTGTAGAAGTGTCATGAGATAGCTTGAATTTGTCTGCAGAACCATGTATGAAGAATCCAGAAGAAGTGTTTTATTTTAAACTGAATTCTTAAATGTAGGCATGATACAGTAGATAAAAAAGATGATTCTAACTGAGCTGCGAATAGATGATGCTAATAAGACAGCTGAAAGACATAAAATGGGGAAAAAGGGAGGGGTTACTGTGGAGCCCACTGAGACAGGGTACTCGGTACCGGACCGGGGCACTGCTGGGGATATCACGGCAGTCTTAGTCCGGACCGTGTCCCGGGTTCCGTAAGTAAAAGGGGTATATTTACAGGGGATTGTTGTTGTGACGCCACCCACGGGTTGTGGTCAGTGAGGGGACCACCGCTGCAGCGTAGCTCTGCCAGGAGGATAGATGGATGGGGCTGCAGCTAGATGGATGAGCCCGCCATGGGTCGGGCTGCTCCTCACAGGGTGTAAAGGGGTAATAAAAGTTCTGTATACCAGGAATCATACACGGGAGACTGAAGCAGGGTTCACCGGGTTTTACTGGCACGTTCTTCGGTTTAAACCAGGGGTCTCAAACTCCAGGCCTCGAGGGCCGCACACAGTTCAGGTTTTCAGGATTTCCATTGCATTTGACAGTTGGCAATCAAATTACCAACTGTCAAACTCTTAGGAAATCCTGAAAACCTGGACTGTGTGCGGCCCTCGAGGCCTGGAGTTTGAGACTCCTGGTTTAAACAGTACAGTTCACACAGTCACTTCCCACAGGTAACTCCGGACACTCTGAACCCTCTGCAGCCAGGCTATCTTTCTGAGACCCTTCACTCTTTCTTTAACCTTTCAGGCTTGTTTCTCCTCTGTTCTTTCTTGTGGATTGTATGACGGCAACTCGGTCCCTTTATATGACTTCCCCCTATGTGTATGGGCAGAAGCCGGGTCCTATAGTGTTGCTGAGTCTCCAACCCGTGTAGTGGGAACCCTGACTTGGAATCAGTATTCCCCGCCGGTATGTTCGTGTACTTGCTTGTTGCTGCGGTCACCCAGAGCCGACACTCTGGTCCCAGCCTAGCCTTGGGTAACCCTATCTTTCTAGGGCTTAACGGGCTCCTTCCGACCCGTGTGATTACCAGATACTTCAAGGGAATCTACCCCGCCCGTAGTTGGTCAATGCTGCCGTACTCCTCGGACCCGGTGGCACCAGTCCGGTCTCTGTTCTCACTTTCTCTTGGGCTTCCGGCTATGGACAAGCTTTTTTCTCCATGGATCGGTGTCTCTGTGGATTCTGCGTCTCCAGGGAGCCCTATCCCTCCAGGAAGTGTCACTTTCTGTCACTGGTCTTAGCCTCTCGGCACCCACTGGCCTACTAACTCACTCCACCTATTGTTCTCCTTTTGTACTCGCTCATCATCTGACCTACCTTCCCACCCACTTTCCTCTAAACCCCACCACCCCTTGCCCGCCTAGAGTCCCGGGCTCCGGGTTGGGTATTGTGCTCTAGTGGATGTGTATGTGCTGAAGTTGTGTGTGTGTGTAGCACTCGTCTCCTATCTGCCTGGCTGCAGTTCCCTCATGTGGCCACCCTGGTCACAGGGGCGCCACATTACCAACATCAGAGCAGCTATAGGGAGAGGGGAAACAACCTTCTAAAAAAGGCAAACCTAATGCATAGCAACACAGTGAAAACAATACAACTCTGTATGATTCCCAACCCGTGGGACATGATGGCTGGGATGTATCTTAATGGAGGTGATTCTAGGCCAGAAGGCTTTATTCTCAGAGCAGATACATATTGATGATGGTATTTAATCTAAATACTGTTTATGTGATCATTGCACTGTACTTTTGCAGCCGGTCACCTAAATCTGTGCAGAGTTGGTTGCCCGTCTCCTATTGAATGCGTCCAACGGTGCCAAGTGCCATAGTCGTATTGAAAAATACGCTCATTGTGTAACATTGGCCTCGTATTTGGACCTGTTTCATTAGACATTGTCTTCCATTAATATCTAATGTAAATTAAGAAGGAGGATAAAAATACAAAAAAACACATTTTTGCTTAATATATTTATTTTTGTGCTGTCCTTAAGGTACAAACCAATATGGCAACACGTAGTTTACAATAGCTGTACATAGCTCATCTCTGTATACCAGTATACGAGTCTATGGCTCTTATAGAAATCAGCATAAATAAATAGAAACCTGAAAATAATTTATATATTACAAAGATTAACATGAGGGGATGGTGATAAGGACGGAATATGTTACTGATGGGGGTACGACAGGCAATGAAGGCGGTATGCCTGACTATAAAGGAGTGTATGACAGACAATAAAGGTGGGGTACGACAGACAATAAGGGGGGAAGGTACGACAGACAATAAGGGGGGTACGATAGACTATAAAGGGGGTACGACAGACAAAGTGGGGGTGGAAAAGACAATAAAGGGGGGAAGGACAGACAATAAAGGTTGGGTGCGACAGACAATAAAGGGGTGTATGACAGACAATAAAGGTGGGGTACGACAACAGACAATAATGGGGGGCACGACGGAAAATAAGGGGGGTATGACAGACTATAAAGGGAGTACAACAGACAAAGGGGGGAGCGCAACAGACAATAAAGGGGGTAGGACAGATAATAAAGGGTGGGTGCGACAGACAATAAAGGGGGATGCGACAGACAATAAAGGGGTTATGAAAGGACAGACAATAAAGGGGGTGTACAATAGACAATAATGGAGGATGGTGATATGGACAGAATATGTTACTGATGGGGGTACGACAGGCAATATAGGGGTTACACCAGACTATAAAGGGGTGTATGACAGACAATAAAGGGGGGAAGGACAGAAAATAAGGGGGGTATGACATACTGTAAAGGGAGTACAGCAGACAAAGGGGGGAGTGCAACAGACAATAAAGGGGGTAGGACAGATAATAAAGGGTGGGTGCGACAGACCATAAAGGGGGGTGCGACAGGCAACAAAAGGTGGAACGACAGATAATAAAAGGGGTATGACAAACAATAAAGGGAGCACAAAAGATCATAAAGACAGTATATGAGTCTCCTATAGAAATCAGACAAAAATAGGGGTTATGACAGACAATAAAGGGGGGGGGGTGCAACTGACAATAAGGGAGGGAACGACAGACAATAAAGAGGGTGCAGCAGACAATGAGGGGTACAACAGACAAAAAGGTGGTACAACAAACAATCAGGGGGTTACAACAGATAATAGAGGGGGTACGACAGACAATAAAGGGGGGTACGACAGACAATAAAGGGGTATTGCAGACAATAGAGAGAGGCTACTCCTATCATGATTTGTTAGTGACAAACCACATAAAGGGTTAAAAAAAGATGGTTTATCATAATTGGTGCTGCAATTCCTCATTACGTTTTGCCACTGGATCAACCAAGGCTTTACATGATGGGGCTGTTACAATATCGATGGATTTACCCCATTCCATTAAGCTTTTTTCACGACTTGTGATATCATTATTATTATTATTATTTATTACATCACCATTTATTCCACATTTCTGAAAATAGAGTCTAATTGTAAAAGTCAAAGTAACGGAGATCCAAATCATCCATCGTTGACCTTCACAGATGCTTCTTACTGTAGTGCAGCATTTTACACTTTTCACCTGCCTGCTATAGTAAGATTATGGTCAGGTCATGAGCAAGTGACAGTCTGAGTCCCTTGATTATTACCTCTGTGCCCCTAAGCAGGACAACTGGATGGATAATTGTATTAAATTATAGAAAAAGTGAAAAAGGTGACATTGGGAGAAACACACAGATCAACTGGGCATTTCTTCTTCTTCTTTGAATGAAGATGTAAATAATAACTTCTTGGTGGCAGCGGTCTTGTTGTAAGGAACCAAGTTCTTACAGGAACGCCTAAGCAGGAAAAGAGGGTATAAATTAGGAGTCTGAACTTAAAATTGAAAAATCCTTAGAAGGGCGATTGGGCTTGTGGCAGATATTGGCATGGTGGATATCTGGACACATGAAGTTAATGGCCGATATCTCCTACTGAGATGAGCTGGATCATTTAACATTCTCCACTAGGGGGAGCAGTGAAGCAGAATGTTGAATAGCCATCTTTGTGGCCCCTGTGCAAACTCTGTTATAGTGCCCCCGCCTACCATGCACCAGTCATAATACTCCGACCTAAAGGGCCAAGGTGTGACCTCATGTCCGGTGCCCCCTACAGTCAAGCCTTGTAATAAACAGCATACTGTAGGTCAGCATTGGTGGGGTAACAGGAGGGCGTCATATGACATTGTGCCTTGTTGGTTGCTCTGAGCATTTTTAGGAGATGGCATGGTAACTCCAGAAAAAGCCATGAAGATGAACAACATGAAATAGTGCAAGGCTTTGCTGCTGCATCTATCACTTAAAGAAGTTTTCCCATGAGCAAAGTTAATTTTAATCAATTGATCTTGAAATAATAATAATTTCCACAATTGGATTGTTTAAAAAAAGTTCCTGTGCTGAGATAATCTTTTATATGTGTCCCTGCTATGTACTGTGTAATGGATGTGTCTGACCTTACAGGGATATCTCCTGTGCTGAGATAATCTTATATATGTGTCCTGCATGTACTGGTAATGGATGTGTCTGACCGTACAGGGACATGGTCTGATCATACCACATCTCCTCTGCTGAGATAATCTTATATATGTGTCCTGCTATGTACTGTGTAAGGATGTGTCTGACCGTACAGGGACATGTCTGATCATACTCCTCTAATGTGCTGATATAATCTTATAGATGTGTCCCTGCTATGTACTGTGTAATGGATGTGTCTGACCGTACAGGAACATGGTCTGATCATACCACATCTAATATGCTAAGATAATCTTATATATGTGTCCCTGCTATGTACTGTGTAATGGATGTGTCTGACCGTACAGGGACACATGTGGTATGGTCATACCATGTTCCTGTACAGTCAGATAGAGCCATTACACAGTACATAGCAGGGACACATATATAAGATTATCTCCGCACAGGAGATGTGGTATGATCAGACATGTCCTGTACGGTCAGACACATCATTGCACAGTACATGCAGGACACATATACAGATTATCTCAGCACAGGAGATGTGGAATGATCAGACCATGTCCTGTACGGTCAGACACATCCATTACACAGTACATAGCAGGGACACATATATAAGATTATCTCAGCACAGAGATGTAGTATGATCAGACCATGTTCCTGTACGGTCAGACACATCCATTACACAGTACATAGCAGGGACACATATATAAGATTATCTCTGCATAAGAACATTATTTTAATCACATCCAATTGTGAAAATTATTATTATACCAATATCTATTGATTAAAATCAACTTTGTTTGTGGGAAAACCCCTTTAATTTTAGCGATCACCGGTGGTCACATTGCTCATTCTGTCTTGACCACGACAAACCCTTTAATTTTTAAAGCTACTTACGATGCTACATAGGAAACATATTCCAATAAAGATGCCAATGCTGCCGACTGCCGTGAAGAAAGCGATGAGGATAATGCCGTAAGTTGGGAGTCCTGTAGATTCTATAAGGAAACAAACAAATATTTAATATTTGAAACTCTCTGTAGTTGTCAAATATTCCATTTTTTTTCCTTCAAAAGTCGACTTTCTACAAAACAATGAAAAAAAGAATTTCTCAAGGTCACAGCAGACGACTGCATGGTCTGACTACACAGGGTTTGTTTGTAGTCTGTTACCATGGAGACACGGAATGATGGCAGACTTTTCATTAGGACAATTTGCAAAGTTACTTTTTAAAACTTTTGTGCTAGATCTAAGTGAAGAATTACCATAACAAAGGGTGCGTAGATGTGAAAAATAAAAAGGCCCATATCTCTGGAACCATATGGCGGATAAAAAAAAAATAGCGATAAAACAGGTCACTTTTGACCCGGTGACAGGTCGTCTTTAAATGAATATATTTGGGCTCACCATAACTTTTGCAGAAACTTTTTGCCCCTTTTGCCTTCTGTAGCCTCTATGTTTGCAACGTCTAAAACCGGCTGCAGAATGAGTTATCTGAGAATCTGTCAGTGAACTTCTCAAGACAATCTTCTTTCTTCTGAGCTCCTCTCAGCTTATTTGTGACCCCAAGGAAGTTAAGCTGAACTTTCTGGTTATAAATTATCTATGAGGAGCGCAGAAGAATAAATATAAGGGCAGAGACACACTACCCGCATGAATCTCACATGACTCACCCAGAACAGCCCCTGCCTCTCTGGACATGTGTTTCTAAGCAGCTGATACTCTGCCATTCAGAGAGGCAGGGGCCGTTCTGGGTGAGTCATGTGAGACTCATGCGGGTATGTCACATGCATCTCGCATAGTGTGTGTCTGCCCCAAGGGTTACAAACTCCTCATTAGACTGAGCTCACTTATTGATCCTCAGTTCACTCATTCTGCAGGAAAACAAAGAGCCGGTAAAAGCTGAATGCTGCAAAATTGCTAATAAAATCCAGCTGCAAAAATTATGTCTATCCTTAAATACATACAATTAGGAACAAAACAGCACCTGAAGATGTCTATAATCTCTTAGTAATAAGCATGCATAAAATCTGCTTACCTGGTTCTGCTGGCTTAGTTGTAACTATTAATGGCCCTGTAATTGAAGAAGACACTCACTTAAAACAATAGATATGATCAAATACAAGAGAAAAATCATAAGATCGGGTCTATTGACTGAGTTTAGTGTAAATACAATGGTCGCCATATCAACATTGAATTACATATTATTTCATACAGATTCAGCACTGTATTGCGGTATTATGTGGGCACCATACGTTACTACAGGAGCATCTCCATGAATTAGAATGTCATCAAAAAGGTAATTTATTTCAATAATTCAATACATAAAGTGACACACATCTATTATATAGAGTCATTACACACAGAGGGATCTATTTCAAGGGTTTATTTCTGTTAATGTTGATGATTAATGAAAACCCAAAGGTGGTTATCTCAGAAAATTAAAGTAGGGAGGATGAAGGGTCTGAGAGATAAAATCTGACCTAAATAGGTATCAGAGGCTTCACCTTGTGTGGTTGTGAGAGTCACAACCACTATAAAAGCAGATCACGGCTGCTGCAGGCCCCAGTGTAGTGCACATAGAGTAGGGAGGATGAAGGGTCTGAGAGATAAAATATGACCTACATAGGTATCAGAGGCTTCACCTTGTGTGGTTGTGAGAGTCACAACCACTGTAAAAGCAGATCAGTCCCCAGCGTGGTGCATATAGAGTAGGGAGGATGAAGGGTTAAACACCACGCTGACGTATTCCACAGACATCAAAGGGTGAATATAATATTGATTTATTAGTCAACACGTTTCAGGTCGCCCTGACACATGGCAATATGATATTGATTTGTCCTGAGGAAGGGGCCAGGGAGCCCTGAAAAGCCTTGACTAATAAATCAATATTATATTCACCCTTTAAAGTCTCATGGAATCATGATGTCTCAGTGCGGTGTTTAACCCTTCACCCTCCCTCCTCTATATGCACCACGCTGGGGACTGCAGCAGCCGTGATCTGCTTGTATAGTGGTTGTGACTCTCACAACCACACAAGGTGAAGCCTCTGATCCCTATTTAGGTCATATTTTATCTCTCAGACCCTTCATCCTCCCTACTTTAATTTTCTGAGATAATAATGACCTTTGGGTTTTCATTAATCATCAACATTAACAGAAATAAACACATGAAATAGATCCCTCTGTGTGTAATGACTCTATATAATATATGGGTGTCACTTTATGTATTGAATTACTGAAATAAATGATCCTTTTGATGATATTCTAATTCATGGAGATGCTCCTGTACATGTTGCTCTCACCCTCCACAGGTCCAGGTTCTTTGCCGCTGCTACAGTCTCTGTGCTTTGGCCACATAACTGACATCACCGCTGCAGCCAGTCGCTGAGTTTAGTGGCAGAACCACTGAGCTGAGTGATCGTCTGCAGCGGTGATGAGCTCAATAGTTTGTGACATCAATGCTGCAGCTAAAGCAGAGATTGGGGCATCAGCGAGGAGCCGGCACTAGTTCTGGGAAGGGGTGAGTACTTTTTGTGTTTTTGTTTTTAGTTTTTTAAAAGTGGAAACCCCCCTTTTACCAGATTGTTCACCTTGAATTGGACGCAGAGGCTGCAGCGTGGAATAAAACGCTGTGTTTTTCATTTCACCTCTCCATTGTGCAATCAAAGTATTTGGCACTAATTGAGTCAAGCTTTGTTTAGGCAACCTGTCACAAGGTTTTTGGAACCTAATCTGAGAATAGCATAATATAGGACCCGAGATCCTGATTCCAGCGATGTGTCACTTACTGGACTGCTCAGTGTAGTTTTGATAAAATCACTGTTTAATCAGCTGGAGATTATCATTAGCAGTCTACTTGGCCTGCTGCCAGGTAGTCCGGCCTATTCACAGACTGCTAAATCTGCAACGGAGAAAACACTAATTTTATCAAAATGACAGCAAGCAGCTTAGTAAATGACACATCGCTGGAATCAGGGTCTCTATTTCTACATTATGCTGCTCTCAGATTGGATGACAAAAACCTGGTGACAGGTTCCCTTTAAATCCAAGTGGGTGTGATCAGATAGTACCCGCCCCAGTGACAACTATCTGATAACACCCACTAAAAGGTAACTCATTAGATGCCAAATACTTTGATTGCGGATAGATCCAGAATTAAGAGGCAAAATAAAAAAAAATACAAAAACAAAACGTTTCGTTCCACTCTGCAGCCAATATGACATGGTGCGTCCAGTCCAACATGGAACATTGGGTGAAATGTCCTTTAGTGACCGCAGATGATCTACAATGGAGATAATCAACCTATCGTCCCCATTGTGATAGGTGGGCGAGCTCTACCCCATATTGATATTGGGCATGAGGTTCTTACTTGATGGTGATGTCGGCACTGTTGCTCCTGCTAGAAAAAAATGAAAGAAAATTTACATGGAAAATATTAAACAGTATTGAAACTTTCATGTCATTGTTATGTTATGATCAGCGCTAACCAGACAGCGCCCCCCATGGTGCCCGGTAACAGTGCTACCATAAACAGTGCCAACCAGATAACGTCTGGGTAACACTGATTACAGAGGCATTCTCTTCTGATATTGTCTGGTTGACACTGATGATTTTGCACCTTTTTATGGGGTCATTCTCTCCTGGCACTGTTTATGGGGGCACTGTCTTATTAATATTGATGGGTTTGTACCTTTTTATGGCAGCATTCTCTCCTGGCACTGTTTATGGGGCACTGTCTTATTAATATTGATGGGTTTGTACCTTTTTATGGGGTCATTCTCTTCTGGCACTGTGTATGGGGGCACTGTCTTGTTGATATCGATGGGTTTGCACCTTTTTATGGGGTCATTCTCTTCTGGCACTGTTTATGGGGGCACTGTCTTGTTGATATCGATGGGTTTGCACCTTTTTATGGCGGCATTCTCTCCTGGCACTGTTTATAGGGGCACTGTTTTATTAATATTGATGGGTTTGCACCTTTTTATGGCGTCATTCTCTTCTGGCACTGTTTATAGGGGCACTGTCTTATTGATATTGATGGGTTTGCACCTTTTTATGGGGTCATTCTCTCCTGGCACTGTTTATGGGGCACTGTCTGGTTGACACTGATGGGTGTGCACCTTTTTATGGGGTCATTCTCTCCTGGCACTGTGTATGGGGCACTGTCTGGTTGACACTGATGGGTTTGCACCTTTTTATGGCGGCATTCTCTCCTGGCACTGTTTATGGGGGCACTGTCTGGTTGACACTGATGGGTTTGCACCTTTTTATGGGGACATTCTCTCCTGGCACTGTGTATGGGGGCACTGTCTTGTTGATATCGATGGGTTTGCACCTTTTTATGGGGTCATTCTCTTCTGGCACTGTTTATGGGGGCACTGTCTTGTTGATATCGATGGGTTTGCACCTTTTTATGGGGCATTCTCTTCTGGCACTGTTTATAGGGGCACTGTCTGGTTGACACTGATGGGTTTGCACCTTTTTATGGCGGCATTCTCTCCTGGCACTGTTTATGGGGGCACTGTCTTGTTGATATCGATGGGTTTGCACCTTTTTATGGGGTCATTCTCTTCTGGCACTGTTTATGGGGGCACTGTCTTGTTGATATCGATGGTTTGCACCTTTATATGGGGGCATTCTCTCCTGGCACTGTTTATGGGGGCACTGTCTGGTTGACACTGATGGGTTTGCACCTTTTTATGGGGTCATTCTCTTCTGGCACTGTTTATGGGGGCACTGTCTGGTTGACACTGATGGGTTTGCACCTTTTTATGGCGGCATTCTCTCCTGGCACTTGTTATGGGGGCACTTTCTGGTTGACACTGATGGGTTTGCACCTTTTTATGGGGGCATTCTCTCCTGGCACTGTTTATGGGGGCACTGTCTGGTTGACACTGATGGGTTTGCACCTTTTTATGGGGACATTCTTTTCTGGCACTGTTTATGGGGGCACTGTATTATTGATATTGATGGGTTTGCACCTTTTTATGGGGTCATTCTCTCCTGGCACTGTTTATGGGGGCACTGTCTGGTTGACACTGATGGGTTTGCACCTTTTTATGGGGGCATTCTCTCCTGGCACTGTTTATGGGGGCACTGTCTGGTTGATATCGATGGGTTTGCACCTTTTTATGGGGTCATTCTCTTCTGGCACTGTTTATGGGGGCACTGTCTGGTTGACACTTATGATTTTGCACCTTTTTATGGGGTCATTCTCTTCTGACACTGTTATATGGGGCACTGTCTGGTTGACACTGATGGGTGTGCACCTTTTTATGGGGTCATTCTCTTCTGACACTGTTTATGGGGGCACTGTCTGGTTGACACTGATGGGTGTGCACCTTTTTATGGGGTCATTCTCTTCTGACACTGTTTATGGGGGCACTGTCTGGTTGACACTGATGGGTTTGCACCTTTTTATGGGGGCATTCTCTTCTGGCACTGTTTATGGGGCACTGTCTGGTTGACACTGATGGGTTTGCACCTTTTTATGGGTCTTTCTCTCCTGGCACTGTTTATGGGGGCACTGTCTGGTTGACACTGATGGGTTTGCACCTTTTTATGGGGTCATTCTTTCCTGGCACTGTTTATGGGGGCACTGTCTGGTTGACACTGATGGGTTTGCACCTTTTTATGGGGCATTCTCTTCTGGCACTGTTTATGGGGGCACTGTCTGGTTGACACTGATGGGTTTGCACCTTTTTATGGGGTCATTCTCTCCTGGCACTGTTTATGGGGGCACTGTCTTATTGATATTGATGGGTTTGCACCTTTTTATGGCAGCATTCTCTCCTGGCACTGTTTATGGGGGCACTGTCTTATTGATATTGATGGGTTTGCACCTTTTTATGGCAGCATTCTCTCCTGGCACTGTTTATGTGGGCACTGCCTCATTGATATTGATGGGTTTGCACCTTTTTATGGTAGCATTCTCTTCTGGCACTGTTTATGGGGGCACTGTCTGGTTGACACTGATGGGTTTGCACCTTTTTATGGGGGCATTCTCTCCTGGCACTGTTTATGGGGGCACTGTCTGGTTGACACTGATGGGTTTGCACCTTTTTATGTCGGCATTCTCTCCTGGCACTGTTTATGGGGGCACTGTCTGGTTGACACTGATGGGTTTGCACCTTTTATGGGGTCATTCTCTCCTGGCACTGTTTATGGGGGCACTGTCTGGTTGACACTGATGATTTTGCACCTTTTTATGGCAGCATTCTCTCCTGGCACTGTTTATGTGGGCACTGTCTTGTTGATATCGATGGGTTTGCACCTTTTTATGGGGTCATTCTCTCCTGGCACTGTTTATGGGGGCACTGTCTGGTTGACACTGATGGGTTTGCACCTTTTATGGGGTCATTCTCTCCTGGCACTGTTTATGGGGGCACTGTCTGGTTGATATCGATGGGTTTGCACCTTTTTATGGGGTCATTCTCTTCTGGCACTGTTTATGGGGGCACTGTCTGGTTGACACTGATGGGTTTGCACCTTTTTATGGGGACATTCTCTTCTGGCACTGTTTATGGGGGCACTGTCTGGTTGACACTGATGGGTTTGCACCTTTTTATGGGGTCATTCTCTCCTGGCACTGTTTATGGGGGCACTGTCTGGTTGACACTGATGGGTTTGCACCTTTTTATGGGTCATTCTCTCCTGGCACTTGTTATGGGGGCACTGTCTGGTTGACACTGATGGGTTTGCACCTTTTTATGAGGGCATTCTCTCCTGGCACTTGTTATGGGGGCACTGTCTGGTTGATATCGATGGGTTTGCACCTTTTTATGGGGTCATTCTCTTCTGGCACTGTTTATGGGGCACTGTCTGGTTGACACTGATGGGTTTGCACCTTTTTATGGGGACATTCTCTTTTGGCACTGTTTATGGGGGCACTGTCTGGTTGACACTGATTATAGATGCATTCACTTCCAGTAGATTGGAGGACATTTTCATGGTGACAAGTTACCTTTAACAGGAAATAGATAGCATTGGGGTAGAGGAGTGAAAGACAGATTTATGGGTTTGAGATGTCCCGATTTGGTAACATTGATACCTTTAATCCAAAATTGTGCAAAAGAATCCACAGTGGACAATCCCTTTAAGCAGTGACCTATAACCAGACCTCTGACTTCTCTCTCACCCTAATCTTAGTGTTATAAGTAATAGGAGATCTCTAGTGATAATTTTTCTTCCCTTGCCCTAACTTAAAGAAATCCTGACTCACGTCTAGTGAATGTTCCTTTTTTTCATTCCAAATCACGCCCTGAACGATGAATTCAGAGACAGGTCTGTGCATGAAGGCAACATCTGCAGCTTCTTAGATTTATAGAATAAAGGGATGACTATCACCCACATTTAATAGACTATCGAACTGTTAGTAGCCCCCTATTCAGGACACCTATGAGTCTGAGCAGAAAAAGACTACAAAGATCTTCTCTTACAGTGGAGGACTTAGCTCTACACAGAAAACCCAATGATTTCACTTGGCATTATGTAATGCCTCATCTCACCTGCGGAGGCAGTGGAGGGAAATTGAGCAGGTGATTCTGGCTTTCCCCACTGATCGCTGGAGGTCTCAATATCAGGACAACCTGTGATCAGCTTATTTGGCAGAGAACATTCTAAGAAGTAGGTATAGCAAGAAGGAAAATACTCCTTCAGTGTAATTTCATAGTCATTGATAGGATCGTCCATCTGAACCAAGTCATATAAAACATGTGAAAGCCAAGTGTGATGGCACATACACGCAACACTACCGATCTGGGGTCACACAGGGGTTGTGCATTTATGCCATCTCCAAATTTGGGACCGTTTTCTTAAAGTTTGTGATGTTCCTTGCAATATAGAAACTCTAAACACTGCGCCATTTTTCTGGTATTTCCAGCTGAGGCTCTAAAAAAAGCCTCCCGCACAGATGTGAGTGTAGCGTAAATGGAGAATTAATTTCATGTTAAATCTATATCCATTGTTTTAATCATTATAGTTTTGTGATAAATGTATTTATAGCGATCTTTGAACACCCTCTACCCTTTTCTTCTATTAGAACACAGCCCAAAAGATCGCCCATTGATTTCAATAAGAGATGTGTAATGCCTTATATCTCCTGCGGGGAGCTGCAGGGAAATCCTTATGAATTGTAAGAGAAGGAAATCTACACTCTTTTAGTTTCATCATTATAGTTTTGTGATAAAAGTATTTATAGGGATCTTTGGACACCCTCTACCCTTTTCCCATATTAGAACGCAGCCCAAAGATGACCCATTCATATTAATAAGAGATGTGTAATGCATTATTTCTCCTGCGGGGGAGCTGTAGGGAAATCCATATAAATTGTAAGTGAATTTCATTGTAAATCAATACTCCATTGTTTTAATCATTATAGTTTTGTGATAAATGCATTTATAGGGATCTTTGGACACCCCCTGCTATTTTCCCTTATTAGAACGGATTGATCACATTGGTCCCAACACTCAGACCTCATGTCGTGAGCTGACAGCTCAATACTGGACATCCCCTCTAATAGAAAATATGAGTGGAATATGTCCAATGACTTATGTGTGTAAATAATTCTTAATTATCTAATGACTGACCTGTACCAGGAGTAGTAGAGACTGTTGTGCCTGGAAAATAAAGAAAAAAGAGGATTAATGGGGCGTCTGATTGATAAAATCCACTGGGAATATGGAGATAATAAAGAGCCGTCCATCATTCAGGATCCGCGTCTATTATTTGGAGCAACTTAGAGGATCGGGAACATCCGATCATTACACAGACGCCCACTTATTTCAATAAGAGATGTGTAATGCCTTATTTCTCCTGCGGGGGAGCTGCAGGGAAATCCTTATGATTTGTAAGTGAAAAGAAATCTACACTCTTTTGTTTTCATCATTATAGTTTGTAATAAATGTATTTATAGGGGTCTTTGTACACCCTCTACAGTTTTCCCCTAATAGAACGCAGCCCAAAGATGACCCATTGATATTAATAAAGTATATGTAATGCATTATTTCTCCTGCGGGGGAGCTGCAGGGAAATCCTTATGAATTTTAAGTGAATTTCATGGTAAATCTATACTCCATTGTTTTAATCATTATAGTTTAGTGATAAATGCATTTATAGGGATCTTTTGACACCCCCTGCTATTTTCCCTTTTTAGAACGGATCGGTCACACGGATTCCAAAATTAAGACGTCTGTTGGGAGCTGACAGCTCAATACTGGACATCCCCTTTAGCAGAAAATATGAGTGGAATTAATGGGGCGTCTGAATGATAAAATCCACTGGGAATATGGAGATAATAAAGACCCGTCCCTCAATCAGGATCCTCATCTATTATTTAGAGCATTCTAGAGGATGGGCACATCCGATCATTACATAGATGGTCCATTTATATCAATAAGAGATGTGTAATGCCTTATTTCTCCTGCGGGGGAGTTGCAGGGAAATCCATGTGAATTGTAAGTGAATTTCATGGTAAATCTATACTCCATTGTATTAATCATTATAGTTTTTTGATCAGTGTACTTAAATGTAGTAATTTTTAATAAATGCTGTTATATGGGTTGTCATCTTTGGCCCCTCTAGCCTTTTCCCTATTAGAATGGATTGGTTACATGTGTCCAAACACTCAGACCTCTGTCATGAGCCGATAGCTCAATACTGGACATCAATACTGAAAATCTGAGTGGAATATGTCCAATGACTTATGTGTGTAAATAATTCTTAATTATCTAATAACTGACCTGTACCAGGAGTAGTAGAGACTGTTGTGCCTGGAAAATAATGATAAGAGAGGATTAATGGGGCGTCTGATTGATAAAATCCACTGGGAATATGGAGATGATAAAGACCCGTCCATCATTCAGGATCCTCATCTATTATTAAAAGCAATTAGAGGATCGGGCACATTGATCATTACACAGACACCCATTGATTTCAATAAGAGATGTGTAATGCCTTAATTCTCCTGCGGGGGAGCTGTTAGAAAAAATCGATTTAAATTGTAATTGAGTTCTTGGTAAAATCTGTACTCCATATTGTATTTAATCATTATATTTTTGTGATTAAATACATTTATAAGGAAATTCATCATTAGACCGCCCCCTAACCTTTTTCCCTATTAGAACGGATAAATCACACAAGTCCCAACACTCAGACCTCTCTAGTGAGCTGACAGCTCAATACTGGACATCCCCTTTAATAGAAAATATGAGTGGAATATGTCCAATGACTTATGTGTGTAAATAATTCTTAATCATCTAATAACTGACCTGTACCAGGAGTAGTAGAGACTGTTGTGCCTGGAAAATAATGAAAAGAGAGGATTAATGGGGCGTCTGATTGATAAATCCACTGGGAACATGGAGATAATAAGAGCCGTTCATCATTCAGGATCTTCATCTATTATTTGGAGCAACTTAGAGAATCAGGCACATCCGATCATTACACAGACGCCCATTGATTTCAATAAGAGATTTGTAATACCTTATTTCTCCTGCGGGGGAGCTGCAGGAAATCCTTATGAATTGTAAGTGAAAGGAAATCTAAACTCTTTTGTTTTAATCATTATATTTTGTGATAAATGTATTTATAGGGGTCTTCGTACACCCTCTACCCTTTTCCCCTATTAGAACGCAGCCCAAAGATGATTCATTGATATTAATAAGAGCTGTGTAATGCCTTATTTCTCCTGCGGGGAGCTGCAAAGAAATCCATGTGAATTGTAAGTGAATTTCATGGTAAATCTATACTCCATTGTTTTAATCATTATAGTTTTGTGATTAATGCATTTATAGGGATCTTTGGACACCCCCTGCTATTTTCCCTTATTAGAACAGATCGGTCACACAGATTCCAAAATTAAGACGTCTGTTGTGAGCTGACAGCTCAATACTGGACATCCCCTTTAATAGAAAATATGAGTGGAATATGTCCAATGACTTATGTGGGTAAATAATTCTTAATTATCTAATTACTGACCTGCACCAGGACTAGTAGAGACTGTTGTGCCTGGAAAATAAAGAAAAGGGAGGATCAATGGGGCGTCTGATTGATAAAATCCACTGGGAACATGGAGATACTAAAGAGCCATTCATCATTCAGGATCCGCGTCTATTATTAAAAGCAACTTAGAGGATCGGGCACATCGATCATTACACAGATGGCCCATTGATATTAATAAGAGATGTGTAATGCCTTATGTCTCCTGCAGGGGAGCTGTAGGAAAATCATTTAAATTGTAATTGAGTTCATGCTAAATCTATACTCCATTGTATTAATCATTATATTTTTGTGATAAATACATTTATAGGGAAAAATCATCTTTGGACCGCCCCTAGCCTTTTTCCTTATTAGAACAGATAGATCACACAAGTCCCAACACTCAGACCTCTGCCATGAGCTGATAGCTCAATACTGGACATCCTCTTTAATAGAAAATATGAGTGGAATATGTCCAATGACTTATGTGTGTAAGTAATTCTTAATTATCTAATGACTGACCTGTACCAGGAGTAGTAGAGACTGTTGTGCCTGGAAATTAAAGAAAAAAGAGGATTAATGAGGCGTCTGATTTATAAAAATCCACTGGGAACATGGAGATAATAAAGAGCCGTCCATCATTCAGGATCCTCATCTATTATTTGGAGCAACTTAGAGGATCGGGAACATCAGATCATTACACAGACGCCGACTGATTTCAATAAGAGATGTGTAATGCCTTATTTCTCCTGCGGGGGAGCAGCAGGGAAATCCTTATGAATTATAAGTGACGGGAAATCTACACTTTTTTGTTTTTATCATTATCATTTGTAATTAATGTATTTATAGGGTTCTTTGGACACCCACTTCACTTTTTCCCTATTAGAACGCAGCCCAAAGATGACCCATTGATATTAATAAGAGATGTGTAATGCCTTATTTCTCCTGCGGGGGAGCTGCAGAGAAATCCATATGAATTGTAAGTGAATTTCACGGTAAATCTATACTCCATTGTATTAATCATTGTCATCTTTGGCCTCTCTAGCCTTTTCCCCTATTAAAATGGATTGGTTACATGTGTCCAAACACTCAGACCTCTGTCATGGGCTGACAGCTCAATACTGGACATCTCCTTTAATAGAAAATGTGAGTGGAATATGTCCAATGACTTATGTGTGTAAATAATTCTAAATTATATAATGACTGACCTGTACCAGGAGTAGTAGAGACTGTTGTGCCTGGAAAATAATGATAAGAGAGGATTAATGGGGCGCCTGAATGATAAAATCCACTGGGAACATGGAGATAATAAAGAGCCGTCCATCATTCAGGATCCTCATCTATTATTTGGAGCAACTTAGAGGATCAGGAACATCCGATCATTACACAGACGCCCATTGATTTCGATAAGAGCTGTGTAATGCCTTATTTCTCCTGCGGGGGAGCTGTAGAGAAATCCATGTGAATTGTAATTGAGTTCATGGTAAATCTATACTCCATTGTATTAATCATTATATGTTTGTGATAAATACATTTATAGGGAAATTCATCTTTGGACCCCCCTAGCCTTTTTTCTATTAGAATGGATAGATCACACGAATCCCACACTCAGACCTGTACCGTTAGCTGACAGCTCAATAATGGACATCCCCTTTAATAGAAAATATGAGTGGAATATGTCCAATGACTTATGTGCAGCAAATATCTCTAAATTATCTAATAACTGACCTGTACCAGGAGTAGTAGAGACTGTTGTGCCTGGAAAATAAAGAGAAAGAGAGAATTAATGAGGCGTCTGATTTATAAAATCCACTGGGAATATGGAGATAATAATGAGCCGTCCATCACTCAGGATCCTCATTTATTATTTAGAGCATTCTAGAGGATCAGGCACATCCGATCATTATACAGATGGTCCGTTTATATCAATAAGAGATGTGTAATGCCTTATTTCTCCTGCGGGGAGCTGCAGAGAAATCCATATGAATTGTAAGTGAATTTCATGGTAAATCTATACTCCATTGTTTTAATCATTGTCATCTTTGGCCCCTCTAGCCTTTTTCCCTATTAAAATGGATTGGTTACATGTGTCCAAACACTCAGACCTCTGTCATGAGCTGACAGCTCAATACTGGACATCCCCTTTAATAGAAAATTTGAGTGGAATATGTCCAATGACTTATGTGTGTAAATAATTCTTAATAATCTAATAGCTGACCTGTACCAGGAGTAGTAGACACTGTTGTGCCTGGAAAATAATGATAAGAGAGGATTAATGGGGCGTCTCATTGATAAAATCCACTGGGAATATGGAGATAATAAAGAGCCGTCCCTCATTCAGGATCCTCATCTATTATTAAAAGCAACTTAGAGGATCAGGCACATCCGATCATTACACAGACGGCTAATTGATTTCAATAAGAGATGTGTAATGCCTTATTTCTCCTGCGGAGGAGCTGTAGGGAAATCCTTATAAATTGTAAGTGACGGGAAATCTACACTCTTTTGTTTTTATCATGATATTTTGTGATAAATGTATTTATAGGGTTCTTTGTACACCCTCTACACTTTTCCCCTATTAGAACGCAGCCCACAGTTGATTCATTGATATTAATAAGAGATGTGTAATGCCTTATTTCTCCTGCGGGGGAGCTGCTGGGAAATCCTTATGAATTGTAAGTGAATTTCATGGTAAATCTATACTCCATTGTTATAATCATTAAAGTTTTGTGATAAATGCATTTATTGGGATCCTTGGACACCCCCTGCTATTTTCCCTTTTTAGAACGGATCGGTCACACAGATTCTAAAATTAAGACATCTATTGTGAGCTGACAGCTCAATACGCAACATCCCCTTTAATAGAAAATATGAGTGGAATATGTCCAATGACTTATGTGTGTAAATAATTCTTAATTATCTAATAACTGACCAGTACCAGGAGTAGTAGAGACTGTTGTGCCTGGAAAATAAAGAAAAGATAGGATTAATGGGGCGTTGGATTTATAAAATCCAAAGGGAACATGGAGATAATAAAGAGCCGTCCATCATTCAGGATCCTCATCTATTAGTAAATGCAACTTAGAGGATCGGGCACATCCGATCATTACACAGATGCCCATTGATTTAAATAAGAGATGTGTAATGCCTTATTTCTCCTGCGGGGGAGCTGCAGAGAAATCCATGTAAATTTTAATTGAGTTCATGGTAAATCATACTCCATTGTATTAATCATTATTTTTTTGTGATAAATACATTTATAATGATAGTCATCTTTGGACCCCCCCCTAGCCTTTTTCCCTATTAGAACAGATAGATCACATGAATCCCACACTCAGACCTCTGTCGTGAGCTGACAACTCAATACTGGACATTGCCTTTAATAGAAAATACGAGTGGAATATGTCCAATGACTTATGTGTGTAAATAATTCTTAATCATCTAATAACTGACCTGTACCAGGAGTAGTAGAGACTGTTGTGCCTGGAAAATAAAGAGAAAGAGAGGATTAATGGGGCGTCTGATTGATAAAATCCACTGGGAACATGGAGATAATAAAGAGCCGTTCATCATTCAGGATCCTCATCTATTATTAAAAGCAACGTAGATGATCGGGAACATCAGATCATTACACAGACGCCAATTGATTTCAATAAGAGATGTGTAATGCCTTATTTCTCCTGCGGGGGAGCTGTAGGAAAATCCTTATGAAATGTAAGTGAAGTGACATCTGCACTCTTTTGTTTTCACTATTATAGTTTGTAATAAATGTATTTCTAAGGGTCTTTGTACACCCCCTACACTTTTCCCCTATTAGAACGCAGCCCAAACATGACCCATTGATATTAATAAAATTTGCGTAATACATTATTTCTCCTGCGGGGGAGCTGCAGGGAGATCCTCATGAATTGCAAGTGAATTTCATGGTAAATCTTTATATACATTGTTTTAATCATTAAAGTTTTGTGATAAATTCATTTATAGGGATCTTTGGACACCCCCTACTATTTTCCCTTATTAGAACGGATCGGTCCAACAGATTCCAAAATTAATACATCTGTCGTGAGCTGACAGCTCAATACTCAACATCCCCTTTAATAGAAAATATGAGTGGAATATGTCCAATGACTTATGAGTGTAAATAATTCTTAATTATCTAATAACTGACCTGTACCAGGAGTAGTAGAGACTGTTGTGCCTGGAAAATAAAGAAAAGATAGGATTAATGGGGCGTTGGATTTATAAAATCCAAAGGGAACATGGAGATAATAAAGAGCCGTCCATCATTCAGGATCCTCATCTATTAGTAAATGCAACTTAGAGGATCGGGCACATCCGATCATCACACAGACACCCATTGATATTAATAAGAGATGTGTAATGCCTTATTTCTCCTGCGGGGGAGCTGCAGAGAAATCCATATGAATTGTAAGTGAATTTCATGGTAAATCTATACTCCATTGTATTAATCATTATATGTTTGTGATAAATACATTTATAGGGAAAGTCATCTTTGGACCCCCCTAGCCTTTGTCCCTATTAGAACGGATAGATCACACAAGTCCCAACACTTAGACCTCTGTCGTGAGATGATAGCTCAATACTGAACATCTCCTTTAATAGAAAATATGAGTGGAATATGTCCAATGACTTATGTGTGTAAATATCTCTAAATGATCTTATAACTGACCTGTACCAAGAGTAGTAGAGACTGTTGTGCCTGGAAAATAATGATAAGAGAGGATTAATGAGGCGTCTGATTTATAGAATCCACTGGGAACATGGAGATATAAAGAGCCGTCCATCATTCAGGATCCTCATTTATTATTTAGAGCATTCTAGAGGATGGGCACATCCGATCATTACACGGACGGTCAATTTATATCAATAAGAGATGTGTAATGTATTATTTCTCCTGCGGGGGAGCTGCAGGGAAATCCATGTACGGTAAATCGTAAATGAATTTCATGGTAAATCTTACTCCATTGTTTTAATCATTATAGTTTTGAGATCAATGCATTTATAGTTCTCTTTGGACCCCCCGTAGCCTTTTTCCCTATTAGGATGGATCGATTACACCGATCCCAACACTCAGACCTCTGTTGTGACCTGACAGCTCAATACTGGACATCCCCTTTAATAGAAAATATGAGTGGAATATGTCCAATGACTTATGTGTGTAAATAATTCTTAATTATCTAATTACTGACCTGTACCAGGAGGAGTAGAGACTGTTGTGCCTATAATATAGAGAAAGAGAATAAAGAGAAAGAGAAGTTTAATGAGGCGTCTGATTTATAAAATCCACTGGGAACATGGAGATAATAAAGAGCCGTCCATCATTCAGGATCCTCATCTATTATTAAATGCATTCTAGAGGATGGGCACATCCGATCATTACATAGATGGTCCATTTATATCAATAAGAGATGTGTTATGCCTTATTTCTCCTGCGGGGGAGCTGTAGGAAAATCCATATAAATTGTAAGTGAATTTCATGGTAAATCTATACTCCATTGTATTAATCATTATAGTTTTTTCATCAGTGTATTTAAAGTTATAGTTTTGTGATAAATGTTGTTATAGAGATTGTCATCTTTGGCCCCTCTAGCCTTTTCCCCTATTAGAATGGATCGGTTACATGTGTCCAAACACTCAGACCTCTGTCGTGAGCCGATAGCTCAATACTGGACATCCCCTTTTATAGAAAATATGAGTGGAATATGTCCAATGACTTATGTGTGTAAATAATTCTTAATTATCTAATAACTGACCTGTACCAGGAGTAGTAGAGACTGTTGTGCCTGGAAAATAATGATAAGAGAGGATTAATGGGGCGTCTGAATGATAAAATCCACTGGGAACATGAAAATAATAAAGGGCCGTCCATCATTCAGGATCCTCATCTATTATTAAAAGCAACCTAGAGGTTCGGGCACCTCCAATCATTACACAGACGCTTATTGATTTCAATAACAGATGTGTAATGCCTTATTTCTCCTGCGGGGAGCTGCAGGGAAATCCTTATGCATTGTAAGTGAATTTCATGGTAAATCTATATCCATTGTTTTAATCATTATAGTTTTGTGATAAATGCATTTATAGGGATCTTTGGACAACCCCTGCTATTTTCTCTTATTAGTACGGATCGGTCACACGGATTCCAAAATTAAGACGTCTGTTGGGAGCTGACAGCTCAATACTGGACATCCCCTTTAACAGTAAATATGAGTGGAATATGTCCAATGACTTATGTGTGTAAATAATTCTTAATTATATAATGACTGACCTGTACCAGGAATAGTAGAGACTGTTGTGCCTGGAAAATAATGATAAGAAAGGATTAATGGGGCGTCTGATTGATAAAATCCTCTGGAACATGGAGATAATAAAGAGCCGTCCCTCATTCAGGATCTTCATCTATTATTAAATGCAACTTAGAGGATCGAACACATCCGATCATTACACAGACGCCCATTGATTTTAATAAGAGATGTGTAATGCCTTATTTCTCCTGCGGGGAGCTGTAGGAACATAGATTTAAATTGTAATTGAGTTCATGGTAAATCTATACTCCATTGTATTAATCATTATATTTTTGTGATAAATACATTTATAGGGAAAGTTATCTTTGGACCGCCAAGCAGGCGTCACAGAGGGGTACTGCACCCGTAAAAGAGGTGCAGATGCTCCAGCTGCAGGTGCACCCTAGGATGGTGGGTGGTACCCTATTCCAACACTCCCACACTAGTTTACATGGTGGGAAGTTACCCAGGAGGAAATAAAAGCACCTCTAGGGGGAACAAGAGTCTGGAGAAGGAGAAGGTCAGAGTCTCTCGGCTGAGGGACCGGGAGGGATGGAAGAGAGAGAAAGAAACTAAGGAAAAAGAAAGGAACTACTCCAGGAGAGAGAGAAACCAGTTTGGGAAAAGGGGCCGTCGGCAGGGTCTCCCAGACAGTTTACCGGATACCGGAACCCGCACCTGTGGGATACTTTAGACCACAGAGAATCCGGAGTCCTGTGGAGTCTACAATTCTCCCAGGCACCTGAGCAGACCGAAAGAGGGTACCAGGCACCGCCAAAGGAACGAGGGGCCAGCCAGCAGAGGGTTACCGACGACAGCAAGGGTGAGAGAAAGAAGGAGGTCAGGCTTATTTCAAGTCGTCAGGCATCACAACTTAACTGGAGAGCAGGAAAGAACAGACGGGGTCTGAGCACGGAAGCACACACTGAGGGTCCCACCATACCACCTAGGATCTGTCTGCAGTCACCCGTTAAGCTACCTGTCCTTATACCATCAGGAGTGCTGAACAGTAATTTTGTATGCGACCAATGGAAATGAAAGTAACGTACCCGGAGAAAAGTGAATCTGTGTCTGCTGCATCTTCTTTTGCATGAACTTATTCGCTATACAGGAACACTGCCCCCGAGGTCCAGTCCTACCTGTGGAGGACTTCCAACAACTTGCCGCAGTACCTCCGGCAGACTGTGCCGGCACTGGTGAGACATCACCAGAAACTACAGGTGGCGTCACGATGAACTGTATATAGCATCCCTTGTGAATAACTCCCTTTTTGAAAGAATAGTCCCCCAGGACACGGGATCAGGCGCGGCCACCACTCCCCGTGACAACAGGAGCGGGCTCGACAGCTCCTGCGGCTCGACATAATGCCCATTGATTTCAATAAGAGCTGTGTAATGCCTTATTTCTCCTGCGGGGGAGCTGCAGGGAAATCCATGTAAATTGTAAGTGAATTTTATGGTAAATCTATACTCCATTGTATTAATCATTATAGTTTTTGCATCAGTGCACTTAAAGTTATAGTTTTGTGATAAATGCTGTTATAGGGGTTGTCATCTTTGGCCCCTCTAGCCTTTTTCCCTATTAGAATGGATGGGTTACATGTGTCCAAACACTCAGACCTCTGTCGTGATCTGACAGCTCAATACTGGACATCCCCTTTAATAGAAAATATGAGTGGAATATGTCCAGTGTCTTATGTGTAAATAATTCTTAATATCTAAAAACTGACCTGTACCAGGAGTAGTAGAGACTGTTGTGCCTGAAAAACAATGATAAGAGAGGATTAATGAGGCGTCTGATTGATAAAATCCACTGGGAATTTGGAGATAATAAAGAGCCGTCCATCATTCAGGATCCTCATCTATTATTAAAAGCAACTTAGAGGATTGGGCACAACTATTCATTACACAGTCACCCATTGATATTAATAAGAGATGTGTAATGCCTTATTTCTCCTGCGGGGGAGCTGTAGGAACATAGATTTAAATTGTAATTGAGTTTATGGTAAATCTATACTCCATTGTATTAATCATTATATTTTTGTGATAAATGTGGCGCCCCGCAACGAGTGCGTCACAGGAGTGTATTGCATCCCAGAGTGCAGATGTAATATTCTCTGATTAAGCAATGATATGGTTAAAACTCAGAGCTCCATACCCTACATGCACATCAGCATAGAGGGCCAATAAGGTCCTGGTGGGCGGAGTGTAGGAGTAGTGTGTTAGAGGAAAAAGTAGGAGAAAGAGGAAGAAGAAGGAAGTGGTCGGGAGGAACGTAGGAGAGGGGGCCCTGCACCGTCCCGTGCAGCCCCCCTAGACCACCTACCGGTTGGTGCCATTACCTGGTGCCTCAACAACCGGACTCTGGGCGAACATCTACGGGTCAAAATACACCCCGCCCATCTATAACCGGATCACTGGTTCCAAAGCTAGCAAGTCGTTTATCACTGCTGTGCAAACCAGGAGTGGAGGGATCGCTCTACAGGAGTATCCCACCACGCCGCAAACAGAGCCATCTTGCCAGCGGAGTACCCACCAAAAGGACCCAGGCTCCCCTCACACCGGACTGTACACACCGGCAGGGAAATTTAAGTAGTCCCTTGTACTCCGATCTTGGCACACAAAGGCACATCGGCAAATCACCTAGAATAAGTTAGAACGGAGGAACACCGCGGAGCTCTGAGAAACCCGGTCATTGCCAAAGTCCACGCAGTCCGTTACTCGTTACCTGTATACCATGTATCACCTGCTGGTTACAGTAAAAGACCCGTTGCAGAGACTATTGGTGTCCGTGTTTCTTAAGAACTGACTCACTCCGCATGCAGAAAGTAACTGATCTGCCTCACAACATCTTGTGCAGCTCCTGCTCCGGGGACTCCTGGCTCGTCCTGTGGGGAGCGTCCCATCTTGCTGCATCACATCCCCCGGAGGCCCAAGCAGCGCCGGTGAAATCACCAGAACTCCCGCAGGTGGCGTCACGACAAGAATTAACCCCTTATCTGTTCGGCCAACTTTATTGATCTGGAGACCGGGCCCACACAGCCTCGGGCGCGGTAACATGGGAGCAGCAACAGCCCGAGACGTGCACACCCCGGCTACGGTGAGTCATAAATACATTCATAGGGAAGTCATCTTTGGACCGCCTTTAGCCTTTTTCCCTATTAGAACAGATAGATCACACAAGTGCCAACACTCAGACCTTTGCCGTGAGCTGATAGCTCAATACTGACATCCCCTTTAATAGAAAATATGAGTGGAATATGTCCAATGACTTATGTGTGTAAATAATTCTTAATTATCTAATAACTGACCTGTACCAGGAGTAGTAGAGACTGTTGTGCCTGGAAAATAAAGAAAAGAGAGGATTAATGAGGCGTCTGATTTATAAAAATCCACTGGGAATATGGAGATAATAAGGAGCCGTCCATCATTCAGGATCCTCGTCTATTATTAAAAGCAACTTAAAGGATTGGGCACATCCGATTATTACACAGACGCCTATTGATTTCAATAAGAGATGTGTAATGCCTTATTTCTCTGCGGGGAGCTGCAGGGAATCGTATGAATTGTAAGAAGGGAAATCTATACTCTTTTGTTTTCATCATTATAGTTTGTAATAAATGTATTCATGGGTATTTGTACACCTCTACACTTTCCTTTATTAGAACGCGCCGAAAGATGACCATTGATATTTTATAAAGATGTGTAAAAACCTACTTCTCCTGCGGGGGAGCTGCTGGAAATCCTTTGATTGTAAGTGAATTCTGAAATCTATACTCCATTGTTTTAATCATTATAGTTGTGATAAATGCATTATAGGATCCTTGACAACCCCTGCTAATTTTCCCTTATTAGAACAATCGTCCACGGATTCCAAAATTAAGACATCTATGTGAGCTACACCTCAATACTGGACATCACCTTTAACAGAAAATATGATGGAATATGTCCAATGATTTATGTGTGTAAATAATTCTTAATTATCTAATAACTGACCTGTACCAGGAGTAGTAGAGACTGTTGTGCCTGGAAAATAAAGAGAAAGAGAGAATTAATGAGGTGTCTGATTTATAAAATCCACTGGGAACATGGAGATAATAAAGAGCCATCCATCATTCAGGATCCTCATCTATTATTTAGAGCATTCTAGAGGATGGGCACATCCGATCATTACACAGATGGTCCGTTTATATCAATAAGAGATGTGTAATGCCTTATTTCTCCTGCGGGGGAGCTGTAGTGAAATCCATATGAATTGCAAGTGAATTTCATGGTAAATCTATACTCCATTGTATTAATCATTATAGTTTTTTCATCAGTGTACTTAAATGTAATAATTTTGTAATAAATGCTGTTATAGGGATTGTCATCTTTGGCCCCTCTAGCCTTTTCCACTATAAAAATGGATCGGTTACATGTGTCCAAACACTCAGACCTCTGTCATGAGCCGATAGCTCAATACTGGACATCCCCTTTAATAGAAAATATGAGTGGAATATGTCCAATGACTTATGTGTGTAAGTAATTCTTAATTATCTAATAACTGACCTGTACCAGGAGTAGTAGAGACTGTTGTGCCTGGAAAATAAAGAAAAAAGAGGATTAATGGGGCGTCTGATTGATAAAATCCACTGGGAACATGGAGATAATAAAGAGCCGTCCATCATTCAGGATCCTCATCTATTATTTGGAGCAACTTAGGGGATCGGGAACATCCGATCATTACACAGACGCCCACTTATTTCAATAAGAGATGTGTAATGCCTTATTTCTCCTGCGGGGGAGCTGCAGGGAAATCCTTATGAATTGTAGGTGAATTTCATGGTAAATCTATACTCCATTGTTTTAATCATTATAGTTTTGTGATAAATACATTTATAGGGATCTTTGGACACCCCCTGCTATTTTCCCTTATTAGAACGGATCGGTCACACAGATTCCAAAATTAAGACGTCTGTTGTGAGCTGACAGCTCAATACTCAACATCCCCTTTAATAGAAAATATGAGTGGAATATGTCCAATGACTTATGTGTGTAAATAATTCTAAATTATATAATAACTGACCTGTTCCAGGAGTAGTAGAGACTGTTGTGCCTGGAAAATAATGATAAGAGAGAATTAATGGGGCGTCTGATTGATAAAATCCACTGGGAACATGGAGATAATAAAGAGCCGTCCCTCATTCAGGATCCTCATCTATTATTTGGAGCAACTTAGAGGATCGGGCACATCCGATCATTACACAGATGCCTAAGAGATGTGTAATGCCTTATTTTTCCTGTGGGGGAGCTGCAGGGAAATCCATGTGAGTTGTAATTGAGTTCATGGTAAATCTATACTCCATTGTATTAATCATTATATATTTGTGATAAATACATTTATCAGGAGGAACATAATATGGCAGAGGCCGGACCGGAGTGTAATAGTATCATAGTAGCACAAATGTTTTGGATGAGGAAGCAATGAAGAAGAAGTAATATCCGAGGGTTAATAGAATTACTGACCGGAGCTTGTAGGGACGGATGAGACTAAGGTTGATCCTGCGAAATGTAAACAGTTAATTTACTGATCAACGAAACAATAATGCAGTACATCAATGGGAAGAATGATCAGCGTCTCATTCATTCACTTCATAGGGAATCCTGAGATCATACATTGGGATTCTCCAATCAGAATTTTCATCTTTTAGCCAAAGCAGATAACAAAGATCGTCCCTCACTCTGGAGGACCCAACTCTTCATACATTACACTGTCAGCCAATCGATCTCTATAGCTGCTGTGTAATGCCTTATGTCCCCTGCGGGGGTGCTGCAGGGAATCTAACTAATTTTCCCACTTCCTCCCTGATTACAGATGATGTTTGGGGCTTCTTACAGAAGGGCTCCCCATCATCAGTTTACTATCCGGAAAACCTTTTAACTAAAAGGGATTGTCCATAAGGGAGAAGATCATTAAAGATACAAGAAGCAGAATCCTGATGAATCGCACACAGAATGAAAAGAAATGTGGAAGGAGTAAGGGTTAATAGCATTAGTGACCATTACTGGATCATGATGGTGAGAACTGACCTGTATTCGTTGAGGGAGAAACTGTTGTAGCTGGAAAATGAATAAAAATGAAGGATTAATATGGTGTCAGGATTATAACACACAATGGAAATGCTACAATAATGGGATCAGTCATGCCGGTGATGGTGAGGTAGCAGTGACAGTGTGCACCTGAGCTGTCCCTCCAACTAGGGGCCCCTAGGCTAATCCCTGTTCTCAACATTACCCCTGATGGTGGGGATGCCTGGGTGTTGTACCGTACTAAGCTCCTGGATACAACTCAACTAGTTGTCACCCCTCCCCCTCCAAAGAGAGTAAAGAGGCAGGAGAGCAAGGAGGAAACAAACAGGCATCTGAGGCAAGGCAACAGATAGTAAAAGTCTGTAAAATCTCAGTTGGTAGATTAGCTGCTGCTAAAGGAACAAACATCTCTACTTAATAGAAAGAAGCTCTTCCAGCGTGGTCAGAATAGAAATTCTATATCTGGAATAGAGTGAGGCAAGGGGTGGGTAGATATAGCAGAATGGAGAGATAATCACAAGCTGCTGAAGCTGGAATGAAGGTTAAGAGAATTCTCAGCCAGTGGGCAAGAGGTCCTTAATCACTTCAGCATAAAAGGGAAAGTATATCAGCAAGACAGTAGTCAAGTGAGCTTTACAGAGGACCTACTATTGATTAAATGTTAAGACCTCCTGACCTCAGGTCCAGAGGTGACATCAGGACACAACACACTCATGACAGAATCCTCATCTATTAGCGACTATGGGGAATAAAGAGCAGCTCTCACTCTGGAGAACTGGACATGCCTGTACTTTACACACAACCCATTGATGTCAATACAAAATATGCAATGCTTTGTCTTTCCTGTGGGGGCGCTGTAGGGGAATGAGGAAATTGTTTGTTGGTCCTCCCAAAATACAAAAGATTCCTCAGTGTCCTCACAGAAAGGCTGCATGAGATCCCGACTAATCTGACAAAGTTTAGTAGCAAAATGAAGAGAAATGTGGAAGGAGTAAGGGGTCATAGTATTAGTGACCATTACTGGATCATGAAGGTGAGGACTGACCTGTATTCGTTGAGGGAGAAACTGTTGTACCTGAAATATTAATATTAGAATTTAAATTACAATGAAGATAGAAGGACCCGCAGTATGAAGATGGAGCAGGAGGAACATAATATGGCAGAGGCCGGACCGGAGTGTAATAGTATCATAGTAGCACGAATATTTTGGAAGAGGAAGCAATGAAGAAGAAGTAATATCCGAGGGTTAATAGAATTACTGACCGGAGCTTGTAGGGACAGATGAGACTAAGGTTGATCCTGTGAAATAGAAACACTTAATTTACTGATCAACGAAAAAATAATGCAGTACATCAATGGGAAGAATGATCAGCGTCTCATTCATTCACTTCATAGGGAATCCTGAGATCATACATTGGGATTCTCCAATCAGAATTTTCATCTTTTAGCCAAAGCAGATAACAAAGATCGTCCCTCACTCTGGAGGATCCAACTCTTCATACATTACACTGTCAGCCAATCGATCTCTATAGCTGCTGTGTAATGCCTTATGTCCCCTGCGGGGGCGCTACAGGGAATCTAACCAATTGTTCCCACTTCCTCCCTGATTACAGATGATGTTTCGGGGCTTCTTACAGAAGGGCTCCCCATCATCAGTTCATTATCTGGAAAACGTTTTAACTAAAAGGGATTGTCCATAATGGAGAAGATCATTAAAGATACAAGATGCAGAATCCTAATGAATTGCACACAGAATGAAAAGAAGTGTGGAAGGAGTTTGGGTTAATAGCATTAGTGACCATTACTGGATCATGATGGTGAGAACTGACCTGTATTCGTTGAGGGAGAAACTGTTGTAGCTGGAAAATGAATAAAAATGAAGAATTAATATGGTGTCAGGATTATAACACACAATGGAAATGCTACAATAATGGGATCAGTCATGCCGGTGACTGTGAGGTAGCAGTGACAGTGTGCCCCTGAGCTGTCCCTCCAACTAGGGGCCCCTAGGCTAATCCCTGTCCCCAACATTACCCCTGATGGTGGGGATGCCTGGGTGTTGTACCGTACTAAGCTCCTGGATACAACTCAACTAGATGTCACCCCTGCAACATAAAAGGGAGTGAAGGGACAGGAGAGCAAGGAGGAAACATACAGGCATCTGAGGCAAGGCAACCGATAGTAAAAATCTCTAAAATCTCAGTTGGTAGATTAGCTGCTCTTAAGAACAAACATCTCTACTTAATGGAACAAAGTTCTTCTAGCGTGGTCAGAATAGAAATTCTATATCTGGAATGGAGTGAGGCGAGAGGCGGGCAGATATAGCAGAATGGAGAGATAATCACAAGCTGCTGAAGCTGGAATGAAGGTTAAGAGAATTCTCAGTCAGTGGGCAAGAGGTCCTTAATCCCTTCAGCATAAAAGGGAAAGTATATCAGCAAGACAGTAGTCAAGTGAGCTCTACAGAGGACCTGCTATTGATTAAATGTTGAGACCTCCTGACCTCAGGTCCAGAAGTGACATCAGGACACAACACAATCATGACAGAATCCTCATCTATTAGTAACTATGGGGAATAAAGAGCATTCTCTCACTATGGAGAACTGGACATGCCTGTACTTTACACACAACCCATTGATGTCAATACAAAATATGCAAAAAATATGGAAAACCTTTTAACTAAACTAAACTAAAAGGATTGTCCATAAGCGAGACGATCATTAAAGATACAAGAAGCAGAATCCTGATGAATCGCACACAGAATGAAAAGAAGTGTGGAAGAGTAAGGGTCATAGTATTAGTGACCATTACTGGATCATGAAGGTGAGGACTGACCTTATTTGTTGAGGGAGAAACTGTTGTAGCGGGAAAATGAATAAAAATGAAGAATTAATATGGTGTCAGGATTATAACACACAATGAAATGCTACAATAATGGGATCAGTCATGCCGGTGACTGGAGGTAGCAGTGACAGTGTGCACCTGAGCTGTCTCTCCAACTAGGGGCCCCTAGGCTAATCCCTGTTCTCAACATTACCCCTGATGGTGGGGATGCCTGGGTGTTGTACCGTACTAAAGCTCCTGGATACAACTCAACTAGATGTCACCCCTCCCCCTCCAAAGAGAGTAAAGAGCAGAGAGCAATAGAAAACTATATCTGGACGAATGAGTGAATGCAGAGTAGCGGCAGATAATAGACAGAGATGGAGAGAATAATCACAAGTGCTGAAGCTGAGAATGAAGGTTAAGAAGAATTCTCAGTCAGTGGGCAAGAGGTCCTTAATCCCTTCAGCATAAAAGGGAAAGTATATCAGCAAGACAGTAGTCAAGTGAGCTCTACAGAGGACCTGCTATTGATTAAATGTTGAGACCTCCTGACCTCAGGTCCAGAGGTGACATCAGGACACAACACATCATGACAGAATCCTCATCTATTAGCAACTATGGGAATAAAGAGCATCTCTCACTATGGAGAACTGGACATGCCTGTACTTTACACACAACCCATTGATGTCAATACAAAATATGCAAAAATAGTGGGAAACCTTTTAACTAAACTAACTAAAGGGATTGTCCATAAGCGAGAAGATCATTAAGTACAAGAATGCAGAATCCTGATGAATGCACACAGAATGAAAAGAAGTGTGGAAGGAGTAAGGGGTCATAGTATTAGTGACCATTACTGGATCATGAAGGTGAGGACTGACCTGTATTGTTGAGGGAGAAACTGTTGTAGCTGGAAAATGAATAAAAATGAAGAATTAATATGGTGCAGGATTATAACACAATGGAAATGTACAATAATGGGATCAGTCATGCCGGTGACTGTGAGGTAGCAGTGACAGTGTGCACCTGAGCTGTCTCTCCAACTAGGGGCCCCTAGGCTAATCCCTGTTCTCAACATTACCCCTGATGGTGGGGATGCCTGGGTGTTGTACCGTACTAAGCTCCTGGATACAACTCAACTAGATGTCACCCCTCCCCCTCCAAAGAGAGTAAAGAGGCAGGAGAGCAAGGAGGAAACACACAGGCATCTGAGGCAAGGCAACAGATAGTAAAAGTCTCTAAAATCTCAGTTGGTAGATTAGCTGCTGCTAAAGGAACAAACATCTCTACTTAATAGAAAGAAGCTCTTCCAGCGTGGTCAGAATAGAAATTCTATATCTGGAATAGAGTGAGGCGAGGGGTGGGTAGATATAGCAGAATGGAAAGATAATCACAAGCTGCTGAAGCTGGAATGAAGGTTAAGAGAATTCTCAGCCAGTGGGCAAGAGGTCCTTAATCCCTTCAGCATAAAAGGGAAAGTATATCAGCAAGACAGTAGTCAAGTGAGCTCTACAGAGGACCTGCTATCGATTAAATGTTGAGACCTCCTGACCCCAGGTACAGAGGTGACATCAGGACACCACACACTCATGACAGAATCCTCATCTATTAGCGACTATGGGGAATAAAGAGCATCTCTCACTCTGGAGAACTGGACACGCCTGTACTTTACACACAACCCATTGATGTCAATACAAAATATGCAATGCTTTGTCTTTCCTGTGGGGGCGCTGTAGGGGAATGAGGAAATTGCTTGTTGGTCATCCCAAAATACAAAAGATTCCTCAGTGTCCTCACAGAAAGGCTGCATGAGATCCCGACTAATCTGACAAAGTTTAGTTGCAAAATGAAGAGAAATGTGGAAGGAGTAAGGGGTCATAGTATTAGTGACCATTACTGGATCATGAAGGTGAGGACTGACCTGTATTCGTTGAGGGAGAAACTGTTGTACCTGAAATATTAATATTAGAATTGAAATTACAAAGAAGGTAGAAGGACCCTCAGTATGAAGATGGAGCAGGAGGAACATAATATGGCAGAGGCCGGACCGGAGTGTAATAGTATCATAGTAGCACGAATGTTTTGGATGTGGAAGCAATGAAGAAGAAGTAATATCCGAGGGTTAATAGAATTACTGACCGGAGTTTGTAGGGACGGATGAGACTAAGGTTGATCCTGTGAAATGGAAACAGTTAATTTACTGATCAATGAAACAATAATGCAGTACATCAATGGGAAGAATGATCAGCGTCTCATTGATTCACTTCATAGAGAATCCTGAGATCATACATTGGGATTCTCCAATCAGAATTTTCATCTTTTAGCCAAAGCAGATAACAAAGATCATCTCTCACTCTGGAGGACCCAACTCTTCATACATTACACTGTCAGCCAATCGATCTCTATAGCTCCTGTGTGATGCCTTATGACCCCTGCGGGGGCGCTGCAGGGAATCTAACCAATTGTTCCCACTTCCTCCCTGATTACAGATGATGTTTGGGGCTTCTTACAGAAGGGCTCCCTGTCATCAGTTTACTATCTGGAAAACCTTTTAACTAAAAGGGATTGTCCATAAGGGAGAAGATCATTAAAGATACAAGAAGCAGAATCCTGATCAATCGCACACAGAATGAAAAGAAGTGTGGAAGGAGTAAGGGTTAATAGCATTAGTGACCATTACTGGATCATGAAGGTGAGGACTGACCTGTATTCGTTGAGGGAGAAACTGTTGTAGCTGGAAAATGAATAAAAATGAAGAATTAATATGGTGTCAGGATTATAACACACAATGGAAATGCTACAATAATGGGATCAGTCATGCCGGTGACTGTGAGGTAGCAGTGACAGTGTGCCCCTGATCTGTCCCTCCAACTAGGGGCCCCTAGGCTAATCCCTGTCCTCAACATTACCCCTGAAGGTGGGGATGCCTGGGTGTTGTACCGTACTAAGCTACTAGATACAACTCAACTAGATGTCACCCCTGCAACATAAAAGGGAGTGAAGGGGCAGGAGAGCAAGGAGGAAACACACAGGCATCTGAGGCAAGGCAACAGATAGTAAAAATCTCTAAAATCTCAGTTGGTAGATTAGCTGCTCCTAAAGGAACAAACATCTCTACTTAATGGAACAAAGTTCTTCTAGCGTGGTCAGAATAGAAATTCTATATCTGGAATGGAGTGAGGCGAGAGGCGGGCAGATATAGCAGAATGGAGAGATAATCACAAGCTGCTGCAGCTGGAATGAAGGTTAAGAGAATTCTCAGCCAGTGGGCAAGAGGTCCTTAATCCCTTCAGCATAAAAGGGAAAGTATATCAGCAAGACAATAGTCAAGTGAGCTCTACAGAGGACCTGCTATTGATTAAATGTTGAGACCTCCTGACCTCAGGTCCAGAAGTGACATCAGGACACAACACAATCATGACAAGATCCTCATCTATTAGCAACTATGTAGAATAAAGAGCATCTCTCACTCTGGAGAACTGGACACGCCTGTACTTTACACACAACCCATTGATGTCAATACAAAATATGCAATGCTTTGTTTTTCCTGTGAGGGCGCTGTGGGGGAATAAGGAAATTGTTTGTTGGTCATCCCAAAATACAAAAGATTCCTCAGTGTCCTCACAGAAAGGCTGCATGAGATCCCGACTAATCTGACAAAGTTTAGTAGCAAAATGAAGAGAAATGTGGAAGGAGTAAGGGGTCATAGTATTAGTGACCATTACTGGATCATGAAGGTGAGGACTGACCTGTATTCGTTGAGGGAGAAACTGTTGTGCCTGGAAAATTAATATTAGAATTGAAATTACAATGAAGGTAGAAGGACCAGCAGTATGAAGATGGAGCAGGAGGAACATAATATGGCAGAGGCCGGACCGGAGTGTAATAGTATCATAGTAGCACAAATGTTTTGGATGTGGAAGCAATGAAGAAGAAGTAATATCCGAGGGTTAATAGAATTACTGACCGGAGCTTGTAGGGACGGATGAGACTACGGTTGATCCTGTGAAATAGAAACACTTAATTTACTGATCAACGAAAAAATAATGCAGTACATCAATGGGAAGAATGATCAGGGTCTCATTCATTCACTTCATAGGGAATCCTGAGATCATACATTGGGATTCTGCAATCAGAATTTTCATCTTTTAGCCAAAGCAGGTAACAAAGATCGTCCCTCACTCTGGAGGACCCAACTCTTCATACATTACACTGTCAGCCAATCGATCTCTATAGCTGCTGTGTAATGCCTTAAGTCCCCTGCGGGGGTGCTACAGGGAATCTAACCAATTGTTCCCACTTCCTCCCAGATTACAGATGATGTTTGGGGCTTCTTACAGAAGGGCTCCCTGTCATCAGTTTACTATCCGGAAAACCTTTTAACTAAAAGGGATTGTCCATATTGGAGACGATCATTAAAGATACAAGAAGCAGAATCCTGATGAATCGCAGACAGAATGAAAAGAAGTGTGGAAGGAGTAAGGGTTAATAGCATTAGTGACCATTACTGGATCATGAAGGTGAGGACTGACCTGTATTCGTTGAGGGAGAAACTGTTGTAGCTGGAAAATGAATAAAAATGAAGAATTAATATGGTGTCAGGATTATAACACACAATGGAAATGCTACAATAATGGGATCACAGTCATGCCGGTGACTGTGAGGTAGCAGTGACAGTGTGCCCCTGAGCTGTCCCTCCAACTAGGGGCCCCTAGGCTAATCCCTGTCCTCAACATTACCCCTGATGGTGGGGATGCCTGGGTGTTGTACAGTACTAAGCTCCTGGATACAACTCAACTAGATGTCACCCCTGCAACATAAAAGGGAGTGAAGGGGCAGGAGAGCAAGGAGGAAACACACAGGCATCTGAGGCAAGGCAACAGATAGTAAAAATCTCTAAAATCTCAGTTGGTAGATTAGCTGCTCTTAAAGGAACAAACATCTCTACTTAATGGAACAAAGTTCTTCTAGCGTGGTCAGAATAGAAATTCTATATCTGGAATGGAGTGAGGCGAGAGGTGGGCAGATATAGCAGAATGGAGAGATAATCACAAGCTGCTGCAGCTGGAATGAAGGTTAAGAGAATTCTCAGCCAGTGGGCAAGAGGTCCTTAATCCCTTCAGCATAAAAGGGAAAGTATATCAGCAAGACAGTAGTCAAGTGAGCTCTACAGAGGACCTGCTATTGATTAAATGTTGAGACCTCCTGACCCCAGGTCCAGAGGTGACATCAGGACACCACACACTCATGACAGAATCCTCATCTATTAGCGACTATGGGGAATAAAGAGCATCTCTCACTATGGAGAACTGGACACGCCTGTACTTTACACACAACCCATTGATGTCAATACAAAATATGCAATGTTTTGTCTTTCCTGTGGGGGCGCTGTAGGGGAATAAGGAAATTGCTTGTTGGTCCTCCCGAAAAATAAAAGATTCCTCAGTGTCCTCACAGAAAGGCTGCATGAGATCCCGACTAATCTGACAAAGTTTAGTAGCAAAATGAAGAGAAATGTGGAAGGAGTAAGGGGTCATAGTATTAGTGACCATTACTGGATAATGAAGGTGAGGACTGACCTGTATTCGTTGATGGAGAAACTGTTGTGCCTGGAAAATTAATATTAGAATTGTAATTACAATGAAGATAGAAGGATCCACAGTATGAAGATGGAGCAGGAGGAACATAATATGGCAGAGGCCGGACCGGAGTGTAATAGTATCATAGTAGCACAAATGTTTTGGATGTGGAAGCAATGAAGAAGAAGTAATATCCGAGGGTTAATAGAATTACTGACCGGAGCTTGTAGGGACGGATGAGACTAAGGTTGATCCTGTGAAATGTAAACAGTTAATTTACTGATCAACGAAACAATAATGCAGTACATCAATGGGAAGAATGATCAGCGTCTCATTCATTCACTTCATAGGGAATCCTGAGATCATACATTGGGATTCTACAATCAGAATTTTCATCTTTTAGCCAAAGCAGATAACAAAGATCGTCCCTCACTCTGGAGGATCCAACTCTTCATACATTACACTGTCAGCCAATCGATCTCTATAGCTGCTGTGTAATGCCTTATGTCCCCTGCGGGGGCGCTGCAGGAAATCTAACCAATTGTTCCCACTTCCTCCCAGATTACAGATGATGTTTGGGGCTTCTTACAGAAGGGCTTCCTGTCATCAGTTTACTATCCGGAAAACCTTTTAACTAAAAGGGATTGTCCATAAGGGAGACGATCATTAAAGATACAAGAAGCAGAATCCTGATGAATCGCACACAGAATGAAAAGAAGTGTGGAAGGAGTAAGGGGTCATAGTATTAGTGACCATTACTGGATCATGAAGGTGAGGACTGACCTGTATTCGTTGAGGGAGAAACTGTTGTAGCTGGAAAATGAATAAAAATGAAGAATTAATATGGTGTCAGGATTATAACACACAATGGAAATGCTATAATAATGGGATCAGTCATGCCGGTGATTGAGGTGGCACTGACAGTGTGCCCCTGAGCTGTCCCTCCAACTAGGGGCCCCTAGGCTAATCCCTGTCCCCAACATTACCCCTGATCGTGAGGATGCCTGGATGTTGTACTGTACTAAGCTCCTAGATACAACTCAACTAGATGTCACCCCTGCAACATAAAAGGGAGTGAAGGGCAGAGAGAGCAAGGAGGAAACACACAGGCATCTGAGGCAAGGCAACAGATAGTAAAAATCTCTAAAATCTCAGTTGGTAGATTAGCTGCTCTTAAAGGAACAAACATCTCTACTTAATGGAACAAAGTTGTTCTAGCGTGGTCAGAATAGAAATTCTATATCTGGAATGGAGTGAGGCGAGGGGCGGTCAGATATAGCAGAATGGAGAGATAATCACAAGCTGTAGCTGGAATGAAGGTTAAGAGAATTCTTAGCCAGAAGGCAAGAGGTCCTTAATCCCTTCAGCATAAAAGGGAAAGTATATCAGCAAGACAATAGTCAAGTGAGCTCTACAGTGGACCTGCTATGGATTAAATGTTGAGACCTCCTGACCCCAGGTCCAGAGGTGACATCAGGACACCACACACTCATGACAGAATCCTCATCTATTAGCGACTATGGGGAATAAAGAGCATCTCTCACTCTGGAGAACTGGACACGCCTGTACTTTACACACAACCCATTGATGTCAATACAAAATATGCAATGCTTTGTCTTTCCTGTGAGGGCGCTGTGGGGGAATGAGGAAATTGTTTGTTGGTCCTCCCGAAATATAAAAGATTCCTCAGTGTCCTCACAGAAAGGCTGCATGAGATCCAGACTAATCTGACAAAGTTTAGTAGCAAAATGAAGAGAAATGTGGAAGGAGTAAGGGGTCATAGTATTAGTGACCATTACTGGATCATGAAGGTGAAGACTGACCTGTATTCGTTGAGGCAGAAACTGTTGTTCCTGGAAAATTAATATTAGAATTGAAATTACAATGAAGATACAAGGATCCGCAGTATGAAGATGGAGCAGGAGGAACATAATATGGCAGAGGCCGGACCGGAGTGTAATAGTATCATAGTAGCACGAATGTTTTGGAAGAAGAAGCAATGAAGAAGAAGTAATATCCGAGGGTTAATAGAATTACTGACCGGAGCTTGTAGGGACGGATGAGACTAAGGTTGATCCTGTGAAATAGAAACAGTTAATTTACTGATCAACGAAACAATAATGCAGTACATCAATGGGAAGAATGATCAGGGTCTCATTCATTCACTTCATAGGGAATCCTGAGATCATACATTGGGATTCTCCAATCAGAATTTTCATCTTTTAGCCAAAGCAGATAACAAAGATCGTCTCTCACTCTGGAGGACCCAACTCTTCATACATTACACTGTCAGCCAATCGATCTCTATAGCTCCTGTGTAATGCCTCATGTCCCCTGCGGGGGTGCTGCAGGGAATCTAACCAATTATTCCCACTTCCTTCCTGATTACAGATGATGTTTGGGGCTTCTTACAGAAGGGCTCCCTGTCATCAGTTCATTATCTGGAAAACCTTTTAACTAAAGGGATTGTCCATAATGGAGAAGATCATTAAAGATACAAGATGCAGAATCCTGATGAATCACACACAGAATGAAAAGAAGTGTGGAAGGAGTAAAGGGTCATAGTATTAGTGACCATTACTGGATCATGAAGGTGAGGACTGACCTGTATTCGTTGAGGGAGAAACTGTTGTAGCTGGCAAATGAATAAAAATGAAGAATTAATATGGTGTCAGGATTATAACACACAATGGAAATGCTACAATAATGGGATCAGTCATGCCGGTGACTGTGAGGTAGCAGTGACAGTGTGCCCCTGAGCTGTCCCTCCAACTAGGGGCCCCTAGGCTAATCCCTGTCCCCAACATTACCCCTGATCGTGAGGATGCCTGGGTGTTGTACTGCACTAAGCTCCTGGATACAACTCAACTTGATGTCACCCCTGCAACTTAAAAGGGAGTGAAGGGGCAGGAGAGCAAGGAGGAAACACACAGGCATCTGAGGCAAGGCAACAGATAGTAAAACACTCTAAAATCTCAGTTGATAGATTAGCTGCTGCTAAAGGAACAAACATTCTACTTAATGGAACAAAGTTCTTCTAGCGTGGTCAGAATAGAAATTCTATATCTGGAATGGAGTGAGGCGAGAGGCGGGCAGATATAGCAGAATGGAAAGATAATCACAAGCTGCTGAAGCTGGAATGAGGGTTAAGAGAATTCTCAGCCAGTGGGCAAGAGGTCCTTAATCCCTTCAGCATAAAAGGGAAAGTATATCAGCAAGACAGTAGTCAAGTGAGCTCTACAGAGGACCTGCTATTGATTAAATGTTGAGACCTCCTGACCCCAGGTCCAGAGGTGATATCAGGACACCACACACTCATGACAGAATCCTCATCTATTAGCGACTATGGGGAATAAAGAGCATCTCTCACTCTGGAGAACTGGACCCGCCTGTAATTTACACACAACCCATTGATGTCAATACAAAATATGCAATGCTTTGTCTTTCCTGTGGGGGCGCTGTGGGGGAATGAGGAAATTGCTTGTTGGTCATCCCAAAATACAAAAGATTCCTCAGTGTCCTCACAGAAAGGCTGCATGAGATCCCGAATAATCTGACAAAGTTTAGTTGCAAAATGAAGAGAAATGTGGAAGGAGTAAGGGGTCATAGTATTAGTGACCATTACTGGATCATGAAGGTGAGGACTGACCTGTATTCGTTGAGGGAGAAACTGTTGTACCTGAAATATTAATATTAGAATTGAAATTACAATGAAGATAGAAGGATCCGCAGTATGAAGATGGAGCAGGAGGAACATAATATGGCAGAGGACGGACCGGAGTGTAATAGTATCATAGTAGCACAAATGTTTTGGATGTGGAAGCAATGAAGAAGAAGTAATATCCGAGGGTTAATAGAATTACTGACCGGAGCTTGTAGGGACGGATGAGACTAAGGTTGATCCTGTGAAATAGAAACACTTAATTTACTGATCAACGAAAAAATAATGCAGTACATCAATGGGAAGAATGATCAGGGTCTCATTCATTCACTTCATAGGGAATCCTGAGATCATACATTGGGATTCTCCAATCAGAATTTTCATCTTTTAGCCAAAGCAGATAACAAAGATCGTCCCTCACTCTGGAGGATCCAACTCTTCATACATTACACTGTCAGCCAATCGATCTCTATAGCTGCTGTGTAATGCCTTATGTCCCCTGCGGGGGCGCTACAGGGAATCTAACCAATTGTTCCCACTTCCTCCCAGATTACAGATGATGTTTGGGGCTTCTTACAGAAGGGCTCCCTGTCATCAGTTCATTATCTGGAAAACGTTTTAACTAAAAGGGATTGTCCATATTGGAGAAGATCATTAAAGATACAAGAAGCAGAATCCTGATGAATCGCACACAGAATGAAAAGAAGTGTGGAAGGAGTAAGGGGTCATAGTATTAGTGACCATTACTGGATCATGAAGGTGAGGACTGACCTGTATTCGTTGAGGGAGAAACTGTTGTAGCTGGAAAATGAATAAAAAGGAAGAATTAATACGGTGTCAGGATTATAACACACAATGGAAATGCTACAATAATGAGATCAGTCATGCTGGTGACAGTGAGGTAGCAGTGACAGTGTGCCCCTGAGCTGTCCCTCCAACTAGGGGCCCCTAGGCTAATCCCTGTCCTCAACATTACCCCTGATGGTGGGGATGCCTGGGTGTTGTACAGTACTAAGCTCCTGGATACAACTCAACTAGATGTCACCCCTGCAACTTAAAAGGGAGTGAAGGGGCAGGAGAGCAAGGAGGAAACACACAGGCATCTGAGGCAAGGCAACAGATATTAAAAATCTCTAAAATCTCAGTTGGTAGATTAGCTGCTCTTAAAGGAACAAACATCTCTACTTAATGGAACAAAGTTCTTCTAGCGTGGTCAGAATAGAAATTCTATATCTGGAATGGAGTGAGGCGAGAGGCGGGCAGATATAGCAGAATGGAAAGATAATCACAAGCTGCTGAAGCTGGAATGAAGGTTAAGAGAATTCTCAGCCAGTGGGCAAGAGGTCCTTAATCCCTTCAGCATAAAAGGGAAAGTATATCAGCAAGACAGTAGTCAAGTGAGCTCTACAGAGGACCTGCTATCGATTAAATGTTGAGACCTCCTGACCCCAGGTCCAGAGGTGACATCAGGACACAACACACTCATGACAGAATCCTCATGTATTAGCGACTATGGGTAATAAAGAGCATCTCTCACTCTGAAGAACTGGACACGCCTGTACTTTACACACAACCCATTGATGTCAATACAAAATATGCAATGCTTTGTTTTTCCTGTGGGGGAGCTGTTGGGGAATAAGGAAATTGCTTGTTGGTCATCCCAAAATACAAAAGATTCCTCAGTGTCCTCACAGAAAGGCTGCATGAGATCCCGACTAATCTGACAAAGTTTAGTTGCAAAATGAAGAGAAATGTGGATGGAGTAAGGGGTCATAGTATTAGTGACCATTACTGGATCATGAAGGTGAGGACTGACCTGTATTCGTTGAGGGAGAAACTGTTGTACCTGAAATATTATTATTAGAATTGAAATTACAATGAAGATAGAAGGATCCGCAGTATGAAGATGGAGCAGGAGGAACATAATATGGCAGAGGCCGGACCGGAGTGTAATAGTATCATAGTAGCATGAATATTTTGGAAGCAATGAAGAAGAAGTAATATCCGAGGGTTAATAGAATTACTGACCGGAGCTTGTAGGGACGGATGAGACTAAGGTTGATCCTGTGAAATAGAAACAGTTAATTTACTGATCAACGAAACAATAATGCAGTACATCAATGGGAAGAATGATCAGGGTCTCATTCATTCAATTCATAGGGAATCCTGAGATCATACATTGGGATTCTCCAATCAGAATTTTCATCTTTTAGCCAAAGCAGATAACAAAGATCGTCCCTCACTCTGGAGGACCCAACTCTTCATACATTACACTGTCAGCCAATCGATCTCTATAGCTGCTGTGTAATGCCTTATGTCCCCTGCGGGGGTGCTGCAGGGAATCTAACCAATTGTTCCCACTTCCTCCCTGATTACAGATGATGTTTGGGGCTTCTTACAGAAGGGCTCCCTGTCATCAGTTTATTATCTGGAAAACGTTTTAACCAAAATGGATTGTCCATAAGGGAGAAGATCATTAAAGATACAAGAAGCAGAATCCTGATGAATCGCACACAGAATGAAAAGAAATGTGGAAGGAGTAAGGGTTAATAGCATTAGTGACCATTACTGGATCATGAAGGTGAGGACTGACCTGTATTCGTTGAGGGAGAAACTGTTGTAGCTGGAAAATGAATAAAAATGAAGAATTAATATGGTGTCAGGATTATAACACACAATGGAAATGCTATAATAATGGGATCAGTCATGCCGGTGACTGTGAGGTAGCAGTGACAGTGTGCACCTGAGCTGTCCCTCCAACTAGGGGCCCCTAGGCTAATCCCTGTCCTCAACATTACCCCTGATGGTGGGGATGCCTGGGTGTTGTACCGTACTAAGCTCCTAGATACAACTCAACTAGATGTCACCCCAGCAACATAAAAGGGAGTGAAGGGGCAAGAGAGCAAGGAGGAAACACACAGGCATCTGAGGCAAGGCAACAGATAGTAAAAATCTCAAAAATCTCAGTTGGTAGATTAGCTGCTCCTAAAGGAACAAACATCTCTACTTAATGGAACAAAGTTCTTCTAGCGTGGTCAGAATAGAAATTCTATATCTGGAATGGAGTGAGGCGAGAGGCGGGCAGATATAGCAGAATGGAGAGATAATCACAAGCTGCTGCAGCTGGAATGAAGGTTAAGAGAATTCTCAGCCAGTGGGCTAGAGGTCCTTAATCCCTTCAGCATAAAAGGCAAAGTATATCAGCAAGACAGTAGTCAAGTGAGCTCTACAGAGGACCTGCTATCGATTAAATGTTGAGACCTCCTGACCCCAGGTCCAGAGGTGACATCAGGACACCACACACTCATGACAGAATCCTCATCTATTAGCGACTATGGGGAATAAAGAGCATCAGTCACTCTGGAGAACTGGACATGCCTGTACTTTACACACAACCCATTGATGTCAATACAAAATATGCAATGCTTTGTCTTTCCTGTGGGGGCGCTGTGGGGAATAAGGAAATTGCTTGTTGGTCCTCCCGAAAAATAAAAGATTCCTCAGTGTCCTCACAGAAAGGCTGCATGAGATCCCGACTAATCTGACAAAGATTAGTAGCAAAATGAAGAGAAATGTGGAAGGAGTAAGGGGTCATAGTATTAGTGACCATTACTGGATCATGAAGGTGAGGACTGACCTGTATTCGTTGAGGGAGAAACTGTTGTGCCTGGAAAATTAATATTAGAACTGAAATTACAATGAAGATAGAAGGACCCGCAGTATGAAGATGGAGAAGGAGGAACATAATATGGCAGAGGCCGGACCGGAGTGTAATAGTATCATAGTAGCATGAATATTTTGGAAGAGGAAGCAATGAAGAAGAAGTAATATCCGAGGGTTAATAGAATTACTGACCGGAGCTTGTAGGGACGGATGAGACTAAGGTTGATCCTGTGAAATGGAAACAGTTAATTTACTGATCAACGAAACAATAATGCAGTACATCAATGGGAAGAATGATCAGGGTCTCATTCATTCACTTCATAGGGAATCCTGAGATCATACATTGGGATTCTCCAATCAGAATTTTCATCTTTTAGCCAAAGCAGATAACAAAGATCGTCCCTCACTCTGGAGGACCCAACTCTTCATACATTACACTGTCAGCCAATCGATCTCTATAGCTGCTGTGTAATGCCTTATATCCCCTGCGGGGGTGCTGCAGGGAATCTAACCAATTGTTCCCACTTCCTCCCTGATTACAGATGATGTTTGGGGCTTCTTACAGAAGGGCTCCCTGTCATCAGTTTACTATCTGGAAAACCTTTTAACTAAAAGGGATTGTCCATAAGGGAGAAGATCATTAAAGATACAAGAAGCAGAATCCTGATCAATCGCACAGAGAATGAAAAGAAATGTGGAAGGAGTAAGGGTTAATAGCATTAGTGACCATTACTAGACATTGATGGTGAGGACTGACCTGTATTCGTTGAGGGAGAAACTGTTGTAGCTGGCAAATGAATAAAAATGAAGAATTAATATGGTGTCAGGATTATAACACACAATGGAAATGCTACAATAATGGGATCAGTCATGCCGGTGATGGTGAGGTAGCAGTGACAGTGTACCCCTGATCTGTCCCTCCAACTAGGGGCCCTAGGCTAATCCCTGTCCCCAACATTACCCCTGATGGTGGGGATGCCTGGGTGTTGTACAGTACTAAGCTCCTGGATACAACTCAACTAGATGTCACCACTCCAACTTAAAAGGGAGTGAAGGGGCAGGAGAGCAAGGAGGAAACACACAGGCATCTGAGGCAAGGCAACAGATAGTAAAAATCTCTAAAATCTCAGTTGGTAGATTAGCTGCTGCTAAAGGAACAAACATCTCTACTTAATGGAACAAAGTTGTTCTAAGCGTGGTCAGAATAGAAATTCTATATCTGGAATGGAGTGAGGCGAGGGGCGGTCAGATATAGCAGAATGGAGAGATAATCACAAGCTACTGCAGCTGGAATGAAGGTTAAGAGAATTCTCACCCAGTAGGCAAGAGGTCCTTAATTCCTTCAGCATAAAAGGGAAAGTATATCAGCAAGACAGTAGTCAAGTGAGCTCTACAGAGGACCTGCTATTGATTAAATGTTGAGACCTCCTGACCCCAGCTCCAGAGGTGACATCAGGACAAAACACAGTCATGACAGAATCCTCATCTATTAGCGCCTATGGGAATAAAGAGCATCTCTCACTCTGGAGAACTGGACACGCCTGTACTTTACACACAACCCATTGATGTCAATACAAAATATGCAATGCTTTGTCTTTCCTGTGGGGGCGCTGTAGGGGAATGAGGAAACTGCTTGTTGGTCCTCCCGAAAAATAAAAGACTCCTCAGTGTCCTCACAGAAAGGCTGCATGAGATCCCGACTAATCTGACAAAGATTAGTAGCAAAATGAAGAGAAATGTGGAAGGAGTAAGGGGTCATAGTATTAGTGACCATTACTGGATCATGAAGGTGAGGACTGACCTGTATTCGTTGAGGCAGAAACTGTTGTACCTGAAATATTAATATTAGAATTGAAATTACAATGAAGATAGAAGGATCCGCAGTATGAAGATGGAGCAGGAGGAACATAATATGGCAGAGGCCGGACCGGAGTGTAATAGTATCATAGTAGCACGAATGTTTTGGAAGAAGAAGCAATGAAGAAGAAGTAATATCCGAGGGTTAATAGAATTACTGACCGGAGCTTGTAGGGACGGATGAGACTAAGGTTGATCCTGTGAAATGGAAACAGTTAATTTACTGATCAACGATACAATAATGCAGTACATCAATGGGAAGAATGATCAGGGTCTCATTCATTCACTTCATAGGGAATCCTGAAATCATACATTGGGATTCTCCAATCAGAATTTTCATCTTTTAGCCAAAGCAGATAACAATTTATTATCTGGAAAACCTTTTAACTAAAGGATTGTCCATATTGGAGAGATCATTAAAGATACAAGATGCAGAATCCTGATGAATCGCACACAGAATGAAAAGAAATGTGGAAGGAGTAGGGTTAATAGCATTAGTGACCATTACTGGATCATGAAGGTGAGGACTGACCTGTATTCGTTGATGTAAAAACTGTTGTAGCTGGAAAATAATAAAAATGAAGAATTAATACGATGTTCAGGATTATAATACACAATGGAATGCTACAATAATGGGATCAGTCATGCCGGTGATGGTGATGTAGCAGTGACAGTGTGCCCCTGAGCTGTCCCTCAACTAGGGGCCCTAGGCTAATCCTGTCCCCAACATTAACCTTGGGAGGGATGCTAGTGTTGAACCGTACTAAGCTCCTGGATACAACTCACCTAGATGTCACCCCGCAACATAAAAGGGAGTGAAGGGGCAGGAGAGCAAAGAGGAAACACACAGGCATCTGAGGCAACAGATAGAAAAGAGCTCAGGATCTTCTTAGCTACTGCTAAAGAATGGACATCACTGCTTAATAGAGACTAGCTCTCCAACGCGATTAGTATAGAAATTCTATATCCAGCATGGAGTAAAGCTAGGGGCAAGTAGATATAGCAGAAGGGAGAGTTAATCACAAGCTGCAGCTGAAATGAAGGCTAAGAGAATTTTCAGCCAGTAGGAAAAGAGGTCATTAAAACTGAGTGTTGGATCTATTTGCAATAAAAGAGAAAAGATTGCATTATTCTGACACTAGTTATAATGGGTAGGCGACCCTGGGAGGGAGTGAGTAGTTTTGGCACTGCTTATAAAGGGGGAAAGTCTGCTGTATTTGGCTTGGCCTTCTTTTCTTTACTGCCTTAGAGGGTAGTATTCTGACACTGCCAATAAGGGGTACTGAGTCGTGAGTGCTCCGGCCTTCATCACTTGTGTTTTGGAAGAGGGAGCAAACGAAGAGGAAGTAAGGGGATGAACTCACCTGAAGTTAATGACTAGATCCTGTTGTACCTTAAATTAGCAAAATACATAGAAAAATCAATACACAAAATAAGAGGAAAGAAGCAACAAGTAATATCAAGGGTTAATAGAATTACTGACCGGAGCTTGTAGGGGGAGATGAGGTTGTGGACGGCCCTGTGAAATGGAAATAGTTAATCTATGAACAAATTAGAAAAAAAATGTAATACATCAGTGCCACGGGTGGCGCTGTGCACCTATTCTCTTAATAACCCCCATATGGTGTTGTATTCTGCTATACAGCAAAATATGTGCACAAGCATAAAAATGCAATACACCAAAGACCACCAGAGGGCGCTGACACACATGGCCTCACATGAGATGTGCAGGGAGGTGTCTCACTGCTGATCAGATGCTCAGGGCCCCCACCCTAAAGGGTCCCCAGCTTTTGCAACCCTGAAACTCCACTGATGATATGAGATCTGCATTTCAGGGCAGGTTCAGAGGTCAATTTAATAAGATATAAAAAAGCATTAATACACACTATGAGGAAGGGGTAGCAGTAAAATACTGTTATTGGCCGGATGAGAATGAAGAGGCAGAGGAGTCAGGAAAAGGTTCATTGGATTCACTGACCGGAGCTTTGCATTATTTGCACTATTTGGGGCCCGTTGGAACTTTCGTATCGGGCCCCAGATAATGCAAATTTTTCTATAGAAAAGTTGGCTTTTGGGGCTCCCCCAGGCTCTAGGGCCTTGGTGCGTTTCAGCCCTGCACCTGTTGTAATAACGCCCTAGTACAGAACATCTTTCACTATTCTGGGTTTATCTCATATAGTATAGTGATTTGTTTCCAAGTGTTAAGAGAAACAGAATGCAGCAAAGTAATAACCACCAGGGGGCGCTGCCTACATGCATCTAGACCAGATCTCCAAATGGATTACTGACCGGTGCTCGGAGGTGGTGATGAAGTTGTGGGTGGGCCTGCAAAAGGAATACAAAGACTTAATTTACTGATTGGAAATATTGCAAATTATTAACCACTAGGTGGCGCCGCACTCATATTCTTAATTGGGTCTATATCATAATCATTCAGTGTAATTTTTACTTTTGCAGCACAGTGAACCTATAATCCAGGGTTACATGTTGCTGTATGTGTATAGAAAACACTTTATGATGTAAGTGGGAAAGGAATATTGAAAAGTTCATGTAGAAGATTGAAATAAACCAATGACCACCAGGGGCACCGCCCATGAGGAGCATCAAAGGTTTAAAGGGTTAATTAGAGTTACTGACCAGTGCTTGGAGGTGGTTGATGAAGTTGTGGGTGAGCCTGTGGAAGGAGTACAAAGAGTTAATTTACTGAATGGAAATGCTGCAAATTATTACCCACTAGGTGGCGCCACACTCATATTCTTCATTGGGTCTACATCATAACCTTTCATGTAATTTTTATTTTGGCAGCACAGTGAACCCATAAACCAGGGTTACATGTTGCTGTATGTGTATAGAAAACACTTTATAATGTGAGAAAGGAATATAGAAAGTTCATGCAGAGAATGAAATAAACTAATGACCATTAGGGGGCACCGCCCATGAAGAACCTCGAATGGTTCAAGGGTTAATAGAGTTACTGACCGGTGCTCGGAGGTGGTGATGATGTTGTGGGTGGGCCTGTGGAAAGAATACAATGAGTTAATTTACTGAACAGAAATGACGCAAATTATTAACCACTAGGTGGTGCCGCACACATATTCTTTATTGGGTTTACATTATAATCAATCAGTGTAATTTTTACTTTGGCAGCACAGTGAACCTATAATTCAGGCTTTCATTTTGCTGTATGTGTATAGAAAACACTTTATAATGTAAGTGGGAAATGAATATAGAAAGTTCATGCAGAAGAATGAAATAAATCAATGACCACAGAGGGGCTGCCGCCCATGAGGAGCCTCAAAAAGGTTACAGGGTAAATAGTTACTCACCGGTGGTTGGAGGTGGTGATGAAGTTGTGGGTGAGCCTGTGGAAGGAATAGAAAGAGTTAGTTATAAAAAAATGTAACAAACCACCAGGGGTGGTATCAGGTATCTAGAAGAAGTCTGCAAAATGTTAATAGAGTTACTGACCGGTGTCGGAGGTGGTGATGACGTTGTGGGTGGGCCTGTGAAAGGAATAAAAAGAGTTAATTTACTGAACGGAAATTATGCAAATTATTAATCAGTAGGTGGCGCCGCACTCATATTCTTCACTAGCTCTACATCATAATCATGCCATGTAATTTTTACTTTGGCAGCACAGTGATCCCATAATCCAGGGTTACATCTTGCTGATTGTGTATTGAAAACACTTTATAATGTAACTAAGAAAGTAAAATAGAAAGTTCATGCAGAAGAATTAAATAAACCAATGACCACAGGGGCACCGCCCATGAGGAGCTCAAAGGGTTAAAGGGTTAATAGAGTTACTCACCGGTGCTCGTAGGTGGTGATGACGTTGTGGGTGGGCCTGTGGAAGGAATACAAAGAGTTATTTACAAAATAAATGTAACAAATCACTGACACCACCAGGGGGCATCTAGAAGAAGTCTGCAAAGTGTTAATAGAGTTACTGACCGGTGCTTGGAGGTGGTGATGAAGTTGTGGGTGGGCCTGTGCATGGAATAAAAACAGTTAATTAATGATTAACCACAAGGTGGTGCCGCACTCATATTCTTCATTGGGTCTACATCATAATCTTCCCATGTAATTTTTACTTTTGCAGCACAGTGAACCTATAATCCAGGGTTACATGTTGCTGTATGTGTATAGAAAACACTTTATGATATAAGTGGGAAAGGAATATTGAAAAGTTCATGTAGAAGATTGAAATAAACCAATGACCACCAGGGGGCGCCGCCCATGAGGAGCCTCAAAGGGTTAAAGGGTTAATAGATTTACTGACCAGTGCTCGTAGGTGGTGATGAAGTTGTGGGTGGGCCTGTGGAAGAAATAGAAAGAGTTATTTACAAAATAAATGTAACAAATCACCGACCACCAGGGGGCGCTGCCACAGGTATCTAGAAGAAGTCTGCAAAGTGTTAATAGAGTTACTGACCGGTGCTCGGAGGTGGTGATGACGTTGTGGGTGGGCCTGTGGAAGGAATAGAAAGATTTATTTACAAAAATAAATGTAACAAATCACCGACCACCAGGGAGCGCTGCCCACAGGTATCTAGAAGAAGTCTGCAAAGTGTTAATAGAGTTACTGACCGGTGCTCGGAGGTGGTGATGAAGTTGTGGGTGGGCCTGTGCATGGAATAAAAACAGTTAATTTATGATTAACCACTAGGGGGTGCTGCACTCATATTCTTCACTGGCCTATATCATAATCTTCCCATGTAATTTTTACTTTTGCAGCCCAGTGAACCTATAATCCAGGTTTACATGTTGCTGTATGTGTATAGAAAACACTTTATAATGTGAGGAAGTAAAATATGAAAAGTTCATGCAGAAGAATGAAATAAACCAATGACCACCAGGGGGCGCCAGCTCAATTAGAAGAGTCTGCAAAGTGTTTAATACAATTACTGACCGGTTGCTCGTAGTGTGGTGATGACGTTGTGGGTGGGCCTGTGGAAGGAATAAAAAGAGTTAATTTAGTGAATGTAAATGTTGCAAATGATTAACCACTAGGGGTGCTGCACTCATATTCTTCACTAGCTCTATATCATAATCATTCAGTGTAATTTTTACTTTTGCAGCACAGTGAACCTATAATCCAGGGTTACATGTTGCTGTATGTGTATAGAAAACACTTTATGATGTAAGTGGAAAAGGAAAATAGAAAGTTCATGTAGAAGATTGAAATAAACCAATGCACCACTGGGGGTGCCGCCCATGAGGAGCCCACAAAGGTTAATGGGTTAATAGAGTTACTCACCGGTGCTTGGAGGTGGTGATGACGTTGTGGGTGGGCCTGTGGAAGGAATAGAAAGAGTTAATTTACTGAACGAAATGATGCAAATTATTAACCACTAGGTGGCGCACACATCATATTCTTCACTAGCTCTTACATCATAATCATGCCATGTAATTTTTACTTTGGCAGCACAGTGATCCCATAATCCAGGGTTACATCTTGCTGATTGTGTATTGAAAACACTTTATAATGTAACTAAGAAAGTAAAATAGAAAGTTCATGCAGAAGAATTAAATAAACCAATGACCACAGGGGGCACGCCCATGAGGAGTCTTGAAAGGGTTAAAGGTTAAATAGAGTTACTGACCGGTGCTCGGAGGTGGTGATGACGTTGTGGTGGGCTGTGGAAGGCATACAAAGAGTTATTTACAAAATAATGTAACAAATCACTGACCACCAGGGGCATCTAGAAGACGTCTGCAAAGTGTTAATAGAGTTACTGACCGGTGCTTGGAGGTGTGATGAAGTTGTGGGTGGGCCTGGCATGGAATAAAAACAGTTAATTAATGATTAACCACTAGGTGGTGCCGCACTCATATTCTTCATTGGGTCTACATCATAATCTTCCCATGTAATTTTTACTTTTGCAGCACAGTGAACCTATAATCCAGGGTTACATGTTGCTGTATGTGTATAGAAAACACTTTATGATATAAGTGGGAAAGGAATATTGAAAAGTTCATGTAGAAGAATTGAAATAAACCGATGACCACCAGGGGGCGCCGCCCATGAGGAGCCTCAAAGGGTTAAAGGGTTAATAGAGTTACTCACCGGTGCTCGTAGGTGGTGATGACGTTGTGGGTGGGCCTGTGGAAGGCATACAAAGAGTTATTTACAAAATAAATGTAACAAATCACCGACCACCAGGGGGCGCTGCCACAGGTATCTAGAAGAAGTCTGCAAAGTGTTAATAGAGTTACTGACCGGTGCTCGGAGGTGGTGATGAAGTTGTGGGTGGGCCTGTGCATGGAATAAAAACAGTTAATTTATGATTAACCACTAGGTGGTGCTGCACTCATATTCTTTATTGGGTCTACATCATAATCTTCCCATGTAATTTTTACTTTTGCAGCCCAGTGAACCTATAATCCAGGTTTACATGTTGCTGTATGTGTATAGAAAACACTTTATAATGTGAGGAAGTAAAATAGAAAGTTCATGCAGAAGAATGAAATAAACCAATGACCACCAGGGGCGCCAGTCATTAGAAGAAGTCTGCAAAGTGTTAATACAATTACTGACCGGTGCTCGTAGGTGGTGATGACGTTGTGGGTGGGCCTGTGGAAGGAATAAAAAGAGTTAATTTAGTGAATGTAAATGTTGCAAATGATTAACCACTAGGGGGTGCTGCACTCATATTCTTCACTAGCTCTATATCATAATCATTCAGTGTAATTTTTACTTTTGCAGCACAGTGAACCTATAATCCAGGGTTACATGTTGCTGTATGTGTATAGAAAACACTTTATGATGTAAGTGGAAAGGAAAATAGAAAGTTCATGTAGAAGATTGAAATAAACCAATCACCACTGGTGAGGCGCCGCCCATGAGGAGCCTCAAAAAGGTTAATGGGTTAATAGAGTTACTCACCGGTGCTTGGAGGTGGTGATGACGTTGTGGGTGGGCCTGTGGAAGGAATAGAAAGAGTTAATTTACTGAACGGAAATGCTGCAAATTATTAACCACTAGGTGGCGCCGCACTCATATTTTCATTGGGTCTACATCATAATCATGCAGTGTAATTTTTACTTTGGCAGCACAGTGATCCCATAATCCAGGGTTACATGTTGCTGTATGTGTAGCGAAAACACTTTATAAAGTAAAACAGAAATTTCATGCAGAAGAATTAATAAACCAATGACCACCAGGGGGCTCTGCCCATGAGGAGCCTTGAAAGGGTTAAAGGTTTAATAGAGTTACTCACCGGTGCTCGGAGGTGGTGATGAAGTTGTGGGTGAGCCTGTGGAAGGAATACAAAGGGTTATTTACAAAAGAAATGTAACAAACCACTGACACCACCAGGGGGTGGCTGCCTATACGTATGTATAAAAAATCTCCAAAGTGTTAATACAATTACTGACCGGTGCTCGGAGGTGGTGATGACGTTGTGGGTGGGCCTGTGAAAGCAATACAAAGGGTTAATTCATAATTAACCACTAAGGGGTGCTGCTCTCATATTCTTCATTGGGTCTACATCAAATCTTTTCATGTAATTTTTGCTTTTGCAGCCCAGTGAACCCATAATCCAGGCTTACATGTTGCTGTATGTGTATAGAAGACACTTTATAATGTGGAAAGTAAAATAGAAAGTTCATGCAGAAGAATGAAATAAACCAATGACCACCAGATGGCGCCGCCCATGAGGAGCCTCAAAAGAGTTAAAGGGTCTATGAATAAGACTTTCTAAAGTCAAAACACGAGGAATTCTTCCTATTGCTGGGCTACTCCACTGTCTGCCGGATGATGTTTTAACATGACAAAATAATGTCTACTTTTAATTCATCTAACCCTGTCTGTCCTTGCTGGAAACCTCTTCTTACTCTGAATGACCACCAGGGGGCGCCGCCTATGAGGAGCCTTGAAAGGGTTAAAGAGTATATAGAGTTACTGACCGGTGCTTGGAGGTGGTGATGAAGTTGTGGGTGGACCTGTGGAAGGAATACAAAGAGTTATTTATAAAAGAAATGTAACAAACCACTAACCACCAGGGGGCGCTGTCCACAGGTGTATGGAGGTCTGCAAAGTGTTAATAGAATTACTGACCAGTGCTTGTAGATGGTGAGGTAGTTGTGGGTGGGCCTATGAAAGGAATGTAAAGAGTTAAACAGAATCTACCAAGCTGATTTTTGCTATATAATTTGAAGGCAGCGTGCTGAAGGGGTTAACACAAATTTGTCTTATCACACTGTGTGCTGTTGTTTACCTGCAATGTTTGTTTTAGCTTCAGGAGATTATCAGTGCTGGACTAGGTCAATTTGTTTTCACACCTCGGGCGGTGATTAGCAGCTTACTGTTTATAGACATTGTACATACAGAGCCTGGTGTGGGCGGGGACAGATTTCTCAGCTCTGCTGTGTTGCAAAATCTAAACATTCTGATTGTGTCAGAACCGCTGAAGCCAGTAAACTGAGAGATACATCGTTGGATTCAGGCTCTCTTTGCCTACATCATGCTGCTCTCAGATGAGGTAGCAAAAACCAGCTGACAGATTCCATCTAATTTACCAAAAAAAGTAGCAAACCAATGACCACTAGGTGGCGCTGCATTCTTATTCTTTACTGGATCTACATTGTATTAAACCATGTGGTTTTTGCTTTAACAGTATGGTAAGCTCCTGTGCCAGTCTTTTCCTTTTTTATATGTAATTGAAAGGATTTTCCCAGAATAAAAATGCACCTGACTTGTCTCTGTTTTCAAATGAAAGAGTATAATCAAATGTGTTCATATCTCAACGGTAAACGATTTACCTTCAACAAAACCTCAAACTATCCCTGGATACCCGTGTGTTTACACTCTGTATCTGCTACAGGCGTCCTCCAGTATGTGTTTAGGTGGAGCATGTGTAATTACATCGCTGTCTATTTACAGCGCACCGTCTTTCTCCTACTGTGCGGTGAGTCTGTGCATGTGCAGATCGCAGACTGATTAGGTCGAGCATGCACAGTTGAATCGCTGTCTGTTTACAGCGCACCGTCTTTCTCCTACTGTGCGGTGAGTCTGTGCATGTGCAGATTGCAGACTGATTAGGTGAGCATGCACAGTTGCATCGCTTTCTGTTTACAGCGCACCGTGTTTCTCCTACTGTGCGGTGAATCTGTGCATGTGCAGATTGCAGACTGATTAGGTCGAGCATGCACAGTTGCATCGCTATCTGTTTACAGTGCACCGTCTTTCTCTACTGTGCGGTGAGTCTGTGCATGTGCAGATTGCAGACTGATTGGGTCGAGCATGCACAGTTGCATCGCTGTCTGTTTACAGCGCACCGTCTTTCTCCTACTGTGCGGTGAGCTTACTCATGTGCAGACTGCAGACAGAATGGGTTGAGCACGCGCAGTGTATAGCTTGAACAGGCATAGTGTATAATGGTGTGTCTGCCTCAAGTTCGCGGCTTGTGTGTATGACAGCAGAAGGTCTAAGCTCTCCGCTTTGTATCCCGCTGTTGCTGTCACCAAAGCACCGAAAAACTGCATGTGTGAATCACCATTAAAAAGCATGCAAGGAGCCTCCTGCACCTGAAAAGGGCTAATGTGTAAATGACCCCATACTGTGTAGGAGTAATAGAAAGACTCACCAGTACTTGGTGGAGCAGAACTTGCACCTGTAAAATTGTTTAAAAGAGACAATGTAGGATTACCATATATTATTCAGATAAACCCGCCACAAAGTGCCCATATCAAGCTCCAACATACCCATATAAGCCAGCAACATGTTATGATGGTGCCCTAGTTGCCTAGTAGCACTGTGGTCCTGATTGTGATTCCCCCCAGGTTATTACGATCATTAATGTATTATTTTTATGTATTATGTGTGTGATACAGTGTGCAAATAATTCCACAGCCCCTTGATGGTGGTCAGGAGCTTAAAGGGATTGTCTGGTAAAAGGTTTACACCTATCCCGGAATAAGTAGTAACTTATCGATTGGTGGGTGGTCCGACTGATTGGCAGAACCAGGCACTTATATCTGTTGAGAATGCGCCAGTGTCCCCAGACAGCGTCCTGACAGCGCCCAGGAACAACAGGAAATGAGAGGAGTCCGGCTTCTGAATGCTTCGATGAATTTTGTCAAGACTTGACAAAGGACATAGATCTTGCCCGAAACGCGTTGCCTGCGGCGCAGGCTTCTGCCAATGCCCTGTATTTGCCTGTTTTGCCCTTCCAATTTTATGGGAATCTTGACTTTATTAATAAAATTCACCAAAGCATTTCAGAAGCTGGACTCCTCTCATGTCCACTTATATCTGTTTCAGAAAGGAGCGGCAGTGCACATGCTCCACCGCTGCTTTATGCTTCCCCTTTGTAGCCTAGACTCCTGTCCACACACTCAATGAATCAGTCAGACTGTAACCTCTACAACATGGGCAAGACCAGAGAGCTTTGTAAAGATGTCAGGGAAAAGATCCTAGATCTGCACAAGGCTGGAATGTGCTACAAAACCATAAGACAAAGCTGGGGGAGGAGGAGACAACTGTGGGTGCAATAGTAAGAAAATGGAAGTAATACAACATGAGGTCAATCCACATTGATCTGGGGCTCCATGTAAATCTCACCTCGTGGGTATCCAGGATCATGAGGAAGGTAAGAGATCAGACTAAAACTACACTTGGGGGGACTTGTTAATAGTCTCAAGGCAGCTGGGATTACTATCACCAAGAAAACCATTGGTAACACATTATGCCGTAATGAATTAAAATTCTGCAGTCCCACTGCTCAAGAAGGCACATGTGCCGCCTGTTTGAAGTTTTCCACTGAACACCTTGGTGATTGTGAGAAGGTGCTGTGGTCAGATGAGACAAAAATGTAGCTCTTTGGCATTAACTCAACTCTCCGTGTTTGGAGGAAGAGAAATGCTGCCTATGACCCAAAGAACACCATCCCCACAGTGAAGCATTGGTGGTGGTAACATTATGTTTTGGGGGTGTTTGCATCAATGGGACAATGAATGGAGCCATGTATCGTAAAATCCTGAGTGACAACCTCCTTCCAGGACATTAAAAATGAGTCGTAGCTGGGTCTTCTAGCACGACAATGACTCAAAACATAGGGTGGCTCAAAAAGAAGCACATTAAGGTCAAGATATGGCCTAGCCGGCCTACAGACCTTAATCCCATAGAAAATTTATGGAGGGAACTGAAGCTCCGAGTTACCAAGTGAAAGCCTCAAAATCTTAATGATTTACAGATGATCTGCAAAGAGGAGTGGAGCAAAATTCCTCCTGACATGTGCACAAACCTCATCATCAACTACAAGAAACGTCTGACTGCTGTGCTGCCAACAAGGGCTTTGCCACCAAGTATTAAGTCTTGTTTGCCAGAGGGATCAAATACTTATTTCTCTCTGCAAAACGCAAATAACTTTATATAATTTAGACAATGGGATTTTCTGGATTTTATTTTTGATATTCTATCTCTCAATGTTAAAATTAATCTACCCTTAAAATGATAGACTGTTCATGTCTTTGTCAGTGAGCAAACTAATAAAGTCAGCAAGGGATCAAATACTTATTTCTTCACTGTAGTACATTACATATGTAATATAATTTTACAGTTCTACAAATATTACAATAATATTAGGACACATTCCTCACAAGTTGCGGTTATATTGATTGGCTCATAAAGCAGAGAGAGCTGTTTTTTTATTGTATCTAGGACATGATAAAGTAGATGTTTGATATAATTACAGGTTGGGTTCCTGTTTGGAGGCGTCCCACACTCTCATTAGTTACAGACGTTATTCTTTTTCACTGTTCATTATTGTGAGCCATTTCATTTCCCGACAGTCAAGTCACCGAAGTACAAAAGTAAATGATCCCTTTACATTAATGCACGTCTTTATTTTAGGAATTCCAGATTCCTCATTGCAGAATCACACACGATATTGTTTAAATCAATGTATTCTGGATTTTATAACATCAATAGTTCTAATTTTCCTAGAATATTATGTATTTCCTTACTTGGGTTTGAGCTGATCCTGGCGCTGTGGGAGAAAAAGAGACATTAATGACATTTATAATACATAATTATTATCAGTAATAAAGAATTCTAATAACTGTCCTCAGCTGCAGGCACTGAAATCCCATTTCTAATGCTGTATTGGTCCCAACTGGTGAGAGTCCTGTGGATTATACCGCCCAGATCAATCACTATAAAGTCAGAAAGAATGGCATACATAACCAAGCGCGCACAGCAAAAAGTGGGGGTCAATGTGGTTCTGCTTTTCATGCATTCAGGAGACCGTAATGCACAGCGTATATAAAAAATGTAGAGTAGGACTGCCTCATCTGAGAATGCCGTGACGTGGCAGGGTGGCTCAAAGAATTGATCAATTGTTTGCTAAATGTCTCAGTTTAAAGTACAGTTAGAAATTAATATGTGCATATGCACTTTTTGTATTGCGTGCTAACCACAGGCAGCGCTGGCTTCTTGGCTTTTTTATTTACTATAATACTGCTCCTATGTACAAGAATATAACCATTAAAGTTTGACCTCTCTAGTAGCTTCTTGTACTATATACAGCATATTACATATTGTATTGTGAAGCGCTGTGGAATATGTTGGCGCTATTATAAATAAAATTATTATTATTATTATTTAATATTGTGTAATCCTACAGTTATAATCCTAGGACATACTTCTCACTAAGTTGAAGTTACATGAAAGAAGCACTCTCATAAAGTTTTATTTTCACTAAGCCTGTGTATGTAGTATATTATGTGTGTGTTAATATACCCACATACTGTCACCTTGTACGGTATCCATCGCCCCTCCTGCTCTTCTCAGTGACTTCATCACTCCAGTCTTTGAAGAAATAGTTTTTTATTGTAAGCCTATGTGTCAGAACGAGGTCCCATAGACTTACATGCTAAAATAGACTTCTGTCAAATGCATAGAGTGAGTTGGAGAGCCTGTAGAGTGATGATATCGATGAGCAGCGGAGTAGAACGGCAATGGATACCGGAGAGGATGGTAGGTGAGTATAGTAAGGTCTCCTTCACACCATGTTTTTTAACCTGTCCATGTGTATCCTTTAATTTGAAGGACCAGAAGGACAGGCACGGATCTATGGAACTGGATGGCACTTATGCTCCCGGATCCTTTTTATTGATGGATCCAGTCTCTCCATAGAAAAGCATTAGCAATCGCTGCAGCCGTAGGAAATAATGGTAATCTGAGGTCTGGAGAGAGACAGAGAGACCTGAACAAAAATAGGGCTGAAAGGAGCTGTCCCTTGCTTCTGAGCATGCTCGGTACAGCAAAAACGATGCATTTCACGTTTACGTTTTTTCACAGATCCATCTCCATAGACCCCATGTTATGTGCTTTGGCAACGATGGGTTCTTTATTGTCCGCTGCGCTCAAAATCGGAGCATTCTCCGATTCTGAGTTCAGGAAAAAACATGACACAAACGGATCCCTGACAAAATTGACACAAACGGATGGCCACTGTGGACCTATCCATGCCCATAGGGATACATGGGAGGCCAAAATAGATCCCTGCCTATCCAAACGGACCGTGGTGTGAAGCCAGCCTAACACACACGACACTACATAAACATATGCTCAGATGTAACTGAAAAAGAAAAACTTTATGGGAGAGCGTCTTTAATTGGCTCATAAATTAGACCTATTTTTTTATGAATTGTAACTAGGACATAATGTAACAGCCATTTGTTGTAATTACAGGTTAAGTTTCTTCTTTGGAGGCATTCCACGCTCGTTAATTAGAGACGTATTATTCTTCTTAATTGTTCCTTATTGTATAGTCATTTATACACCGGGGAGGAAAGTTATGAGGAGCAAAGCATGTGAGAGCCAAAACAGTAGTAGACCAGTGTCATAGAGGAGGCCCCTCAGGTCATGGGATACACAATTATACATTCACAGGGAATTGATAATAGTGAGGAGTGAGCACTATCATGCTCGGGTGCTCGGTACTCGCATCGAGCAGTTGGATACTCGGATGGGCGCGACTTGAGTATTTGTGTATAATGGAAGACAATGGGAAACATGAGCATTTTTCTGGAAGAAATCCTGGAAAAATGCTTGAATTCCCCATCAACTTCCTTATATTCTGGTTCTTTTAGGCGCGCACATCCAAGCATCCAACTGCTCCTTACGAGGGCCAAGTCCCCAACTGCTCCTTATGAGTGCTGAACACCCAGCTGCTCCTTACGGGTACTGAACACCCAACTGCTCCTTACGAGTGCCGTACACCCAACTGCTACTTACAAGTATTGAACACCAAACTGCTCCTTACGAGTACTGAACACCCAACTGCTTCTTATGGGTATTAAACATCCAACTTCTACTTACACGTATCGAACACCCAACTGCTGCTTACGAATACCGAACACCCAACTGCTCCTTACGGGTACCGAACACCCACCTGCTCCTTACAAGTACCAAGCACCCAACTGCTCCTTATGAGTAAATGAGTACCGAACATCCAACTGCTCCTTATGAGTACCGAACACCCAACTGCTCCTTACGAGTACCAAGCACCCAACTGCTGCTTACGGGTACCGAACACCCAACAGCTCTTTACGAGTAAAAAGCAGCCAACTGCTCCTTATGAGTACCAAACACTGAGCTGCTCCTTATGAGTACCAAATACCCAACTGCTCCTTATGAGTACCAAATACCCAACTGCTCCTTATGAGTAACAAACACACAACTGCTCCTTACGAGTATTGAACACCCAACTGCTCTTTACGAGTACCGAACACCCAACTGCTCCTTATGAGTACCGAACACTTAACTGCTCCTTACGAGTATCGAACACCCAACTGCTAATTACAAGTATCGAACACCCAACTGCTCCTCACGAGTACTGAACACCCAGCTGCTCCTTAAGAGTACCAAACATCCAACTGCTCCTTATGGTTACCGAACATCCAACTGCTCCTTATGAGTACCGAATACCAAACTGCTACTTACAATTATCGAACATCCAACTGCTCCGTACAAGTATCGAACACCTAACTGCTCCTTACGAGTATTGAACACCCAACTGCTCCTTATGAGTGCCGAACACCCAACTGCTCCTTATGAGTACCGAACTTCCAACTGCTCCTTATGAGTACTGCACACCCAACTGCTCCTTACGAGCACCAAGCACCCAACTGCTCCTTATGAGTACCAAAAACCCAACTGCTCCTTACAAGTACTGAACACCCAACTGCTCCTTACGAGTACCGAGAGCATGCAAGGCATTTAAGTCTCTTCATACTGACGTGCCAGACTTGACATGTCACTCTCCATAAGGAGAAATCACTTAGATTCCAGTCTTAGTCTCTCACCCAGCCAAATCAAATCTCATACTCTGCACTGACTAGGGGCAACAACCCAAAACACCATGTCTGCAAATTGAGTTTCTGGTTTGGCTTATATCCTTGATCATATAAAAAGGCTTGTTAATGGGGAGATATTGACTTTTAGGATTGTTACTTCCAAGAGGTGACACTAGAGTTCAAGTCCTCTTTCAAAAGACAATTAGCATATTTAATAGTATTTTTTTACCAAGGAGTGTGAGACAAAAAGAGGTTGGAAGCATGGTTGTACGAAAAGGATCTTAAGGAGGTTACAGAAAAATGCTAAAATTTAGATTTAAACCATTCTAAATAAAGACTGTCCGACTGGCCGAACAGCTAGGCATAGTCTGGTCAAATCACAATGAACCCTACAACATCACCCAAGACAGAGGCTATAAAGTAGGATTGAGGGAGGCCAATTTACTTAAGGCCCACCACTCCAGTTTTCTGTCTAAAGGCCTGAGGAATTTTCATAATATGCACTATCTTCAACCTATACATCATCTTTAGAAATATGCAACATCTTTAGAACCATACAACACCTTCAGAACTGTATAACACCTTCAGAACTATTCAGAACATCTTCAGGACTACATGACGCCTTCAGAACTATAAACCATCCTCAGGATTCTACAACACCTTCAGAACTATTCAGAACATCTTCAGGACTATATGACGCCTTCAGAACTATAAAACATCTTCAGAACTATACAACACCTTCAGAACTGTATAACACCATCAGAATTATTCAGAACATCTTCAGGACTACATGACGCCTTCAGAACTATAAACCATCCTCAGGATTCTACAACACCTTCAGAACTATTCAGAACATCTTCAGGACTACATGACGCCTTCAGAACTATAAACCATCTTCAGAATTCTACAACACCTTCAGAACTATTCAGAACATCTGAAGGGCCCGTCACACAGGGACATATCGCCGGCGATGTTGCCGGCAACCGAGGGGCGTGGCCAGGTTGCGGCGACATCGCCGGCGAATTTCCGCGTGTGACAGGGCGATAATCAGGGGATGAATCGCCTGAGTCACATCGCCAGGTTTCCCAACAATGTTGGGAAACCTGGCGATGTTGCTCAGGCGATCCTGCCTGATCGCCCTGTGTAACGCGGCCACCTGCAATGTTGCGGGCGATTCCGCCTATATGCAACATTGCGAGTGATCGCTTGCTGGGTTGCTGGGCAACCCAGCAAGCGATAGCCGCGGCAACTAGCCGGCGACATCGCCGGTAAGTTGCACAGTGTGACAGCTCCCCGGCGATGTTGTCAGGGATGCGCGCTCCCGCGATCGCCGGCAACATCGCCGGCGATATGTCCCTGTGTGACGGTACCTTTAAGTACTATATGACGCCTTCAGAACTATAAAACATCTTCAGAACTATACGACACCTTCAGGACTATATAACACCTTCAGGACTATACAATGACTTCAGGACTATACAACACCTTCATCACTATACACCATCTTCAGGACTATACACCATCTCCAGAACTGTCCACCATCTTCAGGACTATCCACCATCTTCAGAAATATACACTATCTTCAGAACTATACACTATCTTCAGAACTATACACCATCTTCAGAACTATCCAGAACATCTTCAGGACTATACAACATCTTCAGAACTGTCCACCATCTTCAGGACTATCCACCATCTTCAGAAATATACACCATCTTCAGAACTATACACCATCTTCAGAAGTATCCAGAACAGCTTCAGGACTATACAGCACCTTTATGACTCTACAGCACATCCGGTGGTAGTAGACCAAGGAGTTGAATTTCTCTTATCATATTGGAATAATTGCAGATCTTTGTGTTATTGGACAATCCACCAATTTAGCTAAGTCCTAGAAGGAGAATCTGACCCAACTAAATATTGCAATATCTATACCTAGCCCCTAAAACTCAAAAAGTTCACAAATACACTTGCCAAATACTAATCTATATCTCTTCCAGATTATAGCTGATATCTGGATGTCTCACCTGGTGCTTGAAAGCAAAGCAATGACAGCATCAATATTGCTGCTAAACGAGTTAGGTGCAGCATCTTTCCTGGTGGCAGACTGATGTTCTCGCTCTTGGTCAGATATGATAATTATACTACATTTCCTTCTCAGCTTAGCTTATTTAAAGCCTTGGAAACACACCTTTCTTGGCAGTAGTAACAATAGAATAATTTCTCAACTGTTATCATGTCTCATCATATAGATATCTCTCTGACAAGGCTCCTGAATGGTCCTAGGAGGGACTTGTTTAGGAGGAATCTGACTTGTCTAGGAGGGACTTGTTTTGGAGGAACTTGACTTATCTTGTTATTGTGAGTGTGATGATAGTTACCAAACTTGACATACGGTTGTGTCCACCTAAAGATTCTGCTTTCTTTCTCTTCTTTGAAGAACCTGTTATGAAGACCCAAGGGGCACCAAAAAATACAATAACCATGGCAACTAATCATAAAGTCAAGGTGATCAATGACATTTTTTAATTAAATTGGTTGCTCTTTATGGAAAACCACATTTTTTCTAAAGATCCACCAATGTTGGGTTGATCATGGGTGATCCAGCTGCTGTTCTTCAAGAAAAAAGGAAAATATTGGGCTAGACGTAGGTCTTCAAATATGATGCTATTGATCATCTTTGATTTTAAACCTTCAAAACAATCAGAGATAAATAATAAAAATATTACCGTGTTTCCCTGAAAATAAGACCGTGTCTTATATTTTTTTGGGGCCAAAAGTGGCCCCCTGTCTTATTTTCGGGGGGGGGGGGGGGGACTTATATTGGCAGCCCCAGCCCCATCCACACACATACATACACACACATACATACACATACATACACATACATACAGCCCAGCGGCAGCTTGATGACGTCGGGCCAATCAGAGGCCCCAACGTCATCTGGCCGCGTCTGGGCGGTGATTGACGTCACGGGTCCTGCGCTCTCATTGGCGCAGGGCCTGACCTGGGCGGGGATTGCCGGAGGAAGCAGGAAGTCGGCCGGGCACCGCACCGTTCAGCATGCAACCGGACCGGGACACCGCACCACAGACCAGGAGAGGAGCGGGGACACCACCGGACGGCCGGAGGAGCGGGGCATGACAGCGGGGACAGCACTGGACAAGGTAGGACATATTGTACAGCACCCCTCCAGACGGACTTATATTGCGCAGCGCCCCCCCCAACTTATTTTCGAGGGGGACTTATATTAGCAGGCTCTCCCTCCCCCCCAGACTTATTATCGGTGGAGACTTATTTTCAGGGAAAGACGGTAGTTATCATTGGTCAAAAATAAGGCATTTCTTTACCCGGGGCTTATCTCCTATATATCGGTGAGTGTGATGTTACTGCTGACTTGCATATAACGCATATTTCGCACATAATGTTTGCAGATCTGATGCATAACACATTTAATGAAATGATATTAACATACATTGCTATGCTGTACTTACCATACCTAACATGACATAACATAATGTAGCACATGGCATGGCATGATCAAGCATTTATATATCACTAGGAGGATCTTGCATAGTAATAAATTATGGCCTTCTTAACTGCTCAAGTTCTCAAACTAAAATATAAAAACTTATACTCACCTCCCGCACTGCACAGCTACAGTGATGTTGATGCCAGATCTCCCAGCGTTCACCTTACATGGATATGTCACATGAGCACTTCAGCCAATCAGCGGCTGCTGACCACCTGCAGCTATTACTATTTCATTGGCTGATTGGCTGTGGCGCTCACGAGACATTATTAAAGATCTGGCGCCACTATTATGGAATCAGCACCGTCACCGCTGTGGGAGGTGAGTATACATTGTTTTTATTTTCTATGGCAGCTGCTGCCAAGGCTAATAAAATAATGGGATGCATTAAAAGAGGCAGAGATGATCATGAGGAGAATATAATTTTACTTCTATACAAGTCATTAGTGCGACCACACTTAGAATACTGTGTACAATTCTGGTCTCTGGTGTACAAGAAAGACAGAGCTGAACTAGAGCGGGTGCAGAGAAGAGCAACCAAAGTCATTAGAGGACTGAGGGGTCTGCAATACCAAGACAGGTTATTAGAGGACTGAGGGGTCTGCAATACCAAGACAGGTTATTAGAGGACTGAGGGGTCTGCAATACCAAGACAGGTTATTAGAGGACTGAGGGTCTGCAATACCAAGACAGGTTATTAGAGGACTGGGGGTCTGCAATACCAAGACAGGTTATTAGAGGACTGGCGGTCTGCAATACCAAGACAGGTTATTAGAGGACTGAGGGGTCTGCAATACCAAGACAGGTTATTAGAGGACTGAGGGGTCTGTAATACCAAGACAGGTTATTAGAGGACTGAGGGGTCTGCAATACCAAGACAGGTTATTAGAGGACTGAGGGGTCTGCAATACCAAGACAGGTTATTAGAGGACTGAGGGGTCTGTAATACCAAGACAGGTTATTTAGAGGACTGAGGGGTCTGCAATACCAAGACAGGTTATTTGAGGACTGGGGGTCTGCAATACCAAGACAGGTTATTAGAGGACTGGGGGGTCTGCAATACAAAGGCAGGTTATTAGAGGACTGGGGAGTCTGCAATACCAAGACAGGTTATTAGAGGACTGGGGGTCTGCAATACCAAGACAGGTTATTAGAGGACTGGGGGTCTGCAATACCAAGACAGGTTATTAGAAGACTGAGGGGTCTACAATACCAAGACAGGTTATTAGAGGACTGGGGGGTTCTGCAATACCAAGACAGGTTATTAGAGGACTGGGGGGTCTACAATACCAAGTCAGGTTATTAGAGGACTGAGGGGTCTGCAATACCAAGACAGGTTATTAGAGGACTGGGGGGTCTGCAATACCAAGACAGGTTATTAGAGGACTGGGGGGTCTACAATACAAAGGCAGGTTATTAGAGGACTAGGGAGTCTGCAATACCAAGACAGGTTATTTGAGGACTGGGGGTCTGCAATACCAAGACAGGTTATTAGAGGACTGAGGGGTCTGCAATACCAAGACAGGTTATTAGAGGACTGGGGGTCTGCAATACCAAGACAGGTTATTAGAGGACTGAGGGGTCTTAATACCAAGACAGGGTATTAGAGGACTGGGGGCCTCTAATACCAAGACAGGTTATTAAACTTGGGGGTTATATAGTTGGAAAAATGAAGGCTAGGGGTGATCTTTAATAATGTATAAATATTGAGAAGGAAAATGTTGTACGTAATAGCTAGTAGATAGAAAATATTAGAACTGAGAGTCGTCTGTTGATACCTTAATGGCAACTGAAAGATGGTATTGCAGACTTTCGGGACACTGTGGCCCCTTCGTCAGGCAGATAATTCTTCATAATCTGTGTCATTATCTGCCTAACGAAGGGGCCACAGTGTCCCGAAAGCTTGCTATATATATGAGGGGACAGTACAGAGACCTTTCTGATGATCTTTTTACATCTAGGCCTGAGATGAGGACAAAGGGGGCATCATCTACGTCTGGAGGAAAGAAGGTTTAATCATAATCTTTACTGTACGAGCAGTGAGACTATGAATTCTTTACGGTACAAGCAGTGAAACTATGTATTCTACACTGTATGAGCAGTGACAATATGCATTCTTTACGAGCAATGTGACTGTGGATACTTTACTGTATGAGCAGTGAGACTATGGATTCATTACTGTAAGAACATTGAGACTATGGATTCTTTATTGTCCGAGCAGTGAAACTATAGATTCTTCACTGTACAAGCAGTGACATTATGGATTCTTTACTGTACGAGCAGTGAGACTATGGATTCTTCACTATACGAGCCATTGACACTATGCATTCTTTACTGTACAAGCAGTGAGGCAATGGATTCTTTACTGTACGATCAGTGACACTATGGAACTCTCTGCTCTGTGATGTTGTATTGAGGGATTCACAACTAAAATTTAAGAATGGCCTGGTTGCCTTTCTTGGAATAAATAATATTACCGGTTATGTTTATTAGATTTACTCTTTGGACGTTGATCCCTGCAAGCAACTAGTCTAATTGTCGGGTGTGCAGTCGGGACTTTTGGAGCTTAGTGTTTGCCCTATGACGTTTTTCCTTCCTCTGAATCAACATATTAGGTTACTAGATGGGTGCCCGATGCACAATGCATCGGGATTCTAGCAGAGCGAGTCTGTGACTCGCAATGGCCGCTTCGCGGCAATGCTTCGCGCTGCTAAGGCGACTCGCCATGCCGCTGCGCGGGCATAGCGAGTCGCCTTAGAGCTGCTCGCAATGGCCGCTGCGCGGCCAATGCTTCGTTCGTATCCACATGACGACATTGACTCGCAGCGAGTGCGGTCTCAAAAGGGGCAAAAATCCCATTCGTGATTATATAATAGATGGATTGAACTCAATGGACTTAAAGTCTTGCTCCAACGTTAAAAAACTCTGAAACTGAATTGATAACGCCTGGGTTGTCGAGCAGTAGACATCCCCTTTAAATGCCGTCTACACCATAACAGCGTCTACAGTAACCCATAGCAACCAAAAAATGATATATAGCATTCCGGAACAGTTCAGAATACATCATGTGATATTAGTTTTTAATTTCTTATAAGATGGCGGTGATGGAGCCCACGGTGTGAGAGACCCTTTAGTGTCTCTTCAATGCCAGAGCTCAGCTATAAATCTAAACTCGAGGAATTGTGTGACCTGACCAAGTGTTTGAAGAATCCGTACCTTTATATATGGAAGCTGCCATGTAATTACGAAAAATTCATTGCAATTAATTGAATAATTACTCTAATTACTGCAGAATGTTGATCTTATAATCATATAGCCTCATGCATTACTCTAAATATACACTTTGGGACATGGCGGACTATAAAGATTTGCCATCAGTGCCTTTGTGTGGTCTGTAGGCCGACCGGGCCTCAGTCAGCAGAAGAGTCTGACAGGAAAATTGCTTTTATTGCCCTTAGTAACCAATCAGAGTTCAACTTTCACTTTACCTCAGAATTGTGTGAAATATCTGAGGCCCATCCAGGGACGCCTAAATTCCACTACCGTCCTTTAAAATAGGCGCTTTTTGGCCCTTTCCGTAAAGATTTTTTAAGGGGCCCATGATTTTTTAAGCTAAATAAATGTACTTAGATTTTTTTTACCGTAATAAGCATCATTTTACAGTTTACAGTGAATGCAGGTTTCTTCATATAAGAATAATGGGCTGTAGACAGGTACAAGGGCTGCAATGGCACCTGGGCCCAGGACCCTAGGGGACATAAAAAGTCCTTTTGGCCTATAGAAAAAGAAGATTTGTAATAATTGGGGGCCCCGTTGGAGCTTTACCATTGAGGCCCATGAGCTTCAAGTTATGCTACTGGCTGTAGACATGGTTCACACTCGCGATATGATAATCATAATTACTTAATATGGTTTTCCAAAGTCCGTCCGTGATTTTTTGAAAAAAATTAAAAATGAAGTTGGCAACCGAGGCCCATCTTGTCCTTCCTGCCGGTCGGGTGGTTCTCCTTAGTAATATTGTGTGTGCATGTGTCCAACATGACTTATTGTGACAGCGGAGGCCTCCATCATTGTTGCAGACATCCATTAGAAGAGGAAATTGAGGCGAAATGATCCCTGTAGCATTACGCCACCAAAACAACATGTCTCTTTGTGCCAAAATTACTTAACATGAAGAATCCAAATATCAGCAGTGTAAGGGTTGAAGGAGGAGGATCAAAAGTCACGTGTGTTGTATTGTCATAGGCTACTGGATAGTGCCTAATTGGACGATGTCCGATGAAGCGCGATTCTCTATCCCCGGGTGTGTTACCTTACAGAACAATAGGTGCTGGCACACCGATAACTCCCACAAGCTCTGCCAACAGCCACCGCAAGATCCAAAGATTAGTGTATTCCTAACCAGACTGGGAGCCCGATATACTTTAAAGAAATTATGAACACGTCCGCGTACGTTGATGTCTTCCAGCAATTCTGTGCAAAGGTACCTGATCTCCGGCTTGAGGATATTTTCTTTCAGCAAAATGGGGCAAGTTCCGGCACGTCTCTAAGTCAAGTTAATGCGGCATTCCCAAAATAGTGGCCGTGAGCAAAGCGTTGTGGCCTCTACCATCACCAGAACTAACGTGTAAGACTTTTATCTGTAGGTCTACAGTCTACATGAAGGGTAAGAAATAGGGATTAGTTTACTATCAGTGCTGTGGAATCAGAGTCATGGAGTCAGAGTTGGTATCTATTTTGGTGGAGTTGGAGTCGGATTCAAGCAAATTGCAGAGTCAGATGGCTTACTGACTTCACAGCTATGATTGTGGAGTCGGACTCGGTGTCCATTTTGGTGGAGTCGGATTCAGGGAAATTGAGCAGCTGGAGTTGGATGTTTGGCTATCGACTCCACAGCCCTGTTTACAATCTCCAGGCAGATTTCGAAGAACAAATTCAAGTCCGGAATGTAGCATATATGGCTTCACAGAAAATGTTCCTAAACCGGTCACAACTATGCATACAGAGGCGACTTCTCCTTTAATTGGGCTAAACATACATAAAAACAATGGACTTTTCTTTATGAGCATTAAAGGATAATTTTGAGGAATGCGGCCATAGGTCACTAAATGTTCTTTTCCTGTTACAATATGTAAATGTCCTCTCCACCTCTGTCACAAATTCTTAGTCATCACCGCCATCAGTATCCTAAACGCACCTGTAAATCTCTGAGATCTTGTTGGAACTTGTGCCGATACTTCAAAGCCGAAAGCCTATATCGTCAGGCCAGGTTCCCGTGAAGTTTTTGCTTAAGGAGTACTTTGAAGTGGAATCTCTCTAAATTTCTACATCAAAACCTTTTGAAACACTCATTGAATAATCAGTGAGTAAAATTATTGCACAATGGAAAGAACTGAAGCAATTCAGGAAAGGAATGGAGACCACAACATGTTTCAGAGTGGGGTCTACAAGTGCTGAGGGAAGAACAGTAACCAACGCTTGCTGACTCTGAGTCACCCACCGGGGCCGTGGGGTACTTGGAACCCGGCCCTCTTGTCGTCGTCTGGGACTGCAGATTGTCATTGTGTCCTGACCCGACTCTGTGGTTCCGGGCGAGTCAATAAAGGGGGAGGGAACAGTTTTTGAATAATTAAATTGTGACGTCACCCGTGGTTTGTGGCTAGAGGTAGCCATTGCTGTAGTTCGGACCTCTGGGGATGATTGGGGTTGCAGCAGAGATCTTGCGCCCTCCATGGGTAGGGCTGGTCCCCAAGGCTACTGTGTAAAAAGTGTAAGTGTGATGCAAAGTTCTCCGTATCCTCAAGCAACCTCCTGGTGCCGGCTCGTGAACTCAATTTCCACCTCTCAGGCACGCAAATGAAATCTCACACAGTTCTAAGCTTTTACCGGGTTTACTTCTTCATTCGCTAGATGTTACAACACAGTTCAGTACAACAGCGGCTCCGGTGCAGTATCAGCAGCTGGGACGGCTTGTCTGCGACACCCCTTTTCATGTTCCTTTCAGGTCTCTTTCACTCTATTCCGCACACTAGCTACGGTTCAGCGGTCATGGGCTTTCAGTGGGCACCCCTCCGGGTTTCCAAGCCCTAGTTCGACGGCCTTCCTTTCGCTGTGTTGGAGGTTGGGTCTCAGGACATAAAGACCTCACACCCCGCTGGAGTTTGTGGTTGGGGCATGCAGCTTCTGTGGCACCCCTGCTGGGGATTGCCACAGGAGGACCCACCGGTGCAGGGAGGGATGTATACCTTGGTATACACAGCATGCAACACCTTCCACCCCAGACCTGGAGGGGGAGCTCCACTGGCTGTCCTTAAGCCAGATCCCCTATAAAAGATCCAGGCCTGAGGGGGGGAGTCAGTTAGTTCAGTTCCAGTCAGACAAATGTGGCACCCCGCAACGAGTGTGTCACAGGAGGGTATTGCAGCCATAAATGCAGCCGCAATATTCTCTGACACAGCAGTGACCTAGTTAACTTTGAGATCCAACCCTGCATGCATCACCTAGAACAGAGGACCAATCCAGGGTCCTGGTGGGCGGAGTGCTAGGGAAGTGTGTAGGAGAACAGACACTTAGTCTACGCAGAACAGAGAACGGAGGAGTCTAGAACAGAGTCTAGAACTTGGAGTAGGAGCGGGGGCTCCGCACCCCGTGCAGCCCCCGGGCCGTCACCGGTCGGGTGTCAGCACCTGAGGCCTCAACAACCGGGATCGGGCATCATAACCACGGGTTCCAAAAGACTCCCGTGCCCACAATTCACAGCCGGTTCACTGGTACCGAAGCTGGCAGCAGTTCACCTCTGCTACGCGAACCAGAAGCGTGGAGGAGCAGCTTCAAAGGAGCACCCCACCACAATCCAACATCCAGTCGTCTAACCACCGGTGTACCCACTGAGGGATCCAAGGCTCCCCAAAACATCCACAACGTACAACTTGGATAGGGCATTGAAGCAGCCTCCCCGTACCCGACCTGGTATTCCTGGGCGACAATGGCGAAACACTTAGCTAGAATGGAGGAACACTTGCGGATCTCTGAGGGACACTATCACTGCTGAGTCCACCCGGTTTACTACCCGTAAACTGTATACCATGTACTGCCTGCTGGTTACAGTAAAGACCCGTTACAGAGACTTTCTGTGTCCGTGCTTCCTTATGAACTGTCCGTCCGCACTACAAGGCAACCGCAGCTGCTGCACAACATCTTAAGCAGCTCCAGCCTCTGGGGATCACCGCTCAGCCTGTGGGGAGCGTTCCATCTTGCTGCTGTCCATCCCCCGGAGGTTCCGCAGCATCGGTAACGATTACCGAAACTACTCATAGGTGGCGTCACGAATAAATTAAACCCCTTTAATCTGTTCCTTACAAGACGTCTTCAACTTTTTGATCTGCACTCAACCGGGCCCCACTACCGGCAGGCGCGGCCCACCCGTGACAAGGAGGAAGGAGCTTCAGCCTGTCTAAACCGGAGTCCCGGCCACGGTGAGTCACAAAGAAGAGAGCAGTTGTAAGGAGCTGGTTGCTGGGAACAAGCAGGCCCAGAACCAGGGGACACTGACCAGCTGTGCTGAGCCCTAGGGAGAGGGACGGAGGCCAGTGGGAGAAGCAAGAAGAAGGGAACAGACTCGTGAACCCTTTAGTTACCTGGACACCGAAGTCCGCAACTGCTGATAAGATATAGTAGCAGGAATAGTCCGGACAGATCAGGAGGAGAAGTACAAGTAGAAGAATCCAAACTTGACCAAGTAAAGGACCAGGGACCTAGCCGAGGATAGGAATCCCACAGAGAGGTCCTCATTGTCAGTTGTGGAACAGCTGTGATTCCCCCATTGAGGCAACCGCCTATCCATGTATCCGAGTACCCTTTACCCTGTTGACCGCCTCACTTTCCTGTCACTTCAGCAGAGCTGGGACTCTGGTTCTGGCCCAGTCCCTCTGTGTCCCCGCTGACTCAGACACCCCCTCTATCTTCCCTCGGTTCTCAGCCTGGGACCCGGGCTAGCCATACGGTGGCCCGGTCCGGGTTCTTTCAGTCTGGTCTCTCTCTGACTACTTGGCTGTCGGGTGTCTCTGTTGTTCTCCACTAGACTACTGGGACTCACTACTCCACTGACTGACTCTTGGTGTTGTGTGTACCCTTTTTGTTGTGTCGTCTCCACCCTCCACCTGGCTCCTTCCGCTATCCCATTGGAAGACATGAAATAACGTAGACTTGGGATCGGGGGATGTGTTGGTTGTGTGTGTGGGGTGACCGACTTACCAGTCCCAGCTGCTGCGCTATCTTGTGGCGACCGGTCCGCAGAAGCGCCACAACTCCATAACTGTGGAGTCCAGACCTCCTCTGTAACATCACCACAAACAATGAGTTCACCAGGAGCTTCATGGCTGTGCTGCTACAGCTTTCCATCACCAAGCACAATGCTGAGTGTCTGATCTTGAGGAGACGTGTTCTGTGCAGCCGTACATCACCAAGCACTATACCAAGCACAATACCGAGCATCAGATGGAGCAGTGTAAAGACGACATCACTGGACTCTGGAGGAAACGTGTTCTGTGTAGCCGTACATTACCAAGCACAATACTGAAGGTCATGTGGAATGATGTAAAGCCGCCATCACTGGACTCTGGAGGAGACGTGTTCTGTGCAGTGACAGATCACACATCTCTATCTGCGTCTATTGGACGAGTTTGGGTTTGTTGATTTCAGTTGAACTTTACCTCCTGACTGCTTGTGCCCCCTATACAGTTTGATGGAGGTGGACTGATTTTCAGGGGTCAGCCACGGACCATTAGCCCCACTAAAGGAAAATATTAATGCTTTACCACCAAATTTCTTGGACAACTATAGTTTTAGCAATAGGAGAACAGTTTGGTGAAGACCCTTTTCTATTTCCCATTAGGTCCATGTAGACATGGTTTGGGAAGTTTGATGGAAGAATATGACTGGCTGCACAGAGCCTGGACCTCAGCCCCATCTAACACCTGCAGTGGAGATTGTGAGCCCGACCTCTCCCCAATATCAGTGTTTTACGTCACAAATGCTCTTCTGGATGAATGGACCAAAATTCCTATAGACACCTCCAATTTCTTGTAGAAATCTTTCCCGAAGAGCGGGTGCTGTTATATCTGCACAGGGGCCATCCCCATATTAATGTCTTTGGTTTGGATGTAAACTAGGAGGTCAGGAAAGTTCCTTGAGGAGGTATGTGGAGATGTTCTTCTAGGCTCTCCCTCCTTTTCTTCACTCTAAAAATAGGAGAATAAGGAAAATTATTTCTTTATAGAGTTTATAAAATCAAGTTCCAATGAAAACAGTACAGTCCTTTTAGGGTCAGTGAGTAACAAATAAAGCCATGTCTGCAATACTTTATTTTCCCTGTGGGGGTGCTATAGAGAAATTGAACACTTGGTGCTAAAGCCCCATGCACGCTGCAGATGGAGGGTGTAGCACTGATTGAATGATATCTAAGGTGTTGCAAATAATTAAGGTTGGGATATTGCCCAGAAATATTATGTTCATGAATAGACCTGAGCTTCTTCTGTACAGGACAGAACTGTCGATACTACACGTATAGGGCTGTACTATACTTACTGTGCACTATCCAAACAATGCTGCTGTATTACTCACAGACAAAATAAATTATATCCATGTCATTACATGAAATAAAGATGTGATCAAGCCTTGAGCGACACAATGTAAAGGTACAGGCTACGTAAAATATATAAACAGACAAAGACAGGTTATGACATAAGCCATACTATCTACAAAAATGACAAAAAAATACAGTAAAAGTTCAATGGGAGAACCCAGCCCATTTATTTAATGATATAACTTGCCCCTTTTCCATGGTTCCCTAGGCACCTGCCTACTCTGGCTACTTTTTATAAAAACCCTGCCTCACCACACCAATCCTATCACATACTGTACTCCTGTACTTTCTCTTGTTGCCGCTATCATAATATTTAAGCACTATATGGTAGTACTGTAGAAGTTGCCTATATGGTACTCTCATTTGACATTGTATGCTGGTTTCATTGAGGCAACAATAATTGGTGACCATAGAGAATATAATTATATCATTTCAATGTGGCCCCTATATAAAAAAGAAAAGTGTACAATGAATATAGATCTATATGGTACTAACTTTATCACTTTTATATAAGCACTATTTGGCGATAATTCAATAGGCAAAGTTTATCACATCTATGAGGGCATTATGTGGCACTAATTATGTTAGACTAAGGCTGGTTTCATACTACCGTTATTAGAATCCGGGGGAATGCGGGTAAAACCTTCCACCCCCTGGATTCCCCCGCAACTGTTTACCATGATGCAACTGGATACACCCACACTGGTATTATCACCGATCCGTCTCATGGATACCTGTGCGTTAGCACCCGGTGCTTCCGGGTGGCTCAGTTCTAGGACCCCTACTCTTCTCCATCTACACCTTTGGCATGGGTCAGCTCATAGAAGCCCATGGTTTGCAGTATCATCTCTACGCTGAGGACAGGCAGATCTACCTCTCTGGACCTGACGTCACCTCCTCACTAACCAAAATACCACAATGTCTTTCTGCTATTTCATCTTTCTTTTCTGCTAAATTTCTAAAACTGAACATGGACAAAACAGAATTCATCATCTTTTCCCCATCTCACTCTGCCCCTCCACGAGACCTATCCATCACTGTCAATGTCTGCTCACTTTCCCCATGCCGCGTTGTGCCGCGTGGTGCCGCGTGGTGATCCTCGACTCTGCCCTCTTCTTCAAGGCACATATCCAAGCCCTTGCCACCTTCTGTCGACTCCAACTTAGAAATATCGCCAGGATTGGTACATTCCTTGACCAAGAAACAACAAAAACACTTGTGCATGCCCTCATCATCTCACGCCTTGACTATTACAACCTCCTACTCTCTGGCCTCCCCTCTAGCACTCTTGCATCACTCCAATCTATCCTAAACTCTGCTGCCCGACTAATCCACCTCTCTCCCCGTTATTCCCCAGCCTCTCCTATCTGCCAAGCACCTCCCTGGCTTCCTATTGTCCAGAGGCTCCAGTTCAAAACTCTTACTATGACATACAAAGCCATCCACAACCTGTCTCCTCCATACATCTGTGACATGGTCTCCCGGTACTTACCTACACGCAACCTCCAATCCTCTCAAGATCTCATTCTCTACTTCCCACTCATCTCTTCTTCCCACAACCGCATACAAGATTTCTCCTATGCATCCCCCATACTCTGGAACTCTCTGCCCCAACATATCAGACTCTCGCTCACCGTGGAAACTTCAAAAGGAACCTGAAGACCCACCTCTTCTGACAAGCCTACAACCTGCAGTGAGCCTCAGTCTACTGAACTGCCGGACAACCAGCCCAACCCTCTCCTAGTGTATCCTCACCCATCCCTTGTAGACTGTGAGCCCTTGCGGTCAAGGTCCTCTCTCCCTCTGTACTTGTGTGCTTTCTGCGGACGCAGCCCATGGTTACCCGATGTGTATCTAGGTAACCATTTCACACAGCAGGCTGCCTAGTGTCCGCTTAACCAAAGCGCACAGGGAAACATTGCTAGCAGCGTTTCCCTGCCAGTTCTGGGAAAGCGGACACTAGGCAGCCTGCTGTGTGAAATGGTTACCTAGATACACATCGGGTAACCATGGGCTGCGTCCGCAGAAAGCGGCGGCACACACGCACCTTCGCTTCTCTGAAAAAACCTAAGTATTTAGAGGAGAACTGCTAAATACTTAGAGCGGAGGTGTGCGGACATGGCTATCTTCATGCATAGAATTACTCAGATTATCAGCCACAAAAGTTGGCAAGAGTGTTAACCTAGTTGAACCTAATAAATAAATTAATATAAAAAAAAAAAAAAGTGAGGTTACCCTTATTTTTGATAATTAGCAAAGGTAAAGACAGACAGCTGTGAACTGATATTATCAGGCTGAGAAGATACATGGTTATTGGGTCCTTCCCAGCCTAAAAATACTACCCTGTAGCCAACTCAGAAGGGGTGCCTTACATTAGATGCACCAATTTTGGTGCTTCACCTTGTCTCTTCCTGATTGCCCTTGTGGCGCCACTAGAAGTTGCAGCAACGGGGAACGGTAAGTCCAGTTACCCACACACACCCCAAACACATCCCGGTCCCAGGGCGGGGACCCTATGCCCAGCTGTGGGATGGTGGGAGGAGACAGGTGGTGGGTGGGGAAGTTAGTACAGGAAACGGTCAGAAAAGAAGGAACAAATAGGAAACACCACAGGAAGTAGTTCAGTCAATGAGTAGTTAGTTAGTTGTTCAGTCAGTGAGGAGTCCATCAACCAGTCAGACGGAGAGGAGAGAACCATCATTAAACGAGACTGAAAGGATACGGACCTGACGGCCTGTACCATCATGAGGCTTGTTCCGGGTCCCAGGCTACAGACCGTAGAGAGACAGAAGGAGTCCTAGGGCCATGGGTAGTGAGCAATGCACCCATGCGCCTGAATTAGCTGGGAAACTGAAGGATGGGGCAGGAACCAAGGTACCGGCCATGAAGTGGCAAGGACGCTCCACGCTCCAACCATGAAACCAGTCGGTTGCAGGGTCTTTATGTCCCGTGATCCAACCCCTGGTGCAGCGAAGAGAAGGCCACCATACTAGGGCCAAGGGACCAGGCAGGTCACGCAACTAAGGCCGTGGCCGCTTAATTGGAGCTTTGAATGTGGAAGCGCAAGGAAGAGAGGGGGTGAACTGGATGAGCTATCCTGCTGCTAAAAGACTACCGGAGCTGCCACTGTTCTGGCTTGTATCTTGAAATGCCTGACAAGAAAAGCCAAGTAAACTGGGTTGAAGCTCAGCATTGTGTCAGACTGTTTTTTCTGCGCCTGAGGAGAGATAGACTGAAACACCGAGCAGGCAGCGGGAGCCTGCCTGAGAGTGTCCTTGATCCCTGCCAGCAGTCAGCTCAGCCCCGCTGACTTTCCATTTCCCCAAATCACCTCCATAGACTATTTGGTTGCTCTCTTTCCGTGGAGAACCAAACCATCACAGCTGCTACTCTCATCATCCCCAGAGGTCCCAACTGCAGCAGTGGCCCCACCGGCCGCCTTCCACAGGTGTCGTCATGACAAAAACTATATTATTTTCCCCTTTTTACTGGCTGCCTGATGAGGGGACCATGGACTCGGTCACGCCGAGCCCCGACGACATCAAGAGGGCCCAGTTCTGAGTACCCCTTGGTCCCTGCCGGGGCAAGTTACCCTGAAGTTGTGAAAATCGGAGTAATGGTTTATGGAGATGATGTTAGCTGTGTAGTGTCAGCTGGCATCAAGCCCTGGTGTTAGTAAAAGAGAGAGGTCTATCGGGCTCCCCCATTACTACTAACCCACTAAGTTAAAAGCAAAAAAACACACCAGAAAAATAATATTTTACTTGAAAAAACACTCCCTGTTTCACCAGTTTATTAAAAAAACAAAAATATAACAAAACCCATGTAGGCCCAATGTAATCTGGGAATTCTGACATAGTCCAGGGAATCCAATGTAGTCATCCAAAAAAATCCTGAAAAGCATAAAAAGAGAGGAATAAAAACAAGGGACTATCTTTCATTTATAAATGTTTTAGAAATCAAAGTTCCCAGGTCTGATGTAGTCCAGCGGTTCCCACGGCATTCCTCGATTCCATAGATCAAATGCTATGGGGCCTCAAAACAGGCTTTGAATAACAGCTACTCCTGAGTCACATTGTACTCTGTAAGACCCAGCCACTGTGATGAGCGGTAACATCAGGAATGTCATCATTCATCACTCCTGACATCACCACTCATCACAGTCACCGAGTGTTGTGGAGTGCAGCATGAGCTGGGAGTGGCTACTGCTCATAGCCTATGGAGCCTCTTTATGAACCTTGTTCTGAGACTCCATAGCCTTTGATATATGGAATCGAGTAACTTCGTGGAAACTGCTGGACTATGTCAGACCTGCTTACTTTGATTTTTAAGAAATCGGTGAACAAGGGAAAGTCTCTTGTTTTTATTTCTATCTATTTATATTTTTCAGGTTTCCATTTGTTGACTAAGTCAGATTTCCTGCAATCCCTAGACTACATTGGACCTGCATGTGTTTTTTTCAATAAATTGGTGAACCAGGCAAAGTGTTGGGTAGTGTTTCTTAAAACAAAATATTTTTATGTCTGTGTTTTTGCTTTTGACTTACTGGGTTAGTAATGGGGGTGTCTGGTAGACACCTCTCCATTACTGATACCAGGGCCTGATGCCAGTTTAAATTACACCGCTGACATCAACCCCAAAAACTATTACTCCAATTGCCACCACACCAGGGTAATCGGAAAGAGTCAGATAAAGCGTCTGAATTGGCACATCTGTTGAGAATTACAATCACAGGGACGAGGGACGGGCTAGTCAGGCTCAACTTCAGGCCCAGGCCAAATCTTGCACCCCGGACGGCTACCCGAATGAAAGGTTTAGTTTCCTGGTACCCTCATGAAGAGTAAAAGTACACAAAGAGACAATTAGTTAGAATAGAAAACTTTTACTTAAACAGTTTTGTGAAATATAGGCACAATCTGGATATGTTACAGATTGGGGCATGTCTACAGTTCCTAAAATTGGTGAAAACTGCTCCCCCCATTTCAGTACTTCCTGGCTACTGCCCCATACTTTGGACATCATGGTCTCCGGCTGCAACAGACTTGAGTTCCCGCCAGCTTTAGCCCGGGACTCCCATAGAGAGCTGCTAGAACTAGGGTTTCAGGCCGTTCCTTTGGAACCTGTTATTCTGCTGCCAGCACCATATTCTCCCACTTCTTTGGGTCCATGACACCACATATGTACATCTCCCAAGGGGGTCGGTGGCAAGAGTCAAGTTGGTTAATGGTCACAGTTCCTGTTGATCCCTATTTGTCTACTGGGGACTCTCCAAACTAAGTCACCAAGTGCTCTCCCTTTTATAGACTAAGCCTCTCCCAACAGGAGCACCAGTAACCATATTGGTTAACTCCTGAAAGGAAGGGCAACAAATGCACAGTAACACAGTTACCAACCCATGAGCACAGAGCATTTTTATAGTAAGGAGGGGAGCAACGCATTCCAACACCCACTTATACATCTGAAATGATGCGCCACTTCTTTGGCGGCTGCCGGCTGGTATTCTTAGGTTGGGAAGGGCCAAATAAACATGGACTTTCCAAGTCTGATAATACCAGCCTGCAGCTGTCTGCTTTATCTTTGCTGGTTATCAAAAATGAATACATTTATGTATTAGGTTAAACCAGCTGAACACCCTTTAGTGCTGCATGAAAGGTCGTAGAAGGTGCAAGTGTATAATATGTAGGTAACTGTATCATGTTATTATTCTTGGGGCTGTGTTTGGCGGTCTTTTTTATGGATACTTTACATACCATTAATAGTAAAAGTTTGTAGATTTCCTATAGTCATTGTAAACTTTGCATAGTTACGTAGGCAACATCACATTAATTCTGGCTCCCAGGACATTACTAAATAATTAAAATTAATTATAAGTTTGCTGCAACTCATTAACTAAATACATAGGGGAATTTTTATTGTAAATAAAACCAAGGGTGAAGTTCATGACACCAAATTGGTCATCATTGCTTACACTTTCACGCCTGAAGTAGAAAAATGGCAGCTCACAACCTGATAATGCCGTCTACCTGTTTTCATTCAGATCTCTCTAAAAATTATTGGTTGTTGCCCCAGGTTCACACTATCCCAGTGGCATCAAGGGATTATATTACGGTAATATCTGATATTTGGATTGTTTCACGTTCAAACACTGGACAGTGCAAGGTTATCCTAAAAGGACCATAAACAAATAGCAAAGACTCAAAAAATATTACTGCCATATATAACCCACATGATACTGCCAAATAATTCTAGGATATTACTGGCATATACAACACAAATAATGCCACTATACAGTGCCAAGAAAATACTTATGTGGCACCCTGGCACCTGTTGGGCACCACAGAATTCCTTAGAGCGCAATGGAGTAAGTAACAGCAAAGCAAAACCCACAAACACAACAACACCTTAGAACACCTGGTTTCACCCCGAGCCTCTAGGGGGAGCTCCACTGGTGACTTTGAGCCAGTTCCCCCTATAAATAGAGTCTTGGAGGGAGAAACTTCAGAGTGTGGTAGACGCTACAAGAGCTGCCAGCCTGTGTGAAACCTCCACCCTATGAGGAACACACTAGGCCCGACCAGCCTGTTAGCAAGTGGAGATCCCTGCAATTGGGATAATAGGAAGAAGGAGAACACCTCTCAGGAACACAGAGTTAATCTGACTCTTTCCAAATTAACCGGTTACTGGAACCGAAGCTGTGAGAGCTGCCCAGCCACCACAGAGAACCAGCACCATCAACAGGAGGTTTAGCCACCTGTTCCACCTGATGCACCCACCCACGAGAGCCCAGGGAAGAGTACTGATCCTGCTCAGACCCTTTTACAGTGCCCTCAGTGCTGATAACCAAACAAACAAACTGCCCGGTCCGGCTGGATTCCACATCCACCCGACCTTAGCACCAGAAGTAGAGAAAGGAAGCCTAACACTGCTTGCTGTGAAACTCCAGAAGTGCCAACTTCACTATCCCGGTCCGAGTGTACCTGATCAACAACCAGTAAAGGTACCTAAAAGAGACTTTGTGTGGTTGTACATTACTTCTGGATTCAGCGCGCAGTATCCCGCAGCTGCCTCACAACATCTTGCGCAGCTCCCGGCTCCGGGGATTCCCGCTCATCCTGTGGGGAGCGTTCCATCTCGCTGTATAACATCCCCCGGAGACCCGAACAGCGCTGGTAAGGTTACCAGAACACCCGCAGGTGGCGTCACGAAGACAAATCACCCCCCACTGTTCCGCCATTCCCCTATTGATCTGGACCACCGGGCCTACACCACCGCAGGCGCGGTTCCGTGACTGGAAGAGAAACAACGCCCGCTACGTGTACCCCCGGCTACGGTGAGTCACTTACATATACAATCCTAATAATATTACCACAGGGTACACTGCTATATGCCACTATATACTGTGTTTCCCCGAAAATAAGACCTAACAAAGTTTTTTTTTCTTAAGCATGCCCGCCTAACAGAAGAACAGAGCATGTAGTTGTGATTATATTTACTGTAGCCTGCCTGCCGCCGTTGTCCCAGTCACTGCTGCTGCATGGTACTTCGGGTGCCACTTTGGGCTCTCTGGCTCAGCTGCCATACATGTACAGTAAACTGCTGGCCAATCAGAGGTCAGCAGCTAACGTGAGCGCATGTCGTTACATGCTGACCTCTGATTAGCCGGCCGCTGCTGGCCTCTGATTGGCTGGCAGCTTACCATACATCTATGGCAGCTGAGTTGGAGAGCTCAGAGTGGCATCTGAAACACTGGTACATACAGCGCAGACCGCGGAGGACCGGTGAGAAAAGTTGTGTGTCTGGGTGTGTGTATGGTATGTGTGTGTGGTTTTTTTTGCAGGTACCGTAATGGGTATATTGGGGCTACAAGGGGATGATGGAGATATTGGGGGCTGCAAGGGGATGATGGAGATATTGGGGGCTGCAAGGGGATGATGGAGATATTGGGGGCAGCAAGGGGATGATGGGGATATTGGGGACCGAAAGGGGATGATGGAGATATTGGGGGCTGCAAGGGGGTGTTTGGTGTGTGTTACGGTGTGTGTGGGTTTTTTTGCAGATACCGTAATGGGTATATTGGGGGCTGCAAGGAGATGGTGGAGGGATGATGGGGATATTGGGGGCTGCAAGGCGGTGTTTGGGCGTGTGTACGGTGTGTATGTTTTTTTTTGCAGATACCGTAATGGGTATATTGGGGGCTGCAAGGAGATGATGGAGGGATGATGGGAATATTGAGAGCTGCAAGGGGATGATGGGGATATTGGGGGCCGCAAGGGGATGATGGAGATATTGAGGGCTGCAAGGGGATGATGGGGATATTGGGGACTGAAAGGGGATGATGGAGATATTGGGGGCTGCAAGGGGGTGTTTGGGCGTGTGTACGGTGTGTGTGTTTTTTTTTGCAGATACCGTAATGGGTATATTGGGGGCTGCAAGGAGATGGTGGAGGGATGATGGGAATATTGAGGGCTGCAAGGGGATGATGGGGATATTGGGGGCCGCAAGGGGATGATGGGGATATTGGGGGCTGCATGGGAATGATGGGAATCATGGAAAAATAAGACATCCCCTAAAAATAAGACCTAGTGCATCTTCGGGAGCAAAAATTAGTATTAGAAACTATCTTATTTTTGGGGAAACAGTGTAGTACTAAGAAAATATTCCCATATTTGTAGCAGTCCCCTCTGATAGGGACGGGTAATCGGCTTATATATTTCATCTCTGTTTTTAAGAGCTTTAACAAGGGATGAATAATTAAGACCATACAATTATCCGCCCGCCGCGTGGTGTGTTTGCCATACTTCAGATAAGGATTAACCAGTTTTTCCAGACTTATTTATGTATCTGGAAACCTGATCTGTGATAAGTATCCTGGATGATATGGGAATGGAAAATGTAATTAGAAATTATAATAAGACTAGATGAGGGTGATGACGTCACGATGGGGTGGGCTCTGTGGTGCTGTCTCTCTGCCCCTCTGTCTGCTGTCTCTCTTCTCCCTATCACATTGCCTTTAAATAAATGTATTTTTGCTCAAAAATCTGTTTCTGCGTTTTTTTTTAATTAATAAAGTGTTTAAATTCTTGGTAAAAATGTGTAGGGCTTTGCTGTATTTTCTATTGCCAGCACAGGTGAACCAAGCAGCTACTGGCTGCCATCCCCCGCTGCCTGGTGTTACCTGCGTAGGAAATGAAAAATATAGGGCAGCTCTATTTATTTGAGTTATTTAAATAAATAATTTAATAAAAAAAATTGGCGTGGGCTCCGTCATATTTTCTACTGCCCGCCAAGGTAACCCAGGTAACTGGGGGCTGTAAGTCTCAGCGTGGTAAGGCCCAAGCATTCTGGTCCCCCACACTGAAAATTGCAGCCAGCAGCGGCTCCATAATTGGAGCCTCCAATTGGCTATTACCTCACTCTTCCAGCTGCCGTGGCAGACTGGGTAATAAAGGGATTATTGTCAGCTTTTTTTGGCAGCTGACGTCCAGCTCTATTGCTAATGTCAGCCGTCAGTATGACAGCCGTCAGCCGGCCATTAGCAATTTTTTCAGTAAAGAGGAAAAAAACCACAACAACGAGAGAAATCCTTTATTACATACAAAATAGACAGACACCTTGTTATCCACTTTATTAGCTCCCACCATGTTCCCCTCCGATGAAATCCTGTAAATACTGTAATGTTGCGATGGAAGTGGTGGGGGGTGTGATGCGTCCTTGGCCGCCATCTTTGTATACCCAAGTGTCCAAAGTTGGTGGCCACATGATAAGTGCTCGTACGTCTCCCTGCCCCACATGAGCACTCTTCTGTTTCCCCTTGCGCTCTCTGTTGCCTGTGCTCTCTCTGCCCCCTCTGTGCTCTTTCTGCCCCGTGCACTCTCTCTGACCCCCCATGTGCTGTTTCTCTTCCCCCTGTGCTGTCTCTCTGCCCCTCTCTGTGTACACTCTTGCCTCCCTGTGGTCCTCTCTGCCCCCTGTGCGTGCTCTCTACCCACTGTGCATGTGTGGCGCCCCACTATGTAGGTGCCACAAAAGGGGTACTGCACCAGTAAAAGAGGTGTAGTCACCCCACTGCAAGTGGATTTATGGATGGTAGGTGGAATCCACATGTTATTATCCCCCCCCCACACACACACAGACAGGACCCCGCACGTTATTAACCCACCATACAAACACAGGACCCCCCCCCCCACAGGACCCCACACTTTATTAACCCACTCCACACACACACCCAGAATCCCACATGTTATTAGCCCACCCCACACACACTGACCACACTTATTAACCCACCATACACACACAGGACCCCACACGTTATTAACCCACCCGACACACACAGGACCCCACACGTTATTAACCCACCCCACACACACAGGGCCCCAAACATTATTTACACCCCCCACATTATTAACCCCCTCACAAACACATAGGACCCAACACATTATTAAACCACCCCAGACACACACAGAACCCCGGACTGAGGTCCTGCCATACAGCTATCCTTGATGAGTGCTTCCCAGCCCCTCCTTGGATGTCTCCCTTACTATTCAAACCTCGCCACCTTAACAGAAGCTGTGTCACATACATAATCCAGGTATCTAGTGCACATCTCAGGAATCCTGTGTGAATGTTACAATCTAATACAGAGGAATCATCACTCGAATCAGACAGCACTATTAAGCATGTTACACGTGGTACCATTCTGTAGTGGCCAGACTCCAGGGTGCCACACAATGCACCCTGTACCCGATGAACACAGCTAATACCAGGGGACCCGGCATCTCGGGGGCCATGAACAGCATAATTGCTGGCTGTAGCGGTGTCCCACCTCCCAGCGTTACTAGGAGTATTCCCGGACTGAGCGAGCCAGCACCCATGCAGGTTCCGCCCCCAGGAGGTGCGCCCCACCCTTCATTGCCCGGGAAGGGAGATGGTGGAGCCGCCAGAGAGCCGGAGCACGTCCAGGAGTGCGAGGGGCCCGCTCAGGTATGGAACTACTAGTCCTGATAGTGCAGCCCAAGAGCTCATCATAATACACAATTCTACCTGGTTTGTAGGAAGACATTTGTCGCCTAACATCTTGACCCCTGTGCAGCTGCTCATGTTGCACAAATGACCGACCCTCCCGACACATGCGCCCTCCCGACACATGCGGCCCTCCCACACATGCGTGCATAATAAGGACAAACCATTGAATTTATTAGGCTTTATAAAATGCTTCATTTTTTCGGATAGTGCTGAAGTTGAATTAAACTTGATCCTGGATTTTGGTATCTGCTAACTAGGCCTGTAGTGATAATCTTCTGCTGACAAAACACTTATTTTATAGAATCTGCACCAAGCAGCCCAGTAAGTGACACATTCCTGGAATGAAGGTCTCCTCCCCTATGTTGCCTTAGATCAGTGGCATAGCAACTGTTTGTGGCGCCCGGGGCGGTCGAAAAATTTGCCGCCCCCTTGGTCGTTGATAATCCGGGGGTCTGGGGGTACCGCTAGTGGGTTAGGAGCCTCTTAAGAGTACCTGTTAATCAGGGACAAATTCAATGGTGATCAGCTGCTGTAGGACGCGCGCTTGCGGCTTCCGGGATCCAGAACGGCCGCTGGCGCTTAGTTATGATGTCATTCCGTAATGCTGTAAAGTGCGGGCAGCGACATCACCACAGTCCTATCACCGATCACACGGTGTCCCTATTATAGTCATCATATTGTTATCTGGGACAATGATGTTAACAATTCCCCAATAGAACACGCTGGGATACATAGTATATAGCACCAAAGATAGAAGAATGGAATAAATCAAACACAGAACACAAAACAATCTAACTGTAAATTAATGAGAATAAACAGTAATATACACATAGGAAACATTGTGCACGGAGAAAGATAGTAATATACAGGTCAACACATAGTACAGAGCAGAGGATGGCAATATACAGGTGTACACCTAGTACACGGCTTGCACACACACAGAGGCACAGCTCACACACACACACACACAGAGGCACAGCTTGCACACACACACACACACAACACAGCTCGCACACACAGAGGCACAGCTCGCGCGCACACACACACACACACACAGAGGCACAGCTCGCACACACACACACACACACACACACAGAGGCCCGGCTCGCGCACACACAGAGGCACAACTCACGCGCACACACAGAGGCACGGCTTGCACACACACACAGAGGAACGGCTCGCACACACACACACATAGGAACGGCTCACGCACACACAGAGGCATGGTTTGCACACACACACACAGAGAGGCACGGCTTGCGCACGCACACACACACATAGAGGCACGGCTTGCGCACACACACACAGAGGCATGGCTCGCACACACACAGAGGCACGGCTCGCGCAAACACACAGAGGCACGGCTCGCGCACACACACACAGAGGCACGGCTCGCGCACACACACACACACACACACAGAGGCACGGCTCGCGCACACACACACACAGAGGCATGGCTCACGCACACACACACAGAGGCACGGCTCGTGCACACACACACAGAGGCACGGCTCACGCACACACACACAGAGGCACGGTTCACGCACACACACACAGAGGCACGGCTCGCACACACACACAGAGGCATGGCACACACACAGACACGGCTTGCACACATGCACACAGAGGCACGGATTGCACACACGCACACACACAGAGGCACGGCTTGCACACACACACACAGAGGTACGGCTTGCACACACACACAGAGGCACAGCTTGCAGACATAGAGGCATGGATTGCACACACACACACACACACACACACACACACAGGCACAGCTCACACACACACACACACACACAGAGGCACGGCTTGCACACACACAGAGGCACGGCTTGCACACACACACACACACACACAGAGGCACAGCTCACACACACACACACACAGAGGCACGGCTTGCACACACACACACACACAGAGGCACGGCTTGCACACACACACACACACAGAGGCACGGCTTGCACACACACACACACACACACACACACACACACACACACACAGAGGCACGGCTTGCACACACACACACACACACACAGAGGTACGGCTTGCACACACACACAGAGGCACAGCTTGAACACATAGAGGCATGGATTGCACACACACACACACACACACACACACAGAGGCACAGCTCACACACACACACACAGAGGCACGGCTTGCACACACACACACACACAGAGGCACGGCTTGCACACACACACACACACACACAGAGGCACGGTTTGCACACACACACACACACACACACAGAGGCACGGCTTGCACACACACACACACACACACACACAGAGGTACGGCTTGCACACACACACAGAGGCACAGCTTGAACACATAGAGGCATGGATTGCACACACACACACACACACAGAGGCACAGCTCACACACACAACTCACACACATTCTACAGATTCCTCACTCAGGTATCACAATGCAGGAGGACGGCTTGTTTGCATGGGCAGCTTCACCTGCTCACAGCAGCTGGGTCCCACTCCCAGCCACCCCCCCACTCACTGCAAAGCAGGAGATCAGTCACCTTGTGACAGGAGCTGCTCCTCCTAGGTATTCTCCTCCAGCACAGGTAGCCTCTGCTCTTCTTTGCTGGCTCTCACTGCTTCCCTTCATTCAGACTACTGGCCAGTCAGCACCCCCTCTCTCCTCTGCTCTCCTCGCAGCTCCCCTCATCTCCTCCAGTCTCCCAGCATGTGTCCTGCGCTCTGCACGGCGGGGCACTCACTGATGACATCACCTCCCTCTCCGTGCAGAGCTGCAGGGGGCGGGAGATTTAAAAGCAGACAGCAGCCAGCATGCTGCACTGCTTCAGTATATAGTGCCGGCGTGCTGCACTGCTTCAGTATATAGTGCCGGCGTGCTGCACTGCTTCAGTATATAGTGCCGGCGTGCTTTCACTGCTTCAGTATATAGTGCCGGCGTGCTGCACTGCTTCAGTATATAGTGCCGGCGTGCTGCACTGCTTCAGTATATAGTGCCGGCGGCGGCCGCGGATCCTATGGCCGTAGCTGCCACATTGCTCCCCCCCACGCTACGCCACTGCCTTAGATTAAATAGCAAAAACCTTGTAACAGATTCTCCTTAAAGTAGTGTCAGTTTCTCCCAAAACGGCAGCAAAGGGATGTCACCCTGGCATCTAAACCCTACTCTACACTGATGGGATGCCAATGGTATAGCACAAAACAGCTCTGTAGAAAGGTCTCTGACAGCTACATCTTGGCAGGTGCAGAATGCTCATTCTAGTCCTATCTCTGTGGATTACCGTATATTGCTCTCTTAACATCAGAGTTCTCAGAACTTGGTAAAAATTCAAACTCGGAAGGTTCAACAAAGACCGAAGACGGACAGACCTGCAAATATTCCTGTGCAGTCATTACCCAGGAGGGGAGGTGACATGATTACAGTTATTTTGGAACCTCTTAATTGTATGTAGAACTATAATTAATTACTATAATTTTTTTGAAGCAGATTTAACGCACAGAATAGAAGACCACAAATAGGAAATGGAAGAAGGCAGCAAAGAACAAGTACAGTCAACCGAAATATTAGAGTAAGTCACCTGATCAGGCGGTTTATGGTCATTGCTAGACCTGTGTGGGCATACACGTGATATTATAATACTTAGTGTACCAATTGTGACATTTTGCTATTGGAAATATCATGTGTAGTGTCGCCTTGCTCTCTTTCTACTCTCTCTCCTGCTCCTCCATTTGCAAGACCCTTTTTGTTAAGCCAGACCTCACCCATAAGAGGTGTATAATGCTCCTAACCTAATTAACCATCACTAACCCAGACAGGACCAGGGAAGTGGTCACCCGAAAAACTGGCCACTGTTTGCTGCACATGATAACACGTTATTAACCCACCCCCCCCAAACACACAGGGCCCCACATGTTATTAACCCACCACACACACAGAACCCCACATGTTATTAACCCACCACACACACAGAACCCCACATGTTATTAACCTACCCCACACGCAGGACCCCACACGTTATTAACACCCCCACACACAGAGGACCCCATGTTGTTAACACCCCCCCCTCCCACACACACACACACAGGATCCCACACCCACAGGAGCCCACACTGTACTAACACACCCCACACACACACACAGGACCCCACACGTTATTACACACCACACACAAACAGGACCTCACATGTTATTAACACACCACACAGGACCCCACACACATACACACACACACAGGACTCCACGTGTTATTAACTCACCCCCCCACACACACACACACAACCCCACACATTATTAACCCACCTCACACACACAGGAACGCACACGTTATTACCCATACACACACACAAACAGGACCCCACACGTTATTAACCCACCCAACACACACGCACAGGAGCCCACACATTATTAACCCACCCCACACACACAGGACCCCACATACACACATGAGCCCACACGTTATTAACCAAACCCCACACACACACACAGGATCCCACACGTTATGAACCTACCCCCCATACTCACAGAGGACCCTACACGTTATTAATCCCCCCCCCCACACACACACACAACACCTTATTTACCCCCCCCAAACACACAGGACCCCACATTATTAACACACCCCCCACACACACAGGACCCCACACGTTATTAACCCACCCCACACACACAGGACCCCATATGTTATTAACCCACCCCACACACACACACACAGTGCCCCACACATTATTAACCCCCCCCCACACATATACACATACACAGGACCCCACACGTTATTAACACACCCCACACACACAGGACCCCACACCCACATAGGAATGCACACGTTATTAACCTACCCCCCACACACACAGGACCCCACACGTTATTAACCCAACACACACACAGAACCCCACACCCACACAAACACACATGAGCCCACACGTTATTAACCAAACCCCCACTCACACAGGAACCCACGTTATTAACCCACCCCACACATTCACACACAGGACCCCACATGTTATTAACCACCCCACACACAGGATCCCACACGTTGTTAACCCCCCCCCCCCCACACACAGGACCCCACACGTCATTAACCCACCCAACACACACAGGACTCCACACCCACAGGCCGGTTTCACACATCCGTGTCACCACGGACGTGTGAAACAAGGCCGTTTGGGGGCGGGGCATAGACTCATGTGTAATGGACATGTGACACGATGGGTGCTGTCAGTGTGCTATCCGTGCATCCACGGATAGCACACGGACAGCCTGTCACCGCATACTCGCCTCGCTCCAGCGCTGACAGTTCCTCTCACTTTCGGGCCGCTGTCATGCTCAGTGAAGTGAATATTCATGAGCTTAATGAGCAGCATCAGAAGAGAGAGGAGCAGACACTGCTGGAGTGAGGTGAGTATGAAATTGTTTATTTTTAGGGTTGCCACTTTCGTCCGTCCGTGGTCCGTACACATGGATGTCACATGGATGACATCTGTGTGCATGGATGTTTTCCCGGCGAAAAAACGGACTAGTCGCCGTGTGGAGCACACGAACACGCATGTGCTCCACATGGAGACACGGTCCGTGCCAAGACACGGAAGCGTGAATTTGCCCATAGGGGAACATGTGCCCCCGTATGTCCTCTGGAATGTGTCCGCACGGACCGCACATGTGGCGGAGGCATGTATGTGTGAAACCGGCCACACACACAGGAACGCACACGTTATTAACCCCCCCACACACACACCCACAGGACAGGACACACACAGGAAATTCAAACCGCCCGCTCTACGAGTCCTGACCAATCAGGAAGCTCCCTGACATATCACATGGTTGTGTCATCATGAAGACCTTAGAGCGGCTAGCATAACGCTGGCAGTCGCGCGGCTCGGCATCGTGGTGAGGAGGAGCAGGGTAGCCGCAGCGGCATAAATTCCCTAAGCCCAATGGACAAATGCTGGTATACCCATCTGTCAGTTCAGGCCTGACTACAGACAGCCAGGCTCATGTCTAGTTAGGTCATGTGACCTTTAGAATGTGATGATGTCACCGGCCTCCGTGACATCATAATACCATCAGATAAACCCACACTGTAGTTTGAATTCTGTTCATTTCACTGGATCTCTGGATGAGTGAGTACCACGTTTATGGTGCTCAGCAAATTTTGGTTTTATATTAAATATAAAACCGTATAATCCAGGGCCTATTAGAGGAGCAAATCCAGTAGCCATACAAGAGCGTCTGTAGGGGGATAGGACCTTCATCAGCCCCTAATTACATCTATGGGGCTGAATATGGAGACTTCTAGGAAGAGAAAGGGACAGAGAATAAGAAATGAGATCCCCAAAAAAAGGAGGCGGATAGAAGCAGGGGATGAGGAAGACGGAGATGGCGCCAACCAAATCATTATCAAGGCTTCCAAAAGACCTGGAGGCCCAATACAAGACAGTGTGATAAAGAAGAGGAGAAGAGAAGAGATGGCAACAGGGAACTCACCCTGTTCTGCAGCTGGCGACTCCTCCATGCACGGTAAGGGATAGGCGATTGTGAGCTCCAAGAGCTCCATGGCGTATGTAAAGTGCTATGGAATTAATAGCGCTATATAAATGAATAAATATTATTATATTATTATATTTATGTGTCATTTTGTTGATCTGTCTATAGTCGACACACATCCGCATAGTACCATCATTCTTTTTGACTAGTGCCAGGGGAGCTGCCCAGGGGTACAGCTATCTCTTATTACCCCTGCCTCTTTCATCCCCCTAATTATGCTTTTGGCGTATTGGTAGTGATCCGGAGGGACAGGACGATATCTCTCTTTAATTGGGGGATGATCTCTGGTAGGGATATGGTGCTTGATCCCTTATACACTTCTCTTACACAGAGGGAAATAGATAAACTCAAGCATACTTAATATCGCCCAAATGGTCCCCAATACATCTCCTCATTTGTCTTTTTGATTTCCCAATGTAGTCCAAGGCCAGGGCCGGACTGGGACCAAAAAGCAGCCCTGGAAAACAAACCCCACCAGTCCACGTACTATAACACCCATCAGCCCCGACCAGGGAATTTAGCTTTTATGTTGTAATGCCCCTCACCACTTTCTTAAAGGAGTTATCTGAAGAGCCACATTTGAATGGTGCAACAGAGGGAATCAACCGCAGCTCCATTTACATGTTACTCTCCAAAGTCACGTTTCCAAGGATTGTGGGGTCCCAGCGGTCAGAGTTTTGGAATATGTTAAGTGCAACAACTCCATTCCTGTGTATGTAAGTGCTGTATAGCTAGGTTTGTGTGTTGTGTATAAATTAGATAAAAAAAAAAAAATAAGAAAACACTCTCAGAGGCTCACACACAGGAAATACCATGTGACTGTAACCAGTTTCCTGTGTCTGTGCATGAGAGAAGAAGCAGCTTGCTGATGCTGCAAATATACATCTAAGATATGTATAATATGTACAAAGCCCTTCATATCTGTACTTGTTTGTTGCTAATTAAAGCTCAGTTCTGTTGTCAACACACTTTCAGTGTATCCTGAATGATCTGCAGCCAACACTGATCCACCGCGAAGAGTATGTCATCACCTATACAGAAAAGAAGTGATGACTTCCTTGTTCAGCATTTAAATGCTGAGATTCACAAAGTCCAATACCGCCTCTCTGACAATAGGACAGGAGAAGGGGTACTGTGCAGTGTATATATACAGAATAATACAGATACTGAGGATTACACCCAGTATACAGGACAGGAGAAGAGGTACTGTGCAGTGTATATATACAGAATAATACAGATACTGAGGATTACACCCAGTATACAGGACAGGAGAAGTGGTACTGTACAGTGTATATATACAGAATAATACAGATCCTGAGGATTACACCCAGTATACAGGACAGGAGAAGTGGTACTGTGCAGTGTATATACAGAATAATACAGATACTGAGGATTACACCCATATACAGGACAGAAGTGGTACTGTGCAGTGTATATATACAGGATAATAAAGATACTGAGGATTACACCCAGTATACAGGACAGGAGAAGTGGTACTGTGCAGTGTGCATATACAGAATAATACAGATCCTGAGGATTACACCCAGTATACAGGACAGGAGAAGTGGTACTGTGCAGTATATATATACAGAATAATACAGATCCTGAGGATTATACCCAGTATACAGGACAGAAGTGGTACTGTGCAGTGTGTATATACAGAATAATACAGATACTGAGGATTATACCCAATATACAGGCCAGAAGTGGTACTGTGCAATGTGTATATAGAATAGCATACAGTATGGACTCAACACTATAAACTATATATACAGTCACAGCTCCATACTAAATGCTATGTACACAGCTCCACAGTACATACTAAAACGGCTTCCTGTCAGTTTCATATATTGTAGAGCTGTGTATACTGGGTGTGTGCAATTGTCCATGTATGCACTTATTGATGTATGGGGTTGATATATATTATATACAAGACTGAGGTATATACTGTACATTTGATACTATATATAGGGCTGGGGGTGAGGTATGTACATTAGATAGAATTTATGGTGCTGAGGTTTATACATTGGATAGGCTGTATGGGGTTGAAGTGTATATATATATATATATATATATATATATATGTATTAGAAAGGGTATACTAGGGCTGAGGTATATACTATATACCTCAGCCTCAGCATGTCCTATCTAATGTATATACCTTGGCACTATATATCCTATCTAATGTACATTCCTAGGCCCAAGTATGTCCTGTGTAATGTATACCCTGGGACTGAGGATTATACAGTACATTAGTTAGGATATTTTGAGGCTGAGGCTATAAATATGTAATGTGTATACCTCATCCCCAGTGTATACATTACACAGGACATTCGGAGGCTGGGAAATATAGATTAGATAGGATATACTGGGTATATGTATAAACATTAGACAGGATATACTGGGCTGAGGTATACACATTATATAAGATATACTGGGGGTGAGGTATGTACATTAGATAGGATATACAGGGATGAGATAAATACTATATACCTCATTCCTGTATATCCCGTATATCTTATATAATGTATATACCTCAGCCCTAGTATATCCTGTTTAATGTATGTATACAATGGGGCTAAGGTTCATACAGTACATCAGATTGGATATACTGAGGCTGGAGCAGTATATATATCTAATATACATTCATTAGCCCCAATATATCCAATCTAAAATATATTCCTGGGCCTCAGTGTGTGTGTATATACATTACACAGGACACACTGGGGCTGAGGATATACATTAAACAAGTATAGCCCCAGTCTCAGTACATCCTATCTAATGTACTGTGTAAACCTGAGCAGTACATGTGAGAAATATGCATAATGCAGTGCAGGGGCCTTAACTTTGTCACTCACCAATATCAACCTATATTGTGGCCACCACTTATATTAGGCTAAACTCCACTTTTAGAAAAAAAACTATAATTGAAATAAGTTTATTAGCCAATTTTTTTGTATAAATATGACTTTATTGGAAATATAATGTTTTAAAATTTGTATACATAAACAAAAAATCACTTTAAAATTCCATTAGATACCATACCATCCCTCAATTTTATTATAAGACACCAACCATATTTATTAAAATTTATGCCAATATACACCAGTATATATATGTATATTCTTAACTCCTGATATCCAAGCCAGTAGTGAACAATGAAATAAAGTGCAAAGTGCACGTGCAAAAAATATTTTTTGTTTAAAGACACGTGCGGTGTGAAAAAGATTTTTTTATCACTCCACCTTTAAAATTCATAAAAAAAGTGCATTTTAATAAATATGGTTGATGTCTTATAAAAAAAATTGAGGGATGGTATGGTATCTAATGGAATTTTAAAGTGATTTTTTGTTTATGTATACAAGTTTTAAAACATTATATTTCCAATAAAGTCATATTTATACCAAAAATTTGGCTAATAAACTCATTTCAATGATAGGTTTTGTCACTCACCAAGCCTGTGCGATGCAGGCAAGCAGCGGCTGCAGCCCACCCGAGGACGGCGTAGGCGTCAGCCTCATAAGGTGCGTGCAGCCCAAATTACCGCGACCGCGCATCATTACAAAATGTTAAAGGGCCAGCAGCGTTAATGAATCCAAGGCAAGGGGCCCATTATGCAGCATGCAGCTCAATGCTGCAGCCCGCTGACTCCCCGCTGTGCACAGTGGTGGCGGCCGCAAAACGATTTAAAGTCGGTCTGCGGCCACAGGAGCGGGTGCGGCGGCCCCCGCCCATACCACCATCACCGGCCAATCGGGAGAACTCCCGATAGTCCCAGATGTCAGTCCGGGCCTGCCCAAGGGGCAAGAACATTGAGACTGATACACGGCTTCTTCGCTTTTACAATTCCCAAAGTATCTGCTCTTGTAAAACCTCCCTGTGGAGCTGCTCTGGGAAGACGTTGATGTAACAGCAGAATGGACACTTTCCTCATCTGAAGGTTCCCACTTGTCGGCAATCCAGCCATGTCCAAGCCTTTTTGCAGGGGCAGTAGAAGCTGTGTTCCAATTGGTCTTAAATAGACCGTCCTCTCCTTCTGTTTGTGGAGCCCACTGGGACGGGGTACTCTGTGCCGGACCGGGGTACTGCTGGGGATATCACGGCGGTCTTGGTCCGGACCGTGTCCCAGGTTCTCACAAGAAAAAGGGGTATTTACAGGGATAATGATTGTCGTGACGCCACACACGGGTTATAGTCAGTGATGGGACCACCGCTGCAGCGCAGCTCTGCCAGGAGGATGGAAGGATGGATGGGCTGCAGCTGGATAGATGAGCCCGCCGCAGGTCGGGCTGCTCCTGGCAGGGTAAGAAGTACAATAACAGTTCTGTATACCTGGAATGAGACACGGAAACTGAAGCAGGGTTCACCGGGTTTATTTTCAAGTTCTCCAAAGTCACACAAGTCACGGTACAGTTCTCAACACAGTTCACAGTTCAGTTAACTCCGGGAACACTTGGCCTGGCTGCAAAAGGCTGTCACTCTGAGACCCCTCACTCTCTATTTATGTCCTTTCAGGCAGTTCTCTCCCTCTCTCTGTTCTCTCTGCGGGTTGTATGGCGACAACTCGGACCCTTGTATGTAGCTTCCCCCTATGTGTGTGTGGGCAGTAAGCCGGGTCCTCGTGGTTGCTGCTGAGCCTCCAACCTTGTAGTGGCCACTTTACACGTCCCAACATCGTTCCGATATTGGATCCAACGACGCGGGAGCGCGCACTTTTTGGGCAGAATTCCAAGATCGCATAGGAACTGTTACACAGCGCGATATTGGCAGGCAACGCAACAGCGATGTGTACGCCCCTTGTTACGGCCGACCCAGGAATGACCATTTAACATGGGCGAGAATAGGGGAAGTTGTACTCCACATCGTTGTTGGGCTTTTACACAACACGATCCGGCCACAACGTCCATCCAATATCGGGCCGTTGGAGAGCACGCTCATTTGATCCCCGATATTGTTTTGGCATCGTTCGTGCGTCGTATTGGACATTTACACCACACAACGCACGAACGATATCGGGGCCAACGCACGAACCACGTGACTTTTCGTCGGAGTTGGACGCCGATATCGGGACGTGTAAAGTGGCCATTAACCCATGTGATTCCAGTACAATCAGGAAAACTACTCCGCCGGTAGTTGGTCAGTGCTGCCTTGTTCCTCGGACCCGGTGATACCGGTCCGGTCTCTGCCCTTTCACACTCCCTGGGATGCCGGCTATGGACGAGCTTTCTCTCCATGCATCTGTGTCTCTGTGGATTCTGCGTCTCCAGGGAGCCCAATCCCACCAGGATGTGTCACTTTCTGCCTGTTCTTTACCTCTCGGCTCACTCTGGCCTACTAACTCCTTCCTCCTCTTTTCCTCTATTTGTACTCTGTCACCTGACCTACATTCCCCACCCACTTGCTCTCTAAACCCACCACCCCTTGTCTGCCTAGACTCCCGAGCTCCGGGTTGGGTGCTGTGCTCCTGTGGGTGTGTGTGCTGTGAGGGTGTTTGTTGCACAAACTGCCTACCTTCTGCCTGGCTGCAGTTCCCTATGTGGTCACCCTGGTCGCAGGGGCGCCACATGTTCCTCCTGATAGAACGTGGAGGTACTAGATCAATTGCTTTGTGCCCTCAAATATTGATGCCCTACCTAAGCCTCCTGGGATGGTGGCTATCCCACACATTATGCATGTACTGCAGGACTACAAATCCCAGCCGGTCCTGTAACATCAGACCAATGCATTTTGCATGTACTGCAGGACTACAAATCCCAGCAGCCCCTGTAACATCAGACCAATGCATGTACTGCAGGACTACAAATACCAGCAGCCCTTGTAACATCAGACCAATGAATGTACTGCAGGACTACAATTCCCAGCAGCTCCTGTAACATTATTCGTATATATACACTACACAGTACCATTTCTCCTGTCCTGTATTCTGGGTATAATCCTCAGGATCTGTATTATTCTGTATATACACACTGCACAGTACCACTTCTCCTGTCCTGTATACTGGGTGTAATCCTTCTAGGATCTAGTAGTTATTATTTTATCATACCATACACTGCACAGTACCATTCTCCTTTCCTGTATACTGGATGTAATCCTCAGGATCTGTATTATTCTGTATATATACACTGCACAGTGCCACTTCTCCTGTCCTGTATACTGGGTGTAATCCTCAGTACCTGTATTATTCTGTATATACACACTGCATTGTACACTTCTCCTGTCCTGTATACTGGGTGTAATCCTCAGTATCTGTATTATTCTGTATATATATACTGCACTGTCCCACTTCTCCTGTCCTGTATACTGGGTGTAATCCTCAGTATCTGTATTATTCTGTATATACACTGCACATACCACTTCTCCTTCTGTATACTGGTGTAATCCTCAGTATCTGTATTATTCTGTATAATACAATGCACAGTACCACTTCTCCTGTCCTGTATACTGGGTGTAATCCTCAGTATCTGTATTATTCTGTATATACACACTGCACAGTCCCACTTCTCCTGTCCTGTATACTGAGTGTAATCCTCAGTATCTGTATTATTCTGTATATATACACTGCACAGTGCCACTTCTCCTGTCCTGTATACTGGGTGTAATCCTCAGTATCTGTATTATTCTGTATATTTACACTGCACAGTACCTCTTCTCCTGTCCTGTATACTGGGTGTAATCCTTAGTATCTGTATTATTCTGTATATACACTGCACAGTACCACTTCTCCTGTCCTGTATACTGAGTGTAATCTCAGTATCTGTATTATTCTGTATATATACACTGCACAGTACCACTTCTCCTGTCCTGTATACTGGGTGTAATCCTAGTATCTGTATTATTCTGTATATATACACTGCACAGTACCACTTCTCCTGTCCTGTATACTGGGGTGTAATCCTCAGTATCTGTATATTCTGTATATATACACTGCACAGTACCACTTCTCCTGTCCTGTATACTGGGTGTAATCCTCAGTATCTGTATATTCTGTATATATACACTGCACAGTACCACTTCTCCTGTCCTGTATACTGGGTGTAATCCTCAGGATCTGTATTATTCTGTATATATACACTGCACAGTGCCACTCTCCTGTCCTGTTACTGGGTGTAATCCTCAGATCTTATTCTGTATTATACACTCACAGTCCACTTCTCTGTCTTGTATACTGGTGAATCCTCAGTATGATATTCATAATCCTGCCAGACCATACCGTCTGTATATTGTAATCTCAGTTCTGTATTATTCTTATATACACTTGCACAGTCCCACTTCTCCTGTCCTGTTGTCAGAGAGGCGGTATTGGACTTCGGTATTTTCAGCATTTAACTGTTGTTTAAATAGATGATCCCCAATATGGAGTCATCACTTCTCTTCTGTACAGGTGATGACTTTCCCTTCGCAGTGGATCTGACCGCAGGGATCCCAGAATCCCGAGAAACGAAGATCACCATGTGAACGGAGCTGCGGTTGATTATTCCCTCTGCTGCACCATTCACATTGGCTCTTCAGATAACTCCTTAAGAAAGTGATGAGGCCACGACAGCGTAAAAGCAAATTTCACTGATCGGGGCTGATGGGTGATATGTACGTGGGCTGGCGGGGCTTGTTTTCCAGGGCTGCTTTTTGGTCCTAGTCACAACCCCCCGGTGAGCTATACACGGATTGCAAGAGGGTCACTAGCGATTATAAGACAGACCCCATTTAACATTAAAAAATGTGTTTTTCTCTTTTCCACCTCTGAATTTGAGATGAATCTTACAAACCGGTGAGTTTTATAAATGGCAAAATACGGTATTTAGAAATATTACATCTTATTTCTCCTCTCTCCTCCAGGGACAATCCCAGCTGAATCTCCCATCATTGTGACCGGACCGGAGAGCTTCACCTTTCATGAAATCCTTGGAGAGGGTGCAAGTGGTAAAGTGAGTATTAGGAGGAGTGACGTCTTCATCACTTGTGATGTGTTGCAGTGATATGATTCATGGAACGTCACTGCTCCATATCTTCTTGTCACGTCTCCTGGCAGGACAGGCCTTTCCTCCACTTCTAATGCTCTGTATCTTGCAGGTCATGTTGGCCACACATCGGGCCAGCCAACAACAAGTGGCAGTGAAGATAGAGAAAAAGAGGAAACAACTTAAGCGCCCAAGAGGCAATATAATGGTAGAGCGACGCGTCATGGAGATGACTAGGAAGAGTCCGTTCATTGCTCAGACTTTTACCACCTTCCAGTCCGAGGTAAGAGGCTCACAATCTGAGTCCTCTATGTATTTATGAATGCCAGTCTATGTGCAATGTTCTAGTTCACTACCGTAGAGTTACAGTGTTATATATATCTAGAATATACCAATAACCCCTATAATCTCTGTTTTATCACAGGACTATATGTTCTATGTCATGGAGTATCTCGGTGGAGGAGACTTTCAGAAGCTCATAACAACCTATGGCCCATTGCCCATTCCAGCCATCAGGTAAGACAGATTATGGATGTATTACATGACGAGGGTTGTCAGGAACATCCGGCTTTACTTTATTACTAGTCTCTTAGTTTAGTGTGTTAAATGTTGGATGCTGATGGTTTTTTGTTCTCTTTTTCTCATTAGATTAATTGCGGCTGAGCTGATTTGTGGGCTGCAGTCTCTCCACAGCAAAGGAATCATACACAGGTAGGTGCAGCACGTCTTCTGACTCACCGCGGCCGGGGACTCCAGTTTAGACAGGCTGTAGCTCCTTCCTCCTTGTCACGGGTGGACCGCGCCTGCCGGTAGCGAGGCTCGGTTGAGTGCAAATCAAAAGGGGTTGAAGACGTCTTGTCGGAACAGATTAAAGGGGTTAATTTATTCGTGACGCCACCTATGAGTAGTTTGGTAATCGTTACCGATGCTGCGGGGCCTCCGGGGGATGGATAGCAGCAAGATGGAACGCTCCCCACAGGCTGAGCGGTGATCCCCGGAGGCTGGAGCTGCTTAAGATGTTGTGCGGCAGCTGCGGTTACCTTGTGTGCGGACGGATGGAATCATAAGGAAGCACGGACACTGAAAGTCTCTGCAACGGGTCTTTACTGTAACCAGCAGCAGTACATGGCATACAGTTACGGGTAGTGGACCGGGTGGACTCAGCAGTGATAGGTGTCCCTCAGAGATCCGCGGTGTTCCTCCATTCTAACTAAGTTTTGCCTTTGTCGCCCAGGAATACCAGGTCGGGTACGGGGAGGCTGCTTCAATCCCTATCCAAGATGTACGTTATGGATGTTTTGGGGAGCCTTGGATCCCTCAGTGGGTACACCGCTGGTTAGACGACTGGAATTTGGCGGGTGGTGGGGTGCTCCTGTGAAGCTGCTCCTCCACTCTTTCTGGTTCGCGTAGCAGAGGTGAACTGCTGCCAGCTTCGGTACCAGTGAACCGGTGTGGTCTTTTGGGCACGGGAGTCTTTTGGAACCCGTGGTTGGTGATGCCCATTCCCGGTTGTTCAGGCCTCAGGTGCTAACACCCGACCGGTGACGGCCCAGGGGCTGCACAGCGGTGCGGAGCCCCCGCTCCTACGTTACTCCAAGTTCAAGTCTGTGTCTCTCCTCTCCAGACTACCAACTCGACTCTACTACTAAGTGTCTGTACTTCTCCTACACACTACCCTAGCACTCCGCCCACCAGGACCATGATTGGCCCTCTAATCTAGGTGAGGCATGCTGAGTATGGATCTCTAAGTTAACCCGATGACTGCTGGGTCGGAGAATATTGCGGCTGCATTTGTGGCTGCAATACCCTCCTGTGACGCACTCGTTGCAGGGCGCCACACTTCCATGATGACCTGATATACATTTTCCTATCCTCTTTTCCTGTAGATACTTAGTATCGCAGACTATTATGGCACTAATAATGGTATTTTATCATCTTTTTGCTCTACCAGAGACATAAAACCAGCTAACATCCTACTGGACAGCACCGGTCACCTGAAGATTGCAGATTTTGGTGTTCGGCGATGAACATCTTTGGCGATGCCAAGACTTCGGGTATGAATGGATCGTTCTCTACATGTCTCCTGAGGTGAGGAATCATCTACATGTTCCCGAGTTATCTCTGTGTTCAAGACTGGACATTTCCATGTCCTCTGCTGTCTGGACAATGTTCTTATTGTCTTCTTCATATCTTCACAGGTTCTTCTAGGTAAGCCCTACGACAAGGCAGTGGACTGGTTCTCTGCTGGTCTGGTCATATACAAATTGGCTACTGGCAAACATGCATTCTATCGAGGTCAACGTAAACAAGCCTTCGTCGAGGACACGGTGCATAAAGATCCCTTTTTCCCAGAAGAAATGGACCCCCAAGTCAAAGCCTTCATAGAGGGGGTGAGTATAAAGACACATTTCAGTAATATGGAGGCTGAATATAATGAAAAATGCAATAATAAAAATGGAGAAGGACTGGAGACTGAATAACCGTCTTCATTATGTTTCCAGCTCTTGCACAAGTCACCAGAGACACGGCAGCAATTTGTGGAAAAAATCAGGGATCATCCCTTCTTCAAGGAGATCAACTGGGCAGAGGTAGAGGCAGCTGTAGCCTGTCCACTATTCAAGGTACCACCTGTAAGTATATGATGCAGAGGAGATGGTGGCAGCAGTACGTATCTATCCTGTGTCTTCTTTATGAACACTCGTTCTTGTATCCTCTCTCTGCAGACGCCAGTGATGACATCGGAAACAATGGAAAATGTCCCGTCCTTCAATGAAGCCAATGAACCACCAATAGCGGAAGAAGACCAAGAAACCTTCTCTGGATTCACGTTTTCCAATGACGGATGGAAGGTCGTAAAACCAATACCAACACCCGAACGAAGACCTGTAAGACCCAGTGGCAGGTGAGTGTAAATGGGATGGGGCATCTTATGTGCCCCTCCATATCGTTATGGACCTGTCAGCAGAGTCTTGTGTGGATCCATCTGCCTTTACTCTGCAGGTCTCAGGACGGCCCTATTTCATGTGTCTTTTTTGGGATGGATATAAGAATTCTCTGTAACCTATTCTCTCTCTTCTTGCAGGACAATTGGCACCTGTGACAACCATCCGCTGTGAAGCTGAGCTGCTGGTAAGGCAGCACCCCGAGAAAGGGCGCCTTCCATGCCATCTGGAGGGGGATAAAATGCCTGAGGGGGCCGAGACGTCACAAGTAAACAGCTCCATGTAGGTAAGATTGTGTTGTGCCCCTGTGTCTGGCGGCCACAGAATGGTGTCATACACAATCTACTTACATCATTGCCTTGGGACCGGAATTGTCAGGATGTCACCTTTTATTCGACACCTGATTGGTCCACTTGAAACAGAAAAAAAAAAAGGCCGCCATATGGAGATTCAGATAGATCGATAGATATACACATATATATATAGATAGAGAGAGATATAGATAGATATAGATATATAGATAGATATAGATATATAGATAGATATAGATATATTAGATAGATATAGATAGATGTAGATATATATAGATAGATATAGATATATAAAATATAGATAGATATAGATATATAGATAGATATAGATGTAGATATATAGATAGATATATAGATAGATATAGATATATAAATATAGATATAGATATATAGATAGATTAAGATATATAGATAGATATAGGTATATCCAAGAAAAAAACAGGCAGCACTCCGTCAGAAAGTGAAATGGACACTTTATTTCACCTCATGTGATGCGATGTTTCGGAGTAGTAACTCCTTTCTCAAGCATGGTGCATACACATCCTAAGGAGCTTTATATACACTCAAAGCTCAATTATTAATTATACATATTTCATAAAAAAGTGCTATTATAAAAACTCAATTATGGTTCAACAAGTGCTAAATGGTATCGCCATTATAAAGTGCTCATATAGTGCTAGCCTGACTGTAAACAATCTCATTTAACAGTCCTCTACAGTGGAAAAGTGCATAACTATCAATTATTGATACTTTACCATCAGCTGTGTATTTTAAAATATGACGTAAGTGGTTTCCTATCGCCTACCCCCGCCATCAGCCTCGTGCAGCTCATTCCCCGGCGTCTTCCGGGTTCCTAGTGCGCACGCGCACATTGTATCGCGTCATATGACGCTATAGAACTACTGCGCATGCGCGCACTTACCGCCGCCATTTTCCTCACTGGCAAGCGGCGATTCTGCCCAATCTCTGTATTAATAGCCCGTACTTTTAAACAGCGGGCAAGATAACTACTATAGGACCTCCCCATACATACAAGGGTCCTACCTGAAGGGCTGCCAGTTCCCCATAGGGGAACCAACAATCCTTCTTGTGCCTGGTTGTGAGTTGTCAAGCAGGGGTGTTGGATTGATTATCTTGCCCCCTTGCGCTGGCGCTCATAAAGGATTGTTGGTTCCCCTATGGGGAACTGGCAGCCCTTCAGGTAGGACCCTTGTATGTATGGGGAGGTCCTATAGTAGTTATCTTGCCCGCTGTTTAAAAGTACGGGCTATTAATACAGAGATTGGGCAGAATCGCCGCTTGCCAGTAAGGAAAATGGCGGCGGTAAGTGCGCGCATGCGCAGTAGTTCTATAGCGTCATATGACGCGATACAATGTGCGCGTGCGCACTAGGAACCCGGAAGATGCCGGGGAATGAGCTGCACGAGGCTGATGGCGGGGGTAGGCGATAGGAAACCACTTATGTCATATTTTAAAGCGAACCTGTCACCCCCCCCAGACATGAAAAGCTGAGCTCCCCACCTTCTGCAGCAGTAAGGCTGCACTCAGACATGGTGTATATTGCATTTAGCATAACTATATTCACTGAAATATGCACTTATATAATATGAGGCAGTTACCAGGACCGAAGACCGGGAGGCGGGGTTTCCAGTGTCTGTGTGCCACCCCCGTGCTGTCCATCATCCCTCTGTGTCGGGGATGGTGCGATTCCTCCACCCCCTCCTCGCTCTAACGGGCGCCTGCGCTTTGCTTTAGGTTGCCGGGCATGCGCAGTGCGCGCTGCCCGACAACTTCCTGGTCCCCTCGCACCTGCGCAGTCCGCCGACCCCGCAGTGGATTATTCATTATCCACACTGCGGGGCGGCAAAACGGCGCCTGCGCATTTGCTGTGCTGCGGGGGCACCTCTGACTGCCTCTCTCCTCCCACTCAAAGCCGACTGTCAAACTAGAAAACCGGCACCGAGGAGAGAGGCAGGAAGAACAGGAGGAGCCACACACTATGCCTGCTGGAAATGGGGAGAAAGACAAACGTAACTTTACCCTTCCTCACACACAATCCCTCTATCTATATCTATCATTTCTATCTTTCATTCTATCTATCTTTCCATCTATCTCTCTATCTGTCTACCTATCTATCTATCCCTCTATTTATCCCTCTTTCTATCTATCTATCCCTCTATTTATCCCTCTATTTATCCCTCTATCTATCTATTTCTCTTTCTTTATGTCCATTCTTCTATCCATCTATCTTTCTATCTTTCTATCTATCTATCTATCTATCTATCTATCTATCTATCTCTCTATTTATCTTTCTGTCTGTCTATCCCTCTATCTGTCTATCCCTCTGTCTAACCCTCTATCTGTCTGTCCATCCATCTATCCCTCTATCAATCTATCTATCCCTTCATCCATCCATCCATCTATCCCTCTCTTTCTATCTATTTCTCTATCTATCTATCTATCTATCTATCTATCTATCTATCTATCTATCTATCTATCTATCTATCTATCTATCGATCTATCTATCTATCTATCTATCTATCTTTCCATCTATCTTTCCATCTATCTATCCCTCTATTTATCCCTCTTTCTATCTATCTATCCCTCTATTTATCCCTCTTTCTATCTATCTATCCCTCTATTTATCCCTCTTTCTATCCCTCTATTTCTCTTTCTTTATGTCCATTCTTCTATACATCTATCTATCAATCCATCTTTCTATCTATCTATCTATCTATCTATCTATCTATCTATCTATCTCTCTATTTATCTTTCTGCCTGTCTATCCCTCTATCTGTCTATCCCTCTATCTGTCTGTCCATCCATCTATCCCTCTATCAATCTATCTATCCCTTCATACATCCATCCATCTATCCCTCTATCTATCTATCCCTTCATCCATCCATCCATCCATCCCTCTATCTATCTCTATCTGTCCATCCATATATCTCTTAATCTATCTATTATCTATCCATCTATCCCTCTATCCATCTATCCCTCTATCCATCTATCCCTATATCAATCTATCCCTCTATCAATCTATCCCTCTATCAATCTATCCCATCTATCTGTCCATCTCAATCTATCCCTCTCTATCTATCCCTCTATCTATCCTCTCTATCTATCCCTCTCTATCTATCCCTCTCTATCTATCCCTCTCTATCTATCCCTCTATCTATCCATCCATCTTTCCATCTGTCTATCTATCCATCTATCTATCTGTCTATCTTTCTGTCTATCCCTCTGTCTGTCTATCCCTCTGTCTATCCCTCTATCTGTCTATCCCTCTATCTGTCTATCCCTCTATCTGTTTGTCCATCCATCTATCCCTCTATCAATCTATCTATCCCTTCATCCATCCATCCATCCATCCATCTATCCCTCTCTTTCTATTTCTCTATCTATCTATCCATCTATCTATCTATCTATCCCTTCATCCATCCATCCATCCCTCTATCTCTATCTGTCCATCCATCTATCTCTTAATCTATCTATCTGTCTATCTATCCCTCTATCCATCTATCCCTCTATCCATCTATCCCTCTATCCATCTATCCCTCTATCCATCTATCCCTCTATCCATCTATCCCATCTATCTGTCCATCTATCTATCTATCCCTCTCTATCTATCCCTCTCTATCTATCCCTCTCTATCTATCCATCCATCTTTCCATCTGTCTATCTATCCATCTATCTATCTATCCCTCTATCTTTCTATCTATCTCTATCTCTCTGTCTCTCTATCTGTCTATCCCTCTATGTCTATCCCTCTATCTGTCTATCCCTCTGTCTGTCCATCCATCTATCCCTCTATCTATCACTCTATCCCTTCATCCATCCATCCATCCATCCATCCATCCATCTATCCCCCTCTTTCTATCTATTTCTCTATCTATCTATCTATCTATCTATCTATCTATCCATTTATCCCTCTATCCATCTATCCCTCTATCCATCTATCAATCTATCCCTCTCTATCTATCCCTCTCTATCTATCCCTCTCTATCTATCCCTCTAGCAGAGCGAGTCTGGCTGACAGCAGGGTTCAGCTCAGGTCATAATGACCTGAGCTGAACCCTGACTGTTTAGTCAGTTCTCAGCTCTGCTACATCCCTGTGTGTCTATGCACAGGGATGTAGGAGAGCTGAGATTGCGTTTTGGACTACGTCGGACGGAAGAGGATTTTTTAAATTAAGATGGAGTCCCTAATTGTCTTCTGTTTTATTTCTAATAAAATTATTTTTCTCTGTGTTGTGTTTTTTTTTTATATTGATTACTGGAAATTCATGGCGGTCAAGTCTAATATTGGCGTGACCGCCATAAATTTCGGGCTTAGGGCCAGCTAATAATACAAAGCTGACCCTAACCCCTTTATTACCCAGTGAGCCACCCGCCACCAGGGCCACTGGAAGAGCGGGGTTCAGCGCCAGAAGATGGCGCTTCAATGAACGCGCCATCTTCTGGGGCGGCTGCGGGCTGCAATTTGCAGCGGGGGGTGCCCAGAAAGCTTGGGCCTCCCTGCGCTGCAGATTCCAGTCCCCAGCTGCTTAGCTGTACCTGGCTGGACATAGAAATTGCGCGGAGCCCCAGGCATTTTTTTTTATTATTTCATGAAATTCATGAAATAATAAAAAAAGGGGACTCGCCTATATTCTTGTGTCCGGCCAGGTACAAATAGGCACCTGGGGGTTGGGGGCAGCCCGTTGCTGCCTGCTGGATCCGGCTGGTTACAGAAATACGGCGAAGCCCACGTCATTTTTTTTTCTGACAAATCAATAAAACCTTTAAAAAGGGACTGCATCTTTATTAACCCCTCGACCATGGTCCAGGGGTTAATAAAGATGCAGTTCCTTTTATTTATATTGTTTTATTGATTTTTCAGAAAAAAAAATTATGTGGGCTTCGCCGTATTTCTGTAACCAGCCGGATCCAGCAGGCAGCAACGGGCTGCCCCCAACCCCCAGGTGCCTATTTGTACCTGGCCGGACACAAGAATATAGGCGAGTCCCCTTTTTTTATTATTTCATGAATTTCATGAAATAATAAAAAAAAAATGCCTGGGGCTCCGCGCAATTTCTATGTCCAGCCAGGTACAGCTAAGCAGCTGGGGGCTGGAATCTGCAGCGCAGGGAGGCCCAAGCTTTCTGGGCACCCCCCGCTGCAAATTGCAGCCCGCAGCCGCCCCAGAAGATGGCGCGTTCATTGAAGCGCCATCTTCTGGCGCTGAACCCCGCTCTTCCAGTGGCCCTGGTGGCGGGTGGCTCACTGGGTAATAAAGGGGTTAGGGCCAGCTTTGTATTATTAGCTGGCCCTAAGCCCGAAATTTATGGCGGTCACGCCAATATTAGACATGACCGCCATGAATTTCCAGTAATCAATATAAAAAAAAAACACAACACAGAGAAAAATAATTTTATTAGAAATAAAACAAAAGACAATTAGGGACTCCATCTTTATTTAAAAAATCCTCTTCCGTCCGACGTAGTCCAAAACGCAATCTCAGCTCTGCTACATCCCTGTGCATAGACACACAGGGATGTAGCAGAGCTGAGAACTGACTAAACAGTCAGGGTTCAGCTCAGGTCATTATGACCTGAGCTGAACCCTGCTGTCAGCCAGACTCGCTCTGCTAGAGGGATAGATAGAGAGGGATAGTTAGAGAGGGATAGATAGAGAGGGATAGATAGAGAGGGATAGATAGAGAGGGATAGATAGATAGATGGACAGATAGATGGGATAGATGGATAGAGGGATAGATGGATAGAGGGATAGATGGATAGAGGGATAGATGGATAGAGGGATAGATGGATAGAGGGATAGATGGATAGATAATAGATAGATAGACAGATAGATAGATTAAGAGATAGATGGATGGACAGATAGAGATAGAGGGATGGATGGATGGATGAAGGGATAGATAGATAGATGGATAGATAGATAGAGAAATAGAAAGAGAGGGATAGATGGATGGATGGATGGATGAAGGATAGATTGATAGAGGGATAGATGGATGGACAGACAGATAGAGGGATAGACAGATAGAGGGATAGACAGATAGAGGGATAGACAGATAGAGGGATAGACAGATAGATGGATAGACAGATAGAGGGATAGACAGAGGGATAGACAGACAGAGGGATAGACAGAGGGATAGACAGATATAGATGGATAGATAGACAGATGGAAAGATGGATGGATAGATAGAGGGATAGATAGAGAGGGATAGATAGAGAGGGATAGATAGAGAGGATAGATAGAGGGATAGATAGAGGGATAGATAGAGAGGGATAGATTGAGATGGACAGATAGATGGGATAGATTGATAGAGGGATAGATTGATAGAGGGATAGATGGATAGAGGGATAGATGGATAGAGGGATAGATGGATAGAGGGATAGATGGATAGATAATAGATAGATTAAGAGATATATGGATGGACAGATAGAGATAGATAGAGGGATGGATGGATGGATGAAGGGATAGATAGAGGGATAGATGGATGGATGTATGAAGGGATAGATAGATTGATAGAGGGATAGATGGATGGACAGACAGATAGAGGGATAGACAGAGGGATAGACAGATAGAGGGATAGACAGGCAGAAAGATAAATAGAGAGATAGATAGATAGATAGATAGATAGATAGATAGATAGATAGAAAGATGGATTGATAGATAGATGTATAGAAGAATGGACATAAAGAAAGAGAAATAGAGGGATAGAAAGAGGGATAAATAGAGGGATAGATAGATAGAAAGAGGGATAAATAGAGGGATAGATAGATAGAAAGAGGGATAAATAGAGGGATAGATAGATGGAAAGATAGATGGAAAGATAGATAGATAGATAGATAGATAGATAGATAGATAGATAGATAGATAGATAGATAGATAGAGAAATAGATAGAAAGAGAGGGATAGATGGATGGATGGATGAAGGGATAGATAGATTGATAGAGGGATAGATGGATGGACAGACAGATAGAGGGTTAGACAGAGGGATAGACAGATAGAGGGATAGACAGACAGAAAGATAAATAGAGAGATAGATAGATAGATAGAAAGATAGAAAGATAGATGGATAGAAGAATGGACATAAAGAAAGAGAAATAGATAGATAGAGGGATAAATAGAGGGATAAATAGAGGGATAGATAGATAGAAAGAGGGATAAATAGAGGGATAGATAGATAGGTAGACAGATAGAGAGATAGATGGAAAGATAGATAGAATGAAAGATAGAAATGATAGATATAGATAGAGGGATTGTGTGTGAGGAAGGGTAAAGTTACGTTTGTCTTTCTCCCCATTTCCAGCAGGCATAGTGTGTGGCTCCTCCTGTTCTTCCTGCCTCTCTCCTCGGTGCCGGTTTTCTAGTTTGACAGTCGGCTTTGAGTGGGAGGAGAGAGGCAGTCAGAGGTGCCCCCCGCAGCACAGCAAATGCGCAGGCGCCGTTTTGCCGCCCCGCAGTGTGGATAATGAATAATCCACTGCGGGGTCGGCGGACTGCGCAGGTGCGAGGGGACCAGGAAGTTGTCGGGCAGCGCGCACTGCACATGCCCGGCAACCTAAAGCAAAGCGCAGGCGCCCGTTAGAGCGAGGAGGGGGTGGAGGAATCGCACCATCCCCGACACAGAGGGATGATGGACAGCACGGGGGCGGCACACAGACACTGGAAACCCCGCCTCCCGGTCTTCGGTCCTGGTAACTGCCTCATATTATATAAGTGCATATTTCAGTGAATATAGTTATGCTAAATGCAATATACACCATGTCTGAGTGCAGCCTTACTGCTGCAGAAGGTGGGGAGCTCAGCTTTTCATGTCTGGGGGGGGTGACAGGTTCGCTTTAAAATATACAGCTGATGGTAAAGTATCAATAATTGATAGTTATGCACTTTTTCACTGTAGAGGACTGTTAAATGAGATTGTTTACAGTCAGGCTAGCACTATATGAGCACTTTATAATGGCGATACCATTTAGCACTTGTTGAACCATAATTGAGTTTTTATAATAGCGCTTTTTTATGAAATATGTATAATTAATAATTGAGCTTTGAGTGTATATAAAGCTCCTTAGGATGTGTATGCACCATGCTTGAGAAAGGAGTTACTACTCCGAAACATCGCATCACATGAGGTGAAATAAAGTGTCCATTTCACTTTCTGACGGAGTGCTGCCTGTTTTTTTTTCTTGGATTTCTGGATTTGACGGTTGAGCACCGTTATACAGGACTTTGCACCGGCTGAGCATAATAAGATTGTGCTGATTCTATTTTTCTACTTTTAGATATAGGTATATAGATAGATATAGATATAGATTTATAGATAGATATAGATATATACATAGAGATAGATATAGATATATAGATAGAGATAGATATAGATATATAGATAGAGATAGATATAGATATATAGATAAAAAGATAGATAGAGATATAGAGATAGAGATATAGATATATACAGTTAGGGCCAGAAATATTTGGACAGTGACACAAGTTTTGTTATTTTAGCTGTTTACAAAAACATGTTCAGAAATACAATTATATATATAATATGGGCTGAAAGTGCACACTCCCAGCTGCAATATGAGAGTTTTCACATCCAAATCGGAGAAAGGGTTTAGGAATCATAGCTCTGTAATGCATAGCCTCCTCTTTTTCAAGGGACCAAAAGTAATTGGACAATGGACTCTAAGGGCTGCAATTAACTCTGAAGGCGTCTCCCCTGTAATCAATGAAGTAGTTAAAAGGTCAGGGGTGGATTCCAGGTGTGTGGTTTTGCATTTGGAAGCTGTTGCTGTGACCAGACAACATGCGGTCAAAGGAACTCTCAATTGAGGTGAAGCAGAACATCCTGAGGCTGAAAAAAAAGAAAAAATCCATCAGAGAGATAGCAGACATGCTTGGAGTAGCAAAATCAACAGTTGGGTACATTCTGAGAAAAAAGGAATTGACTGGTGAGCTTGGGAACTCTAAAAGGCCTGGGCGTCCACGGATGACAACAGTGGTGGATGATCGCCGCATACTTTATTTGGTGAAGAAGAACCCGTTCACAACATCAACTGAAGTCCAGAACACTCTCAGTGAAGTAGGTGTATCTGTCTCTAAGTCAACAGTAAAGAGAAGACTCCATGACAGTAAATACAAAGGGTTCACATCTAGATGCAATCCATTCATCAATTCCAAAAATAGACAGGCCAGAGTTAAATTTGCTGAAAAACACCTCAAGAAGCCAGCTCAGTTCTGGAAAAGTATTCTATGGACAGATGAGACAAAGATCAACCTGTACCAGAATGATGGGAAGAAAAAAGTTTGGAGAAGAAAGAGAACGGCACATGATCCAAGGCACACCACATCCTCTGTAAAACATGGTGGAGGCAACGTGATGGCATGGGCATGCATGGCTTTCAATGGCACTGGGTCACTTGTGTTTATTGATGACATAACAGCAGACAAGAGTAGCCGGATGAATTCTGAAGTGTACCGGGATATACTTTCAGCCCAGATTCAGCCAAATGCTGCAAAGTTGATTGGACGGCGCTTCATAGTACAGATGGACAATGACCCCAAGCATACAGCCAAAGCTACCCAGGAGTTCATGAGTGCAAAAAAGTGGAACCTTCTGCAATGGCCAAGTCAATCACCAGATCTTAACCTAATTGAGCATGCATTTCACTTGCTGAAATCCAGACTTAAGACGGAAAGACCCACAAACAAGCAAGACCTGAAGGCTGCGGCTGTAAAGGCCTGGCAAAGCATTAAGAAGGAGGAAACCCAGCGTTTGGTGATGTCCATGGGTTCCAGACTTAAGGCAGTGATTGCCTCCAAAGGATTCGCAACAAAATATTGAAAATAAAAATATTTTGTTTGGGTTATGTTTATTTGTCCAATTACTTTTGACCTCCTAAAATGTGGAGTGTTTGTAAAGAAATGTGTACAATTCCTACATTTTCTATCAGATATTTTTGTTCAACCCTTCAAATTAAACGTTACAATCTGCACTTGAATTCTGTTGTAGAGGTTTCATTTCAAATCCAATGTGGTGGCATGCAGAGCCCAACTCGCCAAAATTGTGTCACTGTCCAAATATTTCTGGCCCTAACTGTATAATATAATCTATATAATTGCGAGTTGCCCAGGAGGATGTCCGCCTATGTCACTTCCGCCAGCGCCATCGGGAAGGAATTTTTACCCTGTTATGGGGCAATTGGCAACTGCCTCATCAGGTTTCCTCTGCCTTCCTCTGAATCAACACTCTTAAGGTACCATCACACGCCACCATATCGTCGGCCATTTCGTTGCTAATTTCCGAATTGGGCAATGTGGAAACCACATCGCATGTGCGCAGTGGCGTGTGACTGAGCGATTCTTCGGCGAGAAATTGCCGATGGATCGTCGCCTGATCGCCCTGTACTGCAGTGAAATCAGGCGATAACAACCAGGCAATCTCAGCGCTTCGTGGCGTGTGACAGGGCGATAGCGACGTACAAAGCGATCCGGAAATAAATCTCGTAGGCGTGCTGAGATGGGTTTTTTTTCGCGCCACATCTGCGGCGATTGGTGGGTAATACTGTGTTCCGATTGGCTGGCCGTGTCCTAGACGCCTTATTGGATGATCCGTGCCTTCACGCAAGGCTGACCAATGGGAACGCAGTTCCGTCCACCAATCGCATTGATCGGGGCGAGGTGAAACACACTCTAGCACGCCCCTATCAAAACAGTATGCCCACATCGCTGCTACGATGGTGGCGTGTGACGCGGCGATGTGTGATGGGAAGATCGCTTCTGGGCGTCTGCAGGCGATTTTCGGAACGCAGGATTGCCGTAGATCGCCGCTGAGATCACTACGTGTGACATCTCCGAAGCGATGTAAAAAAAGTTCCCGTAACGTGCACGCTCACGTCAAATCGCCGGCGATATGGAAGCCATATAGCGACGTGTGACGGTACCTTTAGTTTTTAGGTTGAACCTGATTGATTTGAATCTTTCAACCTTAAAACTATGAAACTGTCCATGTATTGAAATTCAAGGGAGTAGGCCAGGGTTTCTTTGGGACCAGCAGGAATGGAGTGTTTTGCTCCCAAGGAAGCCTTTTTGAGCTTTCCGCCTTAGGCTGGTTTCACGCTGCGGTCAGATCAGGTCAGGTCAGGTTTTGTGTTTCAGAACCAGAAGAGGAACTTGCAGAGAAAAAGTATAATTGAAAGTTTGACACCTGTTTTGGAGTCACTCCTGGTTTTGAAACACAAAACCTGACCTGACCTGACCTGACCTGATCTGACCGCAGTGTGAAACCAGCCTTAGACTGATCCCAACATTTGGGGAAAAGAAAAAGCTTTAGTTAAATAGGGTTCAATTAACAGCAAAGTTACAAAAAATAGCAAGAATATTCATCCGCCCAGGTCACAGAATCTGATGCACTAACAGGATGCAGCAGCCTCCTTGATGAAGATGGAGGCAACACAGGCGGAAAATACTGATGAAAACCATTCACAACCGACCAATTCATGGAGGGGCGATCGCTTAGTATTAATATTGCATATGGATAAGGCTTGTATAGGGCACTGGTCACACACATGCCGCCTTACAGCCCATATTAGTGATGCCCATACGGTCGCCCCTCCTTGAATTGGTCAGTTGACTCATCAGTATCTTCCACCTGTGTCGTCTTCACCTTTATGAAGGAGGCTGCTGTATCCTGTTAGTTAAAACAACGACCCAGATTTTTTGCATTCATGCATCCCATAAAGTAGAGCCAGACCATGGTGTTTATATGCAAATCACAATATAATTGAATTACAATAATGGTGCAGGCAAACCCAGGTTTGGTTCCGTGTATGGTACAAGGACAGGTCAGGTCATTACAGGAGACACGCAGTGCCTAAGTTCCAATTACATAAATACATAAGGTATGATACAATCATAGCATCACAGTACAATTACATCAATGAGAAATATAGGGGCAAAAATACAGACACAGTTGAAGTGCACAACTGGGTATATGTCCAGGTACATCAAGTAAAAACGTACACTACATATTTGGGGAATTTTAACTTTTTTTTGTGACTTTGCTTTTAATTGTAGGATAGGGACTCGCAAGACTATGAGGACCCTTGACGTGGGTTGCGAGCTTGTGTATTTTGGCCAAAATATCTACCAATGCCACATAAATTTAGGATATACATTTTTTGCACATTGTATTTATGTTTATGCAGGACGCAGCAAATCCCTTGTAAACTAGGAAGCCTGTCCTGGTGGGAGGCAGTGATAGAGCTGATCTAACAGTATGGGTGTCACTGATCGGCTGTAAGCCAGGCACAGTGCACTACATGTGTGTGCCCAGCGCCCTATATAAGCCTTATCCGTGGGCAATATTTGTGCCTGTGACCTGAGCAGATACATACTGTTGCTCTTTTTTTACTATATTGAACTTATGAATTTTGGGGGAATTTGAGTTCCTTGTTCTGTGGCTTGGTTTTACTATAGGATCTCGCAAGCCAATGAAGACCCTTGACACAGATTGCACGCTTGTGTATTTTGGCCAAAATATCGACCAATACCTCATATTTATCACATAAAAATTGCTTGCACATGATATGTCCTGTAAGTTGTAAGCAAATGCCGAGCATTATATTCTGACGTTTCAAAAACTACTTTAACAAAAGCTCTAGAATAGATTGGATAACTATGTAAAATTATCAACTCATGTAGGTACTACATCTGTATCTTTTCTGTGTCTGTTTTGTATGTATTATATACCTCATTTTTATATTTTAAAATAAAAAATGTCATTAGACTTATCAGTATTACCGTATATACTCGTGTATAAGCCGAGTTTTTCAGCACATAAAATGTGCTGAAAAGTCCCCCCTCGGCTTATACACGGGTATATACGGTAATAGCTTTACAGCTTTACAGCGCCCCCCCCCCGTGGTATCCCGCCCCCCCCGTGGTATCCCGCCCCCCCCGTGGTATCCCGCCCCCCCGTGGTATCCCGCCCCCCCCGTATATACAGCCCCCCCGTGGTATCCCGCCCCCCCCGTATATACAGCCCCCCCGTGGTATCCCGCCCCCCCCCGTATATACAGCCCCCCCGTGGTATCCAGGGCCCCCCCTTGCTGCACCTGTAAAGGAAGATATCAGTATACTTATCGCTGCCGCCGCCGCCGCCGCCTCCGCTTCTCGGTCACCGCGCTGCTCTGGCCGGGTCTTCATGTTTCCTGTTCCTTCTCCGGCGCTCAGGAAATGACGTCATTGTTCGAGCGTCGGAGAAGGAACAGGAAACATGAAGACCCGGAGCATCGCGGTGACCGAGAAGCGGAGCGGCGGCGGCGGCAGCGATAAGTATACTGACATCTTCCCTTACAGGTGCAGCAAGGGGGGCCCTGGATACCACGGGGGGGGGCTGTATACAGCTGGGGCTGCTGTATACAGCTGGGGCCCCTGTATACTAATGGGAGGGGGGTCTGTATACCCCTGGGGCTGCTGCTGTATATACCCCCTGGGGCTGCTGCTGTATATACCCCCCTGGGGCTGCTGCTGTATATACCCCCTGGGGCTGCTGCTGTATATACCCCCTGGGGCTGCTGCTGTATATACCCCCTGGGGCTGCTGCTGTATACTACCACTGGGGCTGCTGCTGTATATACCCCCTGGGGCTGCTGCTGTATATACCCCCTGGGGCTGCTGCTGTATACTACCACTGGGGCTGCTGCTGTATATACCCCCTGGGGCTGCTGCTGTATATACCCCCTAGGGCTGCTGCTGTATACTACCACTGGGGCTGCTGCTGTATACTACTACTGGGGCTGCTGTATACTACTACTGGGGCTTCTGTATACTACCACTGGGGCTGCTGCTGTATATACCCCGTGGGGCTGCTGCTGTATATACCCCCTGGGGCTGCTGCTGTATACTACCACTGGGGCTGCTGCTGTATACTACTACTGGGGCTTCTGTATACTACTACTGGGGCTGCTGCTGTATATACCACTGAGGCTGCTGTATACTACTACTGGGGCTTCTGTATACTACCTCTGGGGCTTCTGTATACTACCACTGGGGCTGCTGTATATACCTCTGGGGCTGCTGTATACTACCACTGGGGCTGCTGTATATATCTCTGGGGCTGCTGTATACTACCACTGGGGCTGCTGCTGTATATACCACTGGGGAGGCTGCTGTATATACCTCTGGGGCTGCTGTATACTACCACTGGGGCTGCTGTATATATCTCTGGGGCTGCTGTATACTACCACTGGGGCTGCTGCTGTATATACCACTGGGGAGGCTGCTGTAACACTGCTGGGGCCTGTATGTACCACTGGGGAGGCTGCTGTATACCACACTTCTGGGGGCTGTATACTACCACTGGGGAGGCCTGTATACCACTGCGGGGGCCTGTATACCACACTGCTGGGGGCTGTATACCTGTGCTGGGGTCCACCCTCGGCTTATACACGAGTCAATAGGTTTTCCCAGATTTTGGGGGCAAAAGTAGGGGGGTCGGCTTATACACGGGTCGGCTTATACACGAGTATATACGGTACTTGTTTTTTTTATTATATTTCTACTTTAAACTCAAAAATATACCAAAAAAACCCAAAATTTATCACTTAATAACAAAATATCCGAAGTATGCTCCTAGTGGTACCAGGTCACGTTCTTGGGGCTAAAAGCTGTTGTAACTCAGTTTGACTTAAAATAACAATTATGTATAAAATATAAATTTTGAAGAACAACATTAGCTTTCTTTTGAGATATGAAGCGTGTTTTTATTATTTACCCTTCTGGAGTTATGGCTCCATATGTCAGCTTTTTGGCCAAAAATTTGGATTTTTTCAAACTTTGAGTGACGAGCGGCACGGGTTAACGTCATTTGGTCGAGCTCAAATTTTGGCTCTCTCAATATCTGGAAAGGGGAATCGTTTTGTGGGGTCCAGACGGACAAGATTCCGACATTTTTTCCCCCCCCATATGAGATCCGGTCACTCTAGTGTGCACGTCCCTATAGGGTCTGACCATGAACTGTGCGACTGCCTTGATGAAGAACAACCTGTCTTGCTCCGTGTCCACTTCCACATGTAACGTTATACTGGGTTCATACCTAGAGAGGATATCTCTGCTAAATAAATGTCCTATAGAGTAAGCACCGCTCTGACCTTATTACAGTAATCGGGACGGAAGTGGATGACGGATGGGGCTTCAGGATTATGTAAATAGATTAAACCCATAGGGTAAAATAACAGCAGCAGAATTACCATGCAACAGTTGATGCAGCTCGTCTCTCCCCCATTGTCGGTATATTATAGGTATTGGATGTCACTTAATACTATTATTATTTGTTATTACTGAAATTGTACTGGAAAAAAAACAAGCTCTCAAAAAAAACCAAAAAACTAAATGGAAAAGTTCTGGGTATTGAAGGAAGGGAAAGAAAATAAAAATTAGCAAAAAAAAAAAAAAAAGCCAAAATTGTTAGCAGGGGCAGGAAGATGGTGATGTATGAGCGGGACCAAGACACTTGACAGGGCCGGCGTCAGCACCCGGCAAGTGCCGGGGCCCCGACTGCTTGGAGAGGGCTAGGGTCCCTAGCCTGACGCAAGTATTGTCCACTGCAGCGCAGAGCGTTTAATGCTATGTGTTGCCAGACAACGGAGCCTATAGAAACCCGCTGTTTACCTTGCCAACAAGACTGTCCGTAGCACACAGGAGAAAGAAGCCGCCAGGAGGTGAGGCGCTGTCACAGCCAAAGATAGAAGATAGCGGGGATTAACGGGGGGGGGGGGGAGAGGGTTGGGACTGAATGTGATGGATGGATGAATGGAGCTTTGGGCTGAATGGGATGGATGGATGGAGGGGGGGGCTGAATGGCTGAATGGGATGGATGGATGGAGTGGGGGCTGAATGGGATGGATGGATGGGGGGGGTCTGAATGGGATGGATGGATGGATGTAGGGGGGGCTAAATGGGATGGATGGATGAATGGAGGGGGGGCTGAATGGGATGGATGGATGGAGGGGAGGGGGGCTGAATGGGATGGATGGATGGATGGATGGAGCGGGGGCTAAATGGGATGGATGAATGGAGGGGGGCCTGAATGGGATGGATGGAGGGGGCTAAATGGGATGGTTGGACGGGGGCTGAATGGGATGGATGGAGGGGAGCTGAATGGGATGGTTGGAGGGGGGCTGAATGGGATTGATGGATGGATGGAGGAGGGGCTGAATGGGATGAATGGATGGAGGGGGGCTGAATGGGATGGATGGAGGGGGGGCTAAATGGGATGGATGGGTGGAGGGGCGGGCTGAATGGGATGGATGGATGGTAGAGGGGAGCTGAATGGGATGGATGGATGGAGGGGGGCTGAATAGGATGGATGGATGGAGGGGACTGAATGGGATGGATGGAGGGGGGGCTGAATGGTATGGATGGATGGAGGGGGGAGGCTGAATGGGATGGATGGATGGAGGGGGCTGAATGGGATGGATGGATGAATGGAGGGGGACTGAATGGGATGGATGGATGGAGAGGGGCTGAATAGGATAGATGGATGGATGGATGGAGGGAGGGAGGGCTGAATGGATGGATGAATGAAGGGGGCTGAATGGGATGGATGGATGGAGGGGGGGCAGAATGGGATGGATGGATGGATGGAGGGGGAGCTGAATGGGATGGATGGATGGATGGATGGAGGGGGAGCTGAATGGGATGGATGGGTGGATGGATGGAGGGGGGGCTGAATGGGATGGATGGATGGATGGAGGGGGGGCTGAATGGGATGGATGGATGGATGGAGGGGGGGCTGAATGAGATGGATGGAGGGGAGCTGAATGTGATGGATGGATGGATGGATGGATGGAGGGGAGCTGAATGTGATGGATGGATGGATGGATGGAGGGGAGCTGAATGGGATGGATGGATGAATGGAGGGGGGCTGAATGGGATGGATGGAGGGGGGGCTGAATGGGATGGATAGATGGAGGGGGCTGAATGGGATGGATAGATGGAGGGAGGCTGAATGGGATGGATGGATGGAGGGAGGCTGAATGGGATGGATGGATGGGGGCTAAATGGGATGGATAGATGGATAGATGGAGGGGGCTGAATGGGATGAATGGATGGATGGATGCATGGATGGAGGGGGGATGAATGGATGGATGGATGGAGGGGGGCTGAATGGGATGGATGGATGAATGGAGGGGGGGCTGAATGGGATAGATGGATGGATGGAGGGGGGCTGAATGGGATGGATGGGTGGAGGGGGGGGCTGAATGGGATGGATGGAGGGGGGCTGAATGAGATGAATGAATGGATAGATGGATGGATGGATGGAGGGGGGCTGAATGGGATGGATGGATGGATGGAGGGGGCTGAATGGGATGGATGGATGGATGGAGGGGGGGTCTGAATGGGATGAATAGAGGGGGATGAACGGATGGATGGAAGGGGGATGAATGGATGAATGGAGGGGGGCTGAATGGGATAGATGGATGGAGGGGGGCTGAATGAGATGGATGGATGGAGGGGGGCTGAATGGGATGGATGGATGGATGGATAGATGGAAGGGTCTGAATTGGATGGATGGATGGAGGGGGGGTCTGAATGGGATGAATGGAGGGGGGGATGAATGGATGGATGGAGGGGGGATGGATGGATAAATGGAGGGGGGCTGAATGGGATGGATGAATGGATGGAGGGGGGCTGAATGGGATGGATGAATTGAGGGGGCTGAATTGGATGGATGGATGGAGGGGGGTCTGAATGGGATGAATGTGTGGGGGATGAATGGATGGATGGAGGGGGGATGGATGAATGGAGGGGGGCTGAATGGGATGGATGGATGGAGGGGGCTGAATGGGATGGATGGACGGAGGGGGGGGCCGAATGGGATGGATTAATGGAGCGGGGGGCTGAATGGGATAGATGGAGGGGGGCTGAATGAGATGGATGGATGGATGGAGGGGGGCTGAATGGGATGGATGGAGGGGGGTCTGAATGGGATGAATGGAGGGGGGCTGAATGAGATGGATGGATGAATGGAGGGGGGGCTGAATGGGATGGATGGATGGAGGGGGGTCTGAATGGGATGAATGGAGGGGGGATGAATGGATGGATGGAGGGGGGCTGAATGGGATGGATGGATGGAGGGGGGCTGAATGAGATGCATGGATGGGGGGGCTGAATGGGATGGATGGATGGATAGATGGAGGGGGCTGAATTGGATGGATGGATGGATGGATGGAGGGGGGTCTGAATGGGATGAATGGAGGTGGGGATGAATGGATGGATGGATGAATGGAGGGGGGCTGAATGGGATGGATGGATGAATGGATGGAGGGGGGCTGAATGGGATGGATGGATGGAGGGGGCTGAATGGGATGGATGGACGGAGGGGGGGCTGAATGGGATGGATGGATGAATGGATGGAGGGGGGCTGAATGGGATGGATGGATGGAGGGGGCTGAATGGGATGGACTCCACTGACATCCCCTCCATCATCATGGGCGACTTCAATATCCCCATTGACACTCCCCGCCCAGCCGCCTCCAACCTTCTTTCCTTGACCACCTCCCTTGGGCTCTCCCAATGGTCCTCCTCTCCCACCCACGAACAAGGCCACACGCTTGACCTCATCTTTACCCGCCTTTGCTCCCTCTCTAACCTCACAACCTCGGTACTCACACTGTCCGACCACCATCTCTTGACCTTCTCCGCCCTCTCCTCCCCTGCCACACTACCCCCTCTTCGCAAACTTGATCACCCTCGCCGAAACCTAAAAGATCTTGATCTTCCTTTATTCTCTGAATCACTCCTCCCTCTCACCGACCTACCCTGCGCTGACGACATTGACATTGCCACCACCCTATACAACACCACCATAACGAACGCTCTCGACCTAGCCGCCCCCCTCACTCTCCATGCTCCACGCATTAACAGGCAACCCTGGCACACCACCCTCACTAAAAACCTGAGACGGGCGTCCAGAGTCACCGAGAGGAGATGGAAAAAGTCTCACACCCCCGAGCACTTTGCTCTATTCAAGCAATCCATCACTGACTTCAAGACGGCACTCGCTACCGCCAAGCAAGTGTTCTTCTCATCCCTTATAACCTCTCTGTCCCGCAACCCCAAGCAGCTCTTCAAAACTTTCAACTCCTTACTTCGCCCACCTGCTCCTCCCCCTTCTCCCCTCATCTCTGCTGAAGACTTTGCGACCTTCTTCAAGGAGAAGATCGACAAGATCAGAAGCAGCTTCGGTCCACTATCCCCACACCTCCCCTTCCCACCTACACTGCCCTCCTCCTCCATCAGCCACTTCCCCCCATAACTGAAGACCAACTCTCCTCCCTCCTGTCAAAATCACACCTCACCACCAGCGCCCACGACCCGCTCCCATCCCACCTCATTCCCAACCACACCTCCATTTTCATCCCAGCCCTCACCCACCTCTTTAACCTTTCACTTAGCACTGGTACCTTCCCCTCGGCCTTCAAACACGCCCTAATCACGCCCATCCTAAAAAAAACCTCACTTGACCCTACCTCTGTCTCTAACTATCGCCCCATATCTCTTCTCCCATTCGCCTCTAAGTTACTTGAACAACACGTCCACTCCGAACTGTCCTCTCACCTCTCCTCGTGCTCCCACTTCGACCGCCTACAGTCCGGCTTCCGACCCCTCCATTCCACCGAAACAGCCCTGACCAAAGTCACCAACGACCTACTGACCGCCAAGAACAAACACTACTACTCCATCCTGCTACTCCTTGACCTGTCTGCCGCCTTCGACACGGTTGACCACTCCCTTCTTCTCAGGATCCTGGAATCCCTTGGCATCACCCACCTTGCCCTCTCCTGGATCTCCTCATACCTAGCGGACCGGACCTTCAGCGTCTCCCACTCCCACACCTCCTCCTCACCCTACCCCCTTTCTGTCGGAGTCCCCCAAGGTTCGGTCCTGGGACCCCTACTTTTCTCCATTTACACTCTCGGCCTAGGGCAACTCATCGAGTCCCATGGCCTCCAGTACCACCTCTACGCCGACGACACCCAAATCTACCTGTCCGGCCCCGACATCACCTCCCTACTCTCGAAAGTCCCTCAATGCCTTTCCGCCATCTCATCCTTCTTCTCTGCTCGCTTCCTTAAACTCAACATGGACAAAACTGAATTCATAGTCTTCCCCCCAAGAAATTCCACCCCACCTCCCAACCTATCCATCTGCATCAACGACTGCCCCCTCTCCCCAGTCCCCCAAGCCAAATGCCTCGGGGTAATCCTTGACTCCTCCCTATCCTTCAAACCCCACATCGAGGCCCTCACCACATCCCTCCGGCTCCAGCTCAAGAACATCTCACGGATCCGCTCCTTCCTCACCCACGACACCGCTAAAACACTCATCCATGCTCTTATCATCTCCCGCCTTGACTACTGCAACCTCCTTCTCAATGGCCTCCCGGCTAACTCCCTCACACCTCTCCAGTCTATCCTCAACTCCGCTGCCCGACTCATCTATATGTCCTCCCGCTACTCCCCTGTCTCCCCCCTCTGCCAAGCCCTTCACTGGCTCCCCGTCTCCAAGAGATCCCAATTCAAAACACTAACCATGGCGTACAAAGCCATACACAACCTATCCCCACCATACATCTCCGACCTGGTCTCTCGATACCTACCCTCACGCAACCTCCGCTCCTCCCAAGAACTCCTCCTCTGCTCCACCCTCATCACCTCTTCGCACAACCGAGTCCAGGACTTCTCCCGGGCATCTGCCTTACTCTGGAACTCCCTACCCGAACACGTCAGACACTCTCCTACCCTGAGTAGCTTCAAGTGTCACCTGAAGACTCACTTGTTCCGTCAAGCCTACAACCTGCCATGAGACCCAGGCGAACACCCCATACCTGACATTCCCCCATCCTACTGTATCCTAACCCACCCCTCATAGACTGTGAGCCCTCGCGGACAGGGTCCCTGCCCCTCCTGTACCTGTACGTCCTGATCGCCTAGATTTAGTGTACTTGTTCTTGTCTCCCTCAACCTCATGTAAAGCGCCATGGAACCTAATGGCGCTATATAAATAAATAATAATAATAATAATAATAATAAAAATGGATGGACGGAGGGGGGCTGAATGGGATGGATGGATGGAGGGGGCTGAATGGGATGGATGGACGGAGGGGGGGCTGAATGGGATGGATGGATTAATGGAGCGGGGGGCTGAATGGGATGGATGGATGGAGGGGGGCAGAATTGGATGGATGGAATCTGCAGAGGTGAATATGTATTATTTTTTTCCCCTGATGACACATCAGCTGATTCTTTTAAACAATCAGCTGATCTGTCATCTCATTCAGGTCCTTGAACCTGATATTGATCATCTGATCGGTTTGCTGGCCAGCAAACCAATCAGATGATATTGGATCTGGATTGGACATCGCAGGACCCTCGACCCAGGACTACATCAGAGGGTGTGGGGGGTGGAACCTTTCCTTAAAGTGAACTTGACCCCTAAAAATAACCCCCCAGCCTATTAATACCAGTCCCTGCACCATCAGTATGCTATTCTAGCTATCCCTTTGTGTAAAAATTGTATCTTTACAAAGGTTATAAAAGTGCTTTTATTACCTCCTGAACTGCGGCTTCTGAGCTCTTGAGAAGTCACACAGGGTGTTCCCTGTGGCTTCTCTCTGCCACCTTTACTGCAATTATTCATGCAGTGCACATCGCGAGGTCCTCGATACACCCAAATGGGTGTACCGACGTCATGATAGCCGGATATGACTTTATTAGCGTCATACCGGCTAAACCGCCCATGGGGGTGCGCGAGGAAGATCATTAAGGCTTATGACGTCCATTGGGCATTTTATAAGGCTGGGGGGTGATTTTTAGGGATCAGGTTCCCTTTCATAAAGATGGAGTCGCTAATTGTGTTCTGTTATATTTCTAATAAAAATCTTTTTCTCTGTTGTGTTTTTTTTTTATATGATCACTAGAAATTCATGGCGGTCATGTCTAATATTGGCGTGACCCCATGAATTTCGGGCTTAGGGCCAGCTGATAATACAAAACTGGTCCTAACCCCATTATTTCCCAGTGAGCCACCGCACCAGGGCCCTGGATGAGTTAGATACAGCGCTTCTATGAATGCGCCATTTTCTAGGGCGGCTGCAGACTGCAATTCGCAGTGGGGGCGGCAGAAAGTTTGGGTCTCCCTGCTCTGCGGATTCCAGCCCCCAGCTGCCTAGTTGTACCTGGCTGGACACAAAAATAGGCGAAGCCCATGTCTTTTTTTTTTTTAATTACTTCATGAAATTCATGAAATAATTTAAAAAAAGAAGGGCTTCCCTATATTTTTGGTTCTCAGCCAGGTACAAATAGGCAGCTGGGGGTTGGGGGCAGCCTGTACCTGCCTGCTGTACCTGGCTGGACACAAAAATAAGGCGAAGCCCACGTCAATTTAAACAAAAAAAATATATATAAGACCGCAAACATAAAATGCGTGTAAAAAAAATTTGTGGGCTTCGCCCTAATATTGTGTCCAGCCAGGTACATCTAGGCAGCTGGGGGCTGGAATCCGCAGCACAGGGTGGCCCAAACTTTCTGGGCCCTCCCCGCACTGTGAATTGCAGTCCGCAGCTGCTCCAGAAAATGGCGCGTTCATAGAAGCGCCATCTTCTGGTGCTGTATCCAGCTCATCCAGGGCCCTGGTGCGGTGGCTCACTGGGTAATAATGGGGTTAGGGCCAGATTTGTATTATCAGCTGGCCCTAAGCCCGAAATAGCCAATAGTAGACATGACCACCATGAATTTCTAGTGATCATATAAAAAAAACACAACACAGAGAAAAAGATTTTTATTAGAAATAAAACAGAACACAATTAGCGACTCTTTATTAAAGAAAAGAACCCCCCCGACGTAGTCCAGAGTCGAGGGTCCAGTGTGTGTGTGTGTGTGTGTGTGTGTGTGTGTGTGTGTGTTTATGTATGTATACTGTATGTATATATATATATATATATTTATATATAAAGAAAGGAAACCTTTTAAGCAGCAAACGTATTCGGGTGCAGAGCAGCTGGCTTACTTCACAGCCTTGCATACATACGTATAAAAAAGTTTCACTGCAGCACTCCTCAAAGTAGAGATTAGTAGTCCTTTATTTCTGGCTTCTGTTAGGCAACAGACAGGAGACGGCCACGTATCGGGCACACACGCCCTTTGTCAAGCCTTTAAATTAATCATAAATTAGTGAATTACAATACTTTTGTTTTTATATGATTCACTTTGTGTCTTTTATGTGTTAAATATGTTATACTATTTTCTCCTGTTATCAATCTCTTCTACTTTTAAACCTTATGAGCATTTTATTTCAGTGTACTCCGTTAACCACCATCTCCTACTCTCTATGCTGCACTCCAGGGGCGGGCTGGCCCAGGTGGCAGGGGGGCAAGTGCCCCCTGGGCTGGTGGTATAGTCCACATCTAGGGCCGCCCCCTACAGAAACGGGCCGGCCGCGGGCGTCGCTTTGCGGCCGGCACATGACGCGAGACGGCCCGGCCGCGGGAGTTGCTCTGTGACGCTGGAAGTCTCTGATCAGGTAAGGGCTGATAGCACCCCCCCCCCCCCGCTTCTCAAGTCAGACCTGACAGCACCCCCCCCCCCCCGGTTCTCAAGTCAGACCTGACAACAGCACCAACCCCCCCCTCCCTTCTCAAGTCAGACCTGACAGCACCGCCACCAACCCCCCCCCCCCCCCCGCTTCTCAAGTCAGACCAGACAGCACCCATCCCCCCCCCCCCCCCCCGCTTCTCAAGTCAGGGCCGGCAGGGCAAATCTGCCACCCAGGGATGGAGGCTCCAGCCAGCCCCTGCTGCACTCCATCGGCATCAAGGACACGGCTCTCTCCTGGTTCTCTTCCTATCTTTCTGACCGCTCTTTCAGTGTATCTTTTGCTGGCTCCACTTCCTCCCCTCTTCCTCTCACTATTGGGGTCCCTCAGGGTTCAGTCCTTGGACCTCTTCTCACTCTACACAGCCCCGATTGCACAGACCATCAGCAGATTTGGTTTCCAGTACCATCTTTATGCTGATGACACACAACTATACACTTCTTCCCCTGACCTTACCCCCGCTCTAATAAAGAACACCAATGACTGTAACCGCAGTTTCCAATATCAAGTCCGCTCTCTACCTGAAACTTAATCTTTCCAAAACTGAACTACTCCTGGTCCCGCCCTCCACTAACCTCCCTAAAGCTGACATCTCTCTCAGTGTGCGGCACCACAATAGTGCCTAGTCAGCAGGCTCGCTGTCTGGGTGTTATGTTTGACTCTGATCTTTCCTTCACTCCACATATACAAGCTCTCGCCCGCTCTTGCCGCTTGCACTTGAAGAACATCTCCAGAATTCGCCCCTTTCTCACCTTGGAAACTACAAAAACCCTCACTGTGGCCCTGATTCACTCCCGCCTTGACTATTGTAACTCTCTCTTAGTTGGCCTCCCCCTCACTAGACTGTCCCCTCTCCAGTCCATCCTTAATGCAGCAGCCAGGAATACCTATCTGGCTAATCGTTACTCAGACGATTCTGCTCTATGCCAGTCATTGCACTGACTGCCTATACACTACAGGATCCATTTCAAACTGCTTGTTCTCACCCACAAAGCTGTTCACAGTGCAGCACCCCCATACATCTCCTCCCTCATCTCTGTCTATCACCCCACCCGTTCTCTTCGCTCTGGAAGTGACCTTAGATCCACTTCTGCATTAATCCGAACCTCCCACTCCCGGCTCAAAGACTTCTCCCGAGCCGCACCAATTCTCTGGAATGCTCTACCCAAAAAAATTAGAGGTATCCACAACTTAAATAGTTTTAGGCAATCCCTAAAAACACATCTCTTTAGGACGGCCTATCATGATCCCTAGTCAGTCATCTAGACATAGCCTATCCGCTCCACCTCAAGTGGATCACATATAACGGGTTGCGGCCACTTATTCTGCTCCTATCTGTTCCCCATCTCCTCAAGTTGACTATACTTTCATTGCAAATGAGCACCTATACCTTGTCACCCCCACCTCATTGTTAGATTGTAAGCTCTTATGAGCAGGGTTGCCATTTTTTGCTCCAATTATTATGTTATGCTTTGTATTGTATTGTCTTTGGCATTGTATTGTATTTTCTAATTGTTTCTCATGATTGTTTAAATGTGAGCTTTGTATTGTGAAGCGCTGCGGAATATGTTGGCGCTATATAAATAAAAATTATTATTATTATTATTATTATTAATTCTCTCATAATTAATTAGTGTACTTTATATTAAAACCACTCATATTTACTTACAGTGCAGCGACATTGTCTGAACTACTCGTGCTGCATCTCAGCGTTGAGGAAGTAACTACTGAGCATGCGTCTCTCCTAGAATTACTTTCACCATGGCTACAAGCTTGTAGCGTCATCTCGCGATGACTAGGTGAATCCCGCGCATGCGCGGTAATTTTTACTTGTGTTTCTACTGCGCCTGCGTCCGTCGCTGCTAAGCAACGTTAGCCAGCGTCGAATCGCAATAGATCCCAAACTAAAAGTTAGAATTGCTATTAGGTAATAAACCTTATTGTCCACATATCTTTCACATGAAAAGCGAACTTACATCTTTTGTAATGCAGTAACTCTAAATACACCAGTATGGTGCAAATCGTCTTATGGTGGGATTACACGTCGCGATATCGGGCCGACATCGTAACCAACGACGCGGGAGCGCGCTTTTTGAGCGCGCTTTTTCCGCCATCGCATCGCTGGTTTATACAGCCCGATATCGGGATACAACGTCCCGACGATGTGTACGCCCCCCAACCCAGGAACGACCATTTAACATGGGAGTGAATGGGTGACGTGGGCGTACACATCGTAGTCGGGCTGTCACACGGGACGATGCGGCTACAACGGCCATGGGATATCGGGCAGTTGAATGGCACGGTCATTCAACCCCGATATCGTTTTGGCATCGTTCCAGCATCGCGTTGTACGTTCAAACGATATCGGGTCCAACTCCCGAACCACGTGACTTTTGGTCGGAGTTGGGTCGGAGTTGGACGCCGATATCGCGACGTGTAAACCCACCATTAAAGCTATGTGCTCACCGCTACATCCACTCATTTTAACCCCTCACATGTCTTTTGCCCAAAACCAAAGGGCTAAAACACAGTGGGACTCCTCTTGGAGATCCCTGGATTAGGACCAAGTTTCTCCACTATGGAGGTCATTAAGGGCAATATCATTCATACCACGGGGCACAAAAGACAGACAAGAGAGTTACTGCCAATAATTCTTTTTTATTATTGTCCTCTCATTAAACAGGCGCCCCTAGTGGTCAAAAAACAATTTTTTGTTCAAGACTATGGCTTTGCACTGAAGACAATGGAGGTTAAACAAAAAAATAAAATAAAATAATACGAGAATAATCCAAAAATGAAACTAAATAAAAATAGGAGTTCACTGAATCAGATGTTCAAATTTATGCGTTTTTCCTTTTCCTTATTTTTCCTATTGTAGAGACCAGAAAAGAGAAAATTACACTGTGCAAAAACTTATATCCATGTTTGCAAATAGTGTATGGTGTAAAAAATGTGATTAAAATGATACATCATATCAGACTACAAAGCAGAATCATGTACAGGGATAAATGTTTCTTATATATATCATACTTCTTTACAACAAAAATTTTAATTTTTAATTAATTTTAATTCTTTTATCCATTTAAGTTCTTTCTCTTTCAATAATTTTTCCCTATCCCCTCCTCATTCAAAGACATGGGCGTGTATGCCCGATACGTGGCCGTCTGCTGTCTGTTGCCTAATGGTGGGTTTACACGTTTCAATATCGTTGCGATATCGCAACTCAATGGCGCGGGAGCGCGCATTTAGTGCACGTTTCTCCCGCATCGCATCGGAGGTTTACACGTTGCGATTTCAGAATCCAATGTCCGTACGATGTCTACGCCCCACCAACCCAGGAACGACCATTTAACATGGGAGTGAATGGGTGACGTTGAACATCGCATCGTAGTTGGGCTGTCGCACAGCACGATCCGGCTCCAATCTCCCTTCAATATCGGAGCATTGAATAGCACGCTCATTCGATCCCCGATATCGCATTGACATCGTTCCTGCATCGTATTGGACGTTCACACCATACAACGCAGGAACGATATCGGCTCCAGCGATCGAACCACGTGACTTTTCATTGAAATTGAACGCCGATATCGCATAACATAAGCCAGAAATAAAGGACTACTAATCTTTACTTTGAGGAGTGCTGCAGTGAAACTTTTTTATACGTATGTATATATATATATAAATATATATATACCGGTATACACATATTACGTTTATAATTTGATGTAATGATGTATTTACACATAGAGCAGTATATGTTAAAGGGGCCCCACTAAGACTTTTTCGCCCGGGGCCCACAAAAACCTGGAGCCGGCCCAGGGCGGAACCCTAAACCCACATCCCACATTAGATCAGGCAGTGGGAGGGAAACCGGGAGGGTATATAGTGACCTCCAGGGGGAACTAGAGGCAGTTATTGTTGAGTCTTAGGCCAGAGCCTGCTTGAGCTTCGGGACTCTGCCTCCGAGTTGGAGGGCTAGGAAAGATCCAGGCAGGGAGCCTGCGGCACAAAGGAGGGTCTCCTCGGCTGAGGGACCCAGGGAAAAGAAGTACAGATCCCAGACAGAGAAGAGAAGGGAGTAAGAAACTCGGGTGGGAGTTCGCTCAAAGTAAGAAACCGGGTACCGGAGCCCGCACCTGTAGGAACCTTCACGGCCTGCAGAGAATCCATAGAACGGGGGGGGGGATCTCCAGATATGGCCCTGACTCCTAAGCACCCATTAGAGGGGAATGAGACACTGCAACGCTCAATTGCGGTGATCAACAGATGGTTCGCCCGAGGAGCAAAGGGAAGGCAAGAGAGACAGCAGGAGGTCAGACTACTCTATACGAGGTCAGGCTTCACACTGCTACTGGGAGGCTAGGGAACAAGAGGAATAAGAAAGGCATGCATTGGAGGTTCCGTCTACCTAACCAAAAGATCCGCTTGCAGCCACCTGTAGCCACTTGTCGTAATAACATCTACTGCACTGAGACTGTAATGACTGCTAAGTTCCAGTAAAGTACCCGGTGAAGTGACTTTTGACTCTGCTGCATCTTTCTTTGCATGAACTCGCTTCTCTCACAGATTTCCTGCCTTGGAGGTCCAGTCCTGCCTGCGGAGGACTAAACCATCTAAGCCGCAATACCACCGACCTCCGAAGGACTGGAGCGGTGCTGGTGACATCTCACCAGGTACTGCAGGTGGCGTCACGAACAAACTTTATTTTATTTTCCCCTTATTCATTGACCACCAGGGCCACAGCCTCAGGCAGCCATCCGTGACCTCCCGACTGTGCCTGAGATCTGAGTACCCTGGCCCTGGGCGAGACACATGCTCTGACCCCCCTCTGTACTTGTTCCGGCTACTAGCCAATCAGAGGGTAGGAGGACACAATGACAGTAAAAGTATGTAAGTAAGGCAAGTATGTAAGTAGATGTAATAAACAGTATCTATCTATCTATCTATCTATCTATCTATCTATCTATCTATCATAGTTTCCCTCCAGCACTACCCACAGGGTAAAGGAAGCAATATACAATTCCCACTGAAGTCAATGAGCCTCTCATGTACAAAGAAATATGTATAGTAGTGTGTGTGAATAGAATACATTCACACACATATAGATTAACTTTAGCTTAATAAATATAGAAATCATGAGGATTCCCAGATACAGGTGTGAACGAGGCCTGCTGGATATTACCAGGAGTTAGGTCCCCAGTCCCGATCACCGTATTTACTCCCATATACCAGCGCACTATACACAGAAGCCGTGAGCAGTTTCCAGACTTCTGTTCTGCACATTTGCTTGTTGATGACAGGAATAATTAGATAATTGTTTAATTTTAGCTTTGCCTTCATGATGACTCCAAGGTAATAAAATCCAAATTGATGTATAGTCCAAAGTGTTTACATTGTGCAGAATGTGGCCTTCATGGAGTACAAGAATGTATCTAGTTATCAATAAATCATCAATCTATCATCTATCTATTCATTATCTATCTATCTATGGCGGGCGTCACACGCTACGATATACCGTATATGTAAAGAAATCGCTGGAAAGTGCCTGATTTGGCATCGCTCCTACGACATCGTTGCGTGTGACAGCATGATGTGACTAGCGATAAGTGGTCAGATCGTTATATACAGATATGGGAACCGGACCTCACATCACACGATGTCGATCATCCAATCTGCTGCATCGTTCTGTGTGACACCGCCATAATCGATCTCCTGACCGATTTCTCCTATTCACATCATTGACAATCATCAATCGCTGGTTGTGTGAGCGATCCCTGCACGTAACATCGCTGCTGTGTCCTGAAGTTATCTATACATGTGACACCTCACTAACCATGTGTCCACGAGCCGCACCCCTGACATCGTTATCTATACATGTGACACCTCACTAACCATGTGTCCACGAGCCGCACCCCTGACATCGTTATCTATACATGTGACACCTCACTAACCATGTGTCCACGAGCCGCACCCCTGACATCGTTATCTATACATGTGACACCTCACTAACGATGTGTCCACGAGCCGCACCCCTGACATCGTTATCTATACATGTGACACCTCACTAACGATGTGTCCACGAGCCGCCACCCCTGACATCGTTATCTATACATGTGACACCTCACTAATGATGTGTCCACGAGCCGCACCCCTGACATCGTTATCTATACATGTGACACCTCACTAACCATGTGTCCACGAGCCGCACCCCTGACATCGTTATCTATACATGTGACACCTCACTAACTATGTGTCCACGAGCCGCACCCCTGACATAATTATCTATACATGTGACACCTCACTAACGATGTGTCCACGAGCCGCACCCCTGACATCGTTATCTATACATGTGACACCTCACTAACGATGTGTCCACGAGCCGCACCCCTGACATCGTTATCTATACATGTGACACCTCACTAACCATGTGTCCACGAGCCGCACCCCTGACATCGTTATCTATACATGTGACACCTCACTAACCATGTGTCCACGAGCCGCACCCCTGACATCGTTATCTATACATGTGACACCTCACTAACCATGTGTCCACGAGCCGCACCCCTGACATCGTTATCTATACATGTGACACCTCACTAACCATGTGTCCACGAGCCGCACCCCTGACATCGTTATCTATACATGTGACACCTCACTAACGATGTGTCCACGAGCCGCACCCGACATCGTTATCTATACATGTGACACCTCACTAACCATGTGTCCACGAGCCGCACCCCTGACATCGTTATCTATACATGTGACACCTCACTAACCATGTGTCCACGAGCCGCACCCCTGACATCGTTATCTATACATGTGACACCTCACTAATGATGTGTCCACGAGCCGCACCCCTGACATCGTTATCTATACATGTGACACCTCACTAACGATGTGTCCACGAGCCGCACCCGACATCGTTATCTATACATGTGACACCTCACTAACCATGTGTCCACGAGCCGCACCCCTGACATCGTTATCTATACATGTGACACCTCACTAACGATGTGTCCACGAGCCGCACCCCTGACATCGTTATTGAGTTCCCACACAAAATCGTAGTGTGTGACGCCCGCCTATCAATCATTAATCTATAATATATCTATTATCTATCTAATCTACATATCAATTTAATTTTCAATCATCTATCATCTATTCATCATCTATGTATCTATCAATCTGTCAATCATCAATCTATCGTATATCTATCTATAAAAAAGAGAAAGAGAAAAAGAGCCACTAAGGGCTCATTAAAAAAGTCCTTTTTTTAATACTTTTTTTTGTGTGCTGCCTGATTTTCTGTCTTTTTATATACCGTATATACTCGTGTATAAGCCGACCCGTGTATAAGCCGACCCCCCTACTTTTGCCCCAAAAATCTGGAAAAACCTATTGACTCGTGTATAAGCCGAGGGTGGACCCTAGCACAGGTATACAGCCCCCAGCAGTGTGGTATACAGGCCCCCCCCAGTGGTATACAGGCCTCCCCAGTGGTAGTATACAACAGCCCCAGTGGTAGTATATATCATCCCCAGCAGCCCCAGTGGTAGTATACAGCAGCCCCAGTGGTAGTATATAGGAGCTCCATCAGCCCCAGTGGTAGTATATAGGAGCCCCAGCAGCCCCAGTGGTAGTATACAGGAGCCCCAGCAGCCCCAGTGGTAGTATACAGGAGCCCCAGCAGCCCCAGTGGTAGTATACAGGAGCCCCAGCAGCCCCAGTGGTAGTATACAGCAGCCCTAGTGGTAGTATATAGGAGCCCCAGCAGCCCCAGTGGTAGTATACAGCAGCCCCAGTGGTAGTATATAGGAGCCCCAGCAGCCCCAGTGGTAGTATACAGAAGCCCCAGTGGTAGTATACAGCAGCCCCAGTGGTAGTATATAGGAGCCCCAGCAGCCCCAGTGGTAGTATCCAGCAGCCCCAGTTGTAGTATACAGCAGCCCCAGTGGTAGTATATAGGAGCCCCAGCAGCCCCAGTGGTAGTATACAGCAGCCCCAGTGGTAGTATATAGGAGCCCCAGCGGTAGTATACAGGAGCCCCCGTAATCCAGGGCCCCCCCAGCCTTGCTCCGGTCACCTGTAAAGGAAAATATACTTATCACTGTCCCGCTGTCCGCGCCCACATCTGCCGACATGCGATCCTCCATCTTCATGCGTCTTCTTCTGACTTCCTGTGTTCGGCGCCGGCAATGACGTCATTGCCTGCGACGAACAGAGAAAACCGGAAGAAGACGCATGAAGATGGAGGATCGCATGTCGGCAGATGCGGACGGCAGCGGGACAGTGATAAGTATATTTTCCTTTACAGGTGACCGGAGCAAGGCTGGGGGGGCCCTGGATTATGGGGGCTGCCGGGGCTGCCGGTCCTGCCGTATTGACTCGCGTATAAGCCGAGGGGGGTACTTTTCAGCCCAATTTTTGGGCTGAAAAACTCGGCTTATACGCGAGTATATACGGTATCTATCTATCTATCTATCTATCTATCTATCTCTCTATCCCTCTGTCAATCTATCAATCAGCAATCTATCATATATCCATTTTGTATCTATCTATATAGAAAAAACAGGAAACAGCACAAACTTAAACAAAATTGTGGGGGCCATCTTTAATTAATATAATTAATTATATATACCCTAATTTACAAGATTCCATCCTAAACCTTACACACATTACAGTATTAAGGTATACACTTGCCATTATGACATTTTTCATAGCCCTACTAGCTGTAGAGCCCAGTGTTGCTCGGGAGTAATGGCCATACATGATCGTAATGCTCATATATGGTACTATCGCCCATTTATGGCAATATTACCCATATAGGATAGCGTATGTATGTGTGTGTATGTATCATAGCCCCGCCACCTCCCTGTGGCCCCGCCCCTTCATTGCTCTTCCCCTACACATAGCCCCACCCCTCCATGTAGCCCCACCCTTTCATAGTGCTGCCCTACATATAGCCCTGACCCTTCATAGTTCCACCCCTCCACATAGTCCTGGGGAGGGACTCCACATAACCATGCCCTCTTCGCAGCCTGCATCTCCACATATTCCTGCCACATAGCCCCACCCCTCCCGGTAGCCTCTCCCTTTCATAGTGCCGCTCCTATGTATAGCCATGCCTCTTCATAGCTCCACCCCTACACATAGTCCTGGGGGCAGGGCTATGTGGAGGAGGCGGGGATATGTAAGGTTATGAAGTGGGCATGGCTATGTGGAGTGGGCGGGGCTAATGCCATATACATGCATATATACTGCACACTCAGCTTTATATATTAAAGTGTTGTCCAGTATTCCATATTAGTAGTCACATGCACTGGTCACCTGATGGAGAGATACATTTGTGGTCATCAAAGGGCCATGAGAAGGCAACTGTGATGTATTATAATATCTGATAGTAAGTACAGACTAATAGAGTCACTATATTTGGCTGATGTTACTATAAGTGATTCCAGTGGCGCACCCAGAAATTTCCCAAGGTAGGGGTCCAAGAAACACACACCGGCCCTGAAAGGGGGGTGTCACCCCCCAGCGGGGTTCCAAGGGGCAAAGCCCCCGGTGGGGGGTTTGGGGGAGCAAAGCCCCCCTAAAAGCCAAGCGATTTTTGTAAATCTGAATACCTAATTAATGCTTAATACTGCACGAAAATGGTCTTATTTCTAATGACGCTGCGCAGTCGGTCTCGGTTGCTCAGCAGTTCCGCTTTTTTATTTTCGTTATGGCATACAGTAAATATCTCCCCCATCCTGGCCCCTTGCCAAACAGTAACACTGACGCTGGGGGTACAGGACAATGACGCTGGGGGTACAGGACAATGACGCTGGGGGTACAGGACAATGACGCTGGGGGTACAGGACAATGACGCTGGGGGTACAGGACAATGACGCTGGGGGTACAGGACAATGACGCTGGGGGTACAGGACAATGACGCTGGGGGTACAGGACAATGACGCTGGGGGTACAGGACAATGACGCTGGGGGTACAGGACAATGACGCTGGGGGTACAGGACAATGACGCTGGGGGTACAGGACAATGACGCTGACGCTGGGGTACAGGATAATGATGCTGACACTTGTTCTGATATAATGGGAAAGCTGGGTGCAGAGGAAAAGGTGTATAGCACAGCAGGGGATGGGAAAGAGCTTGTTTCCCTCAGCACCCCCACCTTTTCCACCCCTGCTCTGCTATACACCTTTTCCCCAGCACTCAGCTTTCCTATGCTCTTGTATCCTTTATCCCTCAGCATTCAGCTTTCCCATGCTCTTCTATCCCTCAGCATTCAGCTTTCCCAGGCTCATCTATCCTCTCCCTCAGCATCCAGCTTTCCCATGCTCCTCTATCTTCTTTCCCTCAGCATCCAGCTTTCCCATGCTCCTCTATCCGCTTTCCCTCAGCACTCAGCTTTCCCATGCTCCTCTATCTTCTTTCCCTCAGCATCCAGCTTTCCAATGCTCCTCTATCCGCTTTCCCTCAGCACTCAGCTTTCCCATGCTCCTCTATTCTCTTTCCCTCAGCACCCAGCTTTTCCATGCTCTTCTATCCTCTTTCCTCAGTCCCAGCTTTCTCATGCTCTTCTATCCTTCTTTCCCTCAGCACCCAGCTTTCCCAAGTTGGGGGCTGATGGAAATCAGAACATGGGAAAGCTGGGTGCTGATGGAAATCAGAACATGGGAAAGCTGAGGAATAGAGTATAGGGGAGCATGGGAAAGCTGGGTGCTGAGGAATAAAGCTTCTTCCCCTCAGCAGACAGTTTTCTTATCCTCTTCTCTGCTGCTATCACTTTCTTCCCTTGGCTATATGATGGACGTGTCACTTACAGCACAACCAGCAGACACTGGCCCAGTCAATGTAAGGCCTTTTTCACATCAGTGTTTTTGTCCAGATCCAGTGGATCCGGACAAAAACCGCATCTGCCACAACCGCGGCTATCCCGCACATTCCGGACCTGCCGCAAGCCCCTTAGACAATGCATGGGGCCTGCCACAAGTGTACTGCAAGTGCGGCCGTTAGGCGGCAGATGCGGTAAATCTGCCGCATTTGCTGCAATCAGCGAAAAACGCTGATGTGAAAGGGGCCTAAGGCTGGCTTCACACTAGCGTTTGTGTCTGCATGCGTCTGACATGCAGGTGCAAACGTAGTCATACTGATGTCAACGCAGCTGGGATTCTCCGCATGCGTTCACATAGTATAGTGCCCGGTCACCCAATCAGCGGTTGGTCTTGGCGGTGGCCTGGAGATCAGAGGTGGCCGCCAGGAGATCAGCGGCAGCCGCCACTGATCTCCCGGTGGCTGCCTCTGATTTCTGTGAAGATTTCAATGGATCCGCAGTATCTGCCTGCGTTGTCATGCGGAGGATACTGCGGATCCATTGAGCTCCATGCATTCTTTGTGCACTTGCGGTCACTTGCTGATAAAATAAGCCCCATGAATGCACAGAAAATGCAACATGTTGTGTTCGGAGGGTGCTATTAAAAAAATGCATCTGAACGCAAATGTAACCAAACGTAGCCATACGCAGGTACTATGCGTTCCCATATTAAACATAGGAATGCAATGTGCATGCGTTTGCTTACACTGCGTTCTGTACGCAAATGTGAAACCGGCCCAATAGCCCCAGCCCTCCTCTCACAAGCAGTCACACACACACCCTCCCTGGGCAAGTACAGGATGGAGAAACGGAGATGTAAAGAACTCTATACACCCCCCAAGCACACACATAAACACACAAACACATAAACACACACACATATACATACAGGGCCGGCTCCAGGTTTCTGTGGGCCCCGGGCGAAAAGGTCTCAGCAGGCCCCCTTTAGTACATATCGCGGACTAAAATATATATATATATATATATATATATATATATATATATATATATATATAGTGAGGTAGCGCCCCAGGGGAACCCGCTTGGCACGGGGAAAATGACAGCAGCGACTACATTTCAACGTAACATAAGCAGCGGATTTATTAATTTCTGTCATAAACCGCTTTCAACACATAAACCATAACACTGTATTTCCATTTTCACATATAATATGCATGTCCTTACATTGCATTATATGACATTCCCATATGACATTACATTACAGGACATTCACATACGTTTTCCCCAGAACTTCAAGGCGTCACCCACCGACCCTTGCAGACCTCAGTCTGGTTCTAAAGACGGCTATCACCGTCTATCACCCTGACAGGGATCATTCCCCATCCTATAGCACATGAGTCATCACACATGGCACTTTTTCATAAACCATTATGACTCATGCATGACACAGCATTCATGGCATTTTTACATACACCAATATGCTACACACTCAGGGCCCACAATAGTACCAGGAGCCCTGTCACTTAGTACACACAAGACCACCTGGCCCTTGAGCCGTCCTCGGTCCTGGACACTGGCTGGCATGCACACATCCGGTGCACTAGCATGGAGCTGGCAGGCTCCCATCACTTCCAGCAGGTCTTCACATGGCAGTGGTCTGGACTTCTCTGATTCCCATCGTCCTCTCTTCACTCAGACACCTGGCAGGTTCTTATCGTGCCAGCCACTCCCACATGGACACACCCCCTCAGCTGCTTGTAATCAGCCTGTCACACAGCTCAGGTTAACTCCCTGTGTTCCGGGTTGTCAGCACTCATTCATTACATCCTATTCCTCATGGATCTCATCCCACTCTCACTGCCGCTCATTAGGCTCATGAAACCTCATTGTGTTCAGGTTGGTTCACACAGTATTATCATCACAGGAAAACCGGCCAGTGTGCACAGGATCATCCTCTGATCCTACATGTGATGTACCCCGGCCATGGGCCACATCACCACAATATATATATATATATATATATATATATACATATATATGCCCGCAAATGGGTAGCAAGTGCAGCCGCTAGGCGTAAAATGCGGCAGATGCTGTTTTTTTTTTACCGCAACTGCCACATTTAAAAAAAAACGCCTATGTGAAATCAACCTTACAGGAACAGTGACTGCCGAAACCAGCAAGAGCTGCTCCTGACAGTGAGTATATTACACGTTGTTAGGAGCGGGCTAAAATGCATTTGCGTTCCCTTGCCCTTTTTAAAAATACCCTTCAAATGCAAAATGTTGCATTTTTGTGCGTCTGAGGATGCTTGGTATATACACAAGCATCCTGAAGCACACAAATAATGCAAGCAGCTCAATGGAGCCGCACTGCCATATGGTGGCACCGCAGCCAAGCGGAGTGTCTGGCCGTCCAGATCTCTCTTTCTCCTCACCTTTCTTCTCGCCGCTTCGGTCTCCTCCGGTCGCTCTGCACATAACAGCACAGTGATGACATCGTGCCCCTCCATGCTGAGCTGCAGAATGCAGACAGCGGCAGAAGAGACTCTGGAGAAGAATGCTGCTGGCAAAGGCGGCTGGGACTATAGGAGCGGAATCCGCGGGGGGCTACCACTGGCACACATACCTCGTACACACGCGGCTCTGCTCCGTACATGTCGTACACACGCGGCTCTGCTCCATACACCTCGTACACACATGGCTCTGCTCCGTACACCTCGTACACACATGGCTCTGCTCCGTACACCTCGTACACACGCGGCTCAGCTCCGTACACCTCGTACACACGCGGCTCAGCTCCGTACACCTCGTACACACGCGGCTCTGCTCCGTACACCTCGTACGCATGCAGCTCCGCTCTGTACACCTCATACACACGCAGCTCTGCTCCATACACCTCGTACCCACGCGGCTCTGCTCCGTACACCTCGTACCCACGCGGCTCTGCTCCGTACACCTCGTAAACACGCGGCTCTGCTCCGTACACCTGGTACGCACGCGGCTCTGCTCCGTACACCTCGTACGCACGAGGCTCTGCTCCGTACACCTCGTACGCACGCGGCTCTGCTCCGTACACCTCGTACGCACGCGGCTCTGCTCCGTACACCTCGTACGCACGCGGCTCTGCTCCTTACACGTCGTACGCACGCGGCTCTGCTCCATACACGTCGTACGCACGCGGCTCTGCTCCTTACACCTCGTACGCACGCGGCTCTGCTCCATACACCTCGTACGCACGCGGCTCTGCTCCATACACCTCGTACGCACGCGGCTCTGCTCCATACACCTCGTACACGCTCGGCTCCGCTCCATACACCTCATACACACACCTCTTACTCACTCGGCTTTGCTCCGAACACCTCGTACACGCTCGGCTCCGCTCCATACACCTCATACACACACCTCTTACTCACTCGGCTTTGCTCCGAACACCTCGTACACGCTCGGCTCCGCTCCATACACCTCATACACACACCTCTTACTCACTCGGCTTTGCTCCGAACACCTCGTACACGCTCGGCTCCACTCCATACACCTCGTACGCACGCGGCTCTGCTCCATACACCTCGTACGCACGCGGCTCCGCTCCATACACCTAGTACTTACTGGGCTCTGCTACATTCACACTGTAAATCCCTCCTGACCCCACACATAACCTTCACCTATTTGCCATACACCTAGTACACACTCGCCTCTGTTACATTCACACTGCAAATCCCTCCTGACCCCACACAAACTTCACCCACCTAATTGAGCATGATGATGGGCAAAACAGCAGAGTCCTGCATAAACTGAGCTGATCATGTGACCCCTGACTCCTCCCCTCCATGTGACATCATCACAGGTCCTGTAAGCACAGAGTGTGCACTGTGCCGCTCTGTCGGCTCCCATGGAGGGGGGAGGAGGGAGACCTCCGGTGCTGCAGGAGGCCGAAAATGACCCCCCAGCTGCCCCCTGGATATGGCCTTGGCTGTGGGGGCAGTGCTCAGGGGCCCCCCTGAGGCTAGGGTCACACTTGCATTGTGACCCTAGTCTGATGCAAGTATTTTCGGCTGCAGCGCAGGCGGCGGAAGTGGCGGCAGTGTCAGGGACCGGGCGGCGGTGGGCCCCCCCCCAGCTTCTCAGGGCCGTCCAGGGGGGGGGTCCAGACACGTAGGTCCCCCCCTTGGGTGCGCCACTGAGTGATTCACATATCCTCCGTCTTATGAAGATTTAGAGATCGCATCCTAATTATTTCATTCTTTTGGAAGCCCATAAATGATTGAGTCCTTAATTGTAATTAATCTGATCTTGATGTTGGGCCGGACACATTTTACGCCTAAGAGAAGATCACATGGAGATAACACCTCATTAAGTTACGTCTGGGTACCGGAGGGATCATTGTGCAGATCCACGGGAATGTAAAGGTTATTCTGGAAAGGCTGTCATTATAAAGTCATTATAAGTGACCCACTTGGCAGAGCACAGAGGTGACTGATAAAAGCCAAGAGAAAATTGCTTATTAATAAAATGGTTTGGAAAATTCTGATATCTGATCATGGGTTTCAGTGCATGCTGGTATTTGTGGTTTTGCAGCTGCTGGAGAGTCCCTAGTTGTAAACCACTAGCTGACTGTGTCTACATTAATACCACTAAGGCCGGCTTCACACCACGATTTTTGGGATCCGGGGCTGTCCGGTGTGAACTGGACAGCCCGGATCCGATTTTGCCCCTATTGTATCCCTGTGGGGACGGATGGTGTGTGTCTGGCTGGATCTCGGTGATTTCGTTTTTTGCCCCTAAAATTGCCCATAAAATCGCAGCTTGCAGGATTTTTTGTGTCCGGGGCAAAAATCGAACAAAACCAGATCCTCCCGAATCCGGTGCGATCCGGCGCCCCATAACATGGGAGTCTATGAGAGTCTATGGGCACTGGATCTCACCAGATCTGACAGAAAATGATTCCGGTTCCCGGATGCCGGGTGCTGAACGAGCGGCAGCTTTGACATTCAAGCCAGGCTCGTTCAGCACCTGGACAGCGCAGCTAAAAGAGTCACGGCTGAAATTTCAGCATCTGGAGAGCTCCCCTCCATAGGCTATGCTGAAATTTCAGCACTGGACAGTGGCAGCCTCTGATTCTGGCAGAAAACAGGATCAAAGGGCATATTTGCCCTCCGGTTCTTTTTTGTCCAGGGCTGTCAGGTTCTGTCTGGTGCATCCTGGTGTGAAGCTAGCCTAAGGCCCCCTTCACAGCACGTTTTTTCCCTGATCAGGTTCGATCAGGTTTCTGTATCAAAACCAGGAGTATCTCCAAAACTCAGAGCAGGTGTCAATCTTTCAATGATAGTTTTTCTCTGCAAGTTCCTCTCCTGGTTCCTCTTCTGGTTTTGACCCACAAAACTGATCGAACCTGATCAGGGAAAAAACCGTGGTGTGAAGTTAGCCTAAGTCTGAAGAATTGTTAAGGATTTTAGATTACTATTAATGAGTACGGTGTAATACTGCTTTTCACCTGCGGAGGCAGTGTAGAAAAATTGAACACGTGCTGCTTGATCCATGACCAAATACGGGTAACCCATGATCAGATTAATGTTTGGGCTGTGGATTCCTCTAACATAAAAGAATTGCTTAAAATAGAAGTTGATTGGAAAGATTTAGGCTTTTTTCACACTGATTTCAGGTGCTTCAATGCATTAGATAACAGGCAGACTCCTTACACATGCAATTGATTTGGACAAATATCCCATGGCTAATATCAGACATCTATGTCTGTATCTTATTTCTCCTCAGGTCAAGAGGACCAGGCGTTGAAATTCAACATACTGAACCTTAAAGGAAGGAGGTCCCCCATAAGTACTAAATAATCTTCTTGTTCCGGTGAAATTGGCGGGTTTGGATGATGTTTCTGTAACGTGTATGGAGCCTGTCATAAAGATGTCCAATGGTAGCTCTGATGATTAAATGTTAGGAAATGTAACCCCTATCCGGAGCCAAATATGTCCATCAGGTGCAGTTGGGATCCGCAATATGACACATTTGGTAGCGACAAGCGAATTTGTCAAAATTCAAATTTGGCAGAATCAAACGAATTGTGGAAGGAAATTCAATTTGTATCTCTGAAGACCCCAGAGCATAATAAATGTAGGGTGTAGAAAAAAGATTGATACTCCCCATGCTCCTAACCTGCTCCGCCACTTCTGAAGCTCTTGTTAATCCCTCTTGTTCCATCCAACAGCCTTCCTCTTATGCGTGACATCATCTTTAGAGATCTGCACTGTCATCCTCAGAATCTGTGTGATCGGCTTCCTCCTCCACTGAGCCACAGCAGATTCAGTCTCTTTCTGAGTGCTGAATATATTTTAACTTTGTTTATTTCTTTTGGGTGAACAGGTGTTTTAATTTCTCATTTAGTGTGTCCAATCACATTGAAGGTGCTGCTATTTATACCTTCCCCTTTCTGGTCTTCTCTGCTGGCTATATTCCTGTGTGGATCCTGCTTAGGAGTTACTGCTTGATTGTGAAGGATTTGTTGCCTGCAAGCAGAGACCAGCTTTGGATCTTATCTCACTTGTCTACCTACACTTTTTTCCCTCTATATTAAGGTTGCAGTAGGTGAATCTTTCTTATAGCAGTTGTTTCACCTTTTTTCCCACTTGTGCACATTTTTATGTTTTCATACCCTGGGATCTCTCCTATCTCCTCATGCTTCCCTAGTTAGGATTATAGTTCTCTTTTACTCCCTCTAGTTTCTTAGGAGGTATGTGATTTGCTCAACGGCCTACTAGGCAGCCTGGTCCGAGTTGTACTCCTGGTATTTCAGCTAAGGTTTGTCATGTGTTGACTGCTTTGAGTGTTGCTGCTGTGATTTAAATTTGAGTTTTTTTTTCATTTAGTTCATGCTATGGTCTGTACTGTGTGTGGCTCTGCAGGTAGAGTGTGTCATTGCATTCAGGTGAAGGTGGAGGGTGTGTCTTAGCATTCAGATCTCCACTCCCTCAGCCTTGAAATAGTTCCACTTCCCTCCACCAGAAGTCGCGGATAGAGTTCTCTCTACTTGGACCCCATGCAATGAGGATGTGCCGTGCTATTGCTACTATTCCCTTCCATTGGAGTTGCTGGGTTTTCCCAGTCCATGGGTGAAGGTAGATGCTCTTAGCTTAGGGCCTGTGAGGTGCAAAGGGTTAATTGTGTCCTGGACACCCTCACCTTCAGAGATAACTCTAGGAACAGGGTGAGCCGGAGACCTCCAGTCTGAGGGCCACGTCACACTAGGTGACGTCGACGGAGATGTCGGCAGCGATGGGTGGGAGCACGCATGTTTTTGGCGCCCCGCCAGCATCGCCGTCCCTCGTTTACATGGGGCGACACCTCCGGCGACGCACCGGTGATCTGACAGGCGGCATCGCCGCTGGGGTGTCTAAAAACCCCAGTGGCAATGCCGTAACACGGCTCCCGTCGCCTGTCAGGTCGCTGTCGGCCGTTTACATGGGGTGATGTGTACACATCGCCCCAGAGTGGCCGCCTGGTTTCACAGCGCTGCTGTGAAACCAGGCGACCTCTCAAATGCGTCGCCCTCGCCTATTTACATAAGGCGACACATTGGCGATGTCGGCGGCTATAGGCCACGCCCCAGCGTCACCTAAAAAATCGCTGCCGACATCGCCAGGTGTGACGGTACCCTAAGGTTCAGACTAGGTCCCCAGTTCGCCTTTGTTCACCTTACCATCCTGCCTCCTGATTCCCTATCCACTATACCAGCCCGTGACAGGGTTATCCCAGTCTGTGCAGGAGACATCAAGGACTGGAAGTATTAGTCTGTACAGGAACCAGTTGGATCAGGCGCATTTAATCAAGAGAGGTTTTATTTCCCTGCTAGAAACATTAAGTGCATAACATTCACTCTACTCTTTAGCTTTCAGTGGTGAGTACTCTGACACCACGATCTGAAATCAGAGACCTACTTAGCGTCGAAAGCTCAAACACAGAATGAAGGTACCCCAAAAAAAACACATTAGAGAGAGGAAAGAAGAGTCTGGACAGAGAGGCGAAGTAGAGGCAGCAGATCACGTGAGCAGCAAGGTGAAAAGTACATGAAGCACCGAAGGTACCCCATTACTTATCCAAAATGTACATGTATTGTATGTAACAAAATTATTCAAATATCTAAAAAAGTTCAAAAGTGATAATTCAATAAATGGTGATTTTAGATTTATTTTTGTGGGAATTTTTAGGAATTGCATCTGACATCTAGTTCTGTATATTTCCAGAGTGTGAGTTATGACTTATTGTCGGAGACATTCCTTGCTCATGAGCACATGAGCCATGCATATATTACACAGATCCTACAATTATCAACGTGGCTTAGGAGGATCTCTGGGAATTCAAAGGTATTGCTCAACTTAAATAAACAATTGCAAGTTGTTGTGATTAATCTCAGATAGAAGGTTTACAATTTCCCCATCCCCGATGACAATTAAGAAAATACGAGCCAATAAAATAGAAATGAAGACAGAAAAACATTAATAGTTTGGATAGAAGATGAGGTGCACCGTCATTTCTCTGGAGAAGGCCTCCTACATGACCTCTTGTTCCATAAGCTCCTCCTCATGGACTATGTGGTTAATATTCACTGTCAAGCCGGTTTCGGCTCTCGGTGACCATATACATTATGGTTCTCCAGAACATTCTCTAACTGGGTTTGGTCTTCAGGATTCTTGACATCATCTGGATCAAGATTTCTTTGATTGTCTTCCATTTGGTGGCTTTGGCAGAGACAGCAATATGCTCCCTCCATTCCTTATACTCAATTTGTCAACTATCTAAATGTACCCCAATGCACAATTTGTGCTAAAGGGGTGTTCCTATCCCATAAAGTGATGGCAGATCACTAGGAAATTATATGGTCCAACCTATAGAACCACCAGAGATCATAAAGTCCCGGCAATCGCATGTGTAGGGAGTATCAGAACGGCATAGTCACATGAACAGAGAGGTGCTGCGGTACTTCTGCACAACAGGGAGGGAGCAACGATTGGGCCAGGTTCAATCTCAGGTGTCATGGATGGTTGGTTGGGACATCAAAATATGTCCCTCTGCTTAACTGTCTGATTACAAAATCAATAATAATAAGAGGTGGTTATTAATAGCTGAGAGCAGATTGGATTATGCAAATCTATTCTACATCTGTTCTCCTACATTATATGGTGTTTTGGAACATCTTCCCTTCTTACCAAAACATGCTAGACATTGGCTTAATTCTCAGACTATCTGGACTTCACCGTTTCTCTAAACACAGTCTATAACTAGACCTCCTCTGATTAAGAGATTTTTTATCACATTCTTGTGATATGCCATAACTTTATCAGATGGGGATAACTGTTTCATATCCTTGAGGGTCTAGAAAGGGTTTGAACATAAAATGATAATCTGATCGATTAAGAGGATTGTCCATTGTACAAAAAATCTTGGGCTCTTTTTGAAGATCATCGTCCCCTGCAAAATCTCTAATAGCTTCCCCAAATAGTATTGATAGCAGTGATTAGTGATGAGCAAGCACTCTGATGCTCGGGTACTCAGTACTCAGTACTCAGTATGAGCAGTTGGACACGGCTTGAGTACCGAGTATAATGGACGTCTAATGGGAACTCAACCATTTCACCGGAAGATCTTGGAGAAAGGAGGTTGAGTTCCACACTGACTTTCATTATACTTGTACTTGAGTTACACCCATCTGAATGTCTATCTCTTCGTTTCGAGTACAGAGTACCGGAGTATGGTAGTGTTCACCAGTGGCGTAACCAGAGACTGTCGGGTCCCGGTGTGAAATTTAGACCTGTCTCCTTCCCCCGCATGTTGATGAAACATATGGGCCTCATGTAACGTTCTAAATCCTTTAAAGACTCACAAATTGACCCTCTCCCCCTTCGTTATGTATTAATGTCCCTAATCCTGCTATATATGGTCCTCCTCCTGGAATATGGCCCTTATCGTGGTATATATGTCCCCATTCTGGTTTATATGGTCTGCCTCCTCCCATCACCATAGTTGCCCAATTATTATAATGCATCCCCATATTCATCCATATATTACAATATATCCCCATAGTCCTCTATGTATTATAATGCATCCCAGAGTCCTCCATTCATAAGGTAGCCCCCATAGTGATTCAATTATTATAATGTACCCCCATTATCCTCAATATAATGCAGCCTCACATCCCTCCATATATTATAATGCTGCCTCAAAGCCCTCCTTATAGCATAATGCAGCCTCATAGCCCTCCTTATAGCATAATACAGCCTCATATCCTCTCCATATAGTATAATACCGCCTAATAGCCTCTCTATATAGTATAATGCAGCCTCTCCATATAGTATAATACAGCCTCACAGCCCTCCATATAGCATAATACAGCCTCATAGCTCTCCATATAGTGCAGTCTCAAAACTTTCCATATAGTGCAGCTTCAGTACTCTCCATATAGTATAATACAGCCTCTAAACTCTCCATCTGATGCAGCCTCAAAACCTGTAATATAGTGCAGGCTCATAACGTTCCATATAGTGCAGCCTCAAAACTATCCATATAGTGCAGCCTTACATATGCAGCCTCATATCTCTCCATATAGTGCAGTATTATATTGTATATGCAGCCTTATATCTTTGCATATAGTGCAGCCTTATTATGTGCAGCCTCATATCTCTCCATATAGTGCAGTATTATATATGCAACCTTATATCTATCATATAGTGCAGTATTATATATGCAGCCTTATATCTCTCCATGTAGTGCAGTATTATACTGTATATGCAGCCTTATATCTCTCCATATAATGCAGTATTACATATGTTGCCTTATATCTTTGATATAGTGCAGTATTATATATGCAGTCTTATAGCTCTCCATACAGCGCAGTATTATACTGTATATGCAGCCTTTCCATATAGTGCCGCCTTATTATGTTCAGCCCCATATCCCTTCATATAGTGCAGTATTATATATGCAGCCTTATATATGAATCCCCCCATAATTCTCTGGCCATAGTGCACTCAATTATTTAAAAAAAAAATCAGTACTTACCTCTCCTGGTTCCCTCGCTGCTCCGGCGGTCTCCTCTGAAGATTCAAGACTGAGGAGAAGAAGGGAGAGGTGCCGGCCTGCATAAAGCAGGAAGTGAGAGGAGGCGGCACCAGCCGGTCCACAGTGGTACACAGGCCGGGAAGCTGACAGGTCAAAGGAGGCGAGGGGCAGGAGCAGCTGTGTGAAGTAGGAGGCTTCCCTTTCCTCTTCTTCCTGACACACGGGCCCTATAGCAGCCTGTGCTGTCACGCTGTAACATGGATGTGTGTCCTCAGGGACGCACATACATGTGAAGCGGGCGCCTGGCACTGCGATCAGTGGGTTCAGGGGGCAGCTGGCGGCGCGAGTACCTTATAGGTCGCGACCCCTGGAACCGCGATCGTTACGCCACTGGTGTTCACTCATCATCAATATTATGATCTCATGTGGGTAAAAGGGACCATTTAAAGCTTTGGCTTCAGGGTTTAGGTGCGACTATAATCCCTAAACCCAATATTATTTTGACCCTGATGTTTTCTTCCAAATTCTGCACTACATCTATTAAATGGTATTGCAACACTGTTCCATTGAAGTATTTGAGGCTATGCTACAATACCACCTGTGGACCGGTATGGGGCTGTTTTGTGTTTTAGAGGTGTTTCCAGCTAGAGATCCACAGATCACTAACATGGGATCCTCCATACATGACCACAGTGAGTAGGAGCCACATTATCGTAGAGATCTTACGTTTTTCATGTTGTCAATGATTGTGATCTAACAGATCTAATCAGACTACAGATGATTCACTGCAATCTGTTCATATGTATATTTGATATATGAGAAGATCTTATAGATTGGACTTCCCGTTTAAGACATGTATGAAAGACTATACATTTATGTTAAGGGGTTAAATTCTTTTTTTGGGTGTTGCCATTTTTTAAGTATTCATAGAGGATCTCCATGGCACTTTGTCTTCTTCTGGGATTACGCTGGGATGGGAGCGGTGATACTAGTGACTCAGCACTCAGCCACGACACAGAAACCTGGCTCATGAATTATTAATGCATTGCCACAATGGTTTCAACATTTTACATCACTTGCATATATGTCTGGTAAGAATGTGGTCAATTATGTCCTAATTACACATCATCACTCCAAGCAGAAGAGTAAAGAGTTAATGGGGTTATTTTTGTGCATTTTGGATGTGTCTCTCTTAGGACCTAACATGTCCATGCAATACACAAACATCTCGTAAAACTGTGTAATCCTTTGTTTCACCAGTGGCGGCGCTGCAGGGAATGTTGACACTGACTACCAGGTTGCAGCTGATCGTTGGAGGTCCCAGTTGCTAAACAGTCTGGAATAATTCTTTGTGTTGCATTGTTTAAAGCCTGCAACTGTATCATATGTCCGAGGCTACAGGCACAAAATGGATAACTCGGACAGACTAGGCACAAGCCGCTCCGTTAGGTACAACCCGGAGAAACCCTGACCCTCTTTATGGTACCTTTACACGCCGCTACCGAAGGTAGCAACAGGTAGGCACTGCACGTGCACGCGCGCGTTTTCAACGGTTGCTAACGGTACCGATACCGCAATTATACGCCGCTACAAGGTGCTCCACAGAAGGTATTTTCGTTCCCTGGAAGTGCCTACGGGTGCCGCAGGTTACCTTCTGTGGAGCACCTTCCCTGATTTACACGCCGCTACCACAAGGGAATCTGGGCGTACATATTGTGCGCCGTAACTACATAGGCGTGACAGAGTTGTGTATTACGCGGCGCTCGTACGGTGATTGGACAATGCAATAACATCATGATTGGCCAGCCAGCGCGGGAAGGCTGCCTAATACATGACGCTATAGCAAATGTGTATTGTGACTGGTCAGATCGTTAAATATGCCGCCCTGTGCAGGGACAGCCAGTGGGTACACAGTAGCCCCCACCAATGATAGCTGATGGGGCGTGGTATACATGATGCTCAAGCACGCCCCAGGTAACTCAAATACTGTACCTGTGCCCCGATTACACGCAGCTACCATAGGGGTTATACCTGCTTGTTCTTCAGCACGGCTGAAAGACAGTATCCAAAGAGACAGGAAGGTACCACCTGAATTACACGCCGCCACTTCGCGGTGTTTTGAAGGTAAAAGGTACAATCGTCTCCGATACCTGCTGGGTTTTTACCTTTCGGTAGCGGCGTGTAAAGGTACCATTAAGGAGGAGATTGCTGCCTATGAAAGGGCAGAAGCCAGAGACAGGAATAGAAGCCAAGCTGGGTCAAATATGGGAGGTCAGGAAAAGTACAAAATCAGGATCTTATAGTCAGGAAAGGGGGTTAAATCCAAAATGGCAACAAAGTACAAAATTGTGGGACAGGAGAAGCGTCCAAAAAACTGGCCTGGGTAGAACAGGAAAAACACCAGTACAACATAGGACACTAGTCAGGGAGACAAAAAGCTATTTCTGGCAGCTTCCAGCACAAAGCTGAAGGTATAAGTAGGGTGTAGTGCTTTCCAATAGACTGAAGCTAAAAATTGGTGGCTTCAGCTGGACAGTACACACACCTCCACTCTGTCAGAGTGTATGCCAGCACCACCTACAGGGTGAATACAGCGGTGTCTGGTAACAGGAGCAGATGTGGCAGGAGCTGGCTCTGGTGGGGATGTGACAGCACCCTCATCAATCTGTAAATTATTCAAAAGACATTCTATAGGATTACATGTTTTCAAAAACAACGCCACTTGGATTGTGTCTTGGTATTGCAGCTCAGTTTTTTATTATTATTATTATTATTATTTAATATTATTCCATGGCGCTTTACATGTGGAAAGGGCATACATAGACAAGTACAAATACATGAACTATATAAGGCACACAGGGTACAGAAGGAGAGAGGACCCTGTTTGTGAGGGCTCACAGTCTACAAGGGATGGGCGATGACACATTAGGAGAGGGTAGAGTTGGTTGTGCGGTGGTTTGGTGGACTGAAGCACACTGCAGGTTGTAGGCTTGTCGGAAAAGTTGGGTCTTCCGGTTCCTTTTGAAGGTTTCCATGGTGGGCGAGAGTCTGATGTGTTGGGGCAGAGAGTTCCAGAGTATAGCGGATGCATGGGAGATATCTTGTATGCAGTTGTGGGTAGGAAGAGATAAGAGGGGAGTGGAGGAGGAGAACTTGAGAGGATCGAAGGTTGCATGAGGGTAGGTATCGGGAAACCATGTCACAGATGTACAGAGGAGACAGATTGTGGATGGCTTTGTGTGTCATAATTAGGGTTTTGAACTGGGGCCTCAGAGAAATGGGGGTCACTGAAGGGCTTGGCAGAGAGGAGAGACTGGGGAATAGCGGGGAGACAGGTGTATTATAGGGCAGCAGAGTTTAGGATAGACTGGAGTGGTGCAAGGGTGCAAGAGGGGAGACCAGAGAGCAGGAGATTACAATAATTGAGGCGGGAGATGATGAGGGCATGTACAAGTGTTTTTGCAGTATCTTGGTTAAGGAATGTACGGGTCCGGGAAATATTTTTGCGTTGCAGTCGGCAGGAGGTGACAAGTTCTTGGATATGTGGTTTAAAGGAGAGGACATGGTCAAGTATCACTCCGAGGCACCAAGCATGTGGAACTGGGGCGAGTGAGCAGCCATTGACTTTGATGGATAGGTCCGGTGGAGGGGAAGAGAGAGATGGGGGAAAGATGAAGAATTCAGTTTTGTCCATGTTCATTTTTAGAAATCATGCAGAAAAGAAGGATGAAATAGTGGACAGACATTGTGGAATTTTGGTTAGTAAGGAGGTGATGTCAGGTCAAGAGAGATAGATCTGTGTGTCATCAGCATACAGATGGTACTGAAAGCCGTGTGACTCTATGAGCTGTCCCAAAGCAAGGTGTACATGGAGAAAAGTAGGGGTCCAAGAACTGAGCCTTGGAGGGCACTGACAGATAGGGGATAAGGTGAGGGGTGGTGTGGGAGAGACACTGAATGTCCGGTCTGTTACAAGAGATCCAGGAGAGGGCCAAGTCTGTGGCACCAAGAGATTCGAGGATCTGTAACAGGAGGGAATGGTCTACAGTGTCGAAGGCAGAGGACAGGTCTAGGAGGAGGAGGACAGAGTAGTGTCGCTTACTCTTGGGAGTTAGTATGTCATTGATGACTTTAGTTAGGGCAGTTTCGGTAGAGTGATGCGCTCGGAAGCCAGATTGTAATTGGTCAAAGAGGATGCAGGAGGAGAGGTGGGAGGACAGTTCTAGATGGTCATGCTGTTCCTGTAGTTTAGAGGCAAAGAGGAGAAGTAATATGGGGCAATAGCTAAAAACAGAGGATGGGTCGAGGGAGGGCTTTTTGAGGATGGGTGTGATCAAGGCATGTTTGTAGGATGAGGGGAAGACACCAGTAGTTAGTGATAAGTTGAAGAGATGGGTTAGGGTTGGGATGAAAACTGTGGTGAGGTTGGTAATGAGGTGGGATGGAAAAGGATCAAGGGTGGTGAGGTGTGATCTTAACAGGAGGGAGGAAAGCTGATCGTCTGCCAAGGTGGAAAAGCTGGCTTTGGAAGAGGAGGGTGTGCAATTATGAGGAGGGGCTGAGGAGACAGTGGATTAAAGCTTTCTCAGATGCTATCAATCTTCTGCTTGAAAAAGAGACAAAGTCTTCAGCAGAGATAAGAGGAGAGGGTAGAGGTGTTGGGTGACAGAGTAGAGAATTGAAAGTTTTGAATAGCTGTTTAGGATTGTGAGACAGGGAGGTTATTAGAGATGAGAAGTAGGCTTGTTTTGCGGCAGTGAGTCCGGATTTGAAATTACTGAAGGACTGCTTGTATACAGTGAAATGCTCAGTGGAGTGGAATTTCTTCTATCTCCATTCTTGAAACCTGGAAGCCTGTCTCAGTTCATTAGTGAGGCTGGTGTGCCAGGGTTGCCCGTTTGTGCGAGTTTTGTTTATGTGAGGGGGCAGCCAAATCGAGGGCTGTAGTTACTGTGGTCTTATATAGAGTGGCAGCAGCATCTGTGTCATGTAAGGAAATCATGTCTGTGAGAGGGAGAAGGGACTCCGAGAATGAGTGTAAATCAATATATTTGAGATCTCTGCGAGGATGAGCAAGTTTGTAGAGTTGGGGTTGTGTAGTAGGAGAGGAGAGGGAAGAGAATCTCAGTAGGTTGTGGTTAGACAGGGGTGAGTTTAAGAGGTTACTGAGGGAACATAGGTGGGTGAAGATAAGGTCCAGTGTGTGGCCATCTTTATGAGTGGCTGCGGAGAAAGCCCAAAGGTCAGTGATAAAAGTTTAGAGACAGCTGGGTGGAACGTGTCAATGGGGATGTTGAAGTCACCCATGATGATAGTGGGGATGTCAGCAGAAAGGAAGTGAAGTAGCCAGGTGGTGAAGTGGTCAAGAAAAGCGGCGGGTTACCCTGGGGGGCGGTAAATGACAGCCAGCTGAAGGTTGCAGGAAGAATAGATGCGGACGAATGCACCTTGAAAGAGGGGAGAGTAATGGAGGGAGGCAGTGCAATTGCGGTAAAGGAGCAATTATCAGACAGGAGCAAGCCCACTCCTCCACCATGTTTGTTACTGGGGCGGGGTGTGTGAGAAAGACTGAATCCACCATAAGAAAGTGCAGCTGGAGAGGCAGTGCCAGAGGGGCTGAGCCAGGTTTCAGTGATGCCAAGGAAAGTGAGTATTGATAAAGAGGTCATGGATATATGAAAGTTTGTTGCAGACAGAGCGTGTTTCCGGTAGAGGGAATGGGGGAGCAGGGGCTGGATGAATGGATATAAGGTTATTAAGGTTGCGAAAGTTTGTGTTGAATCGTAAGTATGGGGTTAGAAATTGACTGTGTGGATGTGATGAGGGGGTCCAGGATTTGGGAATATGTCACCAGCAATTTAGGAGAAGCAGAGAGAGGGTTAGAAGGTGGGAACCAGGAGAGGGCACGTGGTGGGCGTGCATATCTGGAGACAAAGGATTGTTTGTGAAGGAACAGTTCAGAGGAGGAGGTGAGATGGCTGCGTAGGATGGAGAAGAGGACTACTTCATTATTAGGTGGAGGGATTAGTGGAGGTAGTAAGAAATGAAGTAGTATGGGGGTGAAGGTGAATAGAAGAGGAAACATTGTTGTAAAGTAATACGGTATGTATTCCAGTACCTTGCGGTCCTTTCCGATCTTTAACTGAATTGAATATTGATATTTTTACACTGACCACAAGAGGGCAAACAATATTAGACATATGTATTTCTCTGCACTCTCTTTCCAGCTTTGCTGTGTTGACTTTGGCAGGTTCAGCAGAGTCATCTCATTATCATTATAGAAGTGCATTTGTTCTGCTGTGGTTCTAAATAAAGCTATAGTGGAGGTGCTGTGCTCCTTTACATGTCATAATTTCTGACGTCAGTGTAGAAAGGATAGGGATGATTAAGTCCTGCTACCAGTCCAGCCTCTGGACTAAACCAGAAAATGTCCCCAACCCTGTCGGGACTGACTATTTTTGGTGGGAGCCTTGAATTGGACAGGAGAATTTAATAACTGCTATAAAGCCCAGCCTATGAGCTGGGACTCATAGGAATACCTGGATGGCGGCAAAGGGGACCTTCAAAAGGCTTCTGACAGCCATGGCAAACCCATCAATGATCCATTGTGGGGGGCCAATGTGCACCCAAACTCCACTAAAGAACACCCCACAAGATATCTTCACTTAAAGGGATATTCGTAAGTTTTAAAGGTATCCCCAATACTATGATAAGTAATAACTTCCAGATCATTGGGGGTCTGACCACTTGGACCCCGCCAATTCAAAAAAATGGGCTCTGATCTGCCCCATGTGAATGGAGCCTTAATCGATCATGCATATACTCCTCCATTCATTCTTAATGAATAACCCCCTGCTCCATTCACACATGGCTGATCAGAGACCCCTTTTTTGGAATTGGCGGGTCCCAGTCGTATCCCCAAGCTAACTAGAAATTATCCCTTATCCTATGCATTGGTGATACCTTCAAAAGCCCCAGTTCTCAGGATCGGGGGGTTCACAGCGGTTGGAGAAAGCAATATGGAAACCCCAGCTTACCTGTTCGGGAAAGGAAGAAGGAAGAAGTGAAGAATCACACCATAGCCACGTGTGTACAAACAATGGGAAAAATACATTGCAAAGTGTATACACTTCTGGAATTAAAATCCATTGATTATTTCCCCAGCCCTCATTCTTTAATAATGTCTCCCATTCTGATGTCCCTCATCTTGGTCATTTCATGTAGTAGTGCCCCCCATTCTGGCACCTTCCTATAATACTTGCCCTCCTTTTTACTTGTCCGAACTCCCATGATAAGCAGCGCACTCTTTCTCCTCCATAGACGGCGCAGTGGGCAGGCGGCTCATGGCAGTGACATCATGAGATACCAGCGATGGGACACTGATTTCAGTTGTTGGTCTCTGATGGGTCAATACTCACTATTACTATTACAACACAGGAAGCTGGTGGCTCTCTGACACAATATATCATACACTTCCGCTGAATGAGTGAGGAAGCTGTCACCGGTGGTCCCCTTCTGTTAGTGGTCATTCTCTGCGACTTCGATTGTTCGGCCTGTTGGTACAATTAAAACAAGGATAAAAAAATCCAATGCATTTCAAGTATCAAAGTGTTCTTAGTCTTGGCCCAATGTTGGGACCTCAGAGGTCGGAAAGTTATATTCAATCCAATAGATAGTGTATAATTTCCAAACTAGGGTATACCCTTTAAATGCCAATGCCGGAGTTGTCAGTGGCATTTAAAGTGGTTAAACAACAGTGATCTGAGCGGAAAATAAGTGTTCCTCTAAAAATAGGATAGTGACTGATGAAGTGGACAATCTCAAAACTAAAAGTGGGAAGGGTTGGTTTCCCGCATGGTGAGTGGTGGTCCCAGTTCTTGAGATGGTCTTACCTCTTGGCCACCATTGAGAAGTGCTGAACGTCCTCATGACATAACATGTGTCCACTGGATTATAAATAGAGCCTGATATCGATAATCAAGGTCAAGATAACACAACCTGACATTGAGAACACATCGAAGATAACATGTTTCATAATATCTGGCGAGAAGTCAAGTGAACTTTGCTCGATGTTCCCTGGAGGCCTCCCTCGTTATAGGAGGAAAACTAATTATAGACTGCATTGTTGGCTGAAGTGAATTAGATCTTGTTGCGGAGGCAGCGCTCGCGATTACAATAAAACTCTTCTAAATATTGTCATAAAGTTAATTGCAGTGAAATAGCAATAGTCGTCCTCAGCCATAAACATGTGTTATATACACTATCTAGTACGAGGATTCCTCGAGGGTATGCAGTGCTTGTAAACATGGCGGAGATTGGATTATGAATGAACAGGCCCTCGGACACTCGTCCTGTTCGCGGTCATCATTGGGGCGGCGCCTCTCCTCGTACAACCAGGGCATGTGCTGCCGACAATATACGAGCCGTACAGACACAACAATTGAATTAACGTTCAATCATTCATCGAAGATTGAGCAACTGGTCGTATCGTCCAAAATCAAGACGTGTAACTCTGCCCGAAGATTCAGCCATCGGTCAACCTGGCACTGTTAGCAGGGGCGCGCTAGCTGACGTTGTCTATGGGGGCATATTCTTAATACTCCTTAGGTCACCCATCGAAGGGCACCCACTCAGCCAACAACTCTGAAATAGCCACATGCAAATGGAGTTTCAGGTTTGGCCTCTTTTCCTAAGTCATGTGGCTCGGTATGTTGAAGAGATGATATTCTTGTAGACTGTGAGCCCTCGCGGGCAGGGTCCTCTCTCCTCCTGTACCTGTCTGTGCCTTATATTGTTCATGTATTTGTGCTTGTCTATGTATGCCCTTCCACATGTAAAGCGCCATGGAATAAATGGCGTTATAATAATAAATAATAATATTCACTTATAGGATTACTCCTTCCAATAGGTGGCGCTAGAGATCTTCTCTTTTCCTATGCAAAGGTTCTTTGCACATGAGAGTACCTCTGTTTTTTAAGGGCCACTCTTTGGAAATCACTATTTATAGGAGCACTTCAAATGTTACCCATTTATGAGGATAAGGCTCCAATATACATTAGACTAAAGTCTATGTGGCACTCTCTGGCTGACACTAATAATGGGGCACTTTCTTGCTGGCACTGGGTATATGGCACTCCAGCTGCCACTATTAATGGCACCCAGCCTGTCTGGCACTGGGTATATGGCACACTCTGGCGGACACTAATAATGGCACCCAGTCTGTCTGGCACTGGGTATATGGCACTCCAGCTTCCACTATTAATGGCACCCTGTCTGTCTGGCATTGGGTATATGGCCCACTCTGGCGGACACTATTAATGGCATCCTGTTGTGGCGCCCCGCAACGAGTGCGTCACAAGGGAGTATTGCAGCCGCAATATTCTCTTGACAAAGCAGTGCAATAGTTAACTCTGAGATCCAACCCAACATACAACACCTAGAACAGGGGACCAATCATAGGTCCTGGTGGGTGGAGTGTTAGGGTAGTGAAGTAGAACACACAGTAATCTAGACAGTCAGTCAAGTCTGAACAGAAAGAGTCTGGGATCTAGAACCTAGAACACAGAACTTGGAGAGGAGCGGGGGCTCCGCACTCCGTGCGGGCCCCTGGGCCGTCACCGGTCGGGTGTCAGCACCTGAGGCCTTAACCACCGGGAATGGGCATATCTACACGGGTTCCCAAAAGACTCCCGTGCCCACAACTCACAGCCGGTTCACTGGTACCGAAGCTGGCAGCAGTTCACCTCTGCCACGCGAACCAGCCCCGTGGAGGAACAGCTTTATAGGAGCACCCCACCACCAGCCAGTTTCCAGTCGTCTAACCAGCGGTGTACCCACTGAGGGACCCAAGGCTCCCCAAAGAATCCAGAACGTACATCATGGATAGGGCATTGAAGCAGCCTCCCCGTACCCGATCTGGTATTCCTGGGCGACGCTGGCAAGAGAAGCTAAGGAGGTAGAAAGGAGGTACACTGCGGATCTCTGAGGAGCACTATCACTGCTGAGTCCACCCGGTCTTCTACTCAACCACTGTAAGCCATGTACTGCCTGCTGGTTACAGTAAAGAACCGTTGCAGAGACTATCTGTGTCCGTGTCTCCTTATGAACTGTCCGTCGTTAACTAAAGGTAACCGCAGCTGCCGCACAACATCTTGAGCAGCTCCAGCCCCCGGGGATCACCGCTCAGCCTGTGGGGAGCGTAACATCTTGCTGCTGTCCATCACCCCGGGAGGTTCCGCAGCGTCGGTAGCCCTTACCGAATCTACTCATAGGTGGCGTCACGAAGAAAACAAATTAAACCCCCCTTTAATCTGTTCCCGTAAGACGTCCTCACTTTTGATCTGCACTACACCGGGCCCCACTACCGGCAGGCGCGGTCCACCCGTGACAAGGAAGGAGAAGAATCGCCTGTCTAAACCGGGAGTAACCCTGGCCCCTGGTGTGCGTCAGAAAATGGCGTCACGAACAGGATACGAGCAGGCCCGTTACCCAACGGGTATATTGTGCTTAATCTGGACTTTATTGTCTACAATTGGACTTTGTTCGTCCCTAAAAGAACTTTCCCGCCTTTACACCATTGGGTCAAGATGGCGCCCAAGATGGCGTTCCCGCCACAAGAAGCCGCCACGTGAAGCCCAGGAGTGAGTCAACCCCCCCCTCACCGTGGGAGGGCCAAAGACAAAAGGCGCCAAACTCTTTGTCCGCCCTGATTGCTCGAATCAACCATGGGGGCGGACCCCAAAGACTTTTCCCACGATTGGACTACAAAAGCCCAGAGGAGATGGGAGTGTCATACATAGACACACAGACGGAATTCTTGACCAGCTCAACCAGAACGTCTTACCGGTTGAACGGGTGTGGTTTCCCTCCAAAGAAGAATGGCCAGCATGAGACTCCAAGACCTGATGCGGGAGGTCGAGGCGGAGGCCAGAGCAGCCATCAGCCAACCGGGTCCGGATCCTGCCCTTACCATAGACGGCAGTCCCGACTTCTGGCTAGAGGCTCTACAAGACCTCCGGGTGCGGTTACTAGAGACAGTGGAATGGACGATCCGTAGCTGGAGCGCGACCCTAGGCAGACGACTACACCATGCGATGCAGCAGAGCCGACCGGGTACAGCTTCTCCAAGCCCCGACGACGTCACCAGCTTCTCGACCGCCTCACCCTCGCCTACCACCTGTCCTGCTCCGTCACCTGAGCCAATAGACTGTGTCATTCCGGTGGAGGCCGCAACTCGACCCGTTCCAGCGACCAACATCGCAACCGATTCCGTTCTTGAGCCGGAGCTCATAACACGCTCCATGGAAGAACTCGATCTCTACCAGGTTCCCACTGAGGAACCCGCGACATGTTTCACCACTACAGAGACAGTCGCCTGTTTTGTCCCCGTACCGGAGGCTTCCCTTGCAACTACAGAGGCCTACCTGGTAACCGGGATTGAAACACCTTTACCTGCGGAAACAGATGAAGAGGCAGGCAGCCTGGAAGCCCTGCAGGACGTCCCTACGGAAGGATCCGCAGCACCACCGCCCTGTTGTACAACGGAACAAGCTTTAATATCTCTCATCATCGAGCAGCCTGATGTGATCATCGAGGAAGAGGTCGGAGAGGATGACGACGAGACCCACAGCACCGCTGAGGATTTCGACACCGGGTTCGCTTGGGGAGACAGCAAGGAACTTCCTTCCGGGCACACAGCTCGGGTACACTGGTCGGGTGCACTGCCGACACCTTCCCCTGTGCCGTTCCACCGGGTTCCGATACAGACAGCCCGCCAAGTTCAAGCTTCCCGCCAAACCACCAGCTCCATTACTCATCTTTACACCCCGAGCCGTAACGACGGAGATGTACGCCAGAGACGACGAGAGGAGTGGCAAGCCCGAGAACGCGCCAACATGGAGGCCCGTGCCGAGGCTCGCCGCCAGCCGCCGCTGCCTGATGAACTCCGCCGTGAAGGTAGAATTTCCACCTTTAACTTAAATACCGGGTGGGGGTTCGCTTGGGAGGTGGGTTTGAATGAGGAGGTGTTTGTGGGGCGCCGGGACGTTGAGTCAAACTTGCCAAGAGGACATCCCGATCGCGACCTATACCGGGGCGATATTATCACCTACGAGCGCTATGCTTGTGCAGATGGGTGGTTCGCTATCCGGGTGCGCCATCACCCTCAGAGCCAGTGACTTTAAAACTTGAACTTCATCAATGACTCTGTTACCGTTAATCACTGACTGTGTGATCTTGCGGCTACAGCCTGGACTCTAGTTAAAGTACAGCCGACCGCCCGCCGGGTCCGCACAAAGTGATTACCTGTTTCTTTGCTTATATCACCAAAGCATATCTTTACCTGTTTTTCTATTTTAATAAAAGTGTGTCATATATGTATAAAAATGTAAAAACCTCTGTAACGTGAGTAGTTTGACGCTTGGGGACAAGCTGATTTAACCAAGGGGGAGTGTGGCGCCCCGCAACGAGTGCGTCACAAGGGAGTATTGCAGCCGCAATATTCTCTTGACAAAGCAGTGCAATAGTTAACTCTGAGATCCAACCCAACATACAACACCTAGAACAGGGGACCAATCATAGGTCCTGGTGGGTGGAGTGTTAGGGTAGTGAAGTAGAACACACAGTAATCTAGACAGTCAGTCAAGTCTGAACAGAAAGAGTCTGGGATCTAGAACCTAGAACACAGAACTTGGAGAGGAGCGGGGGCTCCGCACTCCGTGCGGGCCCCTGGGCCGTCACCGGTCGGGTGTCAGCACCTGAGGCCTTAACCACCGGGAATGGGCATATCTACACGGGTTCCCAAAAGACTCCCGTGCCCACAACTCACAGCCGGTTCACTGGTACCGAAGCTGGCAGCAGTTCACCTCTGCCACGCGAACCAGCCCCGTGGAGGAACAGCTTTATAGGAGCACCCCACCACCAGCCAGTTTCCAGTCGTCTAACCAGCGGTGTACCCACTGAGGGACCCAAGGCTCCCCAAAGAATCCAGAACGTACATCATGGATAGGGCATTGAAGCAGCCTCCCCGTACCCGATCTGGTATTCCTGGGCGACGCTGGCAAGAGAAGCTAAGGAGGTAGAAAGGAGGTACACTGCGGATCTCTGAGGAGCACTATCACTGCTGAGTCCACCCGGTCTTCTACTCAACCACTGTAAGCCATGTACTGCCTGCTGGTTACAGTAAAGAACCGTTGCAGAGACTATCTGTGTCCGTGTCTCCTTATGAACTGTCCGTCGTTAACTAAAGGTAACCGCAGCTGCCGCACAACATCTTGAGCAGCTCCAGCCCCCGGGGATCACCGCTCAGCCTGTGGGGAGCGTAACATCTTGCTGCTGTCCATCACCCCGGGAGGTTCCGCAGCGTCGGTAGCCCTTACCGAATCTACTCATAGGTGGCGTCACGAAGAAAACAAATTAAACCCCCCTTTAATCTGTTCCCGTAAGACGTCCTCACTTTTGATCTGCACTACACCGGGCCCCACTACCGGCAGGCGCGGTCCACCCGTGACAAGGAAGGAGAAGAATCGCCTGTCTAAACCGGGAGTAACCCTGGCCCCTGGTGTGCGTCACTGTCTGTCTGGCACTGGGTATATGGCACTCCAGCTTCCACTATTAATGGCACCCTGTCTGTCTGGCATTGGGTATATGGCACACTCTGGCGGACACTATTAATGGCACCCTGTCTGTCTGGCATTGGGTATAAGGCACACTCTGGCGGACACTATTAATGGCACCCTGTCTGTCTGGCACTGGGTATATGGCACTCCAGCTGCCACTGTTAATGGCACCCTGTCTGTCTGGCACTGGGTATATGGCACACTCTGGCGGACACTATTAATGGCACCCAGTCTGTCTGGCACTGGGTATATGGCACACTCTGGCGGACACTATTAATGGCACCCTGTCTGTCTGGCACTGGGTATATGGCACTCCAGCTGCCACTATTAATGGCACCCTGTCTGTCTGGCACTGGGTATATGGCACACTCTGGCGGACACTATTAATGGCACCCTGTCTGTCTGGCACTGGGTATATGGCACTCCAGCTGCCACTATTAATGGCACCCTGTCTGTCTGGCACTGGGTATATGGCACTCCAGCTGCCACTATTAATGGCACCCTTTCTGTCTGGCACTGGGTATATGGCACACTCTGGCGGACACTATTAATGGCATCCTGTCTGTCTGGCACTGGGTACATGGCACTCCAGCTGCCACTATTAATGGCACCCTGTCTGTCTGGCACTGGGTACATGGCACTCCAGCTGCCACTATTAATGGCACCCTGTCTGTCTGGCACTGGGTATATGACACACTCTGGCAAATACTATTAATGGCACCCTGTCTGTCTGGCACTGGGTATATGGCACACTCTGGCGGACACTATTAATGGCACCCTGTCTGTCTGGCACTGGGTATATGGCACTCCAGCTGCCACTATTAATGGCACCCTGTCTGTCTGGCACTGGGTATATGGCACTCCAGCTGCCACTATTAATGGCACCCTTTCTGTCTGGCACTGGGTATATGGCACACTCTGGCGGACACTATTAATGGCACCCTGTCTGTATGGCACTGGGTATATGGCCCACTCTGGTGGACACTATTAATGGCTATGTTCACACACAATTTGCGTTTTTTTTAGCACTCTTAAAAGCACTTGCGTTTTTTTAAGAGTGCTAAAAAATGTCCCTTGTGTGTCTGAAAGGATTTGCCACGTTTTTGGACTTAGTCATTTTTTCACCAAAAACGCAGGCAAAAACGCAAGCGTTAACGCAGGGTGCATAAATGTGCCTTGTAAAAACGCATGTGTTTCCCATAGGGCCCCCATGTTAAAAAAAACGCATGTGCGTTTTTTCAAAAACGCATGCGTTTTTTTTAACATGGGCCCCTATGGGAAACGCATGCGTTTTTGAATGGCACTAAAAGGTACTAATGTACCATGCGTTTTTGCATGCGTTTCCCATAGGGCCCCATGTTAAAAAACCCATGCGTTTTTGGACAAACGCACATGCGTTTTTTTACAGCACCCAAAAACGCTGCATGCAGCGTTTTTTGGACTAGGGGTAAAAAACGCAAATGGAGCTGAAAAACGCAGCTACACTCAAATGTACCCTGCGTTAACGCACCTGCGTTTTTTTTAACAGCCCAAAAACGCAGAGATGGTCAAAAAAACGCATGTGTGTGAACATGGCCAATGGGGCACTTTCTTGCTGGCACTGGCTATGAGGCACTCCAGCTGCCACTGTCTTTGGCGCACTCTCTAGTTTACACTATGTATAGGGAACTATCTATCTGACACTGTTGGACACTATCTGGTTGGCACTAATTATGCGGCACTCTGGCTGCCACTGTCTTTGGTGCACTCTCTGGATACCACTATTTATTGGGCACTGTGTGGCTGGCGTTATTTGCAGGGTGCCCTCTGTCTGAAACTGTTTATGGGGTACTCTCTGACTGTTATTGTCTTTTATGCAAGTTCCATCTGACACTATGTATGGGGCTCTCTTTAGCTGGCATTGCCACTGCTTTTGATGCACACACTCTGGCTACCATTGTATTTGGCGCACTCTTTAGCTGTCACTGCCTTTGATGCCGTCTCTGGCTGCCACTGCTTTTGATGCTGACTCTGTCTACTACTGATTTTGGCGCACTCTTTAGCTGCCACTGTCTTTGATGATAAAAGAACATCCAGACACCGCCCAAATGCAATGAAGAAGGTCATCAAAATCTTAGTTTATTGAGCCATATACAGTGATGTTTTGACTCTGGATATGTCTTTAACATGCACATGCTTGATAAAGACTCATTCAGGGTCGAAACGTTGCTGTATATGGCAGAATAAGCTAAGGTTTTGTTGACCTTCTTCATTGCATTTTGACACTGGATACGTTTTCTTCACGTGTATATACTCCGGGTGAACCCCCTTGAAAAACGGCATGCGCCCCTTTGGGTGTGTTTACCTGATTTCATCTTGAGAAGATGCTGCGAGTCATCTGTTTTCTCTGAATAACTGTCTTTGATGTCACTGGCTTCCATAAATTTTGACACACTCTCTGGCTGCCACTGTCTTTGGTGCATTCTCTGTCTGACACTATGTATGGGGACTCTCTATGTGGCATTGTTAATTGGGCACCCTGCCACTGATTTTGGCACACTCTTTGGCTGTTACTGCCATTCATTTTAGCACATTCTCTGGCTCCTGTTAAATTTTGGCACACTCTCTGGCTGCCATGGACTTTGGCACACTCTCTGACCTGCCATGGACTTTGGCACACTCTCTGACCTGCCATGGACTTTGGCACACTCTCTGACCTGCCATGGACCTTGGCACACTCTCTGACCTGCCATGGACTTTGGCACACTCTCTGACCTGCCATGGACTTTGGCACACTCTCTGACCTGCCATGGACTTTGGCACATTCTTTGGCTGCCATTGATGTTGGCACATTCTTTGACTGCAGCAGTATTTAGTGCACTATCTGGGTGACGCTATTTATAGGGCACACTCCGATTGCCATTGATTTTGGCACATTCTCTAGCTGCTATTCATTTTGGCACACTCTCTGGCTGCCATTGCTTTTAATGCTGTCTTTGGCTGTCATTGGTTTTGGCACACTTTCTGGCTGCCATGGACTTTGGCACTCTCTTTGTCTGGCATTGATTTTGGCACATTATCTGGCTGCCACAGAATGTAGTGCACGCTCTGGCTGACACTATGGAGCACACTCTGACTGCCACTGTGTTAGACGCATAGTCTTTGGTTGCCATTGATTTTGGCACACTCTCTGGATGCCATGGGCTTTGGCACACTCTTTGGCTGACTCTATTTATGGGGCACTCTCTTGACTTCAACTGTCTTTGGCGTACACTCTTTTGTTGCCATTGATTTTGGCGCTGTCTTCGGCTACCACTGTCTCTGGCGGTCTTTGGCACACTCTCTGGCTGTCATTGACTTTTGCACTCTCTCTGGCTGTCATTGACTTTGGCACACTCTCTGGCTGCCATTGCTTTTGATGCTGTCTCTGGCTGCCATTGATTTTTGCACTCTCTCTGGCTGCCATTGACTTTGGCACACTCTTTGGCTGACTCTATTTATGGGGCACTCTCTGACTTCAACTGTCTTTGGCGTACACTCTTTGGTTGCCATTGATTTTGGCGCCCTCTTCGGCTACCACTGTCTCTGGCGGTCTTTGGTCCACTCTCTGGGAGACACTGTTTATAGGGCACTCTCTGCCTGCCAGTGTCTCTGGCACACGTTTCTCTTATAGGGCTCCATTGTGCTCCATTGCTCTGTAGTGTAGGCAAACATGACTTTGGGTCCCCACCATCCAGAAATCATAGCAACATTTAACCATGTAATGACTGACACATATCAGACTTGATTTTTTGGTTTCTTTAATCGTCAGAACATTTGCAGCTAGGTACATAACATAAAACTGCACATCGTTAATTTAGGATACAGATAAAAAAATAAATTATTCAATGCAGTTATTACAAAATCTTACATAATATGTAAATCGTTAGCACTGACCAGCAATGCTGCATCACTTCGGTTATCAGACCAGCAAAAATGCTTTCATCATATCACCCAGTCCAGTTATAAAAAAAAAAAGATAAAATATAAAATATTCAATAGACACATAAACCACTGGATGTCACCCTCACACTGCCTTCTATATTGCGGAGCATCTATAACACACACAGTGGCCATAGGGCGTCAGGATTACCGAATAATCTCCTAAATAAATAATACGTGGTTCCAAAAAATCAGTAACATTTATGACAGGATGTAATACTCTCACTGGCCAGTAGTGGCAGTATATCCCAAACCTCTACGGTCATAATACTGTTGCGTTGAAAGTAGAAATCTGTAAACTTGAGATAGTCAAGCCAGCAACTTAAATAAAGGAGCCGGAAACAACATAGCGGTTCATTCCTTTAAGCTTTTGGATATGGAATATCGCCTGTAAAATAAATTGAATAGTTAGAGAAGCTTTATCTTTTAAAAAATACACATAGGTATCACATGATGAAGTCAACATAAGGATCAAGGCAATTGTGCACCAACCAGCAATGAAACCCACCAAAAAGCTAATTTCGTGACACTCTGTCGGGAGATGTTTATGCTTCACGTGTCTACGTTTTGTAATGCAAGTTGTGGATTGTCAATGCTTTTGTTAGCATGTCGCAATAATGTATTTAACCGATATCGTGAGGAATTGTGGTCCGTGACGAAATTTGTGGAACCTTAATGTAGGACTTGTATATATTTAGGGTTTCAGCTGCTATATTCTAATGGCATCTCTTTACGTGTTGATGGGTTCTACTGGTTCCTCAAAATGAACGGAGATCTAAATTGTTAAATGTCTTGTTCAAGAGGGAAAGAGGAAAAGTTGTAACCCTAACCTTATTAAAAACAGACAAGATAACTAGGGCAATACCTCTTCATGAATGGTCATACTCATCACAATCATCTACCTCTGTGGTGCAGAATTAGTGAAACTTTTTTCACTGTCCATATACGTACCATAATACCCATACTGATCTTAGATTTCCCAACCCTGACCTTATAGCCTTACAGATATGTTGTTAGGACTTCAGATTTTGTATTGGCATTATGTGCCTCTGGTCCCTTTTCAAGATGGTGTCTGCTGCTTCGCTCTTGTACATGTGATCCTCCTCTTTGCCTTTATAAACCTTAGCCTACCATCTAGCCATGCTTGAGTAGTCAGTGGAAATCCTGACTTCCTGCTTCACGTGATCCTCAAGTGATCCTCCTCTGGCAATTCCACTCTGACTTTTCCTGTGTCTGCAGACCTCCCCCAGCTTCCACACCTGCTCAGTGCTTCTTATGCAAACCTGCTTCTGTGCCACGTGTTTCAGCCTGTCCGTCCTGTGAAATGTAAGCCCTGTGTGCTTGCAAGCTTTGCAGCTTCCCTGTTAGTTTTGTGTAGTTGTAGTTTCTCTGGACGTTGCTGGACTTTTTCTTAAAGGGATCCTGTCACCCCCAAACCACCTCCTAAGCTATTAAAAGCTGTCCCTAGAGCATAGTAACACTTTCCCTACACTCCATTTAGCTCCTAAATGCATATATTGAAACTGAATATAAACGTTATAAAAGTACCTCATTACTGATGTTAATGAGTGACTATGGTATTCATAGTCACCCAGCCAGGCTGTCCCTCTTCATAATATCACGCCTGTATAGGCGTAATCTTCATCATACATTCAAATGCGCGCCTCCCTGCTTGCCTCCCCACTCTCCTATTCCGGCCGGGCCTCAGTGTGGGGCTGTATGACGCGATTCGCCGGGTGACGGTATGTACACCCGCGCCGCTTTGTTAGCTTCAACACGCGCACTGCGCATGCGCAAGCGCATGCGCAGCACGGGGCTTGAAGTTCTAACAGCGGCGCGGGTGTACATACATCACCCGGAGCCGGAAATGACACGAATCGCGTCATACAGCCCCACACTGAAGCTTGGCCGGAATAGGAGAGTGGGGAGGCACGCAGGAGGCACGCATTTAAATGTATGATGAAGATTACGCCTATACAGGCGTGATATTATGAAGAGGGACAGCCTGGCTGGGTGACTATGAATACCATAGTCACTCATTAACATCAGTAATGAGGTACTTTTATAACGTTTATATTCAGTTTCAATATATGCATTTAGGAGCTAAATGGAGTGTAGGGTAAGTGTTACTATGCTCTAGGGACAGCTTTTAATAGCTTAGGAGGTGGTTTGGGGGTGACAGGATCCCTTTAAACTACACTGCACATTTTCAAGTTCAGGACTTGGTCTTGTGACTAACTTTCCCAGGTCTTCCTTGGAGTTACTAAATTCATAGACTATTTTTGATGTGAATTGCTTCTAAAGAGACTTTCCTGTTTGTTGCCTGTTTGATGAACTTACTCACTTGCTTATATCTCATGTTTATTATCTGCCGCATGTGTTGGTCACCTTTAATTAAACTTGGTCTCAGAGTATCTGTGCTCCCATAAGCTATTAGATTCTTGAGTAAATACTTACAATACATTACACATGTATGAGGCTATCCATTTAGCTTGATAGACCTGTGGCCAGTTTAGGTATTATGGTCCATATATGGACCACAAAATACATCCATATGAACCCCTACCTTAGTAATAGCAGTTTCAAAAACTGAATATCAACCCCCAGGCTTAGGCTGGTTTCACACTAGCATTCGGGATGGATCAGTATGCGTGTAGAGACGCAGATGGATGGCCGAACGCATACCGATGCATGTCAGCGGTGCACATTTGATACAGATCCGGAGGCAGAAAAATCACCATAGTAATCAATGAAATCTTTGGCCAGACGAGTGAGATATTTTACTATATGGGCCCATCCGTTTACTAGCGCTGCAACCCAGATTCCAATGCGGCACCATTGGACTCATGTAATCATTGTCTGCTTCAGTATCATGCGTGTAAATCATGCAGTCTCAAACAGACAAAATTTGCAGCAAGTTGCGATTTTGACCAGCAGAGAAAAAAATGCAACGCGACGGAACCGCATGCGTCCGGATGCCAACGCACTCACCATGCATCCCCATAATAAACATAGGGATGCAGTGTGGATCCGTAGGCAGCCAAACTGGGACGCATGTTGACACAACGCATGCAACTGCCAGTGTGAAACCACCCTTATACATTTTCAGAAAAACAAATCTTTCCATTAGCATTGCTTGCCTATTATTATTTAAGGAGAGAAAGACTTACGAATAATGTTCCTCCAACAACAATAAAAGCCCCGATGCCAACAGCCAAGGAGATGAGAATGATTTTCCAAGGGGCCCAGAAATTAGTGGAGCCATTGGTTGTGGCAACTAGAAGCAGAATAAAGTGGTGAATTAGCTCTCATTCATATATGTTCCTTTCAAATCTCATGTATCTGTCTATGTTATATGCATTTACCTGAATTCTGGCCCCAGGTGCTTTGGTCTTTGGTGATTGAGGAGGAGTGGGTCACTTGAGAAGAAGAACTTGAGTTGGTGGATGTTGTTGAAGAAGGCTTTGTATCTGTGCTCAAGCCAGTGATGGTGGAAGGTGAAGACGTATTAGTAGATGTCTGGGTGTTGGGAGACATGGATGGAACCGTTGAGTTATTTGTTAAGGTCATTGTTGTTCTCTGTGTTGATGTTGAGTCTGTTGAGATAGTATTTATGGTAACTGTTGAACTACCAATGTCTGAGAACGTTGTGTTGCTTCTTGGAGTTGAGGGGACGCTGGAAGAAACTATTGTAATAGCAAGTGTTGATGACATGGAAGGTGAGACTGTTGTAGTCTGGTCAATTGAGGGACTACCGGTGACAGTAGATGGTCTAGAGGCCGGTGCCATGCTGCTGGTGGATACTGGCTGACCACTGGTTCCATTTTTGGATGAAGTCACCATATCAGTCGTTGCAGGTGGTGCTGATGTTTGTGTTGCGCTTCCAACTTCTAATAACGTTGAATTGGCACTACTACTTGAAGACGACACTGTACTACTGCTTCGTGTGGTCGCGATACTTGTAGGATTAGAAGATGAGGATATGTTGGTCAAAGTAGTAGATGAGCTAGTAGTTGAAACAGAAGACATACCTGAAGCACCTGTAGCATTAACCAACGAAGATATTGGACTTGTAGTTGTTGTTGAAGAATTAGAAAATGTATTATTCTTAGTGACATCTGAGCTGTTGATTATGGTGATACTGGATGTTTTTGGGTCTGAAGTTGTCACAATGCCATTCAAAGCTGTCTGACTACTTATAGGTGTTGTTATTGAGGTACTAGTATAGGCAGGTGGGTTACTGGCGTTATTACCAGAAGATGTGGTGAAGCTGCTTATATTTTCTAAAGAAAAACTTGAAGATGTTGATGAATTACCCATAATTGTATGAGGACTGGTGATAGGTAATTCTGTTGTGCTAGCAGTCCCATCCATAGAAGAAGTCACCATGACGTCTTTGGTTGAAACCGATGAACTTGATGGTGTGACTGTATCAGTTTTAGAACTTATTGTGACACTACTCGAAGACACCGGGGTTATACCAGGTGCTGATGTAGCAGAAGATGTATCTAAGCTGTTTCGAGAGGATGGTTGGAGCAAGGTTGACCCCGGTTGGGTTGACGTTGGGGAAACGATTGGTCATTATCGGAGAAACACTGGGTGCCATAGTCTGCACACTAGTAACTTTAGGCGCAAGAGGGCTACTGGTAACAGTACTAATGTATGGGTTTGTTGTTTGATACTGACGGGCTACCAGTTGCTCCTACTTGAGTAGAAGACTTCATTATAGTAGACAATGTTGTTATACTGGAAATTGGGTCTATACCATTCGTTGATGTCAGGAATGGTGGTGATGTACTTGAAGACATAGTTGAGCTACTACTTATTAGTGGTTGACTTGTTGATGGAGAATAGGCAGTATCAATGTTGATCCTTGATGTGACAACCGATGTAGTTGAAGCATTCGTCATAGACCGGCTATTGGTATTTGCAGTTGATGGCGCTATATTAGGAGAGGCAGTTGTCGCCATAGAAGTGGACTCTACTGGTTGACTGCTGGTTTTGGTTATGGCAACAGATGTCTTTGTTGTATCTTTTGGTTGACTGCTTGTGCCAATAGATGGCAGATCATTTACACTTGTGGTCTCTTTTGGTTGACTGCTGGTTTCATCAATGATTAGAGTGGTTTCAGTAAAGTAGAAGTCTGTTGTCTCATCGGTGGTCTACTGGTTGGAAGAGTTTCCGGAGCGTCAGTAGTACTCGGAAATATTAAGCTGCTGATAGAGCTGCTCAAGGATCCAAGGGACTGAGCTTCAGTATTCTGCCCTGTAAAAAGTGACAAAGTGTGAGACACCCCCTATGTGCGCAGACAATATAATTGTTACCCATTGATACAAACCATGAAACACAGACGTTTTATAATCCAGATCCCCCTTTAATGTTTTATTCTCATAGAACAAATTGTGATGATGCCGTACCTAACTATCCCACCTACAAATGGACATAATAGGTCAATGGTATAACACTATGGAGGCAGAAGGACAGATCTATCTGGCACACGTTATGGAAACATTCAGTCACATATTATAGCGGGAATTCCTGTACATTACTGACTGGTGCAACGGAACGTTAACATAAGATTATGTCCACAAAGCCTGAGACGTTCCTGGCTTCTATCCCTCTTCTCACAAGATTAATTCCATATGTGCAACATTATACAAGTTCAATTCCTCCAGAGGATCAATCCCACATTCTTACCCTTATAGAAGGTCACTGCCTTATTTTTATTCGTTGTTAGGATAGTAGGACATTCTCACCCTCACATCAGATCAATGCCACCTTCTGACCCTTATAAAGGTCAGTGCCATATCCTACACTTATTGTATATAAGGTGAATGCCACATTCCCACTATTATATAAGATTAATGCCACATTCCCACTATTTATAAGATTAAGCCACATTCTCACCTCGATACAAGGTCAGTGGCATATTCTACACATATAAGGCCATTGTCACATTCTCACCGCATGTATAAGGTCAATATCTCATTGCACCCTTATATAAGGTCACTGCCTTATTTTTATTCATTTTAGGTTAGTATGACATTCTCATCTCACATCAGATCATGCTATTCCACCTTATACAAGGTTAATGCCATATTCTCACCTTTATACAGGTCAATGGCACATTCTCACCCTTATACAAGGTCAATGCCATATCTCACCCTCATACAAGGTCAATGCACATTCCCATCTTATATAAGGTCAATGCCACATTCCCACCCTTATATAAGTCAATGCCACATTCCATCCTTATATAAGGTCAATGCACATTCCCACCCTTATATAAGTCAATGCCACATTCCATCCTTATATAAGGTCAATGCACATTCCACCCTTATATAAAGTTAATGCCACATTCCCCCTTATATAAGGTCAATGCACATTCCCACCTTATATAAGTCATGCCACATTCCCACCTTATATAAAGTCAATGCCACATTCCACCCTTATATAAAGTCAATGCCACATTCCCACCCTTATATAAAGTCAATGCCACATTCCCACCCTTATATAAAGTCAATGCCACATTCCCACCCTTATATAAAGTCAATGCCACATTCCCACTGTTATATAAGGTTAATGCCATATACACCCCATATATAAGGTCAGTGACATATTCTACACATATAAGGCCATTGCCACATTCTCACCCCATGTATAAGGTCAATATCTCATTGCCACCTTTATATAACGTCACTGCCTTATTTTTATTCATTTTTAGGTTACTATGACATTCTCATCCTCACATCAGATCAATGCCACATTCTCACCCTCATATAAGGTCAATGCCATATTGTCACCCTTATACAAGGTCAATGCTGTAGTCTAACCTTATATAAGGTCAGTGCCACATTCCCACCCAGATATAAGGTCAATGCGCATTCTCACCTCTACATAAGGTCAATGCCACATCCTCACCTCGATATAAGGTCAGTGGCATATTCTATACATATAAGGCCATTGCCACATTCTCCCCCTTGTATAAGGTCACATAATCATCCCATATTCTCACCACTATGTAAAGTCAATGCCACATTTTCATTCTTATATAGGGTTAATGCCTCATCATCACTATTATATAGGATCAATGCCATATTCTCACCCTTACAGGGTAAATACCATATACAATATATAGGATTATATAGGATCAATACCATATTTTCTCCCTTTGATAAAGTCAATTTTGCCTCGTCATGATCCTTACAGTATCAAATTGTCCTGATCTCAGCCATATACATTTTTCTCACAAAATAGTCACATTTTGGTTATCTTCAGGGACTCCCCATTCTTTACACTCAGCCTCTGCATACAAGACTAATGGAAGTTATAGACGTTTTATGTTATCTTTTCTTCTCCGCCATCTTAGACCTTACACATATTCCATTCATCTAGATAAGAGTTCATTATCTTATAATCACAGATATCATGACCTGCAGCTATATACTTCTATGTATTCCTGATATATTGCTATATACCCCTTTTGTACCCCTATATACTCCTACTATACTTCTATATATCCATACTGTTCCCCTATATACTCCTGCTATACTCCTATATATCCATACTGTACCCCTATATACTCCTACTGTACCCTGTATATCCGTACTGTACCGCTATACACTCCTATGTATTCATACTGTAACCCTATATACTCCTACTGTACTCCTATAAAACCATACGGTACCCTATATACTTCTACCATACTCCTATATATCTATACTTACCCCTATATACTCCTATATCTCCACCCCTTTATACTCCTACTGTACTCCTACATACCCATACTGTGCCCCTATATACTCCTACTACATTCCTTTATACCAGTACTGTACCCCTATTTATTCGTACTGTACCACTACATTCTCCAATATATCCGTACTGTAGCCTTATATACTACTATATACCTGTATTGTACTCCTATATACTTCCACTATACTCCTGTATACCTGTACTGTACCCCTATATACTTCTATATACCTGTACTGTAACTTTATATACTCGTACTTTACTCCTATATACCCATACTGTACCCCTATATATTCCTACATACACTTACTTTACCCCTATATACCCCTACTATACTCCTATATACCTGTACTGTACCCCTATATATTCCTACATACTCTTACTGTACCCCTATATACTCCTACTATACTCCTATATACCCGGACTGTACCCCTATATACTCCTACTATACTCCTATATGCCTGTACTGTACCCCTATATACTCCTACTATACTCCTATATACCCGTACTGTACCCCTATATACTCCTACTATACTCCTATATACCCGGACTGTACCCTATATACTCCTACTATACTCCTATATACCTGTACTGTACTCCAATATACTCCTACTATACTCCTATATACCCGTACTGTACCCCTATATACTCCTACTATACTCCTATATACCCGGACTGTACCCCTATATACTCCTACTATACTCCTATATGCCTGTACTGTACCCCTATATACTCCTACTATACTCCTATATAACCGTACTGTACCCCTATATACTCCTATTATACTCCTATATAACTGTACTGTACCCCTATATACTCCTACTATACTCCTATATAACCGTACTGTACCCCTATATACTCCTACTATACACCTATATACCCGTACTGTACTCCTATATACTCCTACTATACTCCTATATACCCGTACTGTACCCCTATATACTCCTACTATACTCCTATATACCTGTACTATACCCCTATATACTCCTATTATACTCCTATATACCCGTACTATACCCCTATATACTCCTACTATACTCCTATATAACCGTACTGTACCCCTATATACTCCTATTATACTCCTATATAACCGTACTGTACCCTATATACTCCTACTATACTCCTATATAACCGTACTGTACCCCTATATACTCCTATTATACTCCTACATACCCGTACTATACCCCTATATACTCCTACTATACTCCTATATACCTGTACTGTACCCCTATATAACTCCTACTATACTCCTATATACCCGTACTATACCCCTATATACTCCTACTATACTCCTATATAACCGTACTGTACCCTATATACTCCTACTATACTCCTATATACCCGTACTATACCCCTATATACTCCTACTATACTCCTATATACCCGTACTATACCCCTATATACTCCTACTATACTCCTATATACCCGAACTGTACCCCTATATACTCCTACTATACTCCTATATACCCGAACTGTACCCCTATATACTCCTACTATACTCCTATATAACCGTACTATACCCCTATATACTCCTACTATACTCCTATATAACCGTACTGTACCCCTATATACTCCTACTATACTCCTATATACCCGTACTATACCCCTATATACTCCTACTATACTCCTATATACCCATACTGTACCGATATATACTCCTAGTAGACTGCCCCCACCATGCGGCGGTCACTCACCGGCTGTGAGGAGCAGCAGCAGCAGGGCCGGGGCGGCAGCGCTCAGTCCTGGGGATTTCATGGCAGCTCTCACACTTCCTATAATCTTAATAAAATGATTTCGGAGCCCCTGAATACAGTTTTATATGCCATGATTAACTCCTGGGTGGGGCGATGACTGAATTTTGACATCACGACTGTTCTCATGTCTTTTGTAAACTGTACAGATACCTCATATACAAAAGGTGAAAACAGGGAAAGCAGGGAGTGTCTCCTCCAAAGTGATCTCTCCAGCCATGAATGGGAGCCCTTATCTACAGAGAGGGGTGTAACTGTTTATATACATAGAGATAACTCATCACTAAAAACGTTATGTATGGCATACCCGAGAGGTTGTGAAAGAGATAAGAAAAAGAGAATGAAAGAAAGAGAAAGAAAAAGTCAAAGAGAGAAAGAGAAAAAAGAAGGATGAAAAGAAAGGAAGAAAGAAAAAGAAAGAATGAGAAAGAAAAAGTCAAAGAAAAAAAGAGTGAAATAGAAAAAAGGAAGAGAAAGAGAGAGAAATAGAAAGAAAATGGCTAAGAGAGAGAAAAAAGAAAGATGGAAAGAAAGGAAGAAAGAAATAAAGAGATAAAAGAGACAAAAGAAGGAAAGAAAGAATGAGAGGAAAAAATGAAAGAAAGAATGAAGGAAAGAAAGAAAAAGAAAGAAAAGGGAAAAGTAGAAAGAGAGAAAAAAAGAAAAAGAAAGATATAAATGAGAAAGAATGATAGTGTCACGGTCGCAAGGGCCGAGGTACTCAGCTGCCCAGAGGTCTAGTGCAACAGTTCACAGTGGTGATCCCCAGGAGCTGTGGCCCTGACTGGACATGTTAAGGGATTATTTACAGGGGAAATAGTTCATGACGCCAGCTGGAGTTCTGACCATAGGTGGCCTGGGGCTGCAGTGGGGCTTCCAAGGAGTGATGGTAAAGCACCCAGGTGGTATACCATCTCCTCAGTGTCCGTAGATCCATTCCCTCCCAGGCAGGTAGCTCAGGTTCTATGAGCGATGACTTTGGTCCTCTGACCCTTGATTAGCTCCGTAAGCCTCAGAGGTAGCCACTGGGCGTGAAAACCCAGTGACCTCCAGCTTCATGACTGGTCCTAAAGATCCCTGCCCGAGTTGGGGGCTGGTTCCCATCCTTGCAGCTAGTTCTCCTATCCAGCTATTCACAAGCTGGCTGCAGGCACATCTTGCCTGGCTCTCGGCCTAGCACTTACTGACTAGAACTTTCCTAATTGTCCAATTCTCCTAATTGGGTCTGTGTTGGGGGGCCTCAGCAGTGTGTTTTCCACTTACCTCCAGGCATGACATTACATATTGAATTACATGCAGTACCAATTGTGGCAGCTCGGACGCAGGAATGCCACATTCCCCCCTAGTGAATCACAGCACGTCCGCGGGCTGTAACAAAAGTGCAAAAGTGTTAGGCAGAAGACACTTTTTTTTCTTAGATAACATTCCCTTAGGAAGGCACATGTAATAATAATGGTTGCATAAAAACCATAGAACATTTGTAAAACCCTGAACAGTGCATTGTCGGTTATGGTCCCAAACCACATTTTGAGGCATTGTCCCTGGGTGTGGCTGCAGGACACATAGACCATATTTGAGTCATTTTCACCACGCCTGGGTTTTTTGAGGTCTATGTTTGTTAGGCATTGAAGTGTGAAATGTAGAATAAGTGGAACCCACTCAGGAGTTATAGTTTCAAATATAATTTACACCTTTATTAGAATGATTAATGACACATACATATGAACACATATACAAAAAATAAATGTAACAGCTAGCTTTAGCACAGAAACAGTGAAATAATTAATTAATGTTGTATTACTTTGTCTATGACCTAACCTAGGGCAATAGTCTGTCACCTAGGGAAGTTCACAAATTCCATCAGTCAAACTCACCCATGGTGTTGTAAGTGGTAGATCCCAATTCTGAGCTATGCCCCAGTGTCCTGGACCGTGGTGACCCCAACGTACATTTCACTTGAACACTTTTTCAAGAGGTGTGTCATGAGGCTAATACACCTGTTTTGGTGTATTTTCTGATTGAACAAAGTAGTAATTGAAGTGCGAAATGCTTGAGTGCGAAAGTTTCAAAGATTGCACCCTGTTGCTCTTTAATGAAAACCCGCAGAAAAGGGCACAACTGGGGCAATTATTTACAATGAGTCCAGGTCAATACATAGTCCTTTGACCACTATTGTCCATCTTATGAACATTTAAACTTTAGGCTATCCGGCCAATCTTGCAAACAATTTTACAATCACTTAGGCCTATCCAGCCAACTTTTGGCACACTTAGCTATTACATAAACGAACAAGTATAACTGAAACAGTAGGCAGGTTTGTCTTAATCACTGGAGGAGCCACTGATGCTTCCAGTGGGCGATGGTAGGGGTGTTTTTGGACATCTCACATTAATGGTACAGTGCGGGATGGTCACATTCTGGTTAGGCCTGGACGGTGTTGGGCCGAGAGTCACGTCAATCGCTCTTGGGTTGGTGCTGCTCAAGCGAGGATGGAATGGCAAACCTGGTTCTGGTGTGCGAGAGTATCTCTGCAACTATTTTCCCGAAACTGGAGCACGGGAATGGACATCTGAATCTGGGTTGTAGCTGCTGCTGGACTGCACTGACAGATGCCTGAATGGGACATCAGATTGTCCTGGGGCCAGACACTTCACATTTGCGGGGAACCATTCTTTGTTTAACCACAGGGTGGTGTATTCAACGGTGTCTCCAGCCTATAAGGTAATCTGTTCTTTAGTGCCATTTTTAGGGAGGAGAACTCGCCTGCTAACAAAGATATCCTGGTAGAATCCAACCTGCTTAATGAACCCAAATCCTCTCTGGCGATGAAAATCTATAACGATACACTTCCACATCTCATCAGGGTCATCGCTCATTTCTTGCCTGGTCTGCTCTTTTGAGGCCAGGTCCTTAGCGTAGACTTCTTCCCTAGTGCGGTTTCTGCAGACAGGGTGTTGACGGGCTTCCAGGATCTCTGCTTCCTCTACCTGATTGGTAAACAGAAAGGAGGACTTTTGCAAAGTGGTCTGCCTCCCAGTGGCTGCTGACGTAGTGGCGGCTGGTGGACAGACTGCATCAGCCTGGCTGGGATTATTGTCATTATCGGGGGAATTAGGGACACCCTGCAGAGGTGGTTCCTCCCCCCTAGTGCTTCCGGTTCTACCTCCACTTCTATAGGATGGGGATCTTCCATCTGGCACCCCTCCGGATTAACCGCCACCAGAGGTACTGCACTTCTGCGGTTAGGAGGTGTAGTGCCCCTGTTCTCCAGGTGCTGGAATGGTGCAGTTGAGCCACAACACACAACACGAACAAACACTTAGGCTCTGGGACAATGGGAGGACCCTGTGGGCGGATTTAGGTCACAAAATAGCGGACAGCAGCAGGAGGTCAGTTTAGTTGAGTAGTAATAGTAGAAGAAGTGAGTGGAAGGAAACCGGAGGAGTGGTAGTCAGGAGTGTAGAGGCTTGCCCATGGGAGGGAGGGAACAGACCAGTAAAGACAGAGAAGAACCCTTAGGGTGCGGACGAGGCATCAACTGCCGTACGCCTGAATCTGAAGAGACAGAGGGGTTGGTGGAGGACACAGGGAACCACCCTGCAGACGGTGCGGATACTTCAAACCCGAGCCGGAACCGGAGGCCTTAGACTTCTAACGGAGCTGTGGCCAAACACTAAACACATCTTGGGGAAGGTGGCCGAACTAGGGAGCAGTGCCCGGGAGGGATTCTAATGGTGTCCAGGTCACATAGAAGCACCCGTGGCTACCGGTACCTGAGCTCTGTGCTGCGGAGAGCGTTGAGAGCCTGGGGAGCAGAGCGACGACCCGATCGCCTCAGATGAAAGTTACCCCTTATAATGCTGAGAAAGAGACCCACCAGAGACTGAGACACCGAGAGAAAGGAGAGTAAGGGCACCAACCGTGACTGTACCAACCCAGGTCTGGAGATAGAGCACGTACTGGAGATTGGCAGAGAGCGTACCCAGCGGCCATGTTTAGGTTGCCCGAAACAGTGAGGGTACCGATGACCAAGTGAACATCTGCTAAGGTACGAACCAGGGGAAAACCACTCCACTGCCCTGGGGATTGTGCTCCGCCTGCTGGGAGCAGGATTATCTAAGCTGCCGGTTATCATCCCTAGAGTTTCTGCAGCAGCGGCGGCCGCCCTGACCGCATACCGCCGGTGGCGTCACGAATATCTCCTATCCCCTCAGACTTTCCATAACATCACCCCCTTTATTAAATGGCACCGCCAGGATCACGGGACCAAGTCTCGGCTCCCGTCTGTCCCCGTGAAAAGAACTGAGATATGAAGACGTGAGAACAACTAGTAATTGCCCGGCACTGAGTCTTCCCCAGCACTGAAGTGGGCGTGCCATCCACCTCCAGGGGTGGACTACCATGGGCTACATCAATCATGGGTAGTGGCACGGCCGGTGGTTTTCGGAGGTACTGCTCCATGCCAGGGGGCAGAAAAAAGGCTTCCCAAACGTGACGTTCATCTACATCTCCACTAGCCACCCTCTTCCTGTGCTAGGGACTGCGGAACATGGTGGTGCCAATGCCGGGGTCACTATCACTTGCTGCATGGTGACTGGCCAGACCGGGACATGGATGAATTGTGGTCCTACCTGCTCCAGCTGAGTTGCGTGCTCTTGCGGAGTTACATCCTCCTCGCTTTCCAGCCCTGTGGCAATCTCTGCTGCTGGTGAAGCAGGGACAGTCCCCTTTGCGGTATCATCCCCATCTGCAGCTGACAGAAGGATCGGTGTTTCAGGTGGTTGCTACCCAGACACATCAAGAGTCTCTGCGTAGTCCTCTGGACAGGTAGCTTTGTCTTCAGCATGGACGTGGCTAGCAGGGACCGGACTAATGGGGGCTAAGGGGCCCTTCCATGCCGGCGGTCAGGGGAGCGTCCATCAGGCACTCAGTGTGACCCGCTGCAGGGGCTGACACCCTACCCTTTGCAACTAGCGCCGATGTTCTCTGACTCATCGCGGCATGCCGCCCCTCCATGCATCCAATCAGGTACACTGCTCTGGCTTCCACATTAGGCAGGACCCACGCTCTGCCACCGCTGCTTGTTCTTCTGTGAGGACGGATTGCTGAAAGCCTGACATGCTAGCTCTGGTTTTCTCTTGCTGCAGCTCTGCACACCACACTCCTCTTTATGCAATGGTTGCTTCCTCTCCTTCTATGTGTGACTCGCCCAGGGCAGGGTACTCAGGGCTCGGGCTCGGTTACAGTCTCGGGGATGTCACGGGTGGCTGCCCGAGGCTGTGGCCCTGGTGGTCAGTGAAAAAGGGGTTATTTACAGGGATTTTTATTTACAAGTTGTCTTCGTGATGCCACCTGCTGTGCCTGGTGAGGGATCACCAGCGCCGCTACAGCCCTATGGAGGTTGGTGGGATTGCGGCTGTGGTGGGATAGTCCCCGCTGGCAGGACTGGGACCTCCAGGGCACAGTGGTGAGGATGGGCAGGATGCAGCAGAGCCGGGACTGCTATAGGGAAAGTCTATGGGATGGGACACGGTGGGTGATAGGAAAGGATGCACAAACACAGCCAAAGTCTCTTTACCTTTTACTGATGGTTTTCAGGCAAATGTCCCAAGCACTGACGGGTAGCTGGGCTGCACAGTGGGCTCCCACAGCAAGTGGGTATAAGACCTCCTCCCCTGTGTGTGTGATGAAGCGCAGTCTATTAAATCTGGACTTGCCTCCACTCCCTTCTTCTGCAACTCTCTCCCTCTCCTGTGCGGTCTCCGGGACGACCTTTTCTCTGAACTGCAGCACCCTGCTAGTCCTGGCTCCCTCTCTCTGACTCTCTCAGGAGACCGGGTAGCTGAAGCTTCCTCGGTGCCAAGGGGTTTCCAGTGGGACTTGGAGTTCTCCACTATTGCGGATACCCAATATCCGGCTTCTCTTCTGGGGTGAACTTTACGATCTGAGCTGCATGCTCCCCTTTCTCTGTTTCTTCCTCCAGGCTCCCTGCCTTCAGTCCCACTTAGGATGGTGGGATCTGCTAGTCTGCGTCTCTGGCCTGGGCCTACTCGTGGCACCAACACCAGCACTTCCCTGCAGCTCTTCTAGCGTCTGCCACACTCTGACTAACTCCGCCCCCAGCAGCAGTATTTATGGGGGATCTTGCCTAAGTGCAGCAGGTTGAGCTCCCCCTACTGTGCTGGGGTGGAAGGTGTTGTTTGTAGTACTACCTACTGTGGAATCCCAGCTGTGCAGCAGAGAGATATGTGGTTACCTGCGTTGGCAGGGCGCCACATGTGCAGACTCCAGCTCCCACCTTTTTGGAGGGTGTGCTGGCTCTGTGCAGGGACTTGCATTGGGAGAGGCAGTGCAACTTGGCTGGAGGATGCCCTGAGCTGCCATGAAAAACGTCGGCCTCAATAAAGTTTAAAGAAAATTTTCCGGATCATCCTTTATTCTGGTGGTGCGGAGTGAACCCACTATCTTCTATCCAAAACACATGTGTTTACCGCACAGTGTCTGCAGCAGCCATATATGTGTCTTCAAAGTTGGTTGTGACTCACACAACCGAAGGAGGTGAGTTGAACCATAAATAAGGTTGTAGCTTATCACAGATAAAACCCTATGTGTGTGTGGAGCCCACTGGGACGGGGTACTCGGTACCGGACCGGGGTACTGCTGGGGATTTCAAGAAGGTCCTAGTCCGGGCCATGTCCCAGGTTCTCACAAGTAAAAGAGGATATGTACAATGGATAAAGTTTGTCGTGACGCCACCCACGGGTTGTGGTCAATGATGGGACCACCGCTGCAGTGTTTGACCTCACAAATAATCTTCTGGTTAAAAAGGCAAAAATTCCTGCAGATTCCTCCAAAATCTTATAGAAATCCTTCAGGAAGAGCGAGAGCCATTATATCAGCACAGGGGCCGACTCCATATCAATGTCTACGGATGTGGGACGGGAGGTCAGGAAAGATCCTGGAGGTGGATGGGGGGGGCACATACTTCTGTCCATGTTATGTATGAAATATGGAAAAATAGTTAAAGAATACAATTTAGATAATAGCAATATAGAGACAGGAATAGATAATGGACGACAGATAAAGAGATAATAGGTACATTCATAGATAATAAATAAATGAAAGATAGATAATTAGTATGGACAGATAAATAGATAGATAATAGATACATACATAGATAATAAATAAATGAAAGATAATTAATATAGAATAGATGATAGCTAGATAGCTAAATAGATATATAGACAGACAGAGATAGATAGATAGATAGATAGATAGATAGACTGATTGATATTTAATTAATATAGATGGATGGATAGATAGGTAGAGAGAAACATGTATGCATACATAGAAAGATAGATAATAGGGGGCCGTCACACGCTGCGACATCTTTAGCGATATTGTAAGCGATCACGTGCACGCGCGATCGCTTACAATATCGCTCACATCGCTGGTGAGATGTCACACAGACAGACTCACCAGCGATGCGGAGCCGCGATCTCGCTCGTTACTATGGTACACATCGGGTTACTAGGCGCCGCGCGTCGCTTAGTTACCCGACGTGTACCATAGTTACCATCTCCCAGCATAGGCACGGTCGCTGGGAGATGGATCATCGTGGTGTCACACACCACGATGATGCAGATCGTTGCATCGTTCATCGCTAGATCTGAGAACCGGAGCTCAGATCAGCGATGTCACGATCAAGCGATTTACCATCGTAAATCGCTTGATTACATGCAACGATATCTTGCCCGATATCGCTTAAGCGATCAAAAAGGAGATCGCTTAAACGATATCGGGCAAGATATCGTTCCGTGTGACGGCCCCCATAGATAGATAGATAGATAGATAGATAGATAGATAGACGGATAGAGAGATAGATACAGAGATAGATAGATAGATAGATAGATAGATAGATGGATAGATAGATAGAGGGATAGATAGATAGAGGGATAGATAGATAGATGGATAGATAGATGGATAGATGGATAGATAGATAGATAGATAGATAGATAGATAGATAGATAGATAGATAGATAGATACAGAGATAGATAGATAGATAGATAGATAGATACATACATACAGAAATAGATAGATAGATAGATAGATAGATAGATAGATAGATAGATAGATAGATAGATAGATACAGAGATAGATACAGAGATAGATAGATAGATAGATAGATAGATAGATAGATAGATAGATAGATAGATAGATACAGAAATAGATAGATAGATAGATATATGGATAGATAGATAGATAGATAGATAGATAGATAGATAGAGGGATAGATGGATAGATAGATAGATAGATAGATAGATAGATAGATAGATAGATAGATAGATAGATAGATAGATAGATAGATATGACAGAAAGCAAAATAAAGTGATAGAATGACAAATAAAATGATAATTATGAGAGATAGACAATTAATTCTCTTAGGCATTGTGTCTTAAGTGTTTCAATGCTATATCCTTATTCTTAAGTCATGTCTGAAACCGATCATTCCTCCGCCTCGTACCCACCCAACAGCTGTAGGAAAGAGTCAGAAAAATATTGGATGTTAGAGAAGTTGATAGAGATTTCTGGGGTCGGTAGATGGATATATCTGTGCTGTGCGGGGTGTGATATACTTTATATATACAGGCGATACTTATAGTAAACTTTCTCTAGTCTTATTCTGTTAATAATAATAAATCTTTCTATTTTTCTTGCTTTATCAAGTAGAAATGGTCAGAAAACATCCACTGCTCCCCGAGGAATAGAACCCCTATAGAGTCATATAGGAGTTAGAACACTTTCCCTTATACATCTGTGGTCCTGGATTGCAGGTTTCTGTCTATGGGAGATGTTACCATGTAAAACAACATAATAATCCACCAATGAAGCAGAGGATGACACAGCGCAGTTGAATGGAGCCAATCGCAGCCCTGTAGGATCCCACGCGAGGGTGGTACAGACGTCTGCTAGGGATTTACTGACCCGCAGAAGGAGTGTGTCATGAGTGAGGAAGAGGTCAGGGGTGTTTCGTAGGATCCGAGCGCGAGTAAAGACAGAATAAAATGTAACCTCTATGGATTAGGCTTGGATAAAAGGAGTTATCAGCAGGCAAAATGATTGCGTGCAGATGGAAAGTAAGTACACCCTGGAGCCCAACGTTATGAGTCAGGACACATGGGTTCCTGGAGAACAGCAATGGATGTGGGTGGCACAAACATGGAGATAACTGTGAAGTCAAGTCAAGGATTTGATAAAGACTTAGGAAATGATCAGTACAAGTAGCAGGAGGGTGAGTCAGAATATTCCGGAAAGAATGTTAGAATAAAGTAAAAGTCAAATAAATATGGAAAATGAAATAATCTTATTGATACGATGTTCGCTGCTACCTTTAGTTAAGTAACTTGTCCAGCTTCGGTCCCATTATTCACCACAAGTTTTCCCGGTCAGGGCTCCACGTTGGGGCCTCCTAAGTAGTCATCACATTGTCAGGTGAGGATGTGATGATAATGTATATGAGTAGGTTGCGATTGGCAAAGGTCAATTGTCATGAGTGTGCCACATCCTGATGTCACCTCTGGAGTAGCTGGGGTCAGGAGGCCTCACCATTTAATCAATCCAATACCCTCTGTAGAGCTCACTTGACGGGTTGTTTTGTTGATGTACTTTCCTTTATGTACCTATTGGCTGAGAATTCTCTTAGCTTTCATTACAGCTGCAGCTTGTGATTATTCCTCCCTTCCTCTATATCTACCTGCCCTTAGCCTCACTCCATGCCAGATCCAGATATAGAATCTCTATACTGACCACATTGGAGGTGCCTGTCTCTGTAGTGCAGAGGTGTTTGCTTCTTTAGCAGGTGCAAAGTTTTTCCTACTGGAGAAGATTTGAAATCCTTGCTACCTGTTTACTTGTCTGTTTTTGTGTGTTTATTTCCCTTGCCGTCCTCCCCCTTCACTACCTTGGGGGTAAGACAAGTATGGGAGTTGTGCAAGACCCAGGCATCCTCACCTTCAGGATTAATCATGGGGATAGGGATAGCCTAGAGACCACTTGCCTGAGGGACAGCTAAGGTGCACACTGTCCCTTCTACCTAACCATCACTGGGGTGACATCAGTAACAAATGTTGGTCAAAGCCAGGAAGAAAAACCAGGGGAAATCCAAAAGTCAGAAGAAAGAGCTGAAATCAGAATTGGGGAGTACAATGAGGTGTAGATCAGGAATAATCTAAGAGTTAAGGTCCAGCCATAATGGAACCTTACAGTTGTGATACTCACCAAAGGATGGACCTCTAGTTCTGGAACTTCTGCAACATTGTTGAATCGACTTGGAAGACTCCAATGATCGCTCGCTCCCATTCTTCACTCACCTTACCTGGTGGAAGCTGCCACATGTTGAAGCTTCTTAAATAGTCAATTGGCACCATTATGTGATGATAATACAGATGAGTACATCAAAATATGCAAGGCCAAAGGTCAAAGCTACTGTGGTGTCCCACTGGTCAGGACGCCACGCAGGGGTACTGCACCCACAGGAGAGTGTTGGTATCCCTGTGGCCAGGGAACATAGGATGTCACATAAGGGACCCTCATTACACCCATCCACCCACCGTAGGTCAGGAGACCATAGGGTTAACCGTTGTTAGGGAATCGGTCCTGGTGGGAGGAGCTTAGGTGGGTAGTGGAGTGCGGGAAAGTTAGTGAAAGGAGTAGTCGGTTGGAGAGGACCCTGCGAGCAATTCAGTGGACGCCACCTTAGGAGAGGTGGCCAAGGAAGTACCTAGGGTGTTGAGGTGCACCCGAATCTGAGCCGATATGCCTACTGGACGAAGGGCCCAGTCCAGAAATAGAGGATCGGCTCCGGAGGGCACAGGCTTCTTCAGAAGTCGTGGCCAACAACTGGCATAATCCCCTAAGGCCCGTATAGGATCGGAGGCCCAATACAGGAACCTTCCATAGGGATCTGTGGTGACCGGCTGAGGGCTCTGTGCGCGGGAGTGCTAAGGAAGGAACAGAAGGAGAGCGCAGTAAGGACAGATGAAGGACCCAGGAGGCACATCACTGAGGGTCCCAAGTGAGATGTCCTAGTTCTCTGGAGACTACCCAGGCCAGCAATACCGTTGACTGTGTAAAGACTATTTGCTGCAGTCACCAGTAAAACCCGTGCAGAGTTTAAGACTGTGTAGAGTGTCATTTATTCCCACCTGCAGAACCACCTTCCTTCCTAGCAGTGCTGACAGGCTAGCCTGAGGAGCCGCATACTTGTTTCCTTGCTAAGACTGTGACAGAGCTGCCTCCCTGTGTAAAATCCCTATTCATCCATCACTGCCCCGGGGACCCCGCTCCACCTACGGGGAGCTGTCACCAACAAAGCTGACTCATCATCACCCGGAGGTCTGCAAGCAGCGCTGGTATCATTACCGGATACAGTAGGTGGCGTCACAAACTCTTTTATTTTTATGTAACCCCTTTTTCAGCGACCGCCAGGACCATGGGACCGGGGCACAGGCCACCTGTGACATCCCCGTGAAATCAACGCCCGGAACCGGGTACCCCACAGCCCTGAGGTGGGTCACTAGAAGTAACAAATCCTAAATTCAGAAGTAGCCAAGATCAATACGATTAGAGTGCAACGAGGTGTAAATCACGAATGAGGTTGAAGTAAAGGTGCAGCCATGATATAATCCTATTGTTATGGTTTTCACTGAAGCGGAACACTGAGATGTTGCAACTTGTTTAGCATTGTCAGACAAGGGTGCGGAGGTAAAATGGCCCTCCAGCTCTTTACCCACAATCTTTGCCGGTCAAAATTCCAGGTTGGAGCCTCCTAATTTGTCACCGTTTGGCACCTTAGTAAGGAAAGGGTGTGAAGATAGTACATATAGGTAGGTCAGTGTAGGCAAGGGTCAATACCAAAAAGTTGGTCAAAGCCAGGTAAAAAACAGGGCAAATTCTGAACTCTGATATTGCAGCCAAGATCAGTATCAGGGAGTACAATGAAGTATGAATTAGAAGGAATGAGGTTGACTTAAAGGTACAGCCATGATATAATCCTATTGTCATGGCTCTCACTGAAGGGCTACACCATAGTCTTGCAACTAGTTTAGCATTGTCAGACAAGGGTGCGGAAGCAGAAGGGCCCTCCAGTTCTTCACCCCAACTTTTGTCAGTCAAAGGTCCAGGTTGGAGCCTCCTAAATTGTCATTGATTGGCACCATTGTCCGGAAAGGACGTGATGATAATACATGTGCGTAACTCAGGTTCGGCAAGGGTCAATGCCAAAAAGTTGGTGAAAGTCATGAAGAAAAACGGCAAATTCTGAAGTCATAATTCTCAGCCAAGATCAGTATCAGCGAGTACAATGATGTGTAAATTAGCAGGAATGAGGTAGGCGTATAACTCAGGACATCTTAGGTCGGCTTCAAACTGCGGCGTGATCCGGTCCGGGGCTGTCCGGGATGCCCTGACAGCCGCAGACTGGATCAGCACACAAGACTAGAGGGCTATTATGCCCTCGGTCCGGTGTGCAGCGCACGCAGCTGCAGCCGCTGATAGGTCAGGACCGTGGCGCTTGCGGTCCTGACTTATCAGCAGTGGGAACTGCGTGCGCTGCACACCGGACCGGAGGGCATAATAGTCCTGTCCAGGATCCAACGAAAATGGCCGGAGATGTCAATCATTGGCCTCAATCTATCGTTAAGTTAGCTCTAACCATTTATGATCAACAGTGGCGTAACTTCAGGCCCAGGGGCCCCGATGCGAAAGCTCCAACGGGGCCCGCAATTATTGCAAATCTTTAATAGTATTAGTCTTTTTCTATAGGCCAAAGGGTCTTTTGGGCCCCCTAGGCTGCAGGGCCCGGGTGCGATTGCAACCCCTGCACCTGTTGTAGTTACGCCCCCGATGATCAGCATGGACCAGGTGAGTGCCGAGAAAAGAGCTATGGGGCATTATTGAGGGTAATTATTTATTCTTCTATTTTCTACAGAAAGTCTGAAGCATTTTAACAATATATCGTTGTTTCTTTATATTCCCTGGACAACTTGGAAAAAGAGATATTCTGGTTTCAGAAGATAAGGTTAGCACTGCAGCCTTGCAGCACTGGGGTCCTGGGTTCAATTCCCACAAGGGCAACATCTGCAAGGAGTTTGTATGTTCTCCCCGTGTTTGCTGGGTTTCCTCCGGGCACTCCGGTTTCCTCCCACATTGCAAAGACCATACTGATAGGAGGTTTAGATTGTGAGCCCCAATGGGGACAGTGTTGCAAAGGTATGTTAAGTGCTATGGAATTATTAGCGCTATATAAATGAATAAATATCGTTATAATAAAATACATTCTTTTGCATAATGAACATTTGTTCAGTTGCTTTTCAAGATCTCTGCTTGCTTTATCACTTTTCGTGGTCATGTGATGGTGATAAGTTGGTATTTATCACTATTTCTATGCGGCATGTTGAAATGTATCGGCAGTTGGGTAAAGGTTGGGTAAGTGGTTTATTCCGCATGCAGAGAATTGTGTAATGAAGGTTTCACCTGTGTTTATCTGTGTTTGTGCCAGTGAATAATCTGCTACTACAGCTCATGTCATGACGAGAATGTGAAGATTACCGCACGGATGTCTACGTCATCGGTTTGGACTTCTGAGCTCTGTAGACTAATCACCTGCTACAGTTTCCATCAAAATTCACGGCTCCTGTTGACTTTTCTAATTATCCATGCCAAACCTTTCTATATTGATGCCTGTGCCCTGTTAACCCCTTGCTTAGTTGTTATGCTCCTTTCATCTTCAAGCTTTTTCCTTTCCCACCTCCTACAGTTTAGCCTTGACCTTATAGACTTAGTTTTTTGGTTACTTCTTCCCTTGGAGCCTCCTTGGTGTTAGCAGACCTCATTATTGACTAACCTGCCAACTGTTCTAGAGCGTCCAAGAAATGGAGGAGAACCGCTGGACTCCTAGAAGAGTTAGGGCCGCTTCACACTGCGGCGTGATCCGGTCCGGTTCTGTCCGGGAGGACCCAGACAGCCGCGGACCGGATCTGCACACAGGACTGGGGGGGCTATTATGCCCTCCGGTCCGGTGTGCAGCGCACGCAGACAGATCAGGACCTGCATACCGGATCGGAGGGCATAATAGCCCCCCAGTCTGTGTGCAGATCCGGTCCGCGGCTGTCTGGGTCCTCCCGGACAGATCCGGACCGGATCACGCCGCAGTGTGAAGCGGCCCTAACCAAATCTCACGCAACAGAAGTCTCTGAGCTAGCTTGTTTTTGGTGTGAGGCTCTGAAATGCCATGTCATTAGACCCTATGGGTATTAACACTGCGTGATTATCACAAGTATCATTATCATAAGTACCTCGCTTCCCAATAATGAAGTGTAAACAGGTTGGCAATCACTTGACAAAATGAATAAAATGCTCATTCGTAGGGTTAAATGATCTTTAGGTCTGCTGAAAAAAATCATCTGTCTTGGCAGCACCATCGCCTTGGGCAAACAACAGATGTGCTGCCGAGAACAATGGAAGCCTATGTACATACTGATCTATAACGGTATGTTCTGTGCACATCTGCAGCAGGATCTGCCTGGCTAAACAGGAGGATTGGCAGACGTTCAATATTATCGGTCAGCCGGTGTAAACCGGACCAAGGAAAGGGGCTTAGCCTAAAACATTTAAAGAGTGGGAACAGATTTTTAAAAAAAGGTATGACCTGCAAAATGGGCAAAAATGTGCTTAAAAAGCTCTCAACTTCCGGAAACTGTAACTTTTGAAAGTTGAGAATTTTATCAAATTCCCTTCAATGGATTCAGCAAAAATGACAACTCTACCTTCAAAAATCAGGATCTCAAATGACTATATAGAAAAGAAAGTCAAAATGGTACAAGGACAAGAAAGCTGAGATAAATAAGATGTTGTGTAAGGAGGGTCATACAACTGAAGGCTGATTGCAGGGTGTCCTGTAGCTTGGACCCCAGTAATCATCTATATTACATTGTTTGCAGAGTCATTATTGCAGGTTGCTTACCTGGCTATAATGCGCCCCAGGGTAACGTGAAATCGGGTATCTGGGCTCTCAGCTGCGGTTCGGATGTCACTGGGGGCCTGCCCAGAGCCGTGGCCCTGGTGGTCAGCTTTAAAAAGGGGGAATTGAAATAGGGATAGTTTGTCGTGACGCCACCTGTGGTATCTGGTGATTGCACCAGGGCTGCGTGGGGCCTCCAGGGATGATGGATGGGCAGCTAGGTGTTGAAGCTCCCCACAGGCGAAGCTGGATCCCTGGGGAGTTTGGTAATGATGATGAGGGATGGAGCAGGGATTTGGCCGGGCTGTTAGGTAATGGGACAGTCTCTGTAGATGGCAGGGGCAAAGGTTGAGGAATTGACACGCACACCATAGGTTGTTTCTTTACCTTTTACTGATGGTTTGGCATGTAAAAATCCAGGTACTGATGGGTGGTCAAGAAGCACTTCTGGATCTGCACAGTGAGTGGGTATAAGGTCATCTTGCCTTTTCCCCGTGTGTGTGAAGCCCCTGCCCGTGTGAAACTTGGCTGGCCTCCTCTGCTCTCCTATCACCTGTGCTGTGGCTGGGAAAAACACGATGGACTACCGCTATTCCTCTCTCCGCGGTGTCTGGCTTCCTTGTTGGTGGCTGCACAGATGCCCGGTAGACTGGAGTCTCCATGGTAAACCAGTATTCTATGCTGGGCTAGGTGCTCTCCGGCAGACTCGGACTCCGGTGTCCGGGATGCTTTCTGGAGTGAACCAAAGATGGCTCCTCGGTCCCCAATTTGGTCATTCTCTGTTCTCTCCTCGCCTTCCGACCCCACTCTTGGGCCCTGCAAGACCACTCTGAAGGCTGTTCAGGGTTACTGGCTCGAGCCTAGCGTTGTACCGACCACCAGAACGTCTTCACAGCTCTTCTAGCATCTGTACACTCTAACTAACTCCGCCCCCAACCCCAGTATTTATAGGGGATCTTGCCTAAGAGCAGCAAGTTTAGCTCCCCCTACTGTGCTGGGGTGGAAGGTGTTGTTCGCTCTGTGTACCCACTGTGGAAACCCATCCATGCTGTAGGTGAGTCTGTGGTTACCTGTAGCAAAATACTCTTGGACATCGAGGAGGGCCCTAGAAAAAGGCAAACATTCCAAATTAGTTGGCAAGTCTCACAGGTGTCCCTGAAGCCTCCTAAAGACTGGTTTTGGTAGTCTTTGGTATTGCACTAATCCACAGTTTGTAAGTATGAGAGAAGCATGGAGGACTGGATGGGACCCTCCATGATCACTGACCTCTACTTGTGCTGCTCTGAAAAGTTAACATGCAAGGCTTCAAAGGGAATCATTCTATCAAACCCAATCCATGGCCATACACGATTGCAGCCAGATATGATTTATGCTCCGGCATGCTATAGAAAATATAATTTGAGTAGGTGACCAGGGCTATACGGTGGACCATAGGGAGAGACGGGACTACTCTGGCACCACCTCCAGCTGTTTGTTATCTGTATAGGTTCTGGTGATTGATGGGTATCTCTTTATGTGCACACGCATGGTAGAGACCTGTCAATCACCCGGCATGGGGTGGAGAGAAGTTGGCCGGGAGTGGGGCTGTATTAGTCTTGTCTTTCCCTATAGTTCCAAACATACCGGGCTGCAGTCAATCGGCCAAGCTCTGATTTGTGCTGCCTGGGGTTTGGGTACCATGAATCAATCGCGTGACAGGTTTATTTAAGACAGCTAAAATGGATATAAGTAAATCGACATAAAAGTGTTTATAGACTAATAACACCAACACAATAAAAAAAATATATATTTTTTAATAAAAAGCAGATAATGCACTGGTGACATTTTTAGTGATTCTTTGTTTTTACGCTGAGAGCTGTTCTTGTGATTCATTTGACAGGGAGGTGGATTCACAGTATAAATGTGGGGGCTCTAAATAGAGGAACCAGAGTTAAGGGGATTAGTCAAATTTGGCAGTGACAAAAGTTTTATGAAAATTAGTTTCGACATTGAACAATGCCGGAGTTTGTGTCAAGGACCCAGGGCCGCATTAACCATGAGCCAATATGAAGTGTTTGCTCAGGCGGCGGCATACAGGGGGCGGCAAGGTGGCAGGTTCCCTGCAGATAGTTACTGGCACGGGAGCCGCGGCCGCCGCCCCCGATATATACTAAAGCAGTGCAGCACGCCGGCCGCTGTCTGCTTTCATATCTCCCGCCCCCCTGCAGCTCTGCTCTGCACGGAGAGGGCGGTTACGTCATCAGTGAGTGTCCCGCAGGGCAGAGCGCGGGACACATGCTGGAGGAGGCCGGAGCTGCAAGGGGAGCGGAGGAGAGAGATCCCTGAAGGAGAGAGGGGATGCGAGAAGAAGGAGGTGAGAGGAAAGCGGAGGAGAGAGGAGCTGGCAGGAGAGAGAGGGTGCGATTAGAAGCTGCAAGGAGAGGAGGGGAGAGGGATGCAATTAGGGGGTCTGAGAAGAGAGGAGCTGGAAGGAAAGAGGAGGTGAGAGGGGGTGCCAGGAGAGAGAGGAGGTCAGAGGAGCTGTAAGGAGAAAGGAGAGAGAGGGGGTGAGAGGAGCTGCAAGGACAGAGGAGCTGGAAGGAGAGAGGGGGTGAGAGGAGCTGCACTGTACACATATGTGCCCAGGAGTGTCCCTGCACTGTACACATATGTGCCCAGGAGTGACCCTGCACTGTACACATATGTGCCCAGGAGTGACCCTGCACTGTACACATATGTGCCCAGGAGTGTCCCTGCACTGTACACATATGTGCCCAGGAGTGACCCTGCACTGTACACATATGTGCCCAGGAGTGACCCTGGACTGTACACATATGTGCCCAGGAGTGTCCCTGCACTGTACACATATGTGCCCAGGAGTGTCCCTGCACGGTACACATATGTGCCCAGGAGTGTCCCTGCACTGTACACATATGTGCCCAGGAGTGTCCCTGCACTGTACACATATGTGCCCAGGAGTGTCCCTGCACTGTACACATATGTGCCCAGGAGTGACCCTGCACTGTACACATATGTGCCCAGGAGTGTCCCTGCACTGTACACATATGTGCCCAGGAGTGTCCCTGCACGGTACACATATGTGCCCAGGAGTGTCCCTGCACTGTACACATATGTGCCCAGGAGTGTCCCTGCACTGTACACATATGTGCCCAGGAGTGTCCCTGCACTGTACACATATGTGCCCAGGAGTGTCCCTGCACTGTACACATATGTGCCCAGGAGTGTCCCTGTATGGTACACATATGTGCCCAGGAGTGACCCTGCACTGTACACATATGTGCCCAGGAGTGTCCCTGCACTGTACACATATGTGCCCAGGAGTGTCCCTGCACTGTACACATATGTGCCCAGGAGTGTCCCTGCACTGTACACGTGTGCGCCCAGGAGTGTCCCTGCACTGTACACGTGTGCGCCCAGGAGTGACCCTGCACTGTACACGTGTGCGCCCAGGAGTGACCCTGCACTGTACACGTGTGCGCCCAGGAGTGACCCTGCACTGTACTCGTGTGCGCCCAGCAGTGACCCTGCACTGTAGACGTGTGCGCCCAGGAGTGTCCCTGCACTGTAGACATGTGCGCCCAGGAGTGACCCTACACTGTAGACATGTGCGCCCAGGAGTGTCCCTACACTGTAGACATGTGTGCCCAGGAGTGACCCTGCACCGTACACATGTTTGCCCAGAGGTGTCCTTGCACTGTAAACATGTGCACCCAGGAGTAACCCTGCACTGTATGCATGTGCACCCAGGAGCAGAGGTGTATCTAGGTTTTCTGGCGCCCGGGGCAAGAGTTCAGCTTGGCGCGCCCCCCCCTCCCGTGGTCTGAGTAGACGTCATGTGACCAATCATCCATCTGCTTATTTTTTACACTTACAGGTACAGTGACTGTTGGAGTATGTTACACGTTGTTAGAAGTGGGCTAAGGTGTTTAATATTATAATTAAAGGGCCTGTCCAGGTTTCAGATGAAAGACTAGGTGACTGCAGGCCTCTAAATTATCATGGCGCGTGCACTGCTCGTCCCCCTTTCCGCTCCCACATCCCTTCCTTAACCCACTTGTTCGGCACCTGCTATTAACTCTGAATAGCCCCATGTGCAGCACTTGTGATTGGCTAAGTATTCCGGGAGGAGGCATGGTCTGTTGGGAAATTTTACCAGTTTAGGGTGCCTTCACATTTGCGTTCCCCTCCGCAGCGTTCTGTGGAGGGGATCTGCAATGTGACCGCAGCGCCGCAAGCCCCTATCTTTATAATGGGAGCGCACGGTGCTGCGCTTGACTGCGTATGACTGTGCGCACCCATTCACTGCCATATGTGATCTATGCGCAGGTGGATGCTTGCGCACAAATCACCCAGTCTCGTCCACACCAGAAATGCAACATGTTGCATTTCTGGTGCGGACGAGACTGGGTGATTTGTACGCAGGCATCCGCCTGCGCACAGATCACATATGGCAGTGAGTGGGTGCGCACGGTCATACGCAGTCAAGCACAGCACCGTGCGCTCCCATTATAAAGATAGGGGCTTGCGGTGCTGCGGTCACATTGTGGATCCCCTCCACAGAACGCTGCGGAGGGGAACGCAAATGTGAAGGTAGCCTTAGTGTGGTGGCGGCTTGTTGATGCTTAGACTGCAGATCGTTACCTGTGGTGTGTGGATGATGGGGCATGGTGGACATGTCTGACTAGTCGGTGCCAGGCAGCACCACATTGGAGCTGCCCAGAGTTTTGTAGGCATGTACCAGAGATAATAGATTGCAATCAGTGCTGCCTCCTGTGCTATAAGGATGCAGGACTGTGGCTAGGGTCACATTTGCGATGTGCCCCTAGCCTGCCGGATTCCGGTTTCAACTTAGAAATTTTTCCATCACCGCATAGCGTTACCGCTATGCGGTGCTGGAAAACGCTGCCCTTAGTTACCCCGTGTTTACCTGCACGACCTGTCACACAGGCAGCGGCTCGGAGGGCGTTTTACAGCGCCGCACAGGAAACGTTGCAGACACGGTTTCCTGTGCGGCGCTGTAAAACGCCCTCCGAGCCGCTGCCTGTGTGACAGGTCGTGCAGGTAAACACCGGGTAACTAAGGGCAGCGTTTTCCAGCACCGCATAGCGGTAACGCTATGCGGTGATGGAAAAATTTCTAAGTTGAAACCGGAATCCGGCAGGCCAGGGTCCAACCGCAAATGTGACCCTGGCCTGTGTCAGCTACAGGAGCACCGCTCTGCCGCCATTATTGTGTGTCTGTAGGTTGTGCCAAGCCGCCATTGCCACTAATAACCCTTGTTCTGGATTCTTCTGTGGTTCCTCTATGTGTGTGTGATGGCGCTGACATCCTTGAGGTGAGGGGGGCGCCGTTCTGTAGTTCGCCTCAGGCAGCAGAGAGGCTAGGTTCACCCCTGCAAGGACCAAACATGTTGCTGCTTAACAGAAAGTCCTGAAGCTACAGAAAACGGAAGTGACTTCCCTCTGTGCCAGCCGAGACGCCGGATATTAGGATTATCCATTTAATTATGTATAAAATTGGATTTGCTTGATATCTGCTGTAGGGTGCATTATTGCACAATAATCTGGAGTTTATGGAGAGACAGAGGGTTTAAAGGGGAACATCATCTATATTTACCTTCCCTCTTGTCACATTGAGTCAATGAGGTCCGGAATGGCACCACTCAAGTTCTATTCATTATAGAGCACAAGAGGTGGTCCTGCCGCTCAGATCTTCTCTTCATCATAGATCTTCTTACATGAAGCTCTTTTTCAGATGGAAGAGTGTAAAGGTGCCCATGCACATTAGATTGAGATTGGACGCCCCTGTTGATATTGGAAGAATTGACTGTCTATCGACTTTGTGTTGGGCTTTAGCCGAATGTTCATGTGTATGGGGGAATCTCGAGAGACAGTTGATAGATGACATCTAAGATCTACACCCAGCCTAAAGCTGGCCATACACATTAGATGGCTGACAACCGAACGATCATTCAGCCCACAACCAGAAATCCACTACCTTGGAGTAACTCTCAATTCTGCCCTGACCTTCAAACCGCACATCCAAACACTCGCCACCTCCTGTCGCCTCCAGCTCAAAAATGTTTCCAGAATCCGTCCTTTCCTCAGCCCTCAATCTACTAAAACTCTTGTACATGCCCTCATCATCTCCCACCCCGACTACTGCAACATCCTCCTCTGTGGAGTACCCACTAACTCTCTTGCACCTCTACAGTCTGTCCTCAACTCTGCTGCCCGACTAATCCAGCTTTCTCCTCGCTTCTTCCCTGTTTCTCCCCTCTGCAAATCCCTCCACTGGCTCCCAATTCCCCAACGAATCCAATTCAAGCTACTAACACTGACCTACAAAGCCGTCCACAATCTGTCCCCTCCCTATATCTCTGAACTACTCTCCCACTATCTTCCCTCACGTAATCTTCGATCCTCCCAAGACCTCCTCCTCTCTTCCACATTTATCCATTCCTAACACAACCGCCTCCAGAAATTCTCCCGAATATCCCCCATCCTCTGGAATTCTGCGCCCCAACACATCTGATTATCTACCACCCTCAGATCCTTCAGACGGAACCTGAAAACCTATCAAGCTTACAGCCTGCAATGACCATTCTGCCACCTTACCATCACCAGAGCTGCTGCACCCCAATCCTTTCGTCTCCTCCCTATTATCCTGTAGAATGTAAGTCCACAAGGGCAGGGTCCTCTCCCCCCTGTACCAGTCTGTTAATTTGTTTACTGTAAACTACGGTATATCTATAATTTTGTATGTAACCCCTTCTCATGTACAGCACCATGGGATTAATGGTGCTATATAAATAAATAAGTAATAATAATAATATTCATAAAAGAAACACTCGTTTGACAAGGCGCTCCTGTGTCCTCTGTAAGAAAGTCGCCCGCTGACATTCAGGCTAACAGCTTATCTCCGGGAGAACAAAGCGGCAGTCCAAAAACAGGCATGACCTAACAACATCTCTCCCAACCACCAGTCAGCAGACAACCCCATACACACTAGTCTGTTAGCCAAACTGGTTGATATTGGTGGGTTCAGTTGACATTAGTCTGATGTCATTTCTTTAGAGTTATTTTAGACTGGTGGACAAACCTTCGATATTGGCAGAGTCAGATGGCATTAGTCTAATGTGCATGGGATCCTTAAGTCATTTATTTAGAAAATCTATCTTCAAATACTATATGAGGGCACTTTTAGTGATAGAAGACGTTCTCGGAACCTCAATCCATAAGCCAGAGAAGAGAGCTAATGCCAAAAAATGTGTTTCTCTCCCACTGGGGATACAGTCTATTCATGAGTCTATGGTAAATGGGAATTTCAGCTATATTTATCTTCGAACACGTCACAGAGATCATTGAGTCAATGAGCTTTGGAATAGACGATCAGTACCAAACAAAGTTCTTTATGTCATAAAGCCTAAAATGTGGTCGCGGCACATAGATCTTTATTATAGGTCTTCTTACGTGAAAGCTCTTTTCCTGATGGAAGAGTATAAAGGTGCCCATTCACATTAGATTAAGATTGGACGCCCCTGCTGATATCTACTATATTTATTTAGAAAATCTATCTTCAAATACTATATTAGGGCATTTTTAAGTAAGAGAAGTTCTTGTGTCCTCCATCCGTAAACCAGAGAAGAGAGCATGTGCCAAAAAATGTGTTATTCTCGCATTCTATCCATGAGTCTACGGACACCTCCATGCTTTCTATAGGCTTTTAATGCTTATATTCACCTGTGGGGGGATGCAGAAAAACTAAACACTTAATAAAAGCCTTCCTACAAAGATTACAGTTGTTCAATTAAAGTCTGAACAACAGAACTGAATGGAATAAACTTTTTAGATGTTGCACAATCTGGAGAACCCTGTTGGTTTCTATTAGTATGGACTGTGCCGTACTGTCTACGTTACTACAGAATATGGAGCTTTCTCCAAAAATAGCTCTCGAAATGTTTGCTGGTGTCATCCAAGTTCTCACGTCTGATGTGAATAAAGAAATGCACCTGGTAACAAAACCTTTTTGTCCCTGAAGCTTGGCCTCCCTCTAATGAAACCTTTCGAGTGCCATTTCCCATCAATACATTAGTTGACGTTGACTTTGGAGTGCACTTAACAAGACGGAGCTCTCCATCTCCGCATTCATACACACAGCCATTGAGACGTTTTAGTACATATTTGCACATACTCTACTGTAAAGATCACAACTTGGACTGTGGCAATACACACAAAAATATCTGCCATTTCACAGTGTCATAGCTCTGTGCCAAACCTTGTGCAAACGGCTCTTGGAAGCAATCTCTCTTGTGCAAAGCTTGGAATTAGCTGAGGCGTTGACTTTATAGAGTTTGAATAAATATTTCTGTGCTTGGAGTGACAGGGAATATGACATATGCATGAAGTGTCCTATGAGTCACGGGTGATGACGCACTATTGTTCACGACGATTGATTCTTCGTAGCAACAATGGGCGGGGAAAAAATAGGTTTCAAGTTGGAAGGTAACGGGTAAGACTTAACTATTTCTGATGGTTTGGAAGTGGAAAGATTTAAGAGTATATGCCAATGTGAAAGGAGATATTACCTTCCAGATACCCTTAAGTCTTGTTGATTTTCTAGGACGTTTTTAGTTGGCGAATCTGCATTTTTTATGGATATACTATTTGGGACCTTGCTGGACCCCATGGCACCAGAGCCTTTTTGGCTATTTGTTGGCCCAATTGGAACATCTTGTAGTTTTCAGTATTGGGCATGGCCACAACCAAATGTATCAATGAAGGAGATCAGTTAGACCCTTCCATATTAATGGTCTTTGCTAAGGACTGGACGTCAATATTAAAGACCTAAAACACCCTTTCTATATGTCCCAATAGGGTAATTAGTTGTATAAGAGTAGAGACTTCTGCTGAGCACCTACTGTCAGAAGAGACAATCCTTGTGGAGTATCCAGAGCATCCTCCGTTCATTACAAAGACACAATTAATCCCAATTTTCAATTTTGAAATTAATATTTTTTTAAAAATAAGAAATATTTTTAACTAGTCCATGTAATTTTCGGGATAAATAATTCAATTGATTTCATAATAATAACTAGTGATGGGCGAATCCTAAATTACTCGGAATCGCTTGACTCTAGCGAGTCCGAGCCCAGGACTCGCTACTCGTTGCGAGTCTAGCGAGTCCAATGTTAATGAATGGGGAAGCGAGTAATAGCGAGTAGTGTGAGATTTACAAATCACAGATGTGTCTCGGAAGCTTCAGCCTGAAGCAATCCTAGTTTTGTCATTTATTTGCATTGGACTCGTTTACTTTGTAAGTAATCGCTGACTCGCACAGATAAGATCCTGTCTTCTCTGTGTTCTGGCTGCCCCAGCTCCAGGGTCCTAGAGCCCGCCTGCTGCCTGATGTAGCAGTGCTGAGATTGTTCTCAGTCTGCTCATTCCCTGTGTACAGACATGAATGTCTGTGCACAGAGATGATGTAGCAGAGCTGAGATTGTTCTCAGTCTGCTCATTCCCTGTGTACAGACATGAATGTCTGTGCACAGAGATAATGTAGCAGAGCTGAGATTGTTCTCAGTCTGCTCATTCCCTGTGCATAGAGATCTATATATATGCACAGGGGATGTAGCAGAGAGGACATCGCGTTTTGGATTGCGTCGGACGGAAGAGGATTTTTTTAATTAAAGATGGAGTCCCTAATGGCTTTTTTTTTTATTTCTAATAAAAAATTTTCTTTGTGTTGTGTTTTTTTAAAACAATTTAATAGAAATTCATGGCGGTCATGTCTAATATTGGCGTGACCGTCATAAATTTCGGGCTTAGGGCCAGCTGATAATACAAAGCTGGCCCTAACCCCTTTATTACCCAGCGTGCCACCGCTACCAGGGCCGCTGGAAGAGCGGGGTTCAGCGCCAGAGGATGGCGCTTCAATGAACGCGCCATCGTCTGGGGCGGCTGCGGGCTGCAATTTGCAGCGGGGGGTGCCCAGAAAGCTTGGGCATCCCTGCGCTGCGGATTCCAGCCCCCAGCTGCTTAGCTGTACCTGGCTAGACATAGAAATTGCGCGGAGCCCCACGCATTTTTTTTAAATTATTTCATGAAATTCTGAGATTCTGACTCTGACTCTGAGACTCTGACTCTGAAATTCATGAAATAATTTTAAAAAATGCATGGGGCTCCGCGCAATTTCTATGTCTAGCCAGGTACAGCTAAGCAGCTGGGGGCTGGAATCCGCAGCGCAGGGATGCCCAAGCTTTCTGGGCACCCCCCACTGCAAATTGCAGCCCGCAGCCGCCCCAGAAGATGGCGCGTTCATTGAAGCGCCATCCTCTGGCGCTGAACCCCGCTCTTCCAGCGGCCCTGGTGGCGGTAGCACGCTGGGTAATAAAGGGGTTAATACCAGCTTTGTTATACAAGCTGGTATTAAGCCCGAGATTCTTAATGTCAGGCCACGTTTGACCCAGCCACTAAGAATCTCCAATAAAGGGTTAAAAAAACACAACACAGAGAAACATTTTTATTTGAAATAAAAAAAAAAGCCATTAGGGACTCCATCTTTAATTAAAAAAATCCTCTTCCGTCCGACGTAGTCCAAAACGCGATGTCCTCTCTGCTCATCCCTGTGAATAGATAGATGTCTATGCACAGGGAATGAGCAGACTGAGAACAATCTCAGCACTGCTACATCATGTCTGTGAGCAGGCGGCTCTAGGACCCTGGAGCTGTACAGAGAAGACAGCTGGACTCAGCTCGCAAAGAAACAGCAGTTACTTTGCGAGTTTCCCTGCTATCACTGGCACAGTAGCCGAGTCTAATGCAAACAATGGCAATCCTAGTTATATCAGCGTTTCTGACAAAACTAGGATTGATATTGATTTGCATTGGACTCGCGAGTAATCACTGGGAAACTCGCAGAGTACCGAGTCCTGCGAGTCCCTTACTACTCGCCGAGTAACGAGTCCTAGCGAGTAGATTCGCCCATCCCTAATAATAACATAAATACAATGCAGCTCATTGTAATGATATAAAACCAGCTAAAAAAGACATGGAGAATAACATGTTTACATTAATAGAGTCCTCCAACTTTTCTTTATTGCATGTATTTCAGGCTAAAACATTTTTGGACAATTGGGTTTCATAAACAATTTTTATTTTTACTAAAACCCAATTCCAAAATGAGTTTTTATCACAAATACATCTATTTAAATAAATATTCCCAACGGTGGACAAACACTTTATGAGCCAACCAAGGACATTAGGGAATGTCTAGGTCTTGGTTCAGCTAAGTCTGAAAACATCAGAAAATATATATACAAAGGCATAATAAATATAATAATATAGTACAGTACAGTCTACTTGTTACAGAGGTTTGGTGTCAAGGGTGTAGGTGGAAGAGAGAAGGCCAAACAGAATATACTAAGGTTGGTGGAAGTTACTGGGTAATATATTTAGTTGGATCTCCATCCCACCTCTCCACATGACCACCTACAATCAACAGAAGTGTTGTACATATGCTCCTCTTCATTAAAGTCTTCCCTGAGATCAGTGATTGCTTCTTGTTGTTGGTCTACTACGCATTGCTCCCACCTAGCCAGAATCCTACTTCACACTGATGAGGGGCAACACCCCGAAACAGCTGTCTGTGGATGGATACCTGGCCTTGGTATTCCCCTGTCATATCTTTAAGCTCGTAAAGAGCTGGATATTGACTCAAAGGGCCACTTGATATGGTGGTAATGGTGGTCTCCTCAAAGAGCCACCCCATGGCTAGGTCCTTCCCTGGAGGGATATCTGGCTAGTCCTGTGTTGAGACTCCTAAACGAGGCTCCACAGACTTTATTTGCATATTTGTAATTCCCACGGGGCAATGCGCCTAGGAATTCACTGTGTTGAGTGCTTTAGCCGGCTGCTGCAGTGTTTTCTTGGACTGGTCTCCCTGAGATCAGTGATTGCTTCTTGTTAAAGTCTTCCCTGGCATTCCTAAATTTGATATGCCAGTCTAGGTGCCCTCTGTTTGCGTACTTCTGTCTCCTCTGCTGAGAATGGGATACTGATCCTCTGCATCCAAGATGGCCGCCTTAGCGGCTTCAGAGGCACGGAGAGCCTAGTGGTGAGGGTAACCCACGCCTCCTGTGCTTACTCTGTGTTATGGAGGTGAGGTTAAGACTTACCCCTGCTCCCTAAATGGTCATCTTAGATGCAGGATGACCAGTTTCAGCGGAGGAGACATTGGAATGAAAACAGATGGCAATAGATGGGGTGCCAAAATGTGACAAATGGATAATCATTCTTCAGGGCCGGATTGGAGAGTCACTTTAAAGTCTTATTAAGGAGACATGGAAAACCACAAGCCTACATGACCACCTTTACACTTCTTCACTGTACAGGACTACCGGACCAGTTATTGGGCAGTGGTGGCAGGAATGGTCTTCTAGTCGAGCAAGAGAGTAAAGACCTATAGACACTTGACACGTGTCTTCACTACAAGTTGGCCCCGGAGGTTTGTTTAAAGAATCAAAACATTATTGCTATTATGATATTACGTCTTCACGCCCAAGACGGTTGGGTTTGGGTTGAGTTTGATGTTTCTTCCCCTTCTTGTCCTACCCATGGGCCAATACCCATACCCCTTTTCACTATAATACCGTTCATCTATGTAGGGGAGTCCTGTACATGTTTTCGTTGGAAGATAAGGCAGAACAATCGGGAATAGAAACGTTTTGGTCAAAAATTCTTTATAAGTCCGGAGAAGACCAGGATCATAAATGATGGTGGATAGTCGGGGGCTCCATTACATGGATCAACCAGAGTCGGGCCGACTTTCTCCATTGGCCTCATATTCTGTAAATGTGGCATATTTCTGATGTTTGTCATCTCATGTCCCTTTTTCTTGACACTTCAACACTGTGTAAATAGTTTTTTTTTTGTTTGTGATTTTTCTTTACTTTTTATCACTGCAGAACAACATGTCCGAGATTTTCATGGATGCTGAAGTTTACTTAATATGGATTCACAATGTCTTCATTTACCACGTACACCGTGGGCCGTCGTTTCCTCCTACTTAAACGGGCAATCTGGAAAATAGAAAGGGTAATATTTATTTAATAAGTAATATACAGTACATAGATTTCCTACTATTCTGGATATGTAAAGGGGTGAGCCCTAGACTTTCCATCATTGTAAGGACCAGGGCTGTGAGTCGTGGAGTCGGTACAAAAAGCATGACTCCGACTCCTAAAATATAAAATAAATCAAGTACAGTAGTTCAACGCAGTATGTGCTGAATATTATTATTATCTTGATTTTTGATCATAATAATGATTAAATTCTGATGTTCATATGTACTACAATAAATTTATCACTTAATCATGAGCCGTATATGAACGGAGTTGGAGTTGGAGTCGGTGGTTTGGCTTAACGTCTCCACAACCTCGGTAAGGACAAGGTGCTGGGAGGAGAAGACAAAGGTGTGTTGGCTGGTGTGCTCTGGTCTTGACATTGGGGCGGTGGTGGACTTTAGGCCAGGAACACTTACCCATTTGAGAGATTGACAGAGGGCGTTGGGTTAGGAGTCATGATATTGACTACTTGTATATGCAGTGTATTCTGTCTGCCTTTTGGCATCTTATTGTTTGGCAGCCGATTTTACCCTACTTGAGTTTCCACACAAGGCAGATTTGGTGGCCATAGTTAGGCCTCTCATTTCTATTGCAACCTACTATCACTTATCGATCATATTGCGGAGGAACCACTGGGCTGGCTGAGGTAGCCTCCTCTCTCTACTATATTTTAGATGCCTTGGTTGTTATTGACCTTAGTATATGAGAGATTGAATGGCCTGAATTGGACCTTGCTTCAATTGATGCCGTTGCATTGGGCGCTCGGGTTATATATTACAGCCTCCTACCATGGCAGATGGTATGGGCTTCACTTCATGTGTTAATTGTAATAGTATGATGGTTCGCACATACTGCCATCCACCTTTGCTGTATATACCCTGCACAAGGTGAGATAGGGGCTGAACCTGGTAATTTCACTGTTTTGTGTCTACAGCTCCTAAGTGGACCAATGTGGATATGAGGAAAGTGATTAATGCTAGCCACGAACAACCAGAGAGGATGGTTTGAGCGAAGAAAAGTTCTTGCTTTGCCGGATGCCAAGGTTAACGCCAGCATCTGGTATGCCCAAGAAAGTGCAGGGGGCGCTAAGAAGCCTAGATTTCCATAGGTGACATCCAATTAGATGTCACCTATGGAATGCCATAGCGTTTAAGAGGTTCAGTAATTGGGGAGTCCTGTTTTAGGGAGCTGATGGCATTTTCCTGGCAGCCGAGTTGTACTGAAGGCCCCTATATCTAGCTATGTTTCTACACGTTATAATCCTTTCCTTTTCACGGTATTAAATTAAATCCTAAAGATGAGTAAAAAAATATAATTTGGTACCGGTGTGTAACTTCGAATCAATAAAATGTCATAAACACCAGACGATGAACTCTGCAGTCCAAAAAATGATCGAAATGGACAAACCATTTTGCCAAAATAGAAAAAGGACTCAAAAAGTCTTACGGACCACAGAATGGTAATAATAAAAGCTACAGCTTCCACCGTAACAATAAAATGAATCAAGAACTGATTCAACTCTACAGACAATAAATAGTGATATCTTTTGGAAGGTGCTTGGAAAAATTGAAAACAAAGAGGTGCAGACTAGGACTTTGTCACCTAATTTCCTGCCTAAATCCGTCCCTGCCTGTTGCACTATGCGACCCTGCGTCCTCATAATAGGTTTGTTTGTGGTTTAATGGAAACACATTGATCTGCATAGGAGCTGTTTGACTCCCAATTATTTGCAAATTTTCCCCATTTTTTAAACATATTGTGAATATATAAAAACCCTATTAAGAAATTCAGTTTTCCAGAGCAAAAATTGGTTACAAAGAGCATTTCTCACTCGGGAGGACCCAACTGCGTAATGCCTAATTTCCCCTTTGGAGGCGCTGTAGGGAAATTAAAAACTTGCTGAACTAGATGTCAAAGCTAATGACTGGTACCAGGAGTAGGACACTCTGTTAATAAAAGAACATTCTTTATTTCTATACTCACTGCGTAGACGATGCAGCAAAGGCAGGTGAGACACAGGATAACTGCCAAGCAAATGAGAATGATGCCCCAAAACGGAAGACCCAAACCTCCTTGTGTAGACTGGTGAGTACCTGGCAGAAATCCACAAAATGAAATATTAACTCCATGACATCTTTTCGATTTTACTTTATAACTTTGTAATTTTTGGAAAATATTTAGGATTTTTCAATTGTCTTCCTACCACCATTTCGTTGCTGGCGCCCAAAACCAAACCAAGACCACCAGACTTGCAATCATATAAGGCTTAAGGATGTTGGCAAAAAAAAAATATTGCTTCTTTTTTGTAATAACGGTATAATAACAGCATAGTTGTGGTTGCTCAAGGTCCTGGATCTCAATGGGAGCCAAAAAGGTTCCCATTGAGGGCCAATAGGTTCTCCTGCCCCATAGTTGAGACGTCTTCTAAAAAATAGGGTGTCATTGTTTGAAGACCTGATGGGACATCTCAACTGTTTTTCATCTTCAACTTCCATCATTACTCGTCCTTGACGTTGCGCAACGCAAACAAAAAATGATAACCCTAGAGTTGCCTCAGTATAGCACCAAGCCCCTTTGCCGCCCGAGCCACAGGCTGAGGACCTGGGGGGGGGGTTGTGCTGTCAGAGGCCACTTTAGCCGCGGGTGAGGACCGGGGGGAAAGGTGTGCTGTTAGAGCCTGGCCCCGCCCTTTGTCCACACCGCGGGTGAGGACCGGGGGGATGCTGTCAGAGCCCAGCACTGCCGCCCCTGTAGCCTGTAGCCGCGGGTGACCGGGGGGGTCTGTCAGAGACTGGCACCGCCGCCCCTGCATCCACGGCGGGGTGGGCCGCCGCTCGCAGGTCTTACCTGCCCCTTGCCGCCGGTGCCATGACGGTGGGACACTGTGTGCATATGGCACCACCCCCTTCTGCACAGCCGCTCCCCATGCCAGCTTGCCGCCTGAGTGAAAGGGCTCACACTGGCCAATGGACGGTGCGGCCCTGCCAGCAGGTTGTGATCTACACTAGCATCCCTGAGGAGAACTGTAAAGAAGAAGAGGTTCATGAAGGCCAATTCCATTAATAATGGAGTCCGTGGAGCCTCGTTTAAGAGTCTCAAACACGGGACTAGCCAGATATCCCTCCAGGGAAGGACCTAGCACTGGGGTGGACTCCTTGCGGAGGCCACCATAACCACCATATTAAGTGGCCCTTTTAGTCAATATCCCACTCAGTTACGAGCTTAAGGATATGACAAGGGAATTACCAAAGTCAGGTATCCATCCATAGCTTGTGATGAATTCCATTGATAAGACTTATATGTAGAATTGATCACCAAAAAATACTTTGAATGGCCATTGTTTAAATGATATATAGCATAACAATAAGATTAAAGGGGTTAAACAAGAAAAAACAGCTAAAACATAAAAAAAAAGAAACTCTGCTCAACCTTTCTTCTTTTCTTATTTTTTACAGATACCAGCACTGACGCTCTGTAGGTCGATGACCGATACAGTCAATTAGTGACCACAATGGTTATGTACCCTGGCACTGGCATCACCATGTTTTCAATGGTAGCCATAATACTAGCTTGTTGACCACTGGGCCACTGGTTGGATACTGCTGTCATAGATGACCAATTTTAAACACAGACCGGGAGGAGGACACGAGGTTTAATGCTAAATGTCTAGAGGAAAGAAATGTTAAGTATAGTTTTTACTTATTTAATTTATAAAATATTAGCTGTTTTTAATTTTTTTTTTCAAGTTGGATGACTCCATTTAATGGCATACCATAATGTGTGTGAACTTACTTGATGAAATTATGATGGTATGTCTGGAGAAGACACTTCGGCTACAGATGTTGTAGATTCTCTGGTGGTGGAAGATGTTGGTTAGACTTGACAGTACTTGTATTCAGAATAGTTGTCACTGTGGACGTAGATGTTGGTGTAGCTCTAAGGTAGAGCTTAGTATTGAAGTAGTTGGTTTCGTCGTAGTACTTGTTTTTGGGGTACTAGTAGTAGTAGTTGTTGTTGTAGACATTGTAGTTGTGGTCTGTTTGGTTGTTGGACGTTCGCTAGATGTGGTAGCACTCTGTGTCGTATTAAGTGCTGTAGTTTTGGTGGTAGTTGCTGGTCTGCTTGTAGTTGTTGTAGTTGTAGATGTTGGGTAGTAGTTGTTGGTGTCTTTGTAGTAATTGTAGTTGTGATATGAGAAGTGTTGTTTGTAGTGAAGGAGTAGTCTTATAGGCTGTTATAGAGCTAGTATTGGCCTTGTGTGTAGTTGTCTCAGGTGTAGTTGTAGTTGTCAAACTGGTGGTTAGTGGCCTACTTGTTAGCTTAGTCTCATGTGTTGTTGTAGGGCTAGTACTCATCAAGGATGTTGTTGTTTGAGGGTAGTTGTTGTAGTTTTCATGCTTGGGGATGTTGTCTGAGCCGTTTGTTGTTGGTGTTGTGTAGTAGTAGTAACTGTGGTAGCAAGAGTAGTTGTTTGTGCTAAAGGAACTGTTGTCTTAGTGACGGCTGCAGAACTAGCATTGGTCAAGGATTTGTAGTTTGAGGAGTAGTTGTAGTTTTCACAGTTGTGGTTGTTGCCTGAGCCGTCGTTGGTTTTGTTGTTGTTTAGTAGTAGTAGTAATTCCAGATGTTGTAGCAAGAGTAGTTGTTTGTGCTAAAGGAACTGTTGTCCTAGTGATGGCTGCAGAACTAGCAGTGGTCAAGGATGTTGTAGTTTGAGGGGTAGTTGTAGTTTTCACAGTTGTGGTTGTTGTCTGAGCCGTCGTTGGTTTTGTTGTTGTTGTAGTAGTAGTAATTGCAGCTGTTGTAGCAAGAGTAGTTGTTTGTGCTAAAGGAACTGTTGTCCTGGTGACGGCTGCAGAACTAGCAGTGGTCAAGGATGTTGTAGTTTGAGGGGTAGTTGTAGTTTTCACAGTTGTGGTTGTTGTCTGAGCCATCGTTGGTTTTGTTGTTGTTGTAGTAGTAGTAATTGCAGCTGTTGTAGCAAGAGTAGTTGTTTGTGCTAAAGGAACTGTTGTCCTAGTGACGGCTGCAGAACTAGCAGTGGTCAAGGATGTTCTAGTTTGAGGGGTAGTTGTAGTTTTCACAGTTGTTGTTGTTGCCTGAGCCGTCGTTGGTTTGGTTGTTGTTGTTGTATAGTAGTAATTCCAGATGTTGTAGCAAGAGTAGTTGTTTGTGCTAAAGGAACTGTTGTCCTAGTGACAGCTGCAGAACTAGCAGTGGTCAGGGATGTTGTTTCAGGGGTAGTAGTAGCTTTCATACTTGTGGTTGTTGTCGTCATTCTTGTTGTTGTTGTTGTAGGAGTAGTAGTAGTAGTTGATGTTGGTGTTGTTGTAGTAACTCTAGTTGTGGTATCAGGAGAACTTGTTAGCTGTGAATGACTTGTTTTCTTGTCCAATGTAGTCAGGGATGTTGTTTGAATGGTAGTGTCAGTATTGGGGATGGGTGGCATACTTGTGGTCTTAGTAGTTGACGTTTCATGGGCTGTTGTCTGGGTGGTAGTAGTTGGTGCCTTTGTAGTAGGTCTTGTGCTTGTAACATCAGCAGCGGATGATTGTAGTAAAGTAGTTATTAAATTGGTGCCATTTGTAAAGTGATCTGTTGTTTGCTCGATTTTTGGCTGGTTTGTAGTTATCGTATGCTCTTTAGTATCACCGTTTGTTGTGTCATTCACACCTGTAGTGTATTGCTGATCAGAGCTGATGGTAGTGGTTGGAATATCCAATGTAGTATGGCTTATGTCTGGTTTGGTACTAGTATTAGAGGAGGTTTCTGTGGTATCTTCTTGATCAGTGATTGTGCTGGTGGCCTGAATATCCTTTGTGTTTTCTGGTTTGGTGCTAGCATCAGAGGAGATTTCTGTAGTATCTCCTTGATCATTGAAGGCGCTGGTGGTCTGAGTGTCCAATGTAATATCGCTTTTCTCTGGATTGATACTAGTATCAAGTGAAATGTTTGTAGTATCTTCTTGATCAGTGTTGGTGCCAGTGGTCTCAGTAATTAATGTAATATCACTGTTCTCTGGTTGGGTGCTAGTATCAGGGGTAACTTCGGTACTATCTTCTTGATCAGTGTTGGTACCAGTGGTCTCAGTAATTAATGTGATATCACTGTTCTCTGGTTGGGTACTAGTATCAGGGGTAATTTCGGTAGTATCTTCTTGATCAGTGTTGGTACCAGTGGACTCAGTAATTAATGTAATATCACTGTTCTCTGGTTGGGTACTAGTATCAGGGGTAATTTCGGTACTATCTTCTTGATCAGTGTTGGTACCAGTGGACTCAGTAATTAATGTAATATCACTGTTGTCTGGTTGGGTACTAGTATCAGGGGTAATTTCGGTAGTATCTTCTTGATCAGTGTTGGTACCAGTGGTCTCAGTAATTAATGTAATATCACTGTTGTCTGGTTGGGTACTAGTATCAGGGGTAATTTCGGTAGTATCTTCTTGATCAGTGTTGGTACCAGTGGACTCAGTAATTAATGTAATATCACTGTTGTCTGGTTGGGTACTAGTATCAGGGGTAATTTCGGTAGTATCTTCTTGATCAGTGTTGGTACCAGTGGTCTCAGTAATTAATGTAATATCACTGTTCTCTGGTTGGGTACTAGTATCAGGGGTAATTTCGGTACTATCTTCTTGATCAGTGTTGGTACCAGTGGTCTCAGTGATAAATGTGATATCACTGTTCTCTGGTTGGGTACTAGTATCAGGGGTAATTTCGGTAGTATCTTCCTGATCAGTGTTGGTACCAGTGGTCTCAGTGATAAATGTGATATCACTGTTCTCTGGTTGGGTACTAGTATCAGGGGTAATTTCAGTACTATATTCCTGATCAGTGTTTATACCAGTGGTCTCAGTAATTAATGTAATATCACTGTTCTCTGGTTGGGTACTAGTGTCAGGGGTAATTTCGGTACTATATTCCTGATCAGTGTTGGTACCAGTGGTCTCAGTAATTAATGTAATATCACTGTTCTCTGGTTGGGTACTAGTATCAGGGGTAATTTCGGTACTATCTTCTTGATCAGTGTTGGTACCAGTGGTCTCAGTGATAAATGTAATATCACTGTTCTCTGGTTGGGTACTAGTATCAGGGGTAATTTCGGTACTATCTTCTTGATCAGTGTTGGTACCAGTGGTCTCAGTAATTAATGTAATATCACTGTTCTCTGGTTGGGTACTAGTATCAGGGGTAATTTCGGTAGTATCTTCTTGATCAGTGTTGGTACCAGTGGTCTCAGTAATTAATGTAATATCACTGTTCTCTGGTTGGGTACTAGTATCAGGGGTAATTTCGGTACTATCTTCTTGATCAGTGTTGGTACCAGTGGTCTCAGTAATTAATGTAATATCACTGTTCTCTGGTTGGGTACTAGTATCAGGGGTAATTTCGGTACTATCTTCTTGATCAGTGTTGGTACCAGTGGTCTCAGTGATAAATGTGATATCACTGTTCTCTGGTTGGGTACTAGTATCAGGGGTAATTTCGGTAGTATCTTCCTGATCAGTGTTGGTACCAGTGGTCTCAGTGATAAATGTGATATCACTGTTCTCTGGTTGGGTACTAGTATCAGGGGTAATTTTGGTAGTATCTTCCTGATCAGTGTTGGTGTTCTTGGTTTCAGTGATAAATGTAATATCGCTGTTCTCTGGTTGGGTACTAGTATCAGGGGTAATTTCGGTAGTATGTTCTTGATCAGTGTTGGTGTTTGTGGTTTCAGTGATAAATGTAATATCGGTGTTCTTTGGTTCGGTACTGGTATCAGGCAAGCGATATGTTGTATCCTCTTGATCAGTGATGGTGCCGGTGGTCTTAATACCTTTGTTAGTGTTGGTATTCTCTGGCATAGTGTGAGCATCAGAGAAGGCTTTTGAAGTATAGTCATGCTCAGTATTGGGAATGGTGACAGAACTAGTTTCATCCCTAGTGGTAATCCTTGAGAAATCTACACTACTCGTTAACTCCGAGTTATTGATAGTTATAGGACTGGTAATTGTTTCATTATCCTCTTTTTTCTTGCTGGTTTCATCAGTAGTAATAGAACTAGAAGCAGATATTATGGAGTGAGACGATTCCGCAGGAAACGTGGTCTCTGAAAGGGACACTCTACCGGTCGACTGTTCATTAGTGTTGCGTGTCACTGTAGGGTTTAATGTAGTATTGGTTTCATTCGTTTTTACTGGGTGGGTGGTAGTCATGTGGGTACTGGTAGAAGTAGCAGTGGTTACTTTAGAAGTAATTTCGGGAGTACTTCTGGTTGTTGGGTGCATTGAGGTTGTTGTGTGCGTTGAGGTTGTTGTGTGCGTTGACCTTTTAGTCTTCGGAAGGGTGGTGCGGCACCGAGGTTTAGTTGTTTCTGTATATGCTGCATACAAAAAACACAGACGTTAATTTAAGAATTGTTCTCATATACAGTAGCTCATTGTAGCTGTATTTGTGATGTGGGTCAATAATTCACTATCAATAAGGTATTGGGTTTCACTTACACTGCAGTATCTGTTTTCTTTCCTATAAAACTCTGTTTATTTTGGATATTACTTTTTTAGCTTTGAAGTAGTGAAACTCCTACGTAGATCAATACCCATGCAACTTTCTACCATGTTCATCCTTACTATTAATATATAATATACAAGTATCCTACATTTACTTTGAAACTGTAAATTTCACCAAAGTTTATCCTCGTTCTTGTCATCTGCAGCTCATTTCCTACCCAAGACGTTACCAGCTGTTGACCATGCCCAACTGTGCCACTCTCCTCTGTGGCCAATGAGAACGTCTAAAAGCAACACTCTAAGTCTTACGAAGCTTGCATTAAAGTTGTCCCAACCCATAAGGGTGCATACGCATGATCAGTGAACGCAGCGTTTTGGACGCAGTGTATTGCCGCTGCATCCAAAATGCTGCATTGTACAGTAGCAGCATAGTGGATGGGATTTGTAGAAATTCCATTCTCACTATGCTTCACCCGACAGCAGCAGTGTTTCAGCTGCGGTGCGGGTTTCCGTGGTCCTGTAGGTCCGCAGCATGTTCATTTCATGCTGCGGAGTTGGAAGCGGTCCCTATCGGCCGCACGCAGGGAGAAGCCACCCTGCACCCACAGCAGATTATGAGCACAGGGCGGCTGCAGTCTCCTTGCAATCAATGGAGGGTTCCCTCAGTTCCAGAGGTGCTGCATCCAAGACACAATGCCTCCGAATCGTCAGCACATACCCTAAGATGTTGGCCAACCCAAGGACAACATTCTTCTCCTGACCTCCCCAGAAACATGTACATTTATTTGACCCAGGGTTGTCCACTTTTGGAGACATTCTTGCCAAAAAAATCATTTGTGCAATTGGATCTTATTAAGAATTTTTTATTGTTTGGTTTTTACAGGCTCTTTGTTTCCTTGAGTATTTCACTTTGTTGTAGACTGTGGTCATTAATCAACTGAGAGGTGCTCACAAAAAACATCCAGCTCACCGTAATCTTTACCCAGAACTCTCAAAGCATGAGTCGTCTTTGATCAGATGTACTAAATCCAAAGAAAAAGATTATCCAGCTTCACGAGTAAAATGTTTCTTTGGCTAACACTGGTTCACACTGGGCGTCTTTGATCCATTTTTGGTGCTGCATTTGGCCCAAAAATGTAGCAGTCAAAATGTCCACCAGCAAAGTGAATGGTATTTTCAATTTGCTTTAGGCTGGAGGCACACTGTCATCCATCAAAAATGGAGCGTTTTTGATGCACCACAGTGATGCGAGTGCATTCCGTGTGTTAGTGCGAGTGTAACATGGGCTTTCTCGCGCGGGTGAAACACCTGACACAGGAAAGCCCAATAGCTATATATCTACAGATAGATATGCAGATATAATAGCTATTTCGGACTTTGTGCTGCTTTGACAGCAGCATTTTTTAAATTTCCTGGGGTTAACCAGCATATTAACCCCATCTGCAGCTTCTGTGCAAATGCGGTTAATAAGCCGGTTATGTCAGCTTAAACCCATGTTTCTGTCCTGCCAGCTTGTGTCCGGTTTGGTCCAGACTCCCTGGACACAACCTGACGGGACAGAATGTGCTGAAGCTCTACAGCAAGCAATGTGAACAGCTTCAGCACCACAGTCAGCACCCAGCTTTAACGTACAGGACCTGGAGAGCTCCTGCACTGTAACAGTGTGAAATTTCAGTACCAAGGACAAGAGCTATAATTTCACGCTCTTACAGTGCAGGACCCTGGAGAGTTCCTGAGTCCAGCAGCCGCCAGAGATTACCACAGCTCAGTGAAGTGTAGTAATTGCCGGGTTTTTAGCAAATGCTGAAATAACACCTGCGGACACATTCTGTCCTGTCAGGTTGTGTCCAGGGTGTCTGGACAAAATCAGACACAACCTGGCCGGACACAAGCATGCACTTTCTGCACAACCAACATCCAATTACTTAGGCTAGAGTCACATTTGGGAGGTTGCATCCATTTGATGGATGCTTTAAAGTATGCTTTTTTTTTTCATTTTGCATTTACATGACATGTGTTTGCATTTTGGATGCATGCATTAACGCATGTGTTTCCCATAGACTCCCATGTTAAAAAAACGCTTCCGTTTTCCATAACAAACCCAAAAACGCTGCAACCCATGTTTTTATGTGCGCTTCAAAAAACGCATAGCGCCAAATGCATTGCACTTTAGCAATGTGTTTTTTGCATTGGAGTCTATGGGTGCATTAATGTATGCGTTTTTACACATGTGCACATGAAAACAACGCATGCTTTTAGCGGATGCATGGCGCGAATCTGACCCTAGCCTTACCCTAGCCTCCTGCCACTCCCTGAGAGCCTAGCTCATAAAAAGCTATCTAATGCCATGTTGGGCATGAGTATATTTTATGTTTGTTTCACTATTTTTTCTGTGTTTCAGTTTCTAGGTGGTGTGAACACTGTCCTACAGACTTGTTCACTGTGTGCTTGGCTCACTATTTTGTTTCTAATGATTAAGGGTGTTCACACACCAGGAATGTGTTGAGAGTCCCATGATTGGATTCAACTTGTTTTTGATCCTTCGGAAAGGTATATCCTCAATGAAGAAACATTTTACTCGTGAAGTTGGATTACCTTTTTCTTTGGGCTCAGGAAAAAGACATATAAAGTGTTAAAAACTCTCGTGTCCGACCATTAGAGCAGCTCATTGATGAGGGAACTGATTCTGCAACCAACAATAGATGGTGCAACAAAGAGACTATAGGAGGCAAACAGTGCTCATTTTTTTTATTTAAACCCAGTTTCAAAAATGTGTTAAAAGCTCATTTCACATCAGCGGTATGGCAATTTCATGGTAGATCCGGCAGATGTCGCCGCACCTGCCGGATCTACCGCGTAACGGCCGACTTGCGGCACCGATCTGGCCAGCCCCATTCATTCTCTATAGGGCTTGCGGTTGGGTGCGGTAAGTGTGGTATGGCCGAATCCTGCAGATCCTACTCTTGCAGTTGCGCAAAAAAAATGCTGCTAGCAGTGTTTTTTTTTGCAGTGCCGCAAGCGCCGGATTCGGCAATACCACACATGCAGCACCCAACCGCAAGCCCTATAGAGAATGAATAGGGCTTGTCGGATTGGTGCCGCAAGCGGGCCATTACGCGGTAGATCCGAAAGGTGTGGCGACGTCTGCCGGATCTACCCCAAAATTGCAATACCGCTGATGTGAAAGGAGCCTTAGCCTTAAATACGCATATTTAAATAAAAAGAAAAGAAAATTGTCCTTAAAGCTGGAAAATCCAAGGGTGCTTCACTTAGGCCAGGGTTGGGGAACTTTTTTTCTACCAGGGGCCATTCGGAGATTTCTATTAACCTTCGGAGGCCGCACAAAATTATCATCTTGAAAATGACCCAATATATTGGGTAACTCTACCCTACTGTGGTGACTGGGGCTGCTTCATGTTGCTTGTCAACTGTTTTTCTATGTTTGCTAGGGCCATAGACATAACAAGAGAGGCTGGGGCCATAGAGATCACTGGGAAGCTAGATTTAAAGGGCAGGCAGTCGGGAAAATGTGGCTGCTAACTCGAGAACTGTGGTCCCTAGGAATCTGCCCAGGGGCTCCAGAAAAAATGATCAAGGGCAGCATGCGGCCCACGTGCCTAGGGTTCCCCACCCATGGCGCAGGCTAATGAGAGGGCACAACTGTTTACTTTTTAGTCATGTATTTTTGAATAGTATTTTTATAACTTGTCCAAAATATGTTTATTATGTACTTTTATGTACTGAAGTGACAAATGTGGGAGATCAACATTTCCAGAACTGCTCTCTTACACTAGGACTTAGTCCCTTGTAGTAACAATTTTGTCCTGTAGAGGCAGCGCAAAAGAGCCTGACAGCTGGTGATAACAGCTGATCATAGCGGATCTCAGCTAATAAGACCGATGATGGGTAGGTGCTTCCAAGTCCTCATTTAAGGAAGTGGACAAACCCCTTTAAGACACCCGTATTCCTTTGATAATGCTTAGGAGAGTAGCTGTAGGAACATTGATCTCCCTTCAAAACATACGCACCCCACACCTTAATGACAAATGAATAAAGAGTTAAACTGTTGATAAATTCTGAAACATACTCTTGGTAAGGTATTTGTGCTGTGTATGATTTTTACAGTTTGTGGATGTTTTGAGATGTGTGTCCTGTGTTGTGACGAGCTGTGAGCCATAAAGACCTAAAGAGATAAATGTAAAAGTTAAAAAAAAAAGGAGAATGATTAAATGGACTAAAAAGAGGAACATAATATAAAGAGTCATCTTCTAAATTTCAAGACTTTCAAATCGAAAGGTTCTAAGGAGGCAAAAGTTAACAAAGGAGTTCCGGGAAACTTATATTGGACCAATACCAATCAAGAGAAGAAGACACCTTGGTCTATTTGTTCCCTTGATCGGTTGGGGTCTAGTGGATAAACCATCGTTTAATAGACCATTGATGTATAGTTCAAGTTCCACATGTAGTAAAAAGGAGAAAATGATTATTCAAAGCGTTGTGAGTGATAATGGCAAAAGGTGGTGCTCACAAAAGAGAAATAAGCAGTACTCACTCACCCAAAGTTGCCTAAAATGAGTCTTTTATTGGGAATTCATAAAATCCAGGCGGGTACAGAAGGACACTAACAGCTCTTGAGGATAACAGCTGTTTCGTGCTTGACCTGGAACAGGATCTGTTATGGTGGGTTTACACGCCGCGATATCGGCGTCCAACTCCGACCCAACTCCAACAAAAAGTCACGTGGGTCGCGAGTTGGACCCGATATCGTGTGCGCGTTGTACGGTTTCAGCGTACAACGCGATGCTGGAACGATGCCAAAACGATATCGGAGTTGAATAGCAGAGCTATTCAACTTCCCGATATCGCATGGCCGTTATAGCAGCATCGCAGCGTGTGACAGCCCAACTCCGATCTGTACTCGCAACTCACCCATTAACTCCCATGTTAAATGGTCGCTACTGGGTTGGTGGGCGTACACATCGGAGGGACGTTGTTTCCCGATATCGCAGCGTGTAAACCGGCGATGCGATATCGGGAAAAGGGCTGAAAAAATGCGCGCTCCCGCGCCGTTGCCTCCGATATCGCCGCGATATCGGGACGTGTAACCCCACCATTAAAGTGCTGGACAAGCAAGAAACAGCTGTTATCCTCAAAAGCTGTTAGCGTCCTTCTGTATGAATTCCCAATATTGAATTTGTTTTATGCAACTTTGGTGTGTTAGCGACGCTTATTTCTCTTTTGTGAGACTATTGATGTATATTCCTAGAAATAAAGTTGTTCTTATTTGACTGCAGCAGCTTCAACTCCATAATACATCAGCGTCGTAAATGGTAGCCAAAGTCAACAGTCCTCGAAAAGGTTGTCCACTTAGTCAACCACCAAGGAGGCTCTCTGAAAGTGACCCAATAAAGTATTAATGGTATAATGTTTGGGTAAGATTTCTTTCCAATATCAGGATAACTACCAGGATGGATGGCATAGCAGCTATATGGTTGGGTAGCCGAAAGGCTTGTTCAAAGAGGTCACCACTAGTATGACCTTCCCTAAATTTTATGAGGTCTTCAAAAAGAAGGTCATCGATTACTATGAATCCGAAAAATAATTTAAGAAAATCAGAAATCTTCATGGTAATCAGTTCTTTGGGGTTATTCCTATCGGACGCCGCTAGTATTACCATGCCTAGATCTAACGAGCTCTCTGAGGCTCTGAGAAATTACTGAGTCTGACAAAGGATTTAAGAAGACTGGACATCAATTATTCCATTGTATGTTAGATCATTTACAGGTTGAGAATGAACCAAGTCAAGAGTGAATTCTAAACAGTTTCTAAAGGAGCTTGAGGATAATATGAGACCATCTAGTAGAAGACCGAACCTGAACATTACCAGCCACTGAAGGAACCGGACAGCACACATCGGATGACAGGCAGAACTTCCTTTATTAGACATGGCTAAAACAACGTGGACACAGGAACAGGATTGAGGATGACAGCAAAAAGAACAACTGCTGTTTCACACTACACTGCACCGCAGTGGGTGATATTAAAGTGCACGCTAGGGTGAAATGGCCATTGTTCACTTTGCTGTCATCCTCCCTCCTGTTCCTGTGTCCACGTGGTTTTAGCTGTGTCTAATAAATGAAGTTCTGCCTGTCATCCGGTGAGTGCTGTCTGTTTCCTTAAGTGGGTTGATTTGACTAAAGACTACTATACCCAGGAATTTGAGATATAAGAGCGACTTCTGGAGGCTGAATCTGGAGTATTTAAGATATATGGACTACCACTTCCGGATAACATTAAAAGAATCAATTTTATTGAATCTTTTTATAAAAAATGACTGGTCTAGTCTACAAAGTGTACAAAAGTGGAAACAAGGGGTGTGTATTTACAAATTCACTGAAGGAAAAAGCACATTTACAGTATGGAAATACCTTTTCTGTCCCTAAATCTGTAGGGCTACCTGACCGTGGAGGTATTAACACCCTAATGTTCCGGGTGCCCCCACTCCGCGACGGCTTGCCCTATGATACCCTAAGTAGGTCATCACAGTTATAACCAACAATTTATATATAGGGGTATCAAAATCCAAAGGATAACGACAGAATTGAATCCGGATCAGGATCAACTTATGATATCATAGGGCAAGCCTTCGCGGAGTGGGGGCACCCGGAACATTAGGGTGTTAATACCTCCACGGTCAGGTAGCCCTACAGATTTAGGGACAGAAAAGGTATATCCATACTGTAAATGTGCTTTCTCCTTCAGTGATTTTGTAAATACACACCCCTTGTTTCCACTTTTGTACACTTTGTAGACTAGACCAGTCATTTTTTTTTATAAAAAGAATCAATAAAATTGATTCTTTTAATGTTATCCGGAAGTGGTAGTCCATATATCTATAATACTGAAAAGAAAAAAATAACTACCTTGTTTATTATATACCTTTTACTTACAAATTTGAATCTGGCGGTATCCATTGATCCCGAGGATTAAGATATTTTTAGTGAACCTTAACATTACAATGATCGAGGTAACGTCACCAAGATATGGCTGGAAAAATAGTGAAAAATTCTTGAAAGATCAAAATCTAAATCCCATTACAATTTTCTGGGGGAAATTGTTAAAGGAGTCCAAACACATCACCGATATCCTATTTGGCTAAAGTCAACACTATCCCAACAAGGTTTTTCTGGAGAACATCTGTGAACCCCCTTTACATTATATTGATCTTATAAGCTAATTTCCATAAGACATCATGATAAGAGATCTTACCTCCAACCAGAAGACTCAGTCCGAAGACAATAATGTTCATTTTTCCGTATAGCCTCATAGTGCTCAGTGTAGGACGCCAGTACAGTCCGGAGATAGAAGGTTCCAGGCAGAAAGGTATAAGGAAAAGGGCTCCGAGGCTTCCCAATGCCTATTTATGTATGTGCCTGGAGGGTGGTTATTGATACAAGGTCGTTAACCTTGTATGATGGAACATTGGTGATAATTTGTAATTATTTGATAAAAGTCCATGGTGCTGTGTGCTCGGGGCCGCTAAATATAGTGATGTGACTAATTTGTTGAGGAAAGGTGTGCAGATCTGATTAGGCGGCAGGAGGACTTTATTTACCTAATAGCAGATATCAAATGAGTGTTTTGGAAAACTCTAGAAGATGAGGATCGTCATTGTTTGCCTTTGTAAGGAACTTGATCAATCTATTGGAGTAAATACATCCAAGATCCCTTTAGAATTGAAGGATATTTTTCATCTCTTAATGGGTTTGTGCCAATATCTGTAGGATAGGCGATAACTTGCCGATCACTGGGGATCAAAGGCAACAGATGGTCTAGTGGTGGCACATCACATTGAAGAAAGAGGCACTCACCCGGTGATAGTTGTTCCTCAATGGATGACTTTAATCAGCATTGAGGTATAGGGTGCTGGGGAGGGGGTGTCGGAGGTGCAGACGACGGCACCGTTTCGGATCAACTGATCCTTCGGCTGGTCTTGACTCCTATCAGGAGGTGCGGACCGGAGCCACATTCTTGGATTCGTTGGGGTCTTACCCCAAGTGATTCGTGATTTTGCCATATTTTAGGGTTTATATCAGATTAATTGAGTAAAAATGGTTAAAAATGACCCGGCAACTTGGAAATGGAAAAAAATAAATAATGTTTTTGGTAAGGGGGAACCTGATGCTTTTATGAACACAATTTCGAGCTTTATTCATCACTTTTTATTATTTTCCTCATTACCTTAGCAATAATTTACTTCATATTCTGGTAGCTCAGACTTTTACAGATGAAGTAATACCAATTTACTATACTTCTTTTGTTATTTATTTCTTACATTTTTTAAAAGGGGAAAAAAAGAATGATTGTATTTTTTATATTTTTCTGTTTCTTATACATCTTTTTAATTTAAAGTAAACCTTTGACAACTAGAAGTTGATCAATTTATTATTATTATTATTATTATTATTATTATTATTATTATTATCATTATTATTATTATTTTTATCAGCCTTCAGCTCAAAATGGAGCCATGACGTTCTGTAGGGAGATTGATCTTGTGCAGCATAGAAACCTCCACCAGGGTCTTCTCCAAGATTAGATAGGTCCACCAGGGGCTTCTCCAGACCTAGATAGGTCCACCAGGGGCTTCTCTAAGGCTAGATATGTCTACCGGGGTCTTATTCAAGCCTAGATAGGTCCAACAGGGTCTCCTCCAATCCTAGATAGGTCTACTAGGGTCTACTAGCCTAGCTAGATCCAGCAGGGTCTCCTCCAATCCTAGATAGGTCCACCAGTGTCTCCTGCAAGCCTAGATAGGTCAACCAGGAACTTCTCCAAACCTAGATAGGTCCACCAGGGCTTCTCCAAGGCTAGATGTGTCTAACGGGTCTTCTCCAAGCCTAGATAGGTCGACCAGGATCTTCACCAAGCCTAGATAGTCCTACAAGTGTCTTCTCCAAGTTAGATAGGTCCACCAGGGTCTCCTCCAACCCTACATAGGTCCACCAGTGTCTTCTCCAAGCCTAGATAGGTCAACAAGGTCTTCTCTAAGCCTAGCTAGATCCACCAGGGTCTCCTCCAATCCTAGATAGGTCCACCAGTGTCTTCTTCAAGCCTAGATAGGTCCAACAGTTTCTACAAACCTACATAGATCCACATTGTCTTCTCCAATCCTAGATAGGTCCAACAGGGTCTTCTCCAAGCCTAGATGGATCCTCAAGGGTCCTCTCCTCTGTTATCTTGATTGTATCAAGCCATCGGGCTGCTGGTCTTCTTCTTTGCCTTGTTCCTTTAATTCATCCATGATGTCCTTCTCCAATGATTGCTCTCTTCGTATGTTGTGTAGACAAGTCATATCTTGGCGATCCTTCCTTCCAGTGACATGTCTGACTTGATTTGTTCCAAAACTGATGTTTGATCTTCTTGCCCTCCATGGTATTGATATCATCCTTCTCCACATTTTGAAGTAGTTGATTCTCCTGTCTTGTTCCTTTATGGTCCAGGTTTTGCAACTATATATAAAACCTGGATTATAATGGAACAAGACAGAAGTATGTATGTGCCTCTAAGTCATGTCATACATAAGTACAACTTGTTCTACGCCCCTTACCCCCCAAAAATATTGGTTATAGGAATTCAACCATTAAAAACACTGAAATTTGCAACATCAAAGGATGGAGGTTTGAGTGATCGGTGGGGTCTCGAGACTCTTCCTCCTTCCAACCTGTTTGCAGTTAATGGGGCACATATGGTATATGTCAATGAGGCTATCAAAGTGTTACTTTAAAAAACAATACAATTTCCAATATTTTTTTAATCTTAATTGGGGAACAGGATGTATTTATGAATGCCTCCACTAGAGGGCACATGTCATCTATTCATTAAAACTGTATTTTTTTTAAGGTTGATGCAAAAATAAAAAGTAATATTCACAGTTTTCTTTCTTTCTTTTGCTATTTACAATGCGCTAAAAACAAAAGACAAACTGTACTTTACACTTTTCACGCCAACATGAAATAAACCTAATATATATATCTATATAATGAATTAGAATATTATCAAAAAGTTAATTATTTTCACTAATTCAATACATAAAGTGACACACATATATTATATAGAGTCATTACACACAGAGGGATCTATTTCATGTGTTTATTTCTGTTAATGTTGATGATTAATGAAAATCCAAAGGTCATTTCTATATATATTTATTAATTTATATGGCGCTATTAATTCCATAGAGCTTTACATACATTTGGAACACTGTCCCCATTGGGGCTCACAATCTACACAACCTATCATTCTGTCTTTCAAGCCCTGAAACGCATTGACTAATAAACTCAATATTATATTCACCCATTGATGTCTGGTGGAATATGGCAGCACAGTGTTTAACCATTCATCCTCCCTCCTCTATGCCCCACGCTGGGACTGCAGCACTGCAGCAGCCGTGATCTGCTTTTATAGTGGTTGTGGCTCTCACAACCACACAAGGTGAAGCCTCTGATACCTATTTAGGTCATATTTTATCTCTCAGACCCTTCATCCTCCCTACTTTAATTCTCTGAGATAATAATGACCTTTGGGTTTTCATTAATCATCAACATTAACAGAAATAAACACATGAAATAGATCCCTCTGTGTGTAATGACTCTATATAATATATGTGTTTCACTGTATGTATTGAATTACTGAAATAAATGATCTTTGGGTTTTCATTAATCATCAACATTAACAGAAATAAACCATGAAATAGATCCCTCTGTGTGTAATGACTCTATATAATAGATGTGTTTCACTTTATGTATTGAATTACTGAAATACATTACCTTATTGATGATAGTCTAATTCATTGAGAGGCTCCTGTAGATGCGTGTTATGATTTAGAATTTTTATATAATTGATTTGTTTTCGATAAGGAAAGCTTCACTTATTTTATGTCCACATATTTTCTATTCTTTTTGTGTGATGACGGGGCACAATTACTATTAATACAGACTTAATTCATTGTGGAACCATAATCCGGAGAGTAAACAAGTCTATATTTGCTCTAAGCATCTGGTGCGATTCATGTAGCACAGTCTGATGCTGTATAGGTTTCCTCGATCCGGCACGCTCTGTCTGGATCGGTTTGCCTTGGCACAGGAACGCCGGCCTCCTCATGGCACATATTGTGTGAGTCCGGCTGGTCACACACAGACACTTGTTCAGCTGCTGGATGGATTAGATGCACCGTAATAGAAATATTGGGTCTGCATTTTTTTGTGCATTCCGGCCTTTTGTTTCCTTCTTTTTATGACATTTACTATTTCTCTCGTGTGATTTGGAATTCAGTCCTCAATTGATTGTGTTGTATAAAAAGTTCCTTATACTGTTGTAAGGGGGTTGGGATTAATTTTCTCCCTCTTAGAAGTGTATGCTATTTCTATAATTGTGTAGTAGAGTTAATCGTTAAATGATGTATGTGTGGCCATCTAGCAACAAGGTAAAGACTGCTCCCTGGTCCCCTTTTCATAATGAAAGTTATTAATAATTGTTGATATTTCTTCAAGCGTAACCACTGTTTAAATTTTATTTAATAATAATGTAGAGCAAGAGATTTTAATAAGCTTTCAAATATACTTTATTAAGAAATCTGATGGAAAACTATTCATAAACTTTCCACAAGGTGTCCCCACTAGACTGTGTGTGAAGCAGACATATGTTCATAATCAGTCATATCCTCTTCACACTGAATGCATGTAACCACATAAGGAAAAGGGGGTGTGGCCTACATTGTGTGAAGCTCCTGACTGCAGCTGATGAGGTGACAATGTATCAGATTACCTTAGGCTACAGTACAGTTTCTGAGCAAAGTCAGAATGTCATGATCACTGCAAACTCCTCTCCCCTCTTCTTGGCCCAACTCTTTCTGAACTGGTCCATCTGGCTCCATACAGCTCACAATCTCTAATCTTGTCACCTTCTCTGCTGTCACGTTGCACTGCTCCCTATAAGCTGCTGGCCACACCAACTCAGCCATAAAATGCAGTTTTTAAAAGCACACAAAAAAAAGTTGAGAGAAGAAGTCTGTGGCACAAAAAAGCATCATCTTAGCCTGCGATCCATATTAACAACCAGTGCAGTATTGTTCTTTTTTTCAGTGAAATGATGTTTACACTTTAAGGGTGGGGCTTAGCTAATACAGGAGTGTTCTAACGCTTATGTGGATATCTTTAGGAAACTTATGGCGTTGGGCAAGACAAGACAGAGACAAAGATTTTAAGTTAAGCCTGTAACAACACACATGCAACAGACAAGTTCAGGAAAAGGTAAAGCAAACAAAGGAACAGGGCAAACTAAGAAGAAGCAAAATTTATAAAGTCTGTCAGAAAAACAGTTCATAACACGATGTGGCTGACAATGGGAAATAGTCCTTAGGTAACAGTTCACACGCAGCTTGGCCGGCAACAGAAACGATCTTAGGGTATGTGCCCACAGGACGTTTTTCAAGCAGTCTTGAATGCAGCAAAACCTGTACTGGCTGAAAGGATCCTAGAGTCCTTGCCAGGAGATTTGCTGCGTTCAGGTCCTGTGTTTTTATTGCGTTTTTCACGCGTTTTTTGTGCGTTCGTACTGTGTTTTTGCTGCGTTTTTGCCATTGACTGCAGTAAAAACGCTGGAAAATAGAACGTCAATTATCTCCCATCCGCAGCAGAATCGGAGGGATTTGACAGTTCATTGAACCACTTGCAAAACCAATTTGAGTGCCACCAGCACATTTCTGTGAAACACATTGATTTTGCTGGGAATCCAAAAGGCAGGAACAAATTAGCGTACATTACCATAAAACCAATGGTAAACTGCATGCAGAAACTGCAGCAAAAACACAGTAAAAACGTCCTGTTGGCACATACCTTTAAGGTAACATTTCATACATTGGTGGCTAAACAATGGAAATAGTCTTTAGGTAACAGTCCGAACTTTGCAGAATGCAGTGCAGTTAAACACACAAGTCCAGAAATGTCCAGAGAACCGCACTGCATATACACAAGGCAAACTAAAAAACAGCAGCAAAGCTTACGTGCAGGAGAGCAGAATGTAGGTAGACTGGTAAGCTAGAGACTACCTATACAGCTTCTTGCTGGAGGGCAACCAAAATACAGGTGAGGCCCAGCAGAGCATATGACTTGAAGAGCAGGTAAGAAGAGCCAACCTGAAATGGCTGAAAATGGAGCACAAATCGGGAGATGCGTTGAAGAGCAGAGTGGAGACAAAATATTCAAGAAAGGCCTGAATATTGGACTGGAGCTTAATAAGCCGGACAGGCAGGGAACAAGTGGTCAAGATATGACAACAGATGCCATTTTGGATAAGGGTCAGCAGATACAGAAGGTTACCTGAAAAGCTGGAATCCTGACAGGCTTGCAGTGTAATGGGAAGCAGGAAAGTTCAAAGAAAAAGGAGGGAAACTGGAACAACGACTCTTGTCTTATTTAATTCAGCTGGACCATTTGGGCCACCCCAAAGGATTTGGGTTCAGGACATGGGACATTGGCGCTTAACTGTTTGTGAGTACGTTTACCCCGGATACTGAGACTCATCTTCCGCCTAAGGCAGAGCCCCAAACAGAGCTGTTTACCGAGTTCCGGTTCAGCGGACCTCGGCCTAAACTCGGGACATCACGGTACAAGCAGTGAAGGAACGTTTCTGGTGGAAGCCCTGGTTGTTCATTTGGAAGGATCCCCGTGGGTAAGATAGGGCCTGAGTTACAACAGACCGCATGAATTCACGGCTGAGATACAAGAGTCTGGAGGCATCGGGACTAGGGGAGCCGCCTGCAGAAAAGTGTTGTTATTGTAAATACTCCAACCAAGCAACTTTCAACATGCGTGCCCGTGATACCCAAGACTGTGTAAATAAATCTTTGATGAGAGCTTTGATAGACTATGTGTGATTTAGGGTGACGGTAACTTTGACTTTTGCTCTAGCGATCTGGCCGGGGCTAACTCAGCTGAGCCTGGGCTGCTCCATGGCCAAGGCCCTGCCTCATCCTCAACTATCAGGGCCCCATACGCCCAGCACCTCAACACTGAATATTCAGTCTGTAGGCTTGAAGGGGGCTGTTGTTGGTTCTGCTTGGAGAACATTCAAGTCATTAACATGGACACCATCCCATCAATGATCCATTCTAATCAATGGACATCCATCCCTTTGCACTGAAGCTTTGTAATGCATCAATGTACAGGGTATCTGCAACACAAAGACAATCATCTTGACTTTGCAGGATCCATAATCTGTAGAGAGGTTCTCACACCCGAAATTATCTCTCGAATTGGTGCAATATCTTTGTGCTGTTCTCCAGGATAGAAAACCCAAAGGGGTCAATACTCATTGCAGTGGGTTGTAGCCCTTTGTAGTGGTTTGGGTCCCATTGTAAGTGATTCTTTACATAGCTAAAGTCTTCAATGTAATGCACATTTCCCAGTACCAGCGTAGGCACAGATAATCTTGTATGATATAATCCTTAGGTAAATACAGATAAGATTTCCAGATAACTATTTTTATTCTGGAGATAAATGTTTGCATACTTTATAAGGACTTTGGACTTGTACAGTAAATGTCCAACCAAAAAGCCAAAATTGCCAACTGGCTAGCTCACGTGTCTTCCAGCCCTTCCACGAGTTTAGGTTGTGGCCACGTACATTTTTGCAAATACATAGTATCCATATTGGGGCACCATTGACACGGACATGCCATAGGACACTAAATTGATGCTTTTTGTGTATTAAACGTTACTACTATAACTTGTGTTTCCTATTTGATCTTTTTTAAAGGGAACCTGTCAGGTCCTATATCTGTCCAAACCAATATATAGCAGGATCATGTGCCATATTGTACATTCTAATTCAGTCTTTTAAGTTGCTCAATTACTTGCTTTAAGTTAAAAATGAAGTTTCAAACTGCAGTGTAATGAGACTGCAGGCAGTATTAATCCAGTGGGAAGTCTCTATTCTAAGACTTCCGGGGTATAAATGACCTCCTTGATGCAATCCTCATTTGGCAGGACACACAGACACAGCATGCTCATGCATGAGATTCTAGGCAGTACCTGTAGGGGAGTACCTGGATTTATTAGGAAAATCTCTTAGATATGGTCAAGTAAAATATGGCGCCATCAGAGATTTTAGTGTTGAGATTAATGATGAAGCAAACATTGGGAGATGGAGATGTCTGCATTCAATAGACCCCTGAACATCTTCCGGGTGTTTAGAAGGGGTTTGGTTCTATATTATCTCCTATATGAACTCTCCTACTGTATTCCATGCACAAGCCCTTTTATTTGCTATGCCCCGCCCAAAGGAACCCCACTGTCAATAATTTTATTTGTATAATGGGATTCAGGAAGCAGCCTTCACCTTCAACCAGTAGAGGACCACGTACACATTATGGGACATACAGTTTTTCAATACAAATGCAAAATGCAAAGGTTTCCCTTGCATGACAGGGTGACAACACCTCTGATGATCTTACATCTCCTCCTCTTTTAAACTTGGTCGTCCTCGACCAAGTAACCCAAGGATACCACCGATTATATACACGTAATAAGATAGCACAATATCACATAATATGAGAGAATTAGCATATAAAAATGTCCACAACCTATTTAAAAGACAAATGTAGCAATCATGGAGGAGATCAGGTTGCATTTGAGTCTTTTCTCCAGGGCACATCTCTTAAACGTTAATCAATCACAAAGGGCTCAAGTCTGTTTGAGTCCTTTCTCTGGTGACACTCTATGTAAACCATCTCAGAAGGCTCAGGTCCCATTGAGTCTCCCTCCTGGGCACATTCATTTAATATTTTTTCTCTACCCTGCTCTATACCTATATCTTGCAAACAATACATCAGGGGTCCAGCTAACACTCTATGTGGACTGTACCTTTTGGTACTGCTTGTCCCTCAGCTGCTGCTGAGGAAAAGGACAACGAAAGGGCACATTCCATAGGTAAATGGGGCAGTCCATAGGGTCAAGGGGCAAATCCAGAAGACACATAGGGGAGTTCAGGAGTTCTAAAAGGGCAGGCAGTCCATTGCAAAAACAAACCATAGGGCAGTAGTTCCCTGTAGCATCCATACCTTCACAATCCAAGAGGGAAAAAGTGGCAATGGACCCAACAAAATGAAAGGGGGGAAACAAACTCTTTCAGCAGCCATCCAATTGTTACTTTCATAGCTGATGCCACTGTTTGATAGGCTCCGGGCCTGGCACACTTTGGGACTTCCAACTGCCCTTCCGTAAACATGCACAACCAGCGCGATAGGTGCCATTAAACTTTTTCACATTGTTGCAACCTTAAAGCTCTCCATGCACATAAATAGGAGTGGGCTCCCTGTACCACCCATACCATCACCCTGGCCTGAATGCCTGCTAGCGTGTCCCTCCGGGCTCTGGGAAGATCACTGGCCAGGGAGTTCCACTGGGCCTTCGGCGGTGGCACATGTTCGGGAAAGAAATAAGACCACCGGGGAACTAGCTAGTGGGTATAGTAGAGGAATGGGCATAGCATCCTCCGACATGGTCTATCACAGCCCTGCGGCCTGTCTTCCTTGATGAAGCTTACTTGGTTGCCCCATTTCAGAGATGGGCTGCCAGTCACAGAATCTGTATTGAGGTATGCTTTATGGCCAGTCCCCTTCTCTATTAAGAAGGTGTACCTGTGGTCCCGGTATATATGCCAAATTTGGTTATAAGTTACCGTCCTACTGCAGTGCTCCCATCCCGGAGGCGAATTTTGCCTGATTCTGCCACTCCCTCTCTTTCTTCCTCAGATGACTGCAGCAACCAGTTGGGATTTTATCGAGGATATAAGGGTGGAGCTGGGCCTACATAGGCTCCATGCCCAGCGTACAGGCCCTCAGCTAGTTTAAAGGGAACTTATTGGCTACTTTATGCCCCCAAACCTATCACTACCTGCCCCTGCAGCTTCCTAGTACATTCCTAACCATCCCTGTCTGAGCTAATACGGTACTGTAATCACTGAGAAAAATCATTTAGTAACTTACATGTTCATATGGTAATTAGGCTGGTGTCTTCGGAGTGCAGACACTCTGGGTCCATTTCCCCAACTCAATCTGTGGTTATCCTGCCCCGATGTAGATGTAGATAAGGCTGCCTTAATGAATTCAGAAAGCTACTGTCAAACATCACTTGAAGACTTCATGCAGTATTCTGCAATGCAACCTATTCATCGCAACCATGGGTTGCAAACTTCTTACTTACCGTATGTTTTGCACCATAGACAACGGAATATCAAGATCTCTGGAGATGAACTTGTAACCTTTTGGTTCTCGCTTCCTCAGACAGTTCTCTTCTCTTTCTGTTCTTCATACTTAGTGCCCCACACACAGACACACAATGCAAAGATTGAGTCAACTTTCCCCCTTTTTATCTGGTTTCAGGTGTGATTTTCATATTGCCCACACTTGTTGTTTGCCACTGGGGTGTTGCACCTTGAGTCTACAGTACAGCATGAATTTCTTATTGGGGTGGCTTATCTACCAGCCGGTCCATTTTACGTTGCAATCCTTCATATTTTTTCTGTGCTTTCCACATCTAGGGAGATTAGCTACAGTGCCATGGGTTGTAAACTTCTTGATTATGTTGCGAAATGTGGACAAAGGAACATCAAAATCTCTGGAGATGGACTTGAGATTATTGATATTGTTTAATCATTTTGGTTCTCTAGTCCTCAGACAGTTCTCTTCTCCTCTATCTGTCCTCCATGCTTAGTGCGGCACACACAGACACACAATGCAAAGATTGAGTCAACTTCTCCCCTTTTTACCCGATGTCAGGTGTGATTTTCATATTGCCCACTCCTGTTGTTTGCAACAGGTAATGAGCATAACATGCTTGAAACAAAGTTGTGTATCCACATTTTTTTTTAGAAAGGTACCAACACTTTTGTCTGGCTAATTTTGGGGTTTGGTGTAAAACTATGTCCAATTAGCCTTTTCTTCACTGTTTTTTTGTGTTGTTCCAATAAACACAAGGGAAATGAACATGTAATCCCTGTAATGGTACTTGGTACGGACGGTACCAAGCGTTTTACAAACATACGATCCTTTATGGAAGTCTTGGGACTTTTCTAGCTGATATTAGAGATTGGCGTAGAGTTATCTACCTACAAACAAACCTATCTAATAATCAATGTGCACTTAAGGTCACTTGCCTGAATCAACCCCAAGGACTCAAACATTGCACTGTTTTATTTTGGGTGTAGCAGAACTGAATGCAAATTCCCCTCCAGATCCTCCCAATTCTCATTCACATCTTTCTTGTAAAACAACATGTTCTCGATCTCCAATCTTCACTATCACATCACGTTGCAAGAAAGGTAAAGAGCACACTGAAATGTCTATATAGATCAATAAATGAGATAGATAATAGATAGCAAGGGGTAACTACAACAGGTGCAGGGGCTGCAATAGCACCCGGTCCTGGAGCTAGGCGGCCCCAAAAGTCCCTTTGCTATTAATGTTTTGCAATAATTAGGGGCCCCGTTGGAGCTTTCACATCGGGGCTCATGAGCTTCAAGTTACTCCACTGATAGATATATAAATACTTGATACTGTAAGAACATGGACTGATTGAAGAGTGATTTAACAACGCAATGTGACTCCGAGTCATCACTTCAGTGAAATCACCTGTCCGGTTATGAAGCAGCGCTGATTGTGGATCAATGTCTTCTGCTGTTGTACAAATGGAATAAACGGGTAGAAATGATCGGAGCGAGACCCCCCTATAAAGGAGCGTGGTGCAGGTGGTGACCACAGACCATTTCTCTGTTCTCATCCTTTTTGGCTGTTGTTTTGGTCACTTCTGCATGTCGTCCTTGTTCTCACCCCTAGAAGTAGCATGAGGCGGTGTCTACAACCCATAGACGTTGCTCAGGTCGTGCAGCTCATCCAGGATGGCGCATCAATGTGAGCCGTGGGAAGAAGGGTAGCTGTGTCTGTCAGCACCGTGTCCAGAGCATGGAGCAGATATCAGGAGATAGACCAGTACACCAGGAGGCATGGAGGGGCTGTAAGAGGGCAACAACCCAGCAACAGCACCACTACCTCCTCCTTTGTGAGGGAGGAACAGGAGAAAGCAGTGCCAGAGCCCTGCAAAATGACCTCCAGCTGGTCACTAATATCCATGTGTCTGCTCAAACTGTCAGATACAGACTCCATGAGGGGATATGAGGCCCGAAGTCCACAAGTGGGTATTGTGCTTACAGCCCAACACTGTGCAGGGTGATTGGCATTTGTCAAAGAACACCCAGATTTGCAGATTGGACATTGGCCCCTGTGCTCTTCACGGATTTGAGCAGGTTCACACTGAACACATGTGACAGAACACATGACAAGTCTGGAGACACCGTGGAGAACATTCTGTGTGGCACCCCTGCAAGGGATTGCCACAGGATCCACCGGTGCAAGGAGTGAGTTACACCTTGGTTCGCACAGCACACACCACCTTCCACCCCAGACCTGAAGGGGAGCTCTACTGGCTGCCTTAAGCCAGTACCCCTTTAAAACATCCAGGCCTGAGGGGAGGAGTTAGTCAGTTCCAAGAGAGAGTCGGAGGAGTGAGGAGCGAGGAGCTGGTCGCTGGGAGAGATCCAGGCCCAGGACCAGGGACCACTGACCACTGTGTTGCACCCTAGGGAAAGGTTCGGAGGCAAGCGGAAGAAACAGGGAATCAAGAAAAGGGAACCAGTTGCTATAGCCCTTGAGTACACCCGGACACCGGAGTCTGACACTGTTACCATTCAGAGCTACAGCAAAAACCTGGAGGTCTTAGGAGAAGTTCACCCCTGAAGAGAGCAAATAAGAGACGCTAAACTGACCAAGTATAGGACCAGGGGCCATAGGAGAAACCGGGACCCCGCAGAAGGACCTCATTGCCAGTTTAGGACAAAGCCCAGAGAGGGAGAAGAAGCGGTGGGTTCAGGCTCAGGCAGGACTTACCCCAAACCACAGAGCACAGACACAGAGGAGGCCTCATAACTTTCTATGTTGGAAGTCCCAAGTTGCACCGGGGACCTGGTTAATACTCTGGACTTTACCTGTTACCTTGTCACCAGTAAAAGTTACTGAAACAACAATCCCTGTGTGTGTGTGCCTTTTTAACCGCTGCAATTCACTGCCCTGTCTGCAAAGACGCAACTACTACTCCCCTCATCCATCCCCGCTGCCCTGAGGTAAAGCTCCATCTGTGGGGAGCTGTACCACACTTTGCTGCACCCACCATCACCTCAGCAGCCGGCTGCAGCGCTGGTATACCCGTTACCAGGTGCCATAGGTGGCGTCACGTTAACAATTTCCTTTATCCCCACCGTTCCCCGCCATTGAGGGTCCAGGGCACGGGAATGGGGACCTACCAGCCATGATCCCCCATCAAAGCTGCCATCAGCCCCGGTACCCGAGTACCCCATACCCTGTCGACCTCCTCATCTGCTGCCTACAACGTCCTTCAGTATGACCCATTTGGCAGTGGGTCAGTAATCGTGTGGGGAGGCATTTCTTTGGAGGCCCCACATAGTCCTCCATGTGTAACCAGAGGTAACCTGACTGCCATTAGGTACCAGATGAGATCCTCAGACCCATAGTGAGACTATATACAGATGCAGAGGGCCCTGGGCTCCTTCTAATACATGACAATGTTAGGCCTCATGTGGCTGGAGCGTGTTAGCAGTTCCGATGAAGGCATTGATGCTTTTGACCGGCTGCCGGTTCCCAAGACATGAATTCAGTTGAGAACATCTGGGACATCATGTCTCATTCCATCCATCAATGCCACATTGCACCACAGACTGTCCAGGAGGTGACTGATGCTTTAATCCAGATCTGGGAGGAGATCCCTCAGGAGAACATCCACCGCCTCATCAGGAGCATGCCCATATGTTGTAGGGAGGTTTTACAGGCATGTGGAGGTCACATACACTACTGAGCCTCATCAGGAGCATGCCAAGATGTTGTAGGGAGGTTGTACAGGCACGGAGTCTGCACACACTGCTGAGCCTCATCAGGAGCACGCCCAGGTGTTGTTGGGAGGTCATACAGGCATGTGGAGGCTACACACTACTGAGCCTCATCAGGAGCATGCCCAGGTGTTGTAAAGAGGTCATACAGACATGTGAAGGATGTATACACTACTGAGCTTCATCATGACCATGCCCAGGTATTGTAGGGAGGTCAAATGGTCATATGGAGGCCACACACTACTGAGCCTCATCAGGAGCATGTCCAGGTGTTGTAGGGAAGTCATAAAGGCACGTGGAGGCCACACACCCTACTGAGCCTCATCAGGAGCATGCTCAGGCATTGTGGAGAGGTCATACAGGCACGTGGAGGCCAGACACTACTGAGCCTCATTAGGAGCATGTACAGCATTGTAGAGAGGTCATACAGGCACGTGGAGGCCACACACAGTGTAGATGGATATGAACTGTAGGTGGGAAGACAGATCATTGGCAAAAAGAACAATCTTTTTTTCTTTCCTTCATTCATTTTCTTTTTTTAATCTCCCTTTCTTTTATTTTTTTTGTCCTCCTTCCTTCCTTCCCTCTTTCCTTCCTTCTCTTCCTTCTTTCCTTCCCTCTTTCCTTCCTTTTCCTTTCTTTCTTCCCACCTTCTCTCCTTCCTTCCTTTTCCTTCCTTTCTTCCTTCCTTCCTTCCTTCCTTCCTTCTTTCCTTCCTTCCTTCCCTCCTTCCTTCCTTCCTTCCCTCCGTCCTTCCTTCCTTCCTTCCTTCCTTCCTTCCTTCCTTCCATCGTCCCCTCCTTCTTTCCTTCCCTCCTTCCTTCCTTTTCCTTTCTTCCTTCCCTCCTTCTTTCCTTCCTTCCTTCCTTCTTTCTTTCCTTCCCTCCTTCCTTTGTTTTCCTTCCTTTCTTCTTTCCTTCTTTCCTTCCTTCCTTCCTTCCTTCCTTCTTTCTTTCCTTCCTTCCTTCCTTCCCTCCTTCCTTCCTTCCCTCCTTCCTTCCCTACTTCTTTCTTTCTTTCTTTCTTTCTTTCTTTCTTTCTTTCTTTCTTTCTTTTTCTTTCTTTCTTTCTTTCTTTCTTTCTTTTTCTTTCTTTCTTTCCTGCTTCACTTTGTTCTACCCTTTATCTTCTGACTTCCATATCAGGTACAGGTCAGCAGAATCATGGTGATCAGTGCTGCGTCTCCACCTGCTGGATACTGGACATAATTATCTATTAAGACATTGCAGATTATAAAGTCCAGAAATTGTAAAAAGAACTTGTAGCATTTCATGTTATTATCCTACAAGCTTCCAATGATTTGTTAAACTAATTAACTTGTACGTTCTCTGCAGTATAATCCAAGAGAGATACACACTAGACATTTACCACAAGAAAAACTGCTCAAGTTTCGGTTACAGGAAGAGCAAAACCAATCACAAAAAGCAAAAAAATAAAAATATGCCCAAACCAAAATAACAGTTATTGAAGAATTGTTCATCATTACAATGATCTAGAAATATCTCATAACTCAGTTCTTAGTAGACTGGTAAAAACAAGAATTCAAGTTTTAATATAGTAAACACGAGCAAATCAATTTGATGCAAATCGAGACACTTGCATGCACGGCACAGGGTCTGGAACAGGGCTTGGCCTAGAATTTGAACCTTAAACATTGATTAGTAGTAGGTGGATAAGTGAGACGTGTAGGCATGGTGCTCAGCGAGCCCTGCTAAAATCAGGAAATAGACAAAGGAAGGTACAAACAGAGTCTTCACATTTCAAAAACTTAGGGCCAGTTACCACCAAAGTAATAATAATAATAATAATAATAATAATTTATTCATTTATATAGCGCTATTAATTCCATAGCACTTTACATACATCAGTAATGCTGTCTCTCTTGGAGCTCACAATCTTCTGAAATCTTCTATCTTTGAGCAGTTTCTTCTCACTCCAGTATCCACAATTTATGAAATAGGAGGACTTATACATGGCGATCCTCCTGACTTTCTAGCAGCTACAACCTTAAAGAGGACCTGTCACGCCCCTGCTACATGGCAATCTAAATGCAGCACTGAATGCAGCATATCTGCTGCATTCAGGAAAGGGGTCCCCCATGTGTCTGTGTGCTGTGTACCCCAAGATATAGCCTTTGTAAAACTTCCAGTTAGAAGCCGGGGTGGAAGGTGCTGGGACTCCGGGGCAGCGTTGTGAAAAGGGGCAGCTTGGAGTGAAACTTTAAGTCGGGATTGGGAGTGATGGAGCAGTCTATAAGAGGCACCGGGAGCGGAGCGGAGAGGAATGTATATAACCCCTTATTGAAGTGTCACCCAGGCCACGGGCTCAGGTGCTGCCACCCGTGACATCCCTGTGAAAACACCCACCGAGCCTGATACCCGAGTACCCCAGGGCCTGGGGCTCGACAGAGGCAGTCACTGTGGCTGGAGGGAGCTTGATTGACGGTGGCCATTCCATTCCGCACTGACTCTCTGTGCTGCTTCTGCTGTGCAGGCTCTGCCCTCCTCCTCTCCTCCTCTCTGTCGCTCACAGCATGCAAATCATTTGTCCTGAAGTCAGCTCCAGATTCCTGCCCTGACAAAGCATAAACCGCACAGCAGGAGGTGGAACACAGAGAGGCAGAGGGGGAGGCAATAGCCACAGTCAATCAAGCTCACTCCAGCCACAGGGACTAACTGTACGTTTTACAAAGGCTATATCTCGGGGTACACAACACACAGACACATGGGGGACCCCTTCCCTGAATACAGAAGACATGCTGCATTCAGTGCTGCATTTAGATTGCCATGCAGCAGGGGGGTGACAGGTATAATCTTTAACTAAACGTTCCCTTTGAGTAGTCCATGTGACTATTTAAAGTTATCATTACAAGGATTCCTGGACCTGTCTCCTGCTTCTAGTGACCACACTCCACCACGGTACGCTACAGTCGGATTTCCTCCAAAGTTTTTGAGAAAAATTGTGTCTTATGGTCTGAAAAAAAGTTACATGATTTATTGCTATAGCTGTTATATGGACATTACTACTGTTACTGATATTTTTATGTCACTTTTCCTATTTTCTAGTATTCATTGATGTTATTTGTGCCAAAGTCCTCACAATGGCAGACCTGGTTTATGTATTTTATGGAATATCAAAAATGATCTTTTTTTTTTTTGTTTAAAAATCTGGAGAACTCCAAGCCTCACCCGCAATACAATCAAATGACACATAAAACATAGACTTTAAAAAGGTGTAAGTGAAAAGAAGAATAAAACACATGAAAAACAGGTAAAAATCACCAAAAAAATAAAATAAAAAAAACATAAATGCTAAACTGCTTTGATCCCTATGGAAGCTTATGTTCCACTCATGGCCATTAAATTGATTAATGACAAGTAACTTGTGATAGATCCAACACAATATGGATGATAATATTTCAATTCGCTTTTGTATTTTGCATTTCAGTAAAATTTAGTGTATGGAAAGTAATTTACATTACAGGTCATTAATCTTTATAGGAGACAGTGACTGGGATTTGCATGGTTTATTGTAACTCTGCTTTTTATATATAATGACTGTGGCGTCTGAAGGTATATGGACACCTGACACTTAAAGGGATTTTCCAATGTATCTGTTTTTTGGTACCGTACTCCCTAATATATAAGAATCACAGATTCTGCTCCTCCTTCCTCATAGACTGCACCGTCCTCCCCAGCATGACTAATAATACAAGGGTATGTGACTAAATCTGTCCATAAGGTTAATCTAATAGGAACACCCTGCACATGAGAAGAACTGAGGGGCTGATGGATAAGTCTGCTCAAAATATCAATATATATATATATATGTGGCGCCCCTGCAGATCCAGTCATCACAGAGGTACAGCACCTCTGTTAGGGTGTAGTATCCCACTCACGGGTAAGAGGGGCACAGACCGGTACCGGGATACCCAGATCACTCTAGGAATGATTGTAGTGGGGTTGGGTGGTGAAGAAAGTAGTTAGAGAGAGCACTTCGGAGGAGTGAGGTCAGGAAGAACACACGTATATGACGTGGGACATGTGACAAGGGGTATAAAAAGAGTGAGAAACATCTAGAACGCAGGAGAAGAGACAGTTAACAGAAGAAGAGAGTGACCAGCTAAGGAGAGGTGGTAGTACAGCTGAGGAGAGGCCATTGAACACCAAGGTCGAGTTGGAGGACAGCTAGAGAATGTACGCCTGAGAAGTGTCCAGAGGACTGGAGCAAGTGGGAGCTCGTCCTTAGGCCGGACCCTAGAGCAGAACATCACCCAAGTGGCTGCAGGAGGAAGAGGGGTCCCACAGGCACTGGAAGTGAGCAATCCACTTGTGGGTCTCGTATCCATTGTCAGGTGCAGGCAAGTGGAGGAACTAGGTCACAAGGCGCACCGGGAGCCCAAAAGACTAGTGGAGAAGACCAGGCTCAGCTAGCAACCTGAAGGCTCTGGTACTTACATGTTGACTCAGCTGACAACCACGCACATCTGCTGAAAAGGTGGCAACCATAGGGCTAAGGGGAGACACTGCAGGGGAACCCCTAGGAAAAGCTCACAGTCACTGTCTCAGAGCTCTGTGTGGCGAGGTGCAAGTCAGGAAGGGCGAACTAAGCGCTGTGTGAGATGACCTGGAAAGGACAGAGAAGGGATGCAGGTTACGTCCTACAACCAGGGAGTAGCTGGATCCCTGCCTCCAAGAACCCAGTGCTCAGCGGGCTGCTGCACAAAGACTGTGAGTAAAGAACTAAAGACTGCAGCCCACATTGTCTGTGAACTTTGTCAAAGCATCTAAAGCACCAGAAACATGACTACCAACTCCCTCAGGTATCTTTAGCCGCCTAGAAGTCAGCCCTATCCGTAGAGGGCTTAAGAACATTGCTGTCTCCAAACCATTGTCCCCTAGGAAGATTGTCGCGCAGCGGCAGCCACCTATAGCGTCATGTACAAATTAACAAGTATCCCCAGGTCCAGTCATCCCTGCCCAGAATGAACCCTCCACACCAGATCCTATCCCTAAGAGAGTGAGCCACCCACACCAAACTTTTAATGACACCGCCAGGGTCACGGAGCCGGATCTCGGTCCCTGTGATCCCTGTGATGAAACCTCAAAACAGCCCAGCTCCGAGTATCTTAAGGTCCTGGAAGGGCGTGTCAACTATATATATATCAATACAGTGTCCAAATCGCGCTAGATAACAGTTCTATACAGACTTAACTTTGTTTTATTTTCCTTTTGTGGAGCACACAGGGCTGGGGTACTCAGCGACTGGGCCAGTGCTCAGGATAACAGTGGTTGCACCCAGTGCTGTAGCCCTAGCTCACATTGAAAAAGGGAAGTCAAAATGGAGAAAATAAAGACATAAGAAAATAATGTGTTTGTGACACCAGTTGGAGTTTCCAGCCAGGAGATGGTTGGCACTGCACGTTATCCTCAGGAGATGGGTGCAATGGCAGTGTGATGTTTAACCCTCTCCAACCGGGGCTGACTCCTGATGGATGAGGAGGATGATAGGGGTTGTAGTAGGTGTGTTGGTGTAGGAGGAAAGGAGGCACATACGACAGTCTCTGAGTTCTTTACCTTTACTGTATATATTGCAACAGGTCCATGGTACAAGCACCACCAGGCTCTTGGTCCAGCCAGTCTGGGAAGAACTGAAGTGCACTCTGTTGGGTGAGGTATAGTGGCTTTCCTGATGACTTTATCTAGTTAAAGTTTCCAGGGGCTTGCAAGCTCTACTTTACTCCCTTCTTTAGCTGTGGGTAATATCCAGCCAGGCAGGCAACGCGGACCCTGTGAGCAGCTGTATCTATCTTCTAAGAGTTCTCTGGCCCTCTCTGTTACTGTGCCCCAGAAAATCCCACAGTGTGTGGCTACGGGGCATAAAACCCAGCAACCTCCTGTTTCTGTTACCAGGTCTTGAAAACCTGGCAACCTAGGGCATGGTGCCCTGAACTGCAGCTTGTCCTTCAGAGTGGCCTCCTGACTCCCTTCTGACTGATTTCTCCTATCACCTACCTCTACTCTATTCTAACTCCTCCCTCCAACCTGAAGCTGGGATCTGCCAAAATAGGGTCTCTTCTGCCCTCAACTCCCTAGCTGAAATTTGGAAAGTCTTGGATGCTTCAGGTTTCCAGCAGAGGACACCTCAATTATCCCCAGACATGGCATTATAATCAATGTACATGAGTTACCAATTTGTGGCAGCTAGTGATGGGCGAATCCTAAATTACTCGGAATCGCTTGACTCTAGCGAGTCCGAGCCCAGGACTCGCTACTCGTTGCGAGTCTAGCGAGTCCAATGTTAATGAATGGGGAAGCGAGTAATAGCGAGTAGTGTGAGATTTACAAATCGCAGATGTGTCTCGGAAGCTTCAGCCTGAAGCAATCCTAGTTTTGTCATTTATTTGCATTGACTCGTTTACTTTGCAACTGTAATCGCTGGGAAACTCGCACAGATAAGAGTCCTGTCTTCTCTGTGCAGCTCCAGGGTCCTAGAGCCCGCCTGCTGCCTGATGTAGCAGTGCTGAGATTGTTCTCAGTCTGCTCATTCCCTGTGTACAGACATGAATGTCTGTGCACAGAGATGATGTAGCAGAGCTGAGATTGTTCTCAGTCTGCTTATTCCCTGTGCATACACATCTATATCTATGCACAGGGGATGTAGCAGAGAGGACATCGCGTTTTGGACTGCGTCGGACGGAAGAGGATTTTTTAAATTAAAGATGGAGTCCCTAATGGTTTTTTTTTTTATTTCTAATAAAAAAATTTCTCTGTGTTGTGTTTTTTTTAAAACAATTTAATAGAAATTCATGGCGGTCATGTCTAATATTGGCGTGACCGCCATAAATTTCGGGCTTAGGGCCAGCTGATAATACAAAGCTGGCCCTAACCTCTATTACCCAGCGTGCCACCGCCACCAGGGCCGCTGGAAGAGCGGGGTTCAGCGCCAGAGGATGGCGCTGCAATGAACGCGCCATCTTCTGGGGCGGCTGCGGGCTGCAATTTGCAGCGGGGGGTGCCCAGAAAGCTTGGGCATCCCTGCGATGCGGATTCCAGCCCCCAGCTGCTTAGCTGTACCTGGCTAGACATAGAAATTGCGCGGAGCCTCACGCATTTTTTTGACTCCGACTCCGAGACGACTCCGAGACGACTCCGAGACGACTCCAAGACGACTCCAAGACGACTCCAAGACGACTCCGAGACGACTCCAAGACGACTCCAAGACGACTCCGAGACGACTCCGACTCCGATTCCGAGACGACTCCGACTCCGAGACGACTCCGAGACGACTCCGACTCCGAGACGACGACGACTCCGAGATGACGACGACTCCGACTCCGAGGTGACTCCGACTCCGAGGCGACTCCGACTCTGAGGCGACTCCGACTCCGAGGCGACTCCGACTCTGAGACTCCGACTCTGAGGAGACTCCGACTCCGAGACTCTGACTCTGAGCCTCTGACTCTGAAATTCATTAAATAATAAAAAAAAAAATGCGTGGGGCTCCGCGCAATTTCTATGTCTAGCCAGGTACAGCTAAGCAGCTGGGGGCTGGAATCCGCAGCGCAGGGATGCCCAAGCTTTCTGGACACCCCCCGCTGCAAATTGCAGCCCGCAGCCGCCCCAGAAGATGGCGCGTTCATTGAAGCGCCATCCTCTGGCGCTGAACCCAGCTCTTCCAGCGGCCCTGGTGGCGGTGGCACGCTGGGTAATAAAGGGGTTAATACCAGCTTTGTTATACAAGCTGGTATTAAGCCAGAGATTTTAATGTCAGGCCACGTTTGACCCAGCCACTAAGAATCTCCAATAAAGGGTTAAAAAAACACAACACAGAGAAAAAATTTTATTTGAAATAAAAAAAAAAGCCATTAGGGACTCCATCTTTAATTAAAAAAATCCTCTTCCGTCCGACGCAGTCCAAAACGCGATGTCCTCTCTGCTACATCCCCTGTGCATAAATATAGATGTCTGTACACAGGGAATGAGCAGACTGAGAACAATCTCAGCTCTGCTACATCATCTCTGTGCATAGACATTCATGTCTGTACACAGGGAATGAGCAGACTGAGAACAATCTCAGCACTGCTACATCAGGCAGCAGGCAGGCTCTAGGACCCTGGAGCTGCACAGAGAAGACAGCTGGACTCGGCTCGCAAAGAAACAGCAGTTACTTTGCGAGTTTCCCTGCTATCACTGGCACAGTAGCCAGTGATTACTCGCACGAGTCTAATGCAAACAATGGCAATCCTAGTTTTGTCAGCGTTTCTGACAAAACTAGGATTGATATTGATTTGCATTGGACTCGTGCGAGTAATCACTGGGAAACTCGCAGAGTACCGAGTCCTGCGAGTCCCTTACTACTCGCCGAGTAACGAGTCCTAGCGAGTAGATTCGCCCATCCCTAGTGGCAGCCAAATTGCAGGGGCGCCACACACTTTCAGCACAGACCACCATGATGACTTGTCCCAACCACGGCTCTTCTCTGCAGAGTTGGTCTCCTTGCTGGGAGACGGATACTTTTGTTTCCAGATTGTTCTATATAGTTGAGAATACCAGTAAATGCCTCGTTACACGGCACAATATCCTGAACGATATCGCTAAAATGTCACGGGTTTGGAGTCGTTCAAACAACATCGTTAGGACGTCGTTGCGTGTAACACCTAGATTTGATTATCAAAAATCGTTGGATCGGTGATTGCAGATTCGAGAACATGTTCTCAAATCAGACGATCCACGATCAGCCAACCTGCTGCATCGTTCTGTGTGACGCCACAATAACGATGTCGTTAACAACTTCTCCTATTCACATCAGTGAACAAGTATCGTTCACTGGGTTGTATGAACGATAGCTGATCGCTGGATCGTTGGTGCGTCATGCACGCTATCTCGGTATGTGACATCTCACCAACGATGTCAAAACGATGTCCTAATGACCGCGCCCCCCCGAGATCGTTAGTGATATCGTTTCAACATTGTACTGTGTAACGGGGCCTTTAGAGACATAACAGTGGAAAACCAGGGATGCAATCTCTCACTGTCTATCTCTTTATGTAAGATCTAGTGTTAAAAAATAAATGTATAATAGAGAAATAAAAGTACAGGACTGTATACACCAGACCCTACAAATGAGGACAGTACAAAGAGTGAGTAGATTTGTGGAACATTCATTATTTATTGCAGAGGCTTCTGCATATCATTTCTCATTATTGCACATAATTTATAGACATCTTTGTTTTGATTTCTTTGTCAGTGTGGATTGGATGGTCAGTTACATTTTGTAAGAAATATATATCCGCTAAATAAAAACCCTATCCAGTTTGTGTGTAAGTTTATCTCCACAACAGTGCCATGTATAGGTCATTGTGTAAAATACAGTTAAACTGGAAAATTACATAGGGGGTAGAGAGGGCTTACAGGGAGAAGAGACAGCACAAAGGGAGAGAGCATGCACAGGAGAAAGAGGCAGCACAAGGGGAGAGAGAGTACACAGGGGAAGAGAGACCACACGGGGGATAGACAGCACAAGGGGAGATAGAGCGCAGAGGGAGGAGAGAAAGCACAAAGGGAGAGAGCGCGCACAGTGGGGAGATGCAGCACACGGGGAGAGAGCGCACGGGGGAAGAAAGAGCACACAGTGGGGAGATACAGCACAGGAAGAGAGAGAGTGCACAATGTGGAAAGACAGCACAAGGGAAGAGACAGCACAAGGGGAAAGAGAGTTCATGTGGTAGAGACAGCTCAATGGGAGAAAGCACACACAGGGGGAGAAAGAGCACACGGGGGACTGGAGAGCACAAGGGGAGAGCTACAGCACATTGGAAGATAGACAGGACAAGGGAACAAAGAGTGCAAAGAGAGAAGAGAGAGTGCACATGGGGAAGAGACAGCACAATGGGAGAGAGAACACAGGGGGGAATAGAGAGCACAAGTGGAGAGAGAGCACACAGGGAGGAGAGGAAGCACAAAGAGATTGTGCACAGTGGATAGATGCAGCACACGGGGAGAGAGCACACAGTGGAGTGATACAGCACAGGAGGAGAGAAAGTGCACAATGGGGAGAGACAACACAAGGGAAAAGAGAGCTCATAGGGGGAGAATCAGCTCAATGGGAGAAAGTGCATATGGGGGAGAGAGCGCACAGGGGAAGGTAGAGCAAAAAGGGAGAGAAACAATACAAGGGGAGAGGTACAGCACAAGGGAACAAAGGGTGCACAAGGGGGAGAGAGAGTGCACACAGAGAAGAGAGAGCACAGGGGGAAGAGAGAGGGCACAGGGGGCATAGACAGCACTAGGGGAGAGTTCACAGGGGAACTGAGAGTGCAAAGGGGGGAAAGAGAGCACACAGATGTGAAACACAGCACAAGGTGTGAGAGTGCACAGGGGGATGGCGAGCAGCAGAAGCACCTGCCAAGCCATCCTTGGTGGCACTGCGATTAGTAGCGGGAGTGGTTGGACCAATATATAATCACACACGTTCTAGAATCGCCATATGTGATATAACCTGGCCCCTGTCTAGTATAATAGTCCGAACGTATTCATATATACAGAAAAATGACTTTTTAAAACACAAAAAAAAATCATACTGTGTGTAATATAGTAAAGTACAAGTCATTTATAAAGGACATGTATACAAAACAATATAATCAAAAGCTGAAAGGGAGCAAATCTATATGTTGTCATACATACACTGACCAGCAGGTGTCACTCTTATGTACAAATGGAGCCGAGCTGCTGAGTACTGAGCAGTCAGGCATCTGACCGGTCGGCCCCCGCTCTCTCCACATAAATAATATAGTAGTTTCACCATTCTGAAGCTGTCAATAAATCTGTTTCAAACCCCAATGGCCAGTACGCACTGACTGATAAGTGGACCATGCAATTGGCATTTCCACATACTGTCATGTTCAGAACACCCAGGGTCTGTAATATAGCAACACGAAGACCCCTCAAGGAGTGTTTTCACCATTTATACATGAACCTCTTCGATATAAATCATTAATTTTCTGGTCATCACAATGGGAGACCCAGACAATGGGGTTTAGGGCACTGCCCTCCGGAGGTCACACTAGGTACTACAAGTTTGTAGACACCGCCTCCTCCGCTTATAAACCCCTACCGCAGGGAACATCCTCAGTTTTAAACTTAGTGTGCTCGGAGGATCACGCTTTGCTTGCACTTCACTGCATTCTCACAGCTTACGTGATGGCGTATGAAGACAAGGTAAAATGGTTCCAGTCGGGACCTGCGACAGCCTCCCCGCTCACCCTTGTGGAACACGCTGGTGGAGGTACCGGAGGGCCTAGAGCCTGGACACTTTGTGTTCTCCCGGTACGCTGTTGCGCTCCTTTCCATCCCTCTCTGGGGGGCTCTGGAGAGTGGGAGATGGGAGCCTTGCACAGCTCCGCTCCGTCCGAGGCCTCCCTAAATGGTGCTTACAGACCGGACTGGAGCCAGCCCAGTCCGAGGCCTCCCTAAATGGTGCTTACACTCCGGACTGGTGCTGAACCCCCGTCCGAGGCCTCCCTAAATGGTGCTTACAGACCGGACCGGCACTGAGGCACTCGGTGTCTCCTGTGTGCCTGGGGGTAGTGTCTGTCACTTTATGTGGCCTGACACTCAGACCGCGCGTTACCCTCGGGTCCGCGGATCTGCTGGTGTACCCTGTGCTGGGGTCACCCTGGCTGACCGCCCTGTGTGTCACAGGGGCTGAGGCCGTGGGCTGCGGATGTTTGTTTTGTGCATGCAGTCTGTGTATAACATTTTACACTTTTTCCCGCGCTGCGGGCTCCGGCTCCCTCATGCTGAGGCTGCCAGGAGGATGGGAAGCAGCCCGTGCGGTGACGTCATCGATGGGCGTGTGTGTGTGTTTCCCGCGTGTCTTCGGCGCCGCCCACAGTTTCACTGTCGGCGGCCATCTTTACCCTCACTTCCCGGCTGGGATTTGTATGCAGCGTGCGCCTGCACTCCAGAAGGGGAGACCGGAAACCGTCGCGGAGGTCACACACACACACCGCTTCCTCATACCGCTTTACTGCGGTCGGTAAGCCACCGGGACTCCCGGTTTTGTTGTCTGCAATTTGGCTTATCTTCCCCTACTGTGGCGATGTCTTCAGCTGGGAAGCGTGCTGCTAGGGCGGCAGAGACCACCATTACCTGTGCTACATGCAATGGAACACTGGTGGAGGGGTCCTGCAATAACTGCGGACGCCCAGAGGCCCGGGCTGGCACTGCTGAGTCAGCAGCTCCGGTGCTATACCCTGAGGTTCAGGTGATCTCAGGGCCATGGGAGACTCAGAATAAGATCAATGAATCTCTGTTGTCTCAACTGTCCTCCATGTCGCAATCTCTGGAGGCACTTAATAGGAGGCTGGATAGCCCAGCAACTCCGTCCAGTTACCCCCGGGTGTCTCCCTCTTCTGCTGTGAGACCCCTTAAGCGGGCTCGTCGTGAGGAGTCACCCGAGCTCCAGGCTCTCTCTGAGGAGGAGCGTTCCTCTGAGGAAGATGATGGGGGTTCAAATTTCGGGTCTGTGTCTATATCTGAACCACCAGACGGGGTGGAGGATCTGGTGTCCTCTATCAACGAGACCTTACGTCTCGTGACACCCCCTGAGGAGGTGACGGTGCACCCGAAGGAGGTCTATCAATGGCTGCGACCAGAAGCTAGACCAAGTGGCTCCTTCATGGACCACACGAATTTTGGAAGGGTGGTTAGAGCTCCCAGGTTACATCCTGGGCGGCGCTATGTCCGTAAACCCAAGGACAATCGCTTTCCCTTCCCCCAGGAGGTGCTTCAGGAGTGGTCGCAGTCCCCGAAGGTGGACGCTTCCATGACCAGGATTGCTGCACGCTCCCTTTTCTCTGCCTCTGATAGCTCCTCGCTGAAGGATGCGACGGATAGACAGGTCGAGCAACTCGCCAAGTCTTCCTATGAGGCTGTGGGGTCTTCATTTGCCCCTAATTTTGCCACGGTCTGGACCTTACAAGCGATTACTACCTGCTTGGATGGTATCTCTGACCTGGCAAGATCCAGTCCAGAGGTCCTAGCACTTACCGAAAGGGCAAGGGCCTATGCGGACTACGCCAGGACGGCGACTCTGGAAACTGCCACTCGCTCAGCTGTGGCTTCGGCCAATGCTATAGCGATCCGCAGGTTGTTGTGGCTGCGTCTTTGGGACTCAGATGCCACATCCAAGAAGATTTTGCAGAATCTTCCATTTGCTGGTGACAGGCTTTTTGGCACCGAACTGGACAAGCTGATAAAGGATTTCTGCTGAGTCTAAGATACCGCAGAATAAGCCTAAGCCACGGTATACCGTTAAAAGGAACCCAAAACAGTGGTCCTTTCGTTCCAGCTCGCAGTCATCAGCACCGTCCGCTCGCACGGACCGAGGGGGAAAGCCCGCTTCCCAGTGGCGCTCTAAGAGTCGTCCAAAGAAGCCGGCGGGGGCGGCAGGCGCCACCCCCAAACCCGCCTCTACATGACTCGCTCTCTCATCCTACCTCCCCACAGGTGGGGGGCCGCTTGTCTCGCTTTCAGGACAAGTGGCTACTTCACGTTCAAGATCAGTGGGTTCGAGACGTGGTCTCGCGAGGTTACAGGATAGAGCTGACGTCAAAGCCGATATCCCGATTCCATCGGTCGGTCCCATCACCAGAAAAGGCTCAGGCTTTTTTCCAGGTGTTGGAGGGTCTCCGCAGGGACGGAGTGGTGGTCCCGGTGCCTTCCGGAGAGAGGTTCAGGGGTTTTTACTCCAACCTCTTTATCGTCCCGAAGAAGGACGGATCCTTCCGCCCAGTACTGGACCTGAAGTTGTTCAACCATCACGTGTTGGTTCGGAAGTTCCGTATGGAATCACTGCGCTCTGTGATCGCAGCTGTGTCACAGGGGGACTTCCTAGCGTCCATAGATATCAGAGACGCTTACCTTCACGTACCCATTGCACCGGCTCATCAGCGCTGGTTGCGATTCGCAGTGGGGGAAGAACACTTCCAATTTGTGGCGCTGCCGTTCGGGTTGGCCTCGGCACCGCGGGTGTTCACAAAGGTGATGGCCTCCATGATGGCTCTCCTGCACATGCAGGGACATGCCGTCATTCCCTATTTAGACGACCTGCTGGTCAGGGCGCCATCAGAACACCTCTGTCAAGAGAGCCTGGACGTGACCATGCGGTCTCTGGAACAGTTCGGTTGGCTCCTCAATATTCAGAAGTCAACGCTAGTTCCGACCCAGTCTTTGACATATCTGGGCATGGACTTCAACACAGCCTCAGCCTGGTGTCTCTGCCACGAGTCAAGCAGATGGCGATCCAATCAGGAGTGCAAGCAGTCCTCCTGTCACCACAATCATCCCTACGGGTGTTGATGAAGCTGGTGGGGCGCATGGTGGCAGCAATAGAGGCGGTGCCGTTCGCACAATTTCGCCTCCGTCCTCTTCAGCTGGAGATTCTCCGCAGGTGGGACAAGAGGACGATCTCTCTGAATCGGCTGGTGACCCTTTCCCTACCGACCAGGGATTCCCTGCAGTGGTGGCTACAGCCACACCACTTGTCTCGGGGCCGGTCCTTCATCAAACCGTCATGGTTAGTGGTGACCACCGACGCCAGTCTGAAGGGCTGGGGAGCGGTGTTCTTACACCACAGGGCCCAAGGCCTCTGGACTCAGTCAGAGTCGGCGTTGCAGATCAACGTACTGGAGATCAAAGCGATCTATCTGGCACTCCTGGCTTTTCAGAGATTCCTCTCAGGACAACCCATTCGGGTTCAGTCCGACAATGCGACGGCCGTCGCTTATATAAATCATCAAGGAGGAACCAGGAGTGCAGAGGCGCTGGCCGAGGTCCACCGCATCCTATCCTGGGCGGAGGACAACAACTGCCTGATCTCCGCAGTTCACATCCCAGGGGTCGAAAACTGGGAGGCCGACTATCTGAGCAGGCAGGGGATGGACGCCGGAGAGTGGTCTCTTCATCCAGACGTCTTCCAGGACATCTGCAGCAGATGGGGCACTCCGGACGTGGATCTGATGGCCTCACGGCTGAATCATCAGGTGCCGCAATACATGGCGAGGGCATGGGACCCCCAGTCTCTGGGAGCGGACGCCCTGATCTTGACTTGGTCCAGATTCCATCTACCATATGTGTTCCCGCCTCTGGCTCTGATCCCCAGGGTGCTGTGGAAAATCAGGTCGGAATGCAGGGTAGCCATTCTAGTGGCTCCAGACTGGCCCAGGAGGTCCTGGTATCCGGACCTGTGGCACCTGTCAGGCGGCCACAAGTGGGCTCTTCCAGAACGCGCAGATTTACTCGCGCAAGGCCCATTCTTCCACCTCAATTCCAGGGCCCTCAGATTGACTGCATGGCTCTTGAGGCCTGGCTTCTGACATCCAGGGGTTTCTCCCCTACGGTGGTTGCCACTATGAATCGGGCTAGGAAGCCAGTTTCCAGGAAGATGTACCACAGAACGTGGAAAATCTTTTTTACTTGGTGTGCCTCTGGCGGACGGTCTCCGTGGCCCTTGTCCATCCCGACATTGTTGGCTTTTCTACAGTCGGGTTTGGAATTGGGATTATCCCTTGGCTCTTTGAAAGGTCAAGTATCAGCACTTTCTGTGCTGTTTGACAGGCGATTGGCGCTCCTCCCGAAGGTCCGTCAATTTCTGCAGGGGGTGTCGCGGATGGTTCCGCCTTACAGGAGACCTCTGGACCCTTGGGACCTTAACATGGTCCTGGCGGCATTGCAGAAACCGCCGTTTGAGCCTCTAAGGGAGGTTTCTCTATCTCGTCTATCCCAGAAAGTGACCTTTCTGGTGGCGATTACTTCTCTGAGGAGGGTCTCAGAATTGGCTGCACTTTCGTGCAAGTCACCTTTTCTGGTGGTTCACCAAGACAAGGTGGTGTTGCGTCCACGGCCAGAATTCTTGCCGAAGGTGGTTTCAACTTTCCACCTGAACCAGGAGATTGTTCTCCCATCATTTTGCCCGCTCCCGTTCATCAGGTTGAACGCGACCTCCATACTCTGGATCTCGTGAGAGCTATACGCATTTATGTGTCCAGGACCGCCTCCTTTAGGAGTTCGGATTCCTTATTTGTTCTTACGACAGGTCGCTGTAAGGGGTCCGCGGCGTCGAAATCGACATTGGCCAGATGGATTAAGGCTTCCATCCAGGAGGCTTACCGGACTTCTGGTTTGCCTCTCCCGGTGGGATTGAAGGCTCACTCTACCAGAGCCGTAGGTGCTTCCTGGGCTTTGCGACATAGAGCGTCTGCTCTACAGGTGTGTCAGGCGGCCACTTGGTCCAGCCTGCACACTTTCTCTAAGCACTATATGGTGCATGCCCATGCCTCTGCGGATGCAAGTTTGGGCAGGCGGGTTCTCCAGGCGGCGGTTGCCCACCTTTAAAAGGGAACCATGTGTTATCCGTCTTGTTGAGGAACTCTTCCCGCCCTGGGGTATTGCTTTAGGACATCCCCATTGTCTGGGTCTCCCATTGTGATGACCAGAAAAAAGAGAATTTTGTTTACGTACCGTAAATTCTTTTTTCTTTAATCATCAATGGGAGACCCAGCACCCACCCAGTTGTTCCTTTGCATGTTTTGCATTTGTTCTGTTCTCTGTTGAGACAGTGTTTGCCGGGTTGTTGAACCGTTTATATACGGCATTCTTCCCGATGTTTCGGGTGTGGTTTATTTCCTCCTCGCAGCTTGTAGACCAAACTGAGGATGTTCCCTGCGGTAGGGGTTTATAAGCGGAGGAGGCGGTCTACAAACTTGTAGTACCTAGTGTGACCTCCGGAGGGCAGTGCCCTAAACCCCATTGTCTGGGTCTCCCATTGATGATTAAAGAAAAAAGAATTTACGGTACGTAAACAAAATTCTCTTTATTTCATGATAATCCATTTTTGTATCCATATTCTTCATTAGACTGTTGTTTTTCTTCTTATTGTTAATAAAGTTTATTGAAACAAGCAAACTTTAGTGGGCCTTGTGTTGTTTTTAATCTTATTGTTAATAAAGTTTATTGAATCAAGCAAACGTTAGTAGGCCTCGTGTACCGGAGGCTCAATATATTTATTTCACAAGTATTTATTCGTTGTATCCATGAACTTTAATAGACTGTTGTTTTTCTCCTTTTTGTAAATAAAGTTTATTGAAACAAGCAATCTTTGTTAGGCCTTGTATATCGGAAGATCAATCTTATTAAATCAAATCAACTATGTATATTAATTTCACAAGTTTTTATCCTTTGTAACCATGTTCTACAATGGACTGCTGTTTGCTAAATTCAGTAGGCCTCGCTTATCAAAGGATTTACCTTGTTACCCATAGCAACCAATCAGGCTAGCTTTCATTTTCTAAACTAGACTTGAAACATGAAAGCTAAACTCTGATTGGTTGCCGTGATTCGACCTATAAGCAAAGGAGATGGACGCTTAATATACAGAGACATCAATGTGATGTGCTATTAGTCTAAAATGAATGCTTCAATATACCTTTAAATAATGTGAACAATCCCTTTAAATTTGCTTAACTGTATAGGGAGCGTTTTTGGTGACTAATTGTTGTTGTGGTGACCGAACCAAAGGAACTACCTGACTGCAATTGAGAGCAGCCTTTATTACAGTATTATATCTTTTCTTTTCCGAAACAGCGCCACCTCCACCCATGGGTTGTGTGTGGTATTGCAGCTCCAATCCATTAATGTTAATAAGGCTGAGCTGCGATACCAGACACAACCTGTGGACAGATATGGCGCCATTTTTGAAGGAAAGCAGTGGTATTTTTATTTTTCTTTATTCTCGACAACCTCAGAATTAAAAAACTATATACATGAGTGCAAATATATTCTATATCCGGCTTCCTTATAAACCAATCAGGTCCCAGATATCATATTCTAGTCGGGATATGACAAATCAATCTGTTCTCTGAGTGCGGCAATGTGTGAGCGTTCTCGAGGTGCAGAGTGCAGACACTCCCAGACGATGCCGCAGTCGGGGGGTCTCATATGTAAGATGCTCATGTCCTCTTCAGGCAGTCCAGTCCTGATAAAAAAAAAGAAAATAGCCTAACTTAATATGAAGCAGTGATATTAACTGTAACCAGACTCAATCCTTGTCACGACTATACCACCCTAGTGAGAGAGTTGACGAATCTGGGATCTGAAGGTTACATCGCCGTATGTAATGCAGGTTTATAACTATATTTAATGTATATACTTTCTTTTGGGGATGCAGGGATAGGACTCTTCCTATCTGGTTGTTCTTTGCAAATCTTAATCTCAGATGTAGTTTGGTGACCACTCCTCTCCGCTATAAAGAGTTATGTGTCCTACCATCTGACACTGGTGACAGAATCTCTTTCTATGCTGACCACTTTGGAAGAAACTGGAGTCTGTGACGTTTGCAACTGTGGTGTTTTGTCGCAATTGTGGAATTTTGCAGTTTATCCTTTTTGTGACAATATTTTCCCTGTCTCCCTTCTCTTACGTTGATTTTTTGCAGTGGTGAGACTAGAGTCCTCTCCAGGCTAACAATAACCAGGGTGAGTCCAAGGCAATTGAGGGCCTAGGCTCATGTCAGTGATGGGGGAAGGACCTGCAGAGGGACGTTAGGGAGCTTAGGATGCAGACTCAGGTTAGTCTCAGGGGGTGATCCCTCTCCCTCTCCCTATCACCAGGGCCTTCCTTGTATACCATCCCCAATGTCACCCTTGTATTGCGCTGCATTCTGGGAGTCTGTACGCCCCTACGTGAGACTCCTCTATTATTTAAAACTGAATGTCTATTACCAAGAAAGATGAAAGATGTATGAAAATAGAATTATGCAGGATCTGACTACACAGGGATCGTTTGTGGTCTGTTACCATGGAGACAATATTGTTGGAATGCATAAGAGCTGTAATATGGCTCATGTCTATTATTCTGAGGTCTATAGGGACGTGAAAGTGTTAGAAAACCATGAGAGGGCGCTCTATGGATGCGTTTTTGGCTCAGCACCAAAAAATGCAGCATTATGCATTTTTTGGTGCTTTTTCAAAAACAAATGTGTTTTTTTAACATGGGGCCCTATGGGAAACTGCATGCGTTTTTGCATTGCACTAAATGGTACCATGTGTTTTCGCATGCGTTTTCGCATGCGTTTTTTAAGGCTGCTCCAGACCTATCAGCAAAAACGCAGCCCAAAAACGCAGGCTGGAAAAAAGCACCTAAAAAACCATGCAAGTGTGACGTTAGCCTAAGGCTAGGTTCACACTTGAGGGGTGGATGGGGGTTTCCATGCGTTTTTCACACTTGGAATGTGTGAAAAACGCATGCAAAAACGCATCCATAGACCCCAATACAAAAAAACGCATGCCCCAATGCCAAAAACGCATGGCTAAAGTGCCATGCGTTTTTTGGATGCATTTTTGGCTCAACACCAAAAAGTTCATCATGCTGCATTTTTTGGTGCTTTTTCAAAAACACATGCGTTTGCCCTATGGGAAACGCATGCGTTTTTGCATGGCACTAAATGGTACCATGTGTTTTCGCATGCGTTTTTGCATGCGTTTTTTAAGGCTGCTTCAGACCTATCAGCAAAAACGCAGCCCAAAAATGCAGGCTGGAAAAAGCAACCTAAAAAACGTATGCAAGTGTGACCCTAGCCTAATGTGGCTCCCTAAAAATGTCTAGGGCAATGACTGTATCCTAAATCCCAAAGATGTCTATACGGAATGTCACACACATGCCAGCCTCTGTTTCTAGATGTGGATAAAATAGTGGGTTGAGGTCGCGGAGGTGGGATACAGCATGGATGCCGATACCTGCGGTGTCTCACCCGTGGGCACTGGATTACAGGGTTCCACCTAGGTGAGACGTTTAATTGTCTCGGGCATAGCAGTTAGATAAATATGGTCCCTCCCTATGCTGACACTCTCTTAGATATTCATTTGTCTCTAGATGATCCTCAAGTCTCCCTGATCTGCAGAGCAGACTTTCTGACCGTTTTCGTCGTATAACCAGCTTTTTCTCAGGAATAGACAAAGCTGTGCCTCATAATCTCCAGGTACTACATTAAGTCCCAGCGCACCTCATCTCCTTGGTGCGAAAATCTTCACTTGATTAAACTCCGAATTGGCCCCTCACAACAATGTTGTCTGTATCAGTATGTTGCTAGCCCATGAATAACAGGTTAAACAAAAGTACTCGGTGGAAAGGGACACAACACCACATAGTAAATGACAGCTCATGCATGGCTTTCTCTGTCCATGCTGCATCCACTTCACAACTAATAAGTCTCTCTACTTGTCTACCAGGACTCTCATTTTGACAAGCCCTATACTTTGGCTAGTCCTTTCCCTTTCTCAGCCACGTGGCTTCATATCCTCCTGGATATGACTCCTTATATAGGTTCCCTAGTTTCTGCAATAACAGTGACATCTACTGACGGAAATGAAAGGCATTGTCCAGGCTCAAGGTTCAATCTACAATCACTCTATTCGAGTATTCTGAATCCTCACAGTGTGCCAGTCAGGATTCTCCATGAATGAGTGATGATGTGACCGGAAGTATGTGATCTCCATACTTCCGGTCACAATCCAACTAGACTTGTCAGGCCTCACTCAATTAATTTGTATACAGCGAGAGGCTGCGCACTTTTAGTTGACACGAGACTGCATATATGCAAATCGGATAATTGCTGTCACGTGCCCAACCAGAGAATCTTGACTGTGCGCAATGTGCACACTGTGAGGATTCACAAGTCTGCGGTCACATTAACTAATTGCGGACTTAAACCCCAAAGCATGGACAACCCTTTAATGTTATAGCAATAACCCTTATACATTGATCAAATACAGAGAAATGCTAGCAAGAAATATTTTCATAGAGATATCAATTACCAGTGGTGAGATTTACCCTCCTTGCACATAATTGCTTAACAATTGATCAAGAATTTTTCTTACAAATTCAAGGAAGCCACATTTTTTTATTGCTTGGTGGGAGGAGCGGCAATTATATCTAGAAATCTCCATTACGTGACCCAACATGTTGCATTGGTATTGAATTTGTGGTTTCGCAAGATGGTATGAACGTCATAGAAACTTTTAGTTTGAGTAATGACATCTTCCAGAAATTTCTAAAATATTTGTGTCGGCAAAAAACCTCGTTGTCACTAAACGCCCTCTCTGTAATCTTATACTTGATGGCTGCACCTCTACGAAAACGAAACTGAAATGATCAGAGGACTTTCCAGACCATTCTGGTACTATTAGTAATGGAGGATATGGGAACATCAGGACTCTGATGACACGCTACAAGATGGAAGGGAGAGAAGGACGTAGACCCATTGCCCCTAGAACCAGGTTCTTTCACCCAATGTGGCAATCACGTTCCTATGCCTGATTTTCCCTGAACACAGAAGAAAAAAGGTATTTTCCAGGCCACTGGACCATATTGACAGCAACTTTATTAGAACATATTTAAAAACAATTACATCCCGCCGGACGCGTTTCGGACAAGGTCCTTACTCATCGGCCGACCAGGATCGCTGAACATCGCTGTGTGGTCGCTGGGGAGCTGTCAAACTGGCAGATCTCCTCAGCGACCAGGGACCAGGGAGTCGACCTTCACATCGCTGGGTAAGCGGGAGAAGGCTGGTAACTAAGGTACACATCGGGTAACTAAGCACAGTGCTGTCCTAGTTACCCGCTGTGTACCTTGGTTACCAGCCTTCTCCCGCTTACAGGCTGGTAATCAGGGTACACAGTGGGTAACTAGACAGTGCTGTGCTTAGTTACCCGATGTGTACCCTGGCTACACATCGGACGCACTGTGAACCCGGCCACGCAGTGCACGCTGGGAAATGTAGTCTTATGACTACATGTCCCAACGTGCACTGCGTGGCCGCGTGCACACCACTGTGGCTGCGACTGGTGGCAGTACCGCTGCCCGCGTCGGCTCCCTGCATTCTCAGTACCGGCGCTCGTTGGTCTCCCGCCGTCAAACACGCCGATGCGTGCTGCACAGCGGGACACCAACGAGCAAAAAATTATCCTGATCGTTGTGTAATGATCAGCGACCTCGCAGCAGGGGCCCCATCGCTGCCGCTTTTCACACACAGCGATACCACTGGCGAGGTCGCTGATTTGAGCGATATCTCCAGCGATATCGCTGTGTGAGAAGCACCCCTAAGTTGGGCAAATCAAAAAGAGAATAAAGGATGAGAAGATAACAAACTTCTAAGAAGAAATCACTGGATATGGATCCATAAACAACTTCTTTGTCCACAGCTCACACCTCCACTCTAAGACCAAGATATAGCAAGCTATGTCTAGCAGCTACTTACCTAGGCTAAGAGGTGAGTATTTATAGCAGAGGGGAGTGTAAAAATCAGAATGGCTGAGATATCCCAGGACGGAAAGCCTTAGCAGACAAATAGAACTGCTTATTTCTTGCAGCACCAGACCAAGAAAATCTGCACAGCTAACTGGAAAGCAAAACAGATCTAACCAATGCAAGAGTGCATGCAGCCATGCACTGTGATCTCTGACACTGGAATGAGATGAGCCCACCTCCTTTGTAGTACCCCTGTAACATCCGACTAGTGCAACCCTGAAAGTATGGCACATTTTTGAAAAGTGAAGGGTTGTGGACATTGTGCTTTGGGAGTGACAGATTAAGACTTCATCTGTGAAAACATGGCAGTGCACTCACCATAAAGACCAACACCGAGCACCAGAGACAGGATCATTATAAACCAGCTCGGATGGACGGAATTGCCGATGATGCTGTAAAAAAACACAGAGCGTGAATAAATAAATCATATATTTGCTATATTTTGGTTCAATTGTTTCTTAAATATACTGTAATTTGTAGTTTTCTAATAGAACTTTTACATAAAAGTTCCTGATCTCTCACAATTCTGCAGGCAGCTGAGCTCACCTCTACATAGCATCCCCTACTTATTCAGTGTCACTCGATTTGTCATGTTTCCATCACAAGAATTATAGTCGTTACATCAAGGGCTTTACAGTATTCCCAGAATCCAAAATTGCTCTGAAGGTTCTACTTTAGTTTTTTGATGCAAGTCATGGATGGAAAGTGATGGGTTAACTGAACTGCAGATAATATCCAATGGAGGAATTCGGGAGACCATGTATGGTTACATGCGGTTTATAAGTCAATTGTTTTCAGTCATCTGACTTCATCAGGACAAATCAATGGATAAATCCACTTGATATTATCAGCATACATCAGTTAACCATCACCTTCCATTCCTGTCTTATGTTGGACATCTCGTATGGGCCCCCTCAGCTGTCCAGGGCCCTGGCACTTGCCCGGGTGTGCCAGGTGCTGATGCCTGACCAAACCAGCAGTGCAGGTCAGTTAACCCATTGCTTTCTACTCCTGTCTTGCATCGACTTCTTATATAGGGGGAGTGCATTTTTGCACTTTTATCTAACTCATGAACCCTTGATAAGACCCTTTATTGCCTTCATTGTTTTTCCAGCCATTTTTTCCGCTAGTTTAATTTTTTTGCTCACAAACAAAAGTGGCGCATAATCAATAGATAATGGAAAATTCAGATTATTTCTCAATTGGATGTTTTAAAAAATATTGATACAGGGCACAGATAAACTGATAGTAGTGCTCCGATGTATCGTGTGTAACGGCTTGTGCCGAGAATGTAAGAGGAACTTTAGCTGGTAGTCTCCAGGTGTTGTTTGTACTGACCCCAGAGTAGGACGGAGGGGGAATAAGTGAATATTTTCTATGGATGACGATGGCAGGCGCTATTCCAGGCTTATAATGTTACTCTCCCCTGACTGTTCATTTCATCTACGTAGGGATGGTATGTGAAATAGCAAAGGACTTTTGAGCTCACCTTAATAAATCACACCCACACAGTACAACATGCCCAGTGCCACTGAGCTCATTGTACTGCACTGTGTGATTGATTGAGTAAGCTCAAAAGTCATCTACCATAGCACACACCATCTTTATTGGTGATGAGCGAGCACAACCATGCTTGGGTGTTTGGTACTCACGACGTTAATCCAAGAACAGGAGGAGTAATGGGATGACGCCGCTGTCATGGGAAGGACACCAACTAAGGATAAAGCAATGGTGATTATTATTTGTCAATGTGTTTCCAAGAAATATTCTTCTCAGTACAAAAATCACTCGAGTACCGAGAATAATGGAAGATGTTACGAAAACTTCTTGAGATTCCCATTATACTTGGTGCTCTAGTTGTGCCCATCTTAGCGTTCAGAGTACCGAGCACCCGACCATGGTAGTTCTCGCTCATCACTATTCTTTATGTCATGAAAGGAACAGACAGAGAGGAGTTATGTCATAAGCACGGAGTAGACTTTGTCAGTATATTTAGTTATCCTCCCTCCTGCAATACAAGCGACATGTGCCGACCAGCAGCTAGAGCTCCTCCTACATGGTCGGGCAGTAGTCATTACCCACAATACATCAGTGGCGCCATTATTAAGTGATCTCTGCACTCTAAAATTATGTTTAAACACATCCAATTGTAAAATTGCATATATTTCCATTACCCGATGGTTTACAGTACTTTGGGTCTTAAGACAACCCCTTTAAGCAGTTAAGAGGATGACCGCATCCACTCTCTCGCAACCAAAAGAACTGTGAATATAGAACATTTATCTAGTTTGATTGCACCTACAGTTTAGCCACGGCTTTGCCATAATATTAAATTCACTGTTGGATGAGAGTAAGATTAATTATCTCACGCCTTTGGTACCTGTCTGGTGCCTAGATATACAAATGCGGGAAGCTGAACAATGGGTAAGTGTAAGGGTCTGAGCAACTTTAAAGGTACCGTCACAAGCCCAATCTCGGCTGGCGATGTGTGGCAGTATAACGGGGCGCGCTCACGTTTTTCGTGCCCGCCTCAGATCGCCGATGGCGGCGTCATACGCCGCGACTTTGCCCTGAAGCTAAGGCGATGTGTCGCTCCGGAAATTGCCTCACCTACAGCGTAACCAATCTTGCCTCATTCCATCGCGCTTCACACGCCACAATCTCAAAGGCAATGTGGGGTACATGTTCACGCGGCAAGGAGATAGGCGTGCCACAGTGGTCTACATCTCGCCTCATTGGACAACACAACTGTGTTACGATTGGTCAGCCTGCTCAGGGCGCTAACGAGGTAGACATCCGCGGAGTGGGAGCAGTAGAATGTACCCAGCAGCATCACCAAATTCACACACGTAGAGTGATTGTAGTGCTGGCCCATGGCACCCATCTACGATGGGTAGCCCAACATCTGAGCTGTCATGTGTGGCACTATACTCCACACAGCGCAAATTAATACACGCGGACAACATAGCTTGTTCAATGGCGCGCGTATTTGCACTGAGTTTGCAGACGGTTGTGTAGCTGAAGATGTGTGTGGTGCTGAACGGACAGCTCTTCAAATATGGCGCAGTGTCAACTGACAGCCAATGGGAACACAGTAGCCCACACCAATTATCTCATATGGGCACGGACTACAGCACGCTGAGACACGCCTACGGGAAATCACAGAAATCGGTCTTTCCATCACTATCGCCCTGTCACACGCCAAAACACGAAGATATCGCCTTGCCGATTGTGCGTGATTACTGAGCACTGTTTCCCAGGAAGAGACGGCACCAGATGGAGGTAGTGTGAGGAGGCAATATTTTCCTGGAAAGCCTTGGGTCCTAACATCATGTGGATGTGAAATGTCAACTACCTAAACATTGTACAGACGAGATACCCATTATACATTTAGTATACTCACAGGTGCTTTTTGTTACTTTTGTTGTCGACAATGTTTGAGTGTTGATGTTGAGGTAGAGTTGGAGCCATTGATGGAAGAAGTCCTACTTGTGGATGATGGACTCGTTGAGGTTGTTGACTGTGTACTGCTCTGTGTACTTGATGGTGTTGCTGAATTAGTGATCTGTGTTCCGATGACATTACTTGTGGAGTATGTACTTTTACTACTGGTTGTTGATTGACTATTTGTTACCATACTTGAAGAACCTGATGCAGCAGTTGATTGTTGCTGACCAGTAGCTGAAGATGTTGACGGGTTACTGGTAGTTGTTGTTTGACTACCTATACTAGCATTAGAAGATGATGTGGTTGTGGTTGTTGGACCTTGAGTGCCGATACTACTAATAGAAGATAATATTGTGGTTTGTGAAGATGATGATTGGCTGCTGGTTACAGCATTGGTAGAAGGTCTTGTGGTTGACAGAGGTTGTTGACTGCTGTTGCCAACAGTGGAAGGTGTTGAAACTGTGGATGGTGCTTGGGTGGTATTTGATCCTGTACTCATATTTGTATTAGTTGATGATGTTGGGGAAGTTATAGGACTGGTAGATGTTGATACATTGAATGGCGTGGTGTTTGTAGAAGTAGATGCGTTGATAGTTGATAGACCGCTGGTACTAATGATGAAAGCTGATGTCATGTTAAGGGTCGATTGACTATTATTTGGATTTAGTGTTGTTATGATTGTTGATCGTTGACTACTTATCCCAACTGTGGAAGAGGGTGACATGGTAGATGTGGATTGTGTAGCATTTTCAATAGTTGACATATTGGTGAAGGATGGCTGACTAATAGTAGAAGATGAGGTTACATTGTAAGTAGAAGGTGGTTGAATGGTTGATCCATTATGTTGAAAATCTGTTGAATTTGTTAGTGGCTGCTGGCTACTGAAGCCAATAGAAGTACCTGATATCAGGGTACTAGAATTTGTCGATAAGATGGTTGTTGTGGTGGTAAAACTTGTTGTAGATTGATTGTTAGGCCCAGGGTTTAGATTTTGACTGGTGTTACTATTAATGGAAGTGAATGGTGGAATGCTGGCTGATGTATATGTAGATGACTTCTGACTGCTGATACTAGCAGTGGAAAGTAAAGTCTGGTTATTTCCAGATGTTGATTGTTGGCTTGGTTGAGTATTCAGAAGAGTTGATGTAGAGGTTAATGACAATGAACTGGTTACATTAGTAGAAAAAGGAGTTGGGGGTGTTGAGTCATTTTTTGCGTTTGTACTGGAAAATGCTGTGGTGTTGTTGGAAGATGTTGTTTCTAAGCCAGAAGATGCAGGGGTTGCAGTTGTTGAAGTGGAGGATGATGTTATTGAAGCAGTGGATGATGTGGATGAAGTAGAAGATGATGCATTAGAAGCTGTTGTTGATGTCATAGAAGCGGAGGATGAAGTGGTGGAAGCATTTGTTGTAGAAAGGGAGGATGATAAGGTAGAAGCAGATATTGCAGTAAAAACAGAGGATGATCCAATGGAAGCAGTTGATGTGTTAAAAGAAGATGATGCATTCGATGCTATTGTTGATGTCACCAAAGAGGAGGCTGATGAGTTAGAAACAGTTGCTGGTGTCATCGAAGGGGGCGGTGATGCGGTAGAATCCTTTGTTGATGTTGTAAAAGGGGAGGATGATGCGGTAGAATTCGTTGTTGATGTTGTAAAAGGGGAGGATGATGCGGTAGAATTTGTTGATGTCATAGAAGGGGAGGATGATGCGGTAGAATTCATTGTTGATATCGTAGAAGGGAGGATGATGCGGTAGAATTTGTTGATGTCGTAGAAGGGGAAGATGATGCGGTAGAATTTGTTGATGTCGTAGAAGGGGAGGATGATGCGGTAGAATTCATTGTTGATGTCGTAGAAGGGGAGGATGATGCGGTAGAATTTGTTGATGTCGTAGAAGGGGAGGATGATGCGGTAGAATTTGTTGATGTCGTAGAAGGGGAGGATGATGCGGTAGAATTTGTTGATGTCGTAGAAGGGGAGGATGATGCGGTAGAATTCATTGTTGATGTCGTAGAAGGGGAGGATGATGCAGTAGAAGTTGTTGATGTCGTAGAAAGGGGCGATGATGCGGTAGAATTCATTGTTGATGTCGTAGAAGGGGAGGATGATGCGGTAGAATTTGTTGATGTCGTAGAAGGGGAGGATGATGCGGTAGAATTTGTTGATGTTGTAGAAGGGGAGGATGATGCGGTAGAATTTGTTGATGTCGTAGAAGGGAGGATGATGCGGTAGAATTCATTGTTGATGTCGTAGAAGGGGAGGATGATGCAGTAGAAGTTGTTGATGTCGTAGAAAGGGGCGATGATGCGGTAGAATTCATTGTTGATGTCGTAGAAGGGGAGGATGATGCGGTAGAATTTGTTGTTGATGTCGTAGAAGCTCTTGATGTGGTAGACGTTGTTTTAGTAGTGGAGGCAGTTGTCGGTGTGGTGCTCGGTGGGCAGATGTTGGTAAGATGTGACTAAGCAGTTGCTTCATTAACGTTGCCAAATCATTGAGTAAATTCTTGATGTAATCTGCTATGGACTCGGACCTTGTGTTCTGAGCCTCAATTACTGAAACTGATGAGAAGAAAAAAACATGTTATGACGTAATAGACAAACAGTGAAGATTAAATATACATTTCTCATTACATACTCTTGAATGCATAGAGATGAAGCTTCTATCAAACATCTCACTGAGATAGGAGCATCTACATGACTGTCCATACAGCTGAGGAGCGATCACAGACTTCTCTTGGATTATTTCCAGATGACAGATTTTCTAAGTGAAAGTCTATTGCTGGTTTTCATAAATCCGATCACTTTTCATTGCATTGGGGGAAACTACGATCAATTATTGTTTAGGGGCCCCTTCTGACTATTTATTTTTCACAATAGAGAACCCCTTTAATTATTATTGGGGGACATAGCATGAAGTAATACGACAATTTGCTCTGCACTTTGCGGGGTGAGTCGAGGTCAAGAGAAGTCATCCTTGAAATCTCAACAAGACAGGAAAGAAAAGGAATAATTTTGCCTTCTCCTCTCAGAAAACACTGGATGCCATTGCTTGTTCTGTTTCTTATGGTGTTGAATCACTATACAATTCTCTAGGTGATCTGCATCAAAGACATATGGTTCCACAATTGGTTATGAAACATAATGTCTAGCTCACCTTTCCCATTGTTAAAGTACATGCTGGTAATAAGTAGTTCTATATTGCAGAAAATGTTATGAGACCTTGATTCTGAGCCAAATTTTATATAATGATCCTTCAACTGGTACTGATGCTGCTTCTGGTGCTGTATTTATAGACTGATCTTGGAACGAGTACTGCATTTAGGTGTTGAGTTTGGCTTCAGTGTTGAATTTATGAAATGTCACTGATACTGTATTTATGTACTTAGCTAACTTCTCGTATGGTATATGTTTAATAGTCTTGATACTGGTACCGTATTCATGTACTGAACTTGATACTTGTACTGTATTTATTTACTGAGATTGGTACTGGTATTGTATGTACTAAGCTTGGTTTTAGTATGATATTTTTGTACTGGTCCTGGCACAGCAACCAGATTCATGTACTGAACTTGATTCTAATACTGTATCTATACAATGAGATTGGTAATGGTACAGTACTGAGACTGTACTGGTTCTGGTATTAAATTTGTGTGTAAATCTTTCTACAGGTACTGTATTCATGTACTGAACTTGCTACTAGCACTGTTTTTATTGGTACTGTTACCATATGTATGTACTGAGCTTTATTTTGGTACAGTATTTGTATACTGATTATGGTACTGTTATATTTATGTGTTTTACTTGCTTCAGAATTGTATTCATGTATTGAACTTGGTACTGTATTATTGTAGTGAGCTTGGTTAAAGTACTGCATTTATGTGCTGAACTTGGTTATAGTACCATATATATGTACAGTGTTTGGTTCTGTTTAGTGCTTGATTATGGTGCTGTGTCTATGTAGTGAACTTAGTTTTCATAAAACAATATACATGCTTTGAGCTTGACTCAAGTAGGGTTCCGAAGCTTGGATACTCCATAGACTCCTATCACTATGGTTTCAGGGGAACATTTATGTTGCATGCCACACATCTCCCCCCCCCCCACACTTTTCCTTTCTTGCAGTGTACAAGTAAACTGAATGGGTTGTGCACACCTATAATTGTGTTCATATAGGTCTATAAGTAATGGAGAAGTAATGTATTTATTGTAGGTGGGTGGGTATGTATGTACAGTAGGTATGTATGTATGTATATGTTATTACATCTGTGATGAGGAAAATGAGTTTTTAAATTCTCGGCTATGGGCTCACACATTTGATTAATTTATAGGATATTATTATTAAGACTTTACATACGGTATGTATCCAGATAGCAGATTAATACTTAGAATTCACAAATAAATAGATGATAGAAGGAAAAATAGATGATAAATAAAAGCATGAATAGATTATAAAATAAAAAGTATAAATGATACAATTATGACTCTATCTCACACGTACACATACGATGTATAGTACATATATATTCCGAATATAAAGCACTCCAGACATACTATAATGCAGGGAAAATAAAATGGATCCTTTATCCACCCACATTTGCTACTTTTTGGATCTGCTCTATGGAGTATTTCTCATGGAGAAGATCCAAGATTTCGCACATGCTGGTGGATAAACCTCTTTTTTTCCTCTGGAATACAAAACATCTTCATGTTGCATTACAAAATATGATTTATTCATCCTTATTTTAATTGTGTCAATCATCTTAGGTAATTATTGTAAGTACATATATTTGATAGAAGGTGGAAATGGAAAAATCTATCCAATATACTATGAAATTCTCATTATAAATGTAAAATGTTTTATGAATATATTTTTCAATAGTTGGAATAGATAGATAGATGGATAGATAGATAAATAGATAGGTAGATAGGCACTTTATCCCATATAAGGGTGGTGCAAAAATCAGTCCAGGGCTATGTTCCTTCACCCCCCTATACAGACCAGTAAATGACTGCAGCACTCCAATAAAGATGTAATATGCCTTTAATGGCCTTTAGGCATCCAGTGGTGGACGTTTCGGTCCTCAGACCTTCTTCCAGCCAGGCTGGAATGCCTGAAAGCCATTAAAGGCATATTACATCTTTATTGGAGTGCTGCAGTCGTTTACTGGTCTAGATAGATAGATAGATAGATAGATAGATACTAGGGAAGATGAGTATACATATATAGAAAAATCTATCCAATATACTATGAAATTCTCATTATAAACGTAAAATGTTTTATGTATATATTTATCAATAGTCGGAATAGATAGATAGATAGACAGACAGAGAGTGAGACAAATACATAGATAAATATTTGATTAGAGAGATTGATATATAGAATGATAGATAATAGATAGATAGATAGATAGATAGATAGATAGATAGATGTGTGGCTCTTCCAGCTTGGTACATTACGAGTGTTCTATTGCCCCAGTAAGGTTTGTGATTATGTGTTGAGTAGTCTGCCCTAATTAAGATGTCCATTGCTGGTCCTGTGCTCGTTCTCAGCTTGGTTCATTAGTATCACCTCTAGCTAACAGCTATGAAGAGCAGGGCTCCAGATAGTGACTTTTGTGAGTAGCCTCACATAGACGATCACATCTACATGGGGTGAGGTAGGGCTCCCTGGATCTTGGTGTACTGCCTCAGTGTGAAAATCTTTGGCAGTCATTATACTGGTAATGGGGGATCTGGGTTTCCCTACTGTTAGGGGTCGGGAACAGAAAGTTGCTTACGACTCTCTCTTAGAGCTGGATGTGGCTCTCAAGGTCAGAAAGGTTGGGGTCCTCTGCCTTGGGTAATGTCCTTCATACAGGTACCTCTTCCAATCCCCCATACACATGCACTCTACCTTTGGCCTATGTATGTGTTTTCATCAGACATTGACATTCAACATGCCCAAACCTTCTCCCCCCAGTGCTGAGGCCTTCACACACATCAGGTGGTTGGACGGTCTACCGGTGCCAATAGTTCTAGTTCAGCACAACATTCAGTCTCTCTTTTTTCTCTAGGTCCCAATAATATACCAATAATCTCTCTGTCTCTTTCTTACCTGTTGTGAGAAGCAGAAATCCAAAGAGCCATAATTTGCTAGATCCTACCAGGGTCTTCATGGTGCAGAGCGCTGCTATAGCCGTTTATCCTAGTCACTGCACAGAAAGAGGACGATCCTTCTACTTGTGCAAATATACTTGTGAAGCGAGAAGTGCAGGGGCCATGTGACACAACTGTGATCACACACCTGCCAGTCAAACTCCCTGATTCCTTTGTATAGGTCAAATATGCAGTAATGGAATCAGGGAGGGGCGGCTAAAAAAAAAGTCTGTTGATACTTTCAAGAAAAATTTATGACTTCCTGCAAAGTATGATTTTTCTATCTGGGTATTAGTGCACTGGCTCTTTAAAATGGATGGTAAAGGGGGAACGTCAAGAAGAAGCATTACCCATAACCAGAGTTGAGTTAAATTGCCAAAATTCGATTTAGACAGATTCGCTCAATTCAAAGGTTGATGCACAACGAATTTACTGGAACCCTCAACTCATACTCATCTCTCTAATAGTTCCAATAGGTTCTTCTGTTTTCCATCTTTCTTCTATCTTCTGTCCAGGCAGGTCTTCCATTCACCAGGCCCTATGGTGTCACTTGGAGTGCGACACAGGTCAACTTTTTTTCAATTCGAGACAACTTTGATTTTCCTAGAATCGAAATCCTCACCTTGACCCATATTGAGACAAACCAATAGTTGATAAGACTTTGATGACTAGTGGAGATCTTTCTCTGGAGAATCTCGCCGATCTCCAACTAAAAACATGGTCTCTTAAATAGATGGTCCAATCAAACAAAACATATCCCTTTTCCAGAATAGTGGGATCACCATTCACCCCCAAATATGTGGTTTATATGATACCTGTGTGAACAGATTGGTAGTGAACATATACAAACCCTGACAGAGGTTCTGTCGCTTATCCATGTTATGTGAATAAAAGCTTATAACCTGACGTTAAATTCATCCATTGGTTTTATAAATTACTCTTTTGAAAGCTGGAACCCTCCAAAATGTGGTTTAGGTTAAGAAACTAAATTGACATCAATGCTGAAATATTGATCATTTAATGAACACAGAATGGTCAGATTTTAGCAAGAGAAATGTTTTGTCACCTGGTCATATAATGCACCCAATCCTAGTTTACATCCTCACCTGTGCTCAGTAAATGATCGGTTAATTAGTGGGTGTGTCTGAAAAGAAACCCAGCACCCCAGACCTTCACTTGAACTGCAACTTGAGCTCTGACAACATGCCAAAAATCCACCCTGTGACCAAAGCCTTGACTAACAAGAGGCATAAGACTTGATTTGAAGAGACTTGAGATGTGTTTGACAAGCCCAGGTCCCGCAGACCCCATAAAATCCAAAGCAAGCCCCTCTTCCACTGCAGCAGAGCTCCAACAGGCCTGGTCACCTCAAGTCCCTGTGTCAACTAGAACAGTTTGTAGGATTCTGTCTCGAAATGGCCTCCATGGTGGAATCAGTGCCCAGAACCCAGCACTAAACAAAAGGCAAATAAAAAAAGTTTGTCATTTGCGAAGTCCCAAAGCCTGCTAATCAGATGGACGATGGAAAAGTGGCAGAAGGTGGATTTCTCTGATGAATCTTCAGTAGAATTACACCACAGCCGCCACAAATACTGCAGGAGACCTACTGGAGCCCGTATGGATCCAAAATACACCCAGAAAACAGTTAAATTTGGTGGTGTAAATATCATGGTCTGGGGTTACATTCAGTATAGGGGTGTGCGAAACATTTGCAAGGTGGAAGGCAATATCAATAGCCTAAAATATCAAGAAGTATTAACTTCTTCTTATACTCCAAATCATAAAAGGGGTCAAATTCTGCAGCAGGATGTTGCTCCATCTCATACATCCATCCAAAGTTCCTCCAGGCAAAAAAGATCAAGGTGCTCAAGGACTGGCCAGCCCAGTCACCAGACATGAACATCATTGAGCATGTTTGGGGTAGGATGAAAGAGGAAGCTTAGAACACAAAACCCAAGAATCTAGATGAACTCTGGGAGACATGTAAGACTGCATTCTTTGCTATTCCTGATGACTTCATTGATTCATAAATTGTATGAATCATTTTTGAACCGCATGGATGCAGTCCTTCAAGCTCATGGAAGTCAGACAAAATATTAAATATGATTCTAATAGCACCACAACTTCATTCACCAATGTTATGCAACATATATTTGTATTTTAAGTAAATTTTTTGTTTGAATATCACATGGTACTTTCTGTAGGCGACAAAACTTTTGTCTTGCCAAAATCTGACCATTCTGTGATCATTAAATGATCAATATTTCAGCATTGATGACAATTTATTTTCTTAACCTAAACCACATTTGGGAGGGTAATTTATAAAACCAATGGATGAATGTAACGTCAGGTTATAAGCTTTTGTTTACATAACATGGATAAGCCACATAACTTCTGTCAGGCAGTGTATGTCAACATTTCTATTCACTGTTACATTTGTGCACTACTGCTCCAAAAAAACTATACGAGAACAGACCCCCCCATTCTTGGGATTGGCGGAGGGTCCAGCAGTCATACCAATGATCATACATGAATAAGCCTCCTTATAGACTGATGTTAAATGTTGCATTTTTTCACTATGCTTGGAAAAATCTGGAAAACCCAACATGGTGCCATAAAGACAACTATGAAGGAAAGGTGTCCTGCTCATTTTAGAATTGTTTTTTGCCGAACAGGATAGAAAGACCACATGTTTGTTGCCACCTTTCACTTATTTTCCTTTGTATGGGACAATACCAATGTGAATAGGAGCAACCATGAGTGGACCCCTTTCTATAAGGATCCGACAGCACCCTCATGGCTACCTGTGCATGACGCTTGTATACAAGTTACACCTTTATTGCTTGATATATTCATATATTAACCATGTAGGGCTTTGTTTAGATTTTTACAATATGGAGTCTTGGGCATCAGAATTGTTTGGTTGAGATTTAGGAATGAGAACCCCACCGATCATCTTCTTGAGAAGATATGGTGGAAGACGTCTTACCCTCTAAGCATGTTAAAATTTGAAAAATCTATGAACTCACACATTATTGCACCCATCTATCGATATATCATAGTGTATCATATCGTTGATGGGAGGTTGGTGAACCGGACCTTAAACCAGATGATGAGTGTTCGTTCAACCTGCAGCATGGGTGTGTGTGACACCTCGATAACGATGTCGTTAACGACCTATTGACCATATTGAGAACTGAAGGACGTAGGCGAGCTAATGACCGCAAGTATCGTTTGCTTGTTGCGGGATCGTTGCTGCTTCATTAACGATATCTATACGTGTGACATCTCACTAGCGATCATTGAACGTCCTTCTAGCGATCTAGGTCAAGTCGGATCATTGGTTGGTTCGCCGACACATTGAAGCGTGAGACGGGGCCTTAACTGTCTGTCTCTCTGTCTCATCAATTACAATCTATCTATCTATCTATCTAATCTATCTATCTATCTATCTATCATCATCTATCTATTATCTATTTATCCTATATTATCTATCTATCTATCTATCTATCATCTATCTATTATCTATTTATCCTATATTATCTATCATCTATCTATCTATCTATCTATCTATCTATCTATCTATCTATCTATCTATCTATCTATCCATCTATCTATCTATCTATCTATCTATCTATCTATCTATCTATCTATCTATCTATCCACTCTATCTATCTATCTATATCTATCTATCTATCTATCTATCTATCATCTACATCTATCTCTATCTATCTATCAAAAAAATAAAGAGCAGCACACAAAAATCAGCCTTGGGTGCAATGCCTAACTTTGCAACTTTCCAATTGTCAGGTACGTACCGAAAAAGAAGTAGGCAGCGCTCCAAAAACAGTTCAGCTACAGACCTTTATTGGTTATCAGTGAATAAGTGGCAACGTTTTTCAATCCATACCGAATCTTTGTCAAGCCACATAGAGGAGACACTGATGATTTTACTGCTCCTAGAAATAACAGCTGGAAGCACCACATTCATTATACCTAGGAGTGAAGAGCTGTGTTTGCACAGTCTCTAGGTGCACAGCAATGCTAATACCTGGAGAGGTGTAGTGTCGGGATCCTTTGTGTCACATAGAAAGGCGATCACCTGACTTCTCTCACTTGTAATGGATGTTTGTTCCTACAGAGGTAAAAAGTGACATTTTATCTATTGCGTCAAAATAGAAATCTGGCTCTGAACTGGAATAGGAGTCTTATCTAATGCAAATATTGGCTTTTCTATAAGTAAGAATCTGATATTTTTAACTTTCCTTGTATTAGCAAAGTACTAAGAATCTGGTTATTGGCATAAGGGCTCTTACACGCAACCTCCGAGATATGTGGAGCCATAATACTGCACCTATAGATGTGTATGGGGTCTATTGCACGGTCATTGGCCTGAGATTCCACACAGACTTGTACATACGGGCGGCCACCCTACAGAGCTGCTCATCTGCTGAAGGTCTACATGATACTGCAAGGAATCCATGTGCCCAATGTCCTACAGTAATGATGGTGTGAACCAAGCCATACTTCAAAAAACCTCCTAACACTACCGGGTTCTGGGGACTGACCTACAAGATCCACCTAAATGGGGGGAGCTCGGGCAATTATACTCCACAAAGCTATGTTGACATTTCTGGGTTTACAGGGGTGGAGCATTATTGGTAAATGACCATTTAGATATTTGGAGATGCACCTGCTCCTTTTTGTGGTGTAATGGAATATTTACCAAAAAAGACGAGAGATGGAAATTCGAAGAATTTGCTCAAATTCTGCTTGGAAAGTCTATTACTATAAATTCATGCATCGGGATTCGATTCAGTAACCTTGTGCTGTTTGGTCGGTTTCCTTCCCCAATGAGCTACAGCCTACATAATTCCTGTCCAAATACTGATTCCCTTATACCTTTGCTTTATCCTTTTGGTTTGCAGTCAGCAGGTGTTTTCATTTGCTCATTTACTCTGTCCTATCACAGCCCAAGTGGGGCTATTTATACCCTACAAATAATTCTTATACTTCTACATATTTTGATGCAGGCAAGAGCTAGATTTCATTCTCTACACATATTTACAGACATGCAGTAGACTTTAATTATGTATAGTTTTCTTTATATCGACATGTCCTAACATGGAACCTGCTGACTGCCTGCAGCTCCACTCGTCCATTTGTGTTACTAATCAATATATATTTCTTATCATTGACAACTGGCAGTGCTAGTGTCTTTTTCTAATTTATTTGCTATTTATACCCTCTCATGCTGGCCTTCTCTGCTGGCTATATTCCTATGTGGATCCTGCTAAGGAGTTCCAGCCTCACTGCTGGGATTTTTACCTTTAAGACAGAGTCCAGCTTGGTATTTGCTCTTCGCTGTCTAACCTCTATTACCTACACCTTTCTCCTGTTGGTTGTTAGGTTTTGGAGGCTATCCTAACTTGCAGTAGCTACGTCATCTTATTTCCATTTGTGCACCTGTTTAATGTTTCCACACCTTGGGCCCTTGCTTAGCTCTACATGCTCTCCCTGTCTGGGGTAATAGTGTACCCTCTGGTTCCTAAGGAGGTACAAGGAACAACTCGACGGCCAGACAGATAGGTCCAAGTTGTGGTTTCCTACTATTGCAGCTGAGGTTATTCCAGCCTGTACAGAAGCCACTAGGGACTGTGCAGCTTGGAATACTAGTCTGTACAGGAACCAATTGGATCAGGTGCAGTTGTTAGGAGATAGGCTTTATTTTCTCTTTTACCCTTGTTGGAATACTCATGTGCATAAAACCTCTTTTGGATATGGTTTTTCTAAGTGACCTCCATACTTTGGTCAGGTTTGTGGAAAAAATCTGCACTGTTGATCAGTATATAGCAGTTGCAAAAATATAGTTTTGCAACCTAAATGTCATCCTATGGAAGGAGATGTGCAAGGCAACTTCACGGTCTTATGACGTTTTCTGCATATGTTGAGGCTGCAAGAGGTAAGAGATTCCCTTTCAACATTTTACAAGACCCAGAACAAACCAACGGGCCCTAAACTAAATATACCCCAGAAAGCAGAAACCTCTGCGTCTGATTATGTGAATGGCGGGAGGTGGAAGGAGCAGGAAGTGTTTATTTATGTTAATGTTGATGATTGTGGCTTACAACCAATGAAAACCCAAAGGTCATTATCTCAGAAAATTAAAGTAGGGAGGATGAAGGTTTAAAAACCACGCTGCTGTATTCTACCAGACATCAAAAGGGTGAATTGATTTATTAGTCTATGCATTTAAGGGCTCTCTGAAATGCCCTGGAGCATGGCAATATGATATTGATTTGTCCTGAGGAAGAGGCCGGGGAGCCCTGAAATGTGTTGACTAATAAATCAATATTATATTCCCCCTTTGATGCCTGGTGGAATACAGCAGCGCAGTGTTTAACCATTCATCCTCCCTCCTCTATATGCCCCACGCTGGGGACTGCAGCAGCCGTGATCTGCTTTTATAGTGGTTGTGACTCTCACAACCACACAAGGTGAAGCCTCTGATACCGATTTAGGTCATATTTTATCTCTCAGACCCTTCATCCTCCCTACTTTAATTTTCTGAGAGAATGACCTTTGGGTTTTCATTAATCATCAACATTAACAGAAAATTCTAATTCATTGATATGCTCCTGTAGATTAGAATCTTGCCGATCTATTTAATATTTATTGATTAAGCTTTGCGTATGAAAAACTGGAAAATCCCCAATGTCTCTATATAGTTGCAGTTATGGGGAGGGAGGTGGAATTTGACCTCAGAGACGTCTCTGTCGGCGGCCTCAGAATTTGAGACTGTTAACGACACTTCAACTATTGCAACCAACTAAAGTGCGGTGCTCCAGAGAAGAGAGTACTTGTCCTGGACATGACAGCATATTCAGTATGAAGTACCGATAAGGTTACTGCAGAGCATGAGACGTCACATGACCGCATACCCTGCTGACACAGTAGTGACAGCATCGACTCATGCCAACGTTTCGCTGCTGCCTCTCATTTTTTCTGATCACCATTATATTCTGATTGTTGTATGGAGGTTTGTTTTTGCTACTTTTTGTTGAATTTTCTTGCCAAGGTTTAGTAACCGAGACCATAAATATTGGCATTTTTGTTTTAGGTTTTATTATAGTTTAACGCCATTTACCATATGGGGTAAATTGTTTTAGATTTTAATAGATTGTGCGTTTACAGATGTGTAAGTAACAATTATGTTTATGTGGTGCCCCTCCGGACCGGTTGCCACTAGATGGCGCAGTAGCTGGGATTGGTAAATCAGTCACCCCACACACACACACCCAACACACTCCCAATCCCAAGTCTAGGTACTCTATGTTCAGCAACGGGATAGCGGGAGGAGCCAGGTGGAGGGTGGAACGTTAGGACAGAACCCGGTGAGGGGTGGGAGCACAACAACAAAAAGGACGCACAACATCAAGTTTTAGTGCAGTCGAGTGGGGAGGGATCTGTGGACGATCGGTAGGCAGCCAGATGTTGTCGCTCCCCGCAGGTGGAGCGTGGTCCCCAGGGCAGGGTCTGGTAACACTTGCTGTCACAGTACTTAACGTGTTCAGTAGCTGTTCTGCACCTTAATAGGAATGAAACACTGGAGACTTGCTGGCTCTGTACGGGTGTTTACTGGTAACTTGTCATGGCAGTTCTCAGGTATACAGTCACACAGATTCGGGTAGCTGGCCGGGTATTCACCGAAGGATGCAATGTCTCCTTAAGGCTCTCTTGGATGTCCCTTACACTTTACTTTCAGTCCCTCTGTGTCTTTCCTTGCGCTCTCCTTTCTATCCGTGCGCTGCCCTGCAAACCCTCTTCCTACCAGGCCTGTTGGGTGTAATGAAGATACCCTTCTCTCTAAGGGACTCAACCCGGTTTGTAGCTCCTGGTGGGGATGTGCTTCGTGGACAAGGTCGGGGGCTGTTTGCCAGACCTGCGACCCACCGGTGTTGGCGGCTCAGGGTTGGACTTGCCTGTACCGCACTCGGAGCCAGTTCCCGGGTTCGGGACTAAGATCCCCTGAGACTGGATAATAATACGATCTGGCGCTGGGTGTCGACCGACACCATTGGGATCCCCCTTCTGTCTGGGCTCCCGTTCCTTTGCAGGTGCCCTCACTGTGACTTCCCTCTAGGACTCGCTCTCACTTCTCTCTGTTCTTCCCCCTTTTTCCACTACCCTAAAACGCCTCCCACCGGGACCGATTACACTGGTAACAGGTTGGCCTATTGGTCCCCTCGTTCTAGGTGTAGGGATGCAGAGATGAGAGCCTCAGTATAACATTACACCCCCCGATGACTGATATACTATACTCACTTCTTGGGTGCAGTACCCCTACTGTGGCGCACTGACCAGTGGGGCGCCACAAATGCACATGTCGGACCAAAGCACGTTCATCTCTGGGACACAGAACCCGTCTCCTTCCTGAGCGGTATGATGGCTGGATATTCCCAGTTTGTTTGTACTTGTGTATAATTGTTTGTTCAGATGAATGAGGCACCTTCTGGGATCTGGAAATTGCACCCAAGCATGAACCAGACTTGTACAAGTCCACAATTCTCTTCCTGACATTTTGGCTGATTTCTTTAGACTTTTCCATGATGTTACACAAAGAAGCAGTGTGTTTCAGGTGTGCATTAAAATACATCCCCATGTGTGTCTCTAATTATCTCAGATGTTGCCAAAAAACCAGAAGCTTCCAAACACATGCCATCATCAGATGGGCTGTCCCAAATTGTATAAAGGCATAGTAATCTTACAGTGCTGTGCAAAGAAATTGGGACAAAGCATTTTTTTAAGTAAAGTCGTAAGTTGGGGTTACCAGTCAGTGATTCAAACCAGTTTTAGCTGCTTTCAACAGGTGTGAATGTACAACCTTGAGTAAAAAAATGTGGTGTGACTGGTTTTAGTCAGAAAATATCAGCTAGCTGCCCCCTCAGCTTCAGCTCAGAGCTTGTTTCTGTGAGGAGTGGTTTAGTGGACATTTTCTCAGTGTGATTCTTGCCTGTAAAAATGGATGTTACTCCACGGAAGAGTCTAGAATTATTACTCTTAATAAACATAAATAAGTGCCATAATAATAAACAGCGCCATACAAGTGTGGCTCCATGATGAAGAATTGAAGAATTTATGCAAAAACTTGGTAGAATCAAGGCCAAAACACATTGAAAATCTCATATCTGCTAAAGGAGGACATATTTCTTACTAAAATTAGTATGTACCAGTGCATTATAAAATTTTATTATTAAATATTAAAAAATATGTGTTTTTTTGCTTTGTCCCAGTTAATTAGCACAGCACTGTAGTGTATGCAAACTTGTGACTTTGGAAAGTAATAAAAATGATGCAAAATATTCTCTCTCTCATTATTCTGGCATTTGGCAAATATTAATAATTAGGGTAATCCTAATAGATCTAAAATGGGAAAGGTTTATTCTGATGTCATGTCAGATAGTGAGAAAAACATGCAGATGTGTCTTATTATATAGTGGATGGAAACGTCTGGTTTGAACTGTATCTATCTATCTATCTATCTATCTCTCTGTCTGTCTATCTATCTATCTATCTATCTATGGCGGCCGTCACACGCTACGATTTTGTGTGGGAACTCAATAATGATGTCAGTGGTGTGCACTTGTGGACGCATCGTTAGTGAGGTGTCACATGTATAGATACCGATGTCAGGGGTGCGGCTCGTGGACACATGGTTAGTGAGGTGTCACATGTATAGATAACGATGTCAGGGGTGCGGCTCGTGGACATATCATTAGTGCGGTGTCACATGTATAGATACCGATGTCAGGGGTGCGGCTCGTGGACACATGGTTAGTGAGGTGTCACATGTATAGATAACGATGTCAGTGGTGCGGCTCGTGGACACATCGTTAGTGAGGTGTCACATGTATAGATAACGATGTCAGGGGTGCGGCTCGTGGACACATCATTAGTGAGGTGTCACATGTATAGATAACGATGTCAGGGGTGCGGCTCGTGGACACATCGTTAGTGAGGTGTCACATGTATAGATAACGATGTCAGGGGTGCGGCTTGTGGACACATCGTTAGTGAGGTGTCACATGTATAGATAACGATGTCAGAGGTGCGGCTCGTGGACACATGGTTAGTGAGGTGTCACATGTATAGATAACGATGTCAGGGGTGCGGCTCGTGGACACATCGTTAGTGAGGTGTCACATGTATAGATAACGATGTCAGGGGTGCGGCTTGTGGACACATGGTTAGTGAGGTGTCACATGTATAGATAACGATGTCAGGGGTGCGGCTCGTGGACACATGGTTAGTGAGGTGTCACATGTATAGATAACGATGTCAGGGGTGCGGCTCGTGGACACATCGTTAGTGAGGTGTCACATGTATGGATAACGATGTCAGGGGTGCGGCTCGTGGACACATCATTAGTGAGGTGTCACATGTATAGATAACGATGTCAGGGGTGCGGCTCGTGGACACATGGTTAGTGAGGTCACATGTATAGATAACGATGTCAGGGGTGCGGCTCGTGGACACATCGTTAGTGAGGTGTCACATGTATAGATAACGATGTCAGGGGTGCGGCTCGTGGACACATGGTTAGTGAGGTCACATGTATAGATAACGATGTCAGGGGTGCGGCTCGTGGACACATGGTTAGTGAGGTGTCACATGTATAGATAACGATGTCAGTGGTGCGGCTCGTGGACACATCGTTAGTGAGGTGTGTACATGTATAGATAACGATGTCAGGGGTGCGGCTCGTGGACACATCGTTAGTGAGGTGTCACATGTATAGATAACGATGTCAGGGGTGCGGCTCGTGGACACATGGTTAGTGAGGTGTCACATGTATAGATAACGATGTCAGTGGTGCGGCTCGTGGACACATCGTTAGTGAGGTGTGACATGTATAGATAACGATGTCAGGGGTGCGGCTCGTGGACACATCGTTAGTGAGGTGTCACATGTATAGATAACGATGTCAGGGGTGCGGCTCGTGGACACATGGTTAGTGAGGTGTCACATGTATAGATAACGATGTCAGGGGTGCGGCTCGTGGACACATGGTTAGTGAGGTCACATGTATAGATAACGATGTCAGGGGTGCGGCTCGTGGACACATGGTTAGTGAGGTGTCACATGTATAGATAACGATGTCAGTGGTGCGGCTCGTGGACACATCGTTAGTGAGGTGTGACATGTATAGATAACGATGTCAGGGGTGCGGCTCGGTGACATGAAGCGATGGCTGGGAGGACCACCGCGGTGCAGAATAATGTACGATACACAAGATGGGAGTGCAAACCACAAGGGTGAATTTATTAACAGGCGGGGAAAGATGTGAAGAAGGAAGGTTCAAGCAGGGGTAAACAGTGGCAAAAGAGATTTAACAAACTGTTCGTTTTCTCTAGCTGGTCCGCTCAATAGCACGGTTCTCCAACTATCACAAGTTAAGAGCACACAGGTAAATTCACAACAAGGTACAATGCTACTCTACGTGTAACCTTTCTGGCCTCCTACACAGGCCACACGGCTGTCGTGTTCTACCTACTGAAGCCTATTCTACCCTGAAAGGTGCACAATATTCAACTCACAGTGATGCAGGGATTTGGATGCAGTCCCGGGGGCCCCCAACAACAGCAGTCTTATCCGAAGGTGCACACGGCTCCTGTCTCGAGTCGATGGGCTGCAAATCTTCTCCTTGCTTCAGATTCTCACTCGATACCGGGCTTGTCTGTGTCCCACTTTCATTTCACACGAACACTGCCGTCTTTTCCAAACTACACAGAAAGTCTGTTCCTCTCTACACATAAACGGGCTGTTCCAAAAGACACACTCTCCGAAGGGGGGAAAACAGGACATACCATCATCCCACAGCTGGGGGGGTTTCTGTCTCTTAAAGTGGCAGCGTGTTTCTTACGGTCCCACACAGGCAGGGATTTCTTAAAGTGGCAACGCTTCTCTTACTGTCCATAGCAGTAGCCCCCCAATATGCCTCCCTACTTAATGATGGTCGTCCTCGGCCATCACAACATCAGGTCCACAGTGTAATGACGGGCCGTTCAATGTGAACACAGCACCTGTGGAGGAGACAACAATGGCAATACAGCAGACTGAGTACATTGTTCAACATATCGGATTGGTGGAACCCCTGCAGTAGACCTCTGAGATCTTCTAAGATCTTGACTATCAGGCCAGGCCTGGCTAGCTCCCGGAGGAACACTTGCTGCAGGAGCCACAGTGGAATCTTGGCTGGGCTCTTCTTCACGTGGCGGTAGGGGCTCATCCATGGGCTCCCCGCTTCTGGAAGGCTGATGGTCCCCCACTGTGTTGGGGACTGTCCCCCAGTCATCGTCGACTTCACACACAGGTGACGTGAGTTCAGGGAGCGAGGTAGAGAATGTAGGAGATATTGGCGTAGGAGAAGCTTCGGACCGACATGGCCGCAGCATATTTCTGTGTAGTACTCTAGGGCCGGACGCCCCATTCTCAACTTGCACCTTGTAGACTGGGCCATCAGCATATACCCGTCCAATTACTCTGTAGGGTTGTACTTCCCATCTCTCACTCAGTTTGCCCTTGGGGCGCTTCTCTCTGACTAGCACTCGATCTCCAGGTTGCAGCGGTATTTCCTGAATTGGTTTAGGGCTCGTATGTTCTTTCTTCTGTAGCTGTTGACCGGCCAACCGATGAATCGTTTGTAGTCGTTGTCGATGTTCTTTCACCCACGACGTGACAGTTCGTTCCATGAAATCCTCTGGCTGCTCCAAATTCAGCTCGATGATGTCTCGCCCAGCTCTTACAAAGAGCAACAGATATGGGGTGTAACCCGTAGTGGAGTGAACTCGGTTATTGTAGGCCCAGACCAATTCTGCCAGGTAATCCGGCCAACATGCTTTCTTATCCTCCTCCAATGTCCGCAGCATCTGAAGTAGGGTTCGGTTGAAGCGTTCACATGCTCCATTGCCTTGGGGGTGGTAAGGTGTGGTCCGAGATCGCTCAATGCCATACATACGATATAGTTCCTCCATCACCTTGCCTTGGAAACATGCCCCTTGATCGGAGTGGATTCGCTTCGGGCATCCATACACCCGGATAAAGTCTTGGCAGATAGCCCGTGCCGCCGACTCTGCAGTCTGATCTCTAGTCGGGGTGACTACAGCGAACTTGGAGAAATGGTCAGTCATAACCAAACAGTATTGTAGTCCCCGAGCTGAGTGTCCCACGAGGAGATAATCAATCATCAAGATTTCTAGCGGTTCCTTGGTCTGTATGGTCTGAACGGGTGCCCTCTGTTCGGTGCTTTTAATGAGGTCGCATACTCGACATCGCCGGCAAACCTCTTCTACCACAGACTCCAACCGGGGGCAGTACACGTACCGCTGTAACCATTGGTAGGTCTTTGCAGGTCCGAAGTGAGCGCCAAACTCGTGTGCTTCTTTAGCTACCTCTTGAGCCATTTTTCCGGGGATGACCACCTGCCATCTTGCTTCTATTTCTTTTGGCTGTTGTCTCTTACGATATAACACTGATTCTCGAACTTCTAGTCTATCCCACTGGTGTAAGACGCTCTTCATCTCGGCGTCCAGGTTAGCCCTTTCTTGCTTGTCGGGCTTCTGCTTCTCAGCTACCCAGTGTTTCATCTGTTGTAGCCCTTCGTCTGCAGCTTGAGCACGTCCCCATTCTTCATTGGTTCTTCCCAGGGACCGGGGCAGTGTGCAAGCCTCCCTACTTAATTGTGACGCAACCACTGGGGGCCCAAACTTGCTAAAGTCTGGCGTCTCTTCCTCCTCTAGTTGTTCATCGAGATCCCCCACTGGGATCTCCACCGTCACTCTCGACAGTCCATCCGCATTTGCGTTTTCGGTAGCGGGACAATAACAGATGGTAAAGTCGAACTTTGCAAGGCGAGCCACCCACCGTTGTTCCAAGGCTCCCAATTTAGTATTCTCAAGGTGGGCCAGAGGATTATTGTCTGTTCGGACCTGGATCTTGGTCCCTGTCAGGAAGCCAGCAAATTTCTCTGTCATGGCCCACACTAGGGCCAGGAGCTCTAGTCGAAAGGAGCTATAATTGTGGGGGTTTCTTTCATTGTCCCGCAGGGACCTACTGGCGTAGCCGATGACTCTTTCATGTCCGTTCTGTATCTGAGACAATACTGCACCGAGTCCATGAAGGCTACCATCCGTGTACAGCAGGAATGGTCGGTCGAAGTCCGCATAGGCTAGGATCGGGGCTGAAGTAAGGGCATTCTTCATAGCCTGAAAAGCCTCCTCTTGTCTCTGAGCCCAAGGGATGCCCTGGTTCTTTGACACTCCGGCGGTCCCCCTCAGCAGCTCATTTAAAGGACCCGCCACCTTTGCAAAGTCTTTGACGAACCGGCGGTAATACCCGGCGAGTCCAAGAAATGCCTTGAGTTCTCTCACCGTTTGAGGGACTGGCCACTTCAGGATGGCCGCCACCTTTTCTGCAGAGGGCAGGACTCCATCTTGTGAAACTGTGTGGCCCAGATACTCGATCTCTCTCTTGAAGAGGTGGCATTTTTTCGGCTTCACCTTAAGGTTATGAGCCTGCAGTCTTCCGAGTACCTGTCCAAGCCGGTCAAGGTGTTCTTTGAACGAGGCCGAAAACACGATGATGTCATCCAGATAGGTCAGGGTAGCTTCGAAATTTAAGTCCCCCAAGCACTTTTCCATCAGCCGTTGGAACGTGCCCAGAGCATTGGAGAGTCCGAAAGGCATCCGGTTAAAATCAAACAATCCCATCGGGAGAATGAACGCGGTCTTTGCTTTGTCTTTTTCCGCCACAGGTACTTGCCAGTACCCGCTTGCTAAATCCAAGGTGGAGAAGTACTTGGCCTTCCCCAATGCCGTCAAGGATTCTTCGATTCGTGGTAATGGGTACGAGTCGCGAACGGTACAGGCGTTGAGTTTTCTGTAGTCTACACAGAACCGGATGGTCCCATCCTTTTTCTTGACGAGTACCACCGGAGCCGCCCAAGGGCTCTGACTGCCCTGTACTACTCCCGCATCCAGCATTTGCTTCAGTAAAGTCTTCACCTCTTGGTACATCTTGGGAGGGATCTGTCGGTACCGTTCTCGAATCGGACGAGCTTCCCCGGTCGGTATCTCATGCATGATAGCTTCAGTGCAGCCGAAATCTTCAGCGTGGCGAGCGAATGCAGCCTGGTTCTTCCACAACATATCTTCTACTGCTTGCACACGCTCGGGGCCCAGCGATTTCACATCCACTTCCATCTGATCGAGGATGACCTTTCCACTCCACTCTGGGGAGGGCATCTCTTCAGCCCTTGCAGAGACTGCTAGGGTCCACCCCGTACCTTCTATCGGCGATAGGGATATATCTTTTTGGCTCACCACTTCACCTTTATGTAAGTATACCAGGGCCAGATCTGTCCCTCGGGGCAAGGTGACCTCACTGGGGCCCACATTCAAGGCTCTGATAGGGACACGTCCTTGTTGGACCACAGCTACCGTACGAGCTATCATAACTTCTTGGTCCACTCTTCCGGTTGCTACAGGCTGCACAATCACTTCTACCCCATCGAGATTGCGATAGGTTCCCACTGGGAGGTGTAATATACTTTCTCGTCCGGGAGGCAGGATTATGGGCACCTTCCCAGGAGCCCTGATGACCCCTACCGTCTGGTGAGATGGCACACTCTTCTGCGTCCCACAGACACGAATCAGTCGCTGAAGTGCTTCTTGCGTAGGCTTATGTGTAGTAGCCTGCTTCCAGTATCCGGGTCCCCGTTTGGTGAACATAATCTGATCTAATTCACGTAGGACATTCATCCCCAGTATTACAGGTACATCTCCTTTGACGGGCTCGGGGACTAGTAAGATCCCTTTTCTCCCCACTTCTTGCCCACAGATACGAACATTCATCCACACAACCCCTGTGACCGGGATCGGTTGCTGATTAGAGGCAATCACCCGGATCAATGTCTCTTTCTCTGGTCTGGCCAGTGCCTGGAAATGTTGATTGAAGTATGCTTCTGGCATCGTCGTCACTTGTGACCCGGTATCTATCAAGCAATCCACCGGGACACCCTCGAATTCAGCACGTATGATGGGACACCCAGCGATCAGATGTTCGTCATGATACGGAGCGGCCTCCCTTCTCGCCTCCCCCGCAGAGTGCCGCACTACTGCGGGGGTTGGTAGTTTAACGGAGGCTTCTGTTGGCCTTGAGTGCTATTCCGGCACCCTCTGGCAATATGCCCCCGACCTCCACATCGCCAGCATTGGATGTCTTCTCTTCGTTGAGGAATACCTTGTGCCTCTGGTGGCTGCTGAGAGGAAGCCTGCACCCTCCAGTTTCCTATTGGTCGCGTCGGGGAATTATTGCGTGCGTACGATGGGCCAGGTTGAAAGGAGGATGGTGCAGCTGGGTAGGGGGGTGCAACAGACAGATCCCTCATTCTTTGCTCCATCTGGGTCAGCTTCTCCTGTACATTGAGAATGGATTTCTGTAAATCCTGCACCACCTGGACCAGCACCTCTTGGCGGTTTGGGTCCACGCTGGACTTGGCGGCTTGGATGCGCACCACCCCAGAAGCGTAGCTTTCTTCTTTACTTCGGGCTACTGTTTCTGCCAGGATTTGACGAAATGTAAGAGCCGGGTTCGCTCGGACCCGTTCTGACAGGGCTCGCCTCAAGGATATGCTGTGTAATCCTAGAATAAACTGCTCCCGGAGTATCCGGTCTGTGGAGCCTATGCCGCCGAGTTCAGCTGCCTCCTTTTTCTGCACCTCTGCTAACACTTCTTGTAGTGCTGTGGCATACTGAGATATCCCTTCTTCTTCCCGCTGCAGCCTCGAAAAAAATTTGGCGCGAAGATGCCCCGCACTAGCAGTCTCGCCATAGATTTCTTCCAGGAATCCAACTAACTCTTTCAGGGTACTACGGGTGGGTTCTGGTTGTAGACAGACGTTTCTACGGGCTTCTCCCTCTAGTGCAGTCAAAGCGATGTCTACTTCAAGCTCTGGGCCGATGTTATAAACCTTCAGGGTGCTCTGCAGTCGGGACACCCAGTCACACAGTGCCATGTTATTGCCGTCAAACTTTGGGAGTACACTAAATATAGTGCCCATTGGGAGTGTCCTTGCAGGGGTTCCACCATTGCCCACATTACCCCCGTTAATATTAGCATTCCCGCCGTTGCTGTCTGCTGCCTCCATCTTGGTGACCGTACCCTGCTCGCAGCTCCACTTGAAGCGATGGCTGGGAGGACCACCGCGGTGCAGAATAATGTACGATACACAAGATGGGAGTGCAAACCACAAGGGTGAATTTATTAACAGGCGGGGAAAGGAGTGAAGAAGGAAGGTTCAAGCAGGGGTAAACAGTGGCAAAAACGAGATTTAACAAACTGTTCGTTTTCTCTAGTTGGTCCGCTCAATAGCACGGTTCTCCAACTATCACAAGTTAAGAGCACACAGGTAAATTCACAACAAGGTACAATGCTACTCTACGTGTAACCTTTCTGGCCTCCTACACAGGCCACACAGGCTGCCGTGTTCTACCTACTGAAGCCTATTCTAAACCCTGAAAGGTGCACAATATTTAACTCACAGTGATGCTGGGATTTGGATGCAGTCCTGGGGGCCCCCAACAACAGCAGTCTTATCCGAAGGTGCACGCGTCTCCTGTCTCGAGTCGATGGGCTGCAAATCTTCTCCTTGCTTCAGATTCTCACTAGATACCGGGCTTGTCTGTGTCCCACTTTCATTTCACACGAACACTGCAGTCCTTTCCAAACTACACAGAAAGTCTGTTCCTCTCTACACATAAACGGGCTGTTCCAAAAGACACACTCTCCGAAGGGGGAAAAACAGGACATACCATCATCCCACAGCTGGGGGGGGTTTCTGTCTCTTAAAGTGGCAGCCTGTTTCTTATGGTCCCACACAGGCAGGGACTTCTTAAAGTGGCAACGCTTCTCTTACTGTCCATAGCAGTAGCCCCCCAATAGACACATCGATAGTGAGGTGTCACGTATAGATAACGATGTCAGGGGTGCGGCTCGTGGACACATCATTAGTGAGGTGTCACATGTATAGATAACGATGTCAGGGGTGCGGCTCGTGGACACATCATTAGTGAGGTGTCACATGTATAGATAACGATGTCAGGGGTGCGGCTCGTGGACACATCATTAGTGAGGTGTCACATATATAGATAACGATGTCAGGGGTGCGGCTCGTGGACACATCATTAGTGAGGTGTCACATATATAGATAACGATGTCAGGGGTGCGGCTCGTGGACACATGGTTAGTGAGGTGTCACATGTATAGATAACGATGTCAGGGGTGCGGCTCGTGGACACATGGTTAGTGAGGTGTCACATGTATAGATAACGATGTCAGGGGTGCGGCTCGTGGACACATCGTTAGTGAGGTGTCACATGTATAGATAACGATGTCAGGGGTGCGGCTCGTGGACACATCGTTAGTGAGGTGTCACATGTATAGATAACGATGTCAGGGGTGCGGCTCGTGGACACATCGTTAGTGAGGTGTCACATGTATAGATAACGATGTCAGGGGTGCGGCTCGTGGACACATGGTTAGTGAGGTGTCACATGTATAGATAACGATGTCAGGGGAGCGGCTCGTGGACACATCGTTAGTGAGGTGTCACATGTATAGATAACGATGTCAGGGGTGCGGCTCGTGGACACATCATTAGTGAGGTGTCACATGTATAGATAACGATGTCAGGGGTGCGGCTCGTGGACACATCATTAGTGAGGTGTCACATGTGTAGATAACGATGTCAGGGGTGCGGCTCGTGGACACATCATTAGTGAGGTGTCACATATATAGATAACGATGTCAGGGGTGCGGCTCGTGGACACATGGTTAGTGAGGTGTCACATGTATAGATAACGATGTCAGGGGTGCGGCTCGTGGACACATGGTTAGTGAGGTGTCACATGTATAGATAACGATGTCAGGGGTGCGGCTCGTGGACACATCGTTAGTGAGGTGTCACATGTATAGATAACGATGTCAGGGGTGCGGCTCGTGGACACATCGTTAGTGAGGTGTCACATGTATAGATAACGATGTCAGGGGTGCGGCTCGTGGACACATCGTTAGTGAGGTGTCACATGTATAGATAACGATGTCAGGGGTGCGGCTCGTGGACACATGGTTAGTGAGGTGTCACATGTATAGATAACGATGTCAGGGAGCGGCTCGTGGACACATCGTTAGTGAGGTGTCACATGTATAGATAACGATGTCAGGGGTGCGGCTCGTGGACACATCATTAGTGAGGTGTCACATGTATAGATAACGATGTCAGGGGTGCGGCTCGTGGACACATCATTAGTGAGGTGTCACATGTGTAGATAACGATGTCAGGGGTGCGGCTCGTGGACACATCATTAGTGAGGTGTCACATATATAGATAACGATGTCAGGGGTGCGGCTCGTGGACACATGGTTAGTGAGGTGTCACATGTATAGATAACGATGTCAGGGGTGCGGCTCGTGGACACATCATTAGTGAGGTGTCACATGTATAGATAACGATGTCAGGGGTGCGGCTCGTGGACACATGGTTAGTGATGTGTCACATGTATAGATAACGATGTCAGGGTGCGGCTCGTGGACACATCGTTAGTGAGGTGTCACATGTATAGATAACGATGTCAGGGGTGCGGCTCGTGGACACATCGTTAGTGAGGTGTCACATGTATAGATAACGATGTCAGGGGTGCGGCTCGTGGACACATGGTTAGTGAGGTGTCACATGTATAGATAACGATGTCAGGGGTGCGGCTCGTGGACACATCGTTAGTGAGGTGTCACATGTATAGATAACGATATCAGGGGTGCGGCTCGTGGACACATGGTTAGTGAGGTGTCACATGTATAGATAACGATGTCAGGGGAGCGGCTCGTGGACACATCGTTAGTGAGGTGTCACATATATAGATAACGATATCAGGGGTGCGGCTCGTGGACACATGGTTAGTGAGGTGTCACATGTATAGATAACGATGTCAGGGGTGCGGCTCGTGGACACATGGTTAGTGAGGTGTCACATGTATAGATAACGATGTCAGGGGTGCGGCTCGTGGACACATGGTTAGTGAGGTGTCACATGTATAGATAACGATGTCAGGGGTGCGGCTCGTGGACACATCATTAGTGAGGTGTCACATGTATAGATAACGATGTCAGTGGTGCGGCTCGTGGACACATCGTTAGTGAGGTGTCACATGTATAGATAACGATGTCAGGGGTGCGGCTCGTGGACACATCGTTAGTGAGGTGTCACATGTATAGATAACGATGTCAGGGGTGCGGCTCGTGGACACATCGTTAGTGAGGTGTCACATGTATAGATAACGATGTCAGGGGTGCGGCTCGTGGACACATCATTAGTGAGGTGTCACATGTATAGATAACGATGTCAGGGGTGCGGCTCCTGGACACATCGTTAGTGAGGTGTCACATGTATAGATAACGATGTCAGGGGTGCGGCTCGTGGACACATCGTTAGTGAGGTGTCACATGTATAGATAATGATGTCAGGGGTGCGGCTCGTGGACACATCGTTAGTGAGGTGTCACATGTATAGATAATGATGTCAGGGGTGCGGCTCCTGGACACATCGTTAGTGAGGTGTCACATGTATAGATAACGATGTCAGGGGTGCGGCTCCTGGACACATCGTTAGTGAGGTGTCACATGTATAGATAACGATGTCAGTGGTGCGGCTCGTGGACACATCGTTAGTGAGGTGTCACATGTATAGATAATGATGTCAGGGGTGCGGCTCGTGGACACATCGTTAGTGAGGTGTCACATGTATAGATAATGATGTCAGGGGTGCGGCTCGTGGACACATGGTTAGTGAGGTGTCACATGTATAGATAACGATGTCAGGGGTGCGGGTCGTGGACACATCGTTAGTGAGGTGTCACATGTATAGATAACGATGTCAGGGGTGCGGCTCCTGGACACATCGTTAGTGAGGTGTCACATGTATAGATAACGATGTCAGGGGTGCGGCTCCTGGACACATCGTTAGTGAGGTGTCACATGTATAGATAACGATGTCAGGGGTGCGGCTCCTGGACACATCGTTAGTGAGGTGTCACATGTATAGATAACTTCAGGACACAGCAGTGATGTTACGTGCAGGGATCGCTCACACAACCAGCGATTGATGATTGTCAATGATGTGAATAGGAGAAATCGGTCAGGAGATCGGTTATCGCGGTGTCACACAGAACGATACAGCAGATTGCAGGATCGACATCGTCTGATGTGGGGTCCGGTTCCCATATCTGTGATTAACGATCTGACCACTTATCGGTAGTCACATCATGTTGTCACACGCAACGATGTCGTAGGAGCGATGCCAAATCAGGCACTTTCCAGCGATATGTTTACATATATCGTAGCGTGTGACTCCTGCCTATCTCTATTATCTATCTATCTATCTATCTATCTATCTATCTATCTATCTATCTATCTATCTATCTATATCTATTATCTATCTATAGGGGCTGTCACACGCTACGATATCATTAATGATGTCATTGAAACGTCACGGGTTTCCAGTCGCTCTAAGGACGTCGTTGCGTGTGACAGGTCGATCTGACTAGTGATAAATGGTCAGATCGTTATATCCAGATATGAGAACCGGACCCCACATCAGACGATGTCGACCATCCAATCTGCTGCATCGTTCTGTGTGACACCACCATAACCAATCTCCTGACCGATTTCTCCTATTCACATCATTGACAATCATCAATCGCTGGTTGTGTGAGCGATCCCTGCACGTCACATCGCTGCTGTGTCCTGATCGTTATCTATACATGTGAGACCTCACTAACCATGTGTCCACGAGCCGCACCCCTGACATCGTTATCTATACATGTGACACCTCACTAACCATGTGTCCACGAGCCGCACCCCTGACATCGTTATCTATACATGTGACACCTCACTAACGATGTGTCCACGATCCGCACCCCTGACATCTTTATCTATACATGTGACACCTCACTAACCATGTGTCCACGAGCCACACCCCTGACATCGTTATCTATACATGTGACACCTCACTAACGATGTGTCCACGAGCCGCACCCCTGACATCGTTATCTATACATGTGACACCTCACTAACGATGTGTCCACGAGCCGCACCCCTGACATCGTTATCTATACATGTGACACCTCACTAATGATGTGTCCACGAGCCGCACCCCTGACATCGTTATTTATACATGTGACACCTCACTAATGATGTGTCCACGAGCCGCACCCCTGACATCATTATCTATACATGTGACACCTCACTAACCATGTGTCCACGAGCCGCACACCTGACATCGTTATCTATACATGTGACACCTCACTAACCATGTGTCCACGAGCCGCACCCCTGACATCGTTATCTATACATGTGACACCGCACTAACGATGTGTCCACGAGCCGCACCCCTGACATCGTTATCTATACATGTGACACCTCACTAACGATGTGTCCACGAGCCGCACCCCTGACATCGTTATCTATACATGTGACACCTCACTAACGATGTGTCCACGAGCCGCACCCCTGACATCGTTATCTATACATGTGACACCTCACTAATGATGTGTCCACGAGCCGCACCCCTGACATCGTTATCTATACATGTGACACCTCACTAATGATGTGTCCACGAGCCGCACCCCTGACATCATTATCTATACATGTGACACCTCGCTAATGATGTGTCCACGAGCCGCACCCCTGACATCGTTATCTATACATGTGACACCTCACTAACGATGTGTCCACGAGCCGCACCCCTGACATCGTTATCTGTACATGTGACACCTCACTAACGATTTGTCCACAAGCCGCACCCCTGACATCGTTACCTATACATGTGACACCTCACTAACGATGTGTCTACGACCCGCACCCCTGACATCGTTATCTATACATGTGACACCTCACTAACGATGTGTCCACGAGCCGCACCCCTGACATCGTTATCTGTACATGTGACACCTCACTAACGATTTGTCCACGAGCCGCACCCCTGACATCGTTACCTATACATGTGACACCTCACTAACGATGTGTCCACGAGCCGCACCCCTGACATCGTTATCTATACATGTGACACCTCACTAACGATGTGTCCACGAGCCGCACCCCTGACATCGTTATCTATACATGTGACACCTCACTAACCATGTGTCCACGAGCCGCACCCCTGACATCGTTATCTATACATGTGACACCGCACTAACGATGTGTCCACGAGCCGCACCCCTGACATCGTTATCTATACATGTGACACCTCACTAACCATGTGTCCACGAGCCGCACCCCTGACATCGTTATCTATACATGTGACACCTCACTAACGATGTGTCCACGAGCCGCACCCCTGACATCGTTATCTATACATGTGACACCTCACTAACGATGTGTCCACGAGCCGCACCCCTGACATCGTTATCTATACATGTGACACCTCACTAATGATGTGTCCACGAGCCGCACCCCTGACATCGTTATCTATACATGTGACACCTCACTAATGATGTGTCCACGAGCCGCACCCCTGACATCATTATCTATACATGTGACACCTCACTAACGATGTGTCCACGAGCCGCACCCCTGACATCGTTATCTATACATGTGACACCTCACTAACGATGTGTCCACGAGCCGCACCACTGACATCGTTATCTATACATGTGACACCTCACTAACGATGTGTCCACGAGCCGCACCACTGACATCGTTATCTATACATGTGACACCTCACTAACCATGTGTCCACGAGCCGCACCACTGACATCGTTATCTATACATGTGACGCCTCACTAATGATGTGTCCACGAGCCGCACCCCTGACATCGTTATCTATACATGTGACACCTCACTAACCATGTGTCCACGAGCCGCACCCCTGACATCGTTATCTATACATGTGACATCTCACTAACCATGTGTCCACGAGCCGCACCCCTGACATCGTTATCTATACATGTGACACCTCACTAACCATGTGTCCACGAGCCGCACCCCTGAGATCATAGGTGAGATCACTCACACAATCGTAGCGTGTGACGGCCCCTTGAGTTATATCTTTGCCGTTTTGTCTGGTGATCTGCAGACATCCTTGTAGATTTGGGCCCGGCCCCAAGTCTCATAATTTGAGTGTGTGTCAGATATCAGAGCCCCGGGACTGTGCACAGAGGAGACAGCGAGTGATAAAGTGACACAATGCCACGCCCCGACACCTGTATTCACAGTCATGACGTGCCGGTATTCATCCACCCTGCAGCTTCCTGTATCTTGTAGGTCGGAGGCTCAATCAGTGGGTTTCTGGCTTCCAGTATTTTCTGGCTGAGCTTCCTATTGGCCATTTATTAGGGCCCGTTCACATGGAGCGTCTGAAGGATCCACTACAAAATCCACATTAAAGACTATAGAAAGTGAACCTTGATGTTAATGTCCCCGCAGGTGGTGCCTATATGACACAAGCGAGGCTGCGCCGGGCACATTGCCGCTATGATGTCACATAATATGGGGCCCCTAATCTATGTCTTCCTCATTGTGATATCGACTATACAGAAATCTATAACCAACCGCACCCTCCAATATCCGCGCTGGACAGAATGTCGTCCATCCTGAGCTCCATCTTCTGGATTGAGAGAAGCTTCATTATTATTATCAGCAATATGGGGAGGACACAGAGAGGAGATAACACTGATCACAAAGGAAATAGATCATATCTAACAATGGGGAGATACAATAAGAATGATGATAATAATAGCAATAATAATAGTAATAATTATACTAATAATATTCATAATTCTAATGATAATAATAACAACAATCATAAAACTAGTAATGATAATATTATTAATAATAATAACAACAACAACATTACTGATAATAACAATAATAATAACAATAATAATGAAAATAATAGCAATAATAATAATAACAATTATGATTATAGCAAACATATTATTAATGATGATAATAAGAATAAGAATAAAAATAATAGCAATCATATTAATAACAATCATAATAGAAATAATAATTTTAATGATGATAATACTACTACTAATAATAACAACAATAATTATAATAATAATAAAACTAGTAATAATAATATTATTAATGATAACAACAATAATAATAACAATAATAATGATAATAGCAAGCATAATATTAATTATTGTAAGAATAAGAATACAAATAATAGCATTCATAATAATAATAACAATCACAATAGAAATAATAATATTAATGATGATAATACCACTACTAATAATAATAATGGTAATAATAATAATAATAGCAATAATAATAATAATAATAATAACAATGATAATAGCAATAATAATAATAATATTAATGATGATAATAATGATACAAATAGTAATAATAATAATGTATGTTTACATCTGGAAAATACAAATAATTATAACAATAGTAACAAAACTAGTAATAATAATATTAATAATAATAACAACAGTAATAATGATAATAACAATAATAATTATAATAATGATAATAATGGCAATAATTGTAACAATAATAACATAACTAGTAATATTATGATTAATAATAATATTAATAATAATGATGATAATAATGATAACAACAATAATAATGATGATAATAATGATAACAATAATAATGATAATAGTAATAATAATAACAATAATGAAAATAATAAACATAATATTAATTATGATTATAATAAAAATAATACTGATAATAGCAATAATAATAATAACAACAATAATAATAGCTATAATAATATTAATGATGATTATACTACTGATCATAATAATGATAATAATAAAAATAATAACAATAATAATGATAATAATAGCAGTAATAATATTAATGATGATAATAATAATGATACAAATAGTAATAATAATAATAATAATAATAATAATAATAATAATGTATGTTTACATCTGGAAAATACAAACAATTAAAATTAAAGGGTTTGCAGTTAACCAGTCACTATTATTTCAACAAATGTATACAAGTCATCACCACAAAGAAGTTAAGAAACTTAATATATCTTATCAGAGAAATGAGCTTCTTTCTCCATTTATGAGCCATTTCTTTATCCTTTTGCTTTGAACAATAGCTACAATCCATGCTGGTGAAAGCAGGAAGGCCTGCCGGATAAGTGAGAGATCAGATTACAGCTGTCTATTGTACTCTATGAAGAGATTGGGAGGGAGAGAGAGAAATACACAGGGAAGAGAGAGGCAGAAAAACACAGACATGAGGCTCCTGCTTTCTAATATTGATCTGACTTTGAGCTGGATTCACATCTCCCCTGCTCAGTACTCTGGTCTAATGTCCTCCGTGCTGCTGCTGCTTCTGACCATAGACTATATAGAGCCAGGAGAGCAGGAATCCCTCCTGTGTTTGAGACATCTTAGCATCTTGTCTTCACCCACTAGCTCAGAGACAATGGAAAATTAGAGAAGCAGCTGCAGAGAGAGAAATGGTGACAATTGTAGAATCCAGATCATATGACGGTCATAACTATGGAACTGTAAGTGGCCATAGTGATGTCTTTTAGTTCTTTAAAATTGTTGGTCTACAGTATACATATCAGTGACGTGAACTGTCAGCCCCCGATCAACTGATATAAGGGGTTACAGCGCTCCTGGGGATGGACAGACATTGTAAAGAACTGGTACATTTTCTGTTAACCCTCCAAGGACCAGGCAGTATGATTCTCCAAGTCAGTAGGAATACTTTGATGCCAAACATGTCTACACAAAAAAAAAACAAAAACGCCTCGCTTATGTCGCAACGTTCCGAGAGCCGTAAGTTTTTTAATTTTTGGGATCTGGAGCTTTTTCAAGACTTATTCTTTGTGCCCTGAAAAGGTTGGAGACAAGTGAAGGCTGAATAATGCAGCAGGGAGAGATATGGAATTGACATCCGAGCCCGCATCAAAGGAACGTCATAAGATGCTCAGGGGTTAATGTACTGAATGTGCAAGGAATTATAAAGACTTTTCAATTACATCGTAAAGAGTCACATGATGCCGGGGAGTACGTCACCTGCCGAGTTATGAAACTAGAAAAATAAATACTGATTTCATATTCAGAGCTGACAAGTAAATGTCAGGAGGCAGTGGTGCATTGCTATGAGGCCCGGAGTAGGAGAGCCCCCGCCTATCATCACATGTTCAACTGTATTGGTATTCCAGATGTGTGGACTATGGAGGGTGCATTATAATATATGAAAGACTATGGGGAGTGCTTTATACTATTTGGAGTACTAGGGGGTGCATTACACTATATGGAGGACTATGGGGTGTGTGTTATACTATATGGAGGATTATTAGGTGCATTATACTGTATGGATGATTATGGGGTGTGCATTATTCTATATGAAGGCCTATGGGGTGCATTATACTATTTGTAGTACTAGGGGGTGCATTATGCTATATGGAGGACTATGGGGTGTGTGTTTTAGTATATGAAGGATTATTGGGTGCATTATACTATATGGAGGATTATGGGCTGTGCATTGTATTATATGAAGGCCTATAGGGTGCATTATACTATTTGGAGTACTAGGGGGTGCATTATACTATATGGAGGACTATGCGGTGTGTATTCTACTATATGAAGGATTATTGGGTGCATTATAATATATGGAGGATTATGGGGTGTGCATTATACTATATGAAGGCCTATGGGTTGCATTATACTATATGGAGGCCTATGGGGTATGCATTGTACTATGCGTAGGACTTTGTGGGTGCATTATACTATATGGAGGATTATGGAGAGTGCATTATACTATATGGAGGACTATGGGGAATACATTATACTACTTGTATATGAAGGTTTATGGGGGGGATGCATTATATTATATAGAGGGCTATGGGGGTACATTATACTGTATGGAGGACTATGGGGGGGGCTTATACTATATAAAGGACTATAAAGAGTGCATTATACTATATGGATGAGTATGGGGGTGTGTGTTATAATTTATGGAGAATTATGGGGGTTGCATGCTCTATACGGAGGACTATGGGGTGTGCATTAGACTATATGGAGGACTATGGAGGGTGCATTATACTGTATGGAGGACTATGGTGGGTGCAGTATACTATATGGAGAACTATGGGATGGACATTATACTATATGGGGGACTGTGGGGTGCATTATATCTATCGAAGATCTGCACATCACAATGTGTACATGCGCTGCCCACTGGTGCAGGGTTTCCAAAAGGAGGCTGGTGACCGAATAATCAGTGACCTGTAGAAGAAACAGAGGAGGCATGAGAAGGGCGAAGAAGAAGGAGATCCGACCCCCAAGTCCTGCCTCGATGCACAGAAGGCGTCATCAGACACAGATTATTCTACAACCACAGATCGGATCCTTCACCGCAGTGATCAGTGAAATCAGCATCACAGCGACATATGACCATGGCGGCCCTTAAAAACATCAGACTTTGGACCCAAAAATTGTATCAGACCTCTATGTACACCGGACATGTCAGTATCAGACAGCATTTTTACTGCACTGAAGCTGTCAGTCTTCTCTCTGGGTGTTCGCTCCACCATTGTCTTCATTAATCCTCTATACAATGACTGGAGTTGGGAGTGAAATGCGATTGTGGAGCGAGGCAGATGCTCATATTCATTCTCCTCATTCCTCTGTGACACTTTAATTTGCTTACACCCCACAAAAATGGCTGGAACAATGGCCAATTCAGTTCTTATGTCATCTGATGAGGACCTGCACCTGTCCTTATGATGGAGGAGACCCGACCGAGTGACGACACCACGGGTTCTCATGCAAAAGTCAGATATTTTTCTAAAATTGTTGTTATCAATCTGTCAAAACACCGAGTGATGGAAAGCGTAAGATAATATGAGATTATGGGGCAGGCTTTCTAATGTTAGCATTTCTTACAACAGACTAAAAAAGTGCATTGTACAGAAGTGTCCCAAATGTATTAGAAGGTGGGAACTAAGGAGCCGAGGAGGGAAGAGGTGAAGGGGGACTGCCTTACTGAGATACGGCACAGCAACACATAAGTAAATCTTTGCTCACTCAGAGGTGCACAGCTTGACCGTCACTCATGGAAGGCAGGACTCTTCATGGTTATAATAGTATAGTTTGCAGACTTATTACTTAACTCCAGAGAGAAGAACAAATACATGAACGTTTCAGTAGGTCACAACATATTTACAGCTTGTGGCATTCTGGGGCATTGAGTTACCATGTGTTAAAACCAAACTCAATGTGAATAAGAACAGAGAGGCGCCAGGTCCCAACTATGGACACCCAGCCATGGGAAGAATAAAGGTAGAGAGGCACCAGGTTCCAACTATGGACACCCAGCCATGGGAAGAATAAGAGCAGAGAGGCACCAGGTCCCAACTATGGACACCCAGTCTTGGGAAAAATAAGCGCAGAGAAGCACCAGATCCCAACGATGGACACCCAGTCATCTAATGAATAAGGGCAGGAGGCACCAGGTCCCAACTGTGGACACCTAGCTATGGGAAGAATAAGGAAAGAGAGGCACTGGGTCCTAACTATGGACACTCAGCCATGGAAGAATAAGAGCAGAGAGGCATCAGGTTCCAACTATGGACACCCAGCCATGGGAAGAATAAGAGTAGAGAGGCATCAGGTTCCAACTATGGACACCTAGCTATGGAAAGAATAAGGAAAGAGAGGCACTGGGTCCTAACTATGGACATCCAGCTATGGGAAGAATAAGAGCAGAGAGGCACCAGATCCCAACTATGGACACCCAGCCATGGGAAGAATAAGAGCAGAGAGGCACCAGATCCCAACTATGGACACCCAGCCATGGGAAGAATAAGAGCAGAGAGGCACCAGGTTCCAACTATGGACACCCATCCATCTAATGAATAAGGGCAGGGAGGCACCAGGTCCCAACTGTGGACACCCAGCCATGGGAAGAATAAGAGTAGAGAGGCATCAGGTTCCAACTATGGACACTCAGCCATGGGAAGAATAAGGGCAGAGAGGCACCAGATCCCAACTGTGGACACTCAGCCATGGGAAGAAAAAGAGCAGATAGGCACCAGGTCCCAACTATGGACACCCAGCCATGGGAAGAATAAGAACAGAGAGGCACCAGGTCCCAACTATGGACACCCAGCCATGGGAAGAAAAAGGGCAGATAGACACCAGGTCCAACTATGGACACCCAGCCATGGGAAGAATAAGAGCAGATAGGCACCAGGTCCCAACTATGGACACCCAGCCATGGGAAGAATAAGAGCAGATAGGCACCAGGTCCCAACTATGGACACCCAGCCATGGGAAGAATAAGAGCAGATAGGCACCAGGTCCCAACTATGGACACCCAGCCATGGGAAGAATAAGAGCAGATAGGCACCAGGTCCCAACTATGGACACCCAGCCATGGGAAGAATAAGAGCAGATAGGCACCAGGTCCCAACTATGGACACCCAGCCATGGGAAGAATAAGAGCAGAGAGGCACCAGGTCCCAACTATGGACACCCAGCCATGGGAAGAATAAGAGCAGATAGGCACCAGGTCCCAACTATGGACACTCAGCCATGGGAAGAATAAGAGCAGAGAGGCACCAGGTCCCAACTATGGACACCCAGCCATGGGAAGAATAAGAGCAGATAGGCACCAGGTCCCAACTATGGACACTCAGCCATGGGAAGAATAAGAGCAGACAGGCACCAGATCCCAACTATGGACACCCAGCCATGGGAAGAATAAGAGCAGATAGGCACCAGGTCCCAACTATGGACACCCAGCCTCGGGAAGAATAAGAGCAGAGAGGCACCAGGTCCCAACTATGGACACCCAGCCTCGGGAAGAATAAGAGCAGACAGGCACCAGATCCCAACTATGGACACCCAGCCATGGGAAGAATAAGAGCAGATAGGCACCAGGTCCCAACTATGGACACCCAGCCATGGGAAGAATAAGAGCAGAGAGGCACCAGATCCCAACTATGGACATTCAGCCATGGGAAGAATAAGAGCAGACAGGCACCAGATCCCAACTATGGACACCCAGCCATGGGAAGAATAAGAGCAGATAGGCACCAGGTCCCAACTATGGACACCCAGCCATGGGAAGAATAAGAGTAGAGAGGCATCAGGTTCCAACTATGGACACCTAGCTATGGAAAGAATAAGAAAGAGAGGCACTGGGTCCTAACTATGGACATCCAGCTATGGGAAGAATAAGAGCAGAGAGGCACCAGATCCCAACTATGGACACCCAGCCATGGGAAGAATAAGAGCAGAGAGGCACCAGATCCCAACTATGGACACCCAGCCATGGGAAGAATAAGAGCAGAGAGGCACCAGGTTCCAACTATGGACACCCATCCATCTAATGAATAAGAGCAGAGAGGCACCAGGTCCCAACTATGGACACCCAGCCATGGGAAGAATAAGAGCAGATAGGCACCAGGTCCCAACTATGGACACCCAGCCATGGGAAGAATAAGAGCAGAGAGGCACCAGGTCCCAACTATGGACACCCAGCCATGGGAAGAATAAGAGCAGATAGGCACCAGGTCCCAACTATGGACACTCCAGCCATGGGAAGAATAAGAGCAGAAGGCACCAGGTCCCAACTATGGACACCCAGCCATGGGAAGAATAAGAGCAGATAGGCACCAGGTCCCAACTATGGACACCCAGCCATGGGAAGAATAAGAGCAGAAGGCACCAGGTCCCAACTATGACAGCTGAATACAGTAGCCCAGTCCAATGACACGCCTGGAAGAATAAGAGCAGAAGGCACCAGGATCCCAACTATGGACACTCAGCCATGGGAAGAATAAGAGCAGAAGGCACCAGATCCCAACTATGGACACCCAGCCATGGGAAGAATAAGAGCAGATAGGCACCAGGTCCCAACTATGGACACCCAGCCATGGGAAGAATAAGAGCAGAGAGCACCAGATCCCAACTATGGACACCCAGCCATGGAAGAATAAGAGCAGATAGGCACCAGGTCCAACTATGGACACCCAGCCATGGGAAGAATAAGAGCAGATAGGCACCAAGGTCCCAACTATGGACACCCCAGCCATGGGAAGAATAAAGAGCAAGAGGCACCAGGTCCCAACTATGGACACCAGCCATCGGGAAGAATAAGAGCAGAAGGCACCAGATCCCAACTATGGACACCCAGCCATGGGAAGAATAGAAGAAGTAAGCACACATGGAATAGGCAGACCAGTCCCAACTATGGACACCCAGCCATGGAAGAATAAGCAGAGAGCACCAATCCCAACTATGGACACCAGCCATGGGAAGAATAAGAGCAGATAGGCACCAGGTCCAACTATGGACACCAGCATGGAAAGAATAAGACAGAGTAGGCACAGGTCCCAACTATGGACACCCAGCCATGGGAAGAATAAGAGCAGAGAGGCACCAGATCCCAACTATGGACACCCAGCCATGGGAAGAATAAGAGCAGAAGGCACCAGATCCCAACTATGGACACCCAGCCATGGGAAGAATAAGAGCAGAGAGGCACCAGGTTCCAACTATGGACACCCATCCATCTAATGAATAAGGGCAGGGAGGCACCAGGTCCCAACTGTGGACACCCAGCCATGGGAAGAATAAGAGTAGAGAGGCATCAGGTTCCAACTATAGACACACTCAGCCATGGGAAGAATAAGGGCAGAGAGGCACCAGATCCCAACTGTGGACACTCAGCCATGGGAAGAAAAAAGAGCAGATAGGCACCAGGTCCCAACTATGGACACCCAGCCATGGGAAGAATAAGAACAGAGAGGCACCAGGTCCCAACTATGGACACCCAGCCATGGGAAGAAAAAGGGCAGATAGACACCAGGTCCCAACTATGGACACCCAGCCATGGGAAGAATAAGAGCAGATAGGCACCAGGTCCCAACTATGGACACCCAGCCATGGGAAGAATAAGAGCAGATAGGCACCAGGTCCCAACTATGGACACCCAGCCATGGGAAGAATAAGAGCAGATAGGCACCAGGTCCCAACTATGGACACCCAGCCATGGGAAGAATAAGAGCAGATAGGCACCAGGTCCCAACTATGGACACCCAGCCATGGGAAGAATAAGAGCAGATAGGCACCAGGTCCCAACTATGGACACCAGCCATGGGAAGAATAAGAGCAGAGAGGCACCAGGTCCCAACTATGGACACCCAGCCATGGGAAGAATAAGAGCAGATAGGCACCAGGTCCCAACTATGGACACTCAGCCATGGGAAGAATAAGAGAGAGAGGCACCAGGTCCCAACTATGGACACCCAGCCATGGGAAGAATAAGAGCAGATAGGCACCAGGTCCCAACTATGGACACTCAGCCATGGGAAGAATAAGAGCAGACAGGCACCAGGATCCCAACTATGACACCCAGCATGGAAGAATAAGAGCAGATAGGCACCAGGTCCCACTATGGACCGCCTGGAAGAATAAGAGCAGAGAGGCACCAGGTCCCAACTATGGACACCCAGCCATGGAAGAATAAGAGCAGAAGGCACCAGATCCCAACTATGGACACCCAGCCATGGGAAGAATAAGAACAGAGAGGCACCAGATCCCAACTATGGACATCAGCCATGGGAAGAATAAGAGCAGAAGGCACCAGATCCCAACTATGGACACCCAGCCATGGGAAGAATAAGAGCAGATAGGCACCAGGTCCCAACTATGGACACCCAGCCATGGGAAGAATAAGAGCAGAGAGCACCAGATCCCAACTATGGACACCCAGCCATGGGAAGAATAAGAGCAGATAGGCACCAGGTCCAACTATGGACACCCAGCCATGGGAAGAATAAGAGCAGAAGGCACCAGATCCCAACTATGGACATCAGCCATGGGAAGAATAAGAGCAGACAGGCACCAGATCCCAACTATGGACACCCACCATGGGAAGAATAAGAGCAGATAGGCACCAGGTCCCAACTATGGACACCCAGCCATGGAAGAATAAGAGCAGATAGGCACCAGGTCCCAACTATGGACACTCAGCCATGGGAAGAATAAGAGCAGAGAGGCACCAGATCCCAACTATGGACATTCAGCCATGGGAAGAATAAGAGCAGACAGGCACCAGATCCCAACTATGGACACTCAGCCATGGGAAGAATAAGAGCAGATAGGCACCAGGTCCCAACTATGGACACTCAGCCATGGGAAGAATAAGAGCAGATAGGCACCAGATCCCAACTATGGACACTCAGCCATGGGAAGAATAAGAGCAGATAGGCACCAGGTCCCAACTATGGACACCCAGCCATGGAAGAATAAGAGCAGAGAAGCACCAGATCCCAACTATGGACACCCAGCCATGGGAAGAATAAGAGCAGATAGGCACCAGGTCTCAACTATGGACACCCAGCCATGGGAAGAATAAGAGCAGAGAGGCACCAGATCCCAACTATGGACATTCAGCCATGGGAAGAATAAGAGCAGACAGGCACCAGATCCCAACTATGGACACTCAGCCATGGGAAGAATAAGAGCAGATAGGCACCAGGTCCCAACTATGGACACTCAGCCATGGGAAGAATAAGAGCAGATAGGCACCAGGTCCCAACTATGGACACTCAGCCATGGGAAGAATAAGAGCAGAGAGGCGCCAGATCCCAACTATGGACACCCAGCCATGGGAAGAATAAGAGCAGATAGGCACCAGGTCCCAACTATGGACACCCAGCCATGGGAAGAATAAGAGCAGATAGGCACCAGGTCCCAACTATGGACACTCAGCCATGGGAAGAATAAGAGCAGATAGGCACCAGGTCCCAACTATGGACACTCAGCCATGGGAAGAATAAGATTGCCCCATAAAGGGTATAGGGAAGGACGGCTTCTAGTGGGCTATGCGTGGTATTCACACACACACTTATAGAAATAGACCATTGTGGCAAGTGATTGACTTCAAAATTACCTATTACTATTTTAGAGCTTTGACCATTTAGGTACTGTGTTGGGCAAGTGATATTTACAGGACTGTTACACACATGCTGAATTATTTTAAGTTAAATGCAGGAAGGACACAGTAGTCACGAATGTTTGCAAATGGCAATACAACCATTAAAAAGTAACCACCATTCACATTTTTACATTTTATGTAATAAATCAATAGAACATAGGAAAATGATCCACCTCATATTATATCTTATCAGGGTAATGTACTTCTTTCTTCTTCTGGACTGACTTTTCTTTCTCTGTATAATCTTTACTCGGTGAAGATAGATTTTCCGATTATGGTAATAGATGACCGATGGTGTTTTTAAAATCCTATGAAAATTGGCGTAATGAAGAGGCAGGAGCTAGAGGCAGTCATAGACATTCTTCTGAAATGACAGTCAAGGTTCTTCATAGAACTTTGTAAGCACTAATTGTCATCTCCTACATTAGTAATGGGAAAGTCTGTATTCACTGAAGACACATTGTATCTGTGAATTGAGAATATTGAGAATGAAGGTTCAGTAGTGAGTAGTCACAAGGAATTAATTATTCTGTGTATGTTATTGGCTGTGAATTCTTACAGTTTAATGCAAATCAGGACATTTAAGAATAGGTAATCAGAAGTCAATAAGAGAAAAGCTATGGGCAAATCAACAATAAAGACACTGGATGAGGTCTTCACATCAAGGAACATTTCACTGGTGATGAAGACACGGCTCGTACATAGTCTGGTCTGTTCTGTAGTAACATCTCACTGGTGATGAAGACACGGCTCGTACATAGTCTGGTCTATTCTGTAGTAACATTTCACTGGTGATGAAGACACGGCTCGTACATAGTCTGGTCTGTTCTGTAGTAACAATTCACTGGTGATGAAGACACGGCTCCTACATAGTCTGGTCTATTCTGTAGTAACATATGGATGTGACACCTGGACGATAAAGAATGGAAGGAACACGATGAAGAATAAGACCATCAGCCTGATGGCTTCATACTATCAAGATAGGTCCACCAGGGTCTTCTCCGTCACTTGGCTTGGAAAAGAATCTGGTAGACCTATCTATGCTTGGAGAAGACCCTGGTAGACCCGATCTATGCTTGGAGAAGATCCTGGTGGACCTATTTAGACTTAGTGAAGACCCGGGTAGACCTATCTAGGCCCTGATGGACCTATCTAGGATTGGAGAAGACCCTAAGGGACTTATCTAAACTTGCAGAAGACCCTGATGCACCTATCTAGGCTCACACAAGATCGATCTTCCTTCAGGGCGATCATTCATCAAGTTGCCATGGCTTGACATCGAGCTAAAGGCCATTACAACAAAAATAATTAAAATTCAGCTCACCCCTGAGATGCTGTCCCAATCCGGGAGGAGCACAGCGTTCCCATTGCTGCACAGCGCTGAAGGCAAATTGAGGAAATTAGAGTTGGAACCACCTCAACACACCGTAGTAATTAAAAATTCACAAAATCTTTATTGAAAATCCTTTAAAAATAAGAGTGATGAAAAATTTTGTATCTCGGACAACAAAGCAATAACACAGGGGTTGTGTGTATAACAGGAATCAATCAATCTTTATTGCTTTGTTGTCTGAGATGCCCAATTTTTCATCACTTTTATTTTTAAAGGATTTCCGATAAAGATTTTGTGATTTTTTAATTACTTCGGTGTTTTGAGCTGGTTCCAACTCTAATTTCCTCAATTACCAGAGTTCACGGTAGCCATGCCCAGCAGCTGTGGTCCTAACTGCACACACAAAGGGAGTAATAGTAGGGATACATTTTTTTGTGATGCCAGTTGGGATAATCAGCCTGATATGGCTGGCACTGCAGGGGGAGATAGGTGGTAGTAAGCAATGCAGATAGTTAACTCTTCCCAACCGGGGCTGGCTCCCAGGGAGATGTTGAGGGTAGTGGTGATAGGTGTAGTGGAGGAAGTAGACAGTAGGAGACAGTCTTTTGAATGACCTTATTTACTGCAGCCTGTACAAGGTCCATGGTTGTACATCCATCTCCGGGCAAGTGATCCAGCCAGTCTGATGAGAACTGTGGCGCATTCTGCTGGGTGAGTACAATGGCCTTCCTGCTGACTTGCCTGAGCTTTAGGTTTCTTGGTGCTTGTTGCTGCCCAGTGCCTCCTCTTGGTTGCTGAGAGTTACTTCCTGATGGGCTGGTAGTGCAAGTCCTGTGGGTATCCGTACCTATAGCAGTTCCCTGACCCTGTATATTACTGAAGCCCTGGTGAACTCCACTAAGTTTCTGGTGAGCTTGAAACTCACCAACACCGTTCTGCCACCAGGTCCTCTTAGCCTGGATGACCTTGAGACTGGTACCCTGCCTGCAGCTGGTCCCTTCAGAGCAGCTCCTGCTGCCTCCACACTGGACCTCTCCTTCACCTACTCTGCCCTACTACACTACATCTAACCACTCTCACTTACCAGGTGGTGTGCCAGGTGTCCAAATCAGACATCAAGTGCACAGTCTCCTAAAAGGGATCAGGCAGTGTGTGTTCACTTCAGATACCCAGCAGAGGGACCTCTCATCAGACATGGCAATACAGAGAGGTTTACTTGCAATACCATTTTGTGGCTGCCAGATGCAGGGGCGCCAAACGACTTATACCATAAAATACATCACACACAATTATTTTATGCATCATATAACATAATATGTAACATGTTTATTTATTTTACATAGCTGCCTTATAGGCATGTAACACATATACAATAAATATATAGTATGTATAGTAAAATAATTCATTACATCATACTAGCCCCTCCCTGATTATCAATGGTGCTGCCAGCAATACCACTACTGACCATCAGAGGTGCATTTTGATCAAATAATATTTAATGTAAATAACATATAAATATATCATTATAACATGCTCTCCAGTGATCACCAGGACCCACCTTCACGCTGTCTCATTGCACCTTCACCACCTTGCCAAGCTCCTTAGGTTATATTTTAATACACTTTTAGGCAGTATTCCCATATAACCATGCGTTTGTGGAATCTAAAAGTCATAGTAACCTACAATGATCCCTCTGAACAAACCTAGTCCACCCAAATATTATAAGAAGTCTACATCCCTTCATGTCTAGACCAACAAGCAAGGTGCCATTGAAGAAGCTCCAAACTTGCAACAATGAATGTCTTGTAAACCAGGTGACCTCTGGAGCTCTTATCACTATATGTCAGTCATAGGTATACACCCAGCACAGGATGCTACCATAGTCCAATACATTGTCTAGTCGACCAATACTGTTTTTTATCTTCAGTCATACATTGTTGAAGCTCATTGAAGAGTATGGGATGTCCTCCTTGTTAGACACCGATGTTGTAGCTTGTTCGACGACTGAGATTTCTTAAGCAGGAGACTGACTGTTTAAAGAAAGGAGAAAAAATCACGTTAGCATCGTCCTACGTCTATTTTGTTTTTACAGTCATTTTTCAAGCAGCTAAAGATAAGCTGCAAACTGGTGTGCCTAACCGGTACTTTTTGGTTATTCTTTCATTCCCCTGCAGGATTATCAGTCATTGCCTGCTGAACAGGGGAGGGCACGTTACTATTATCAGTCCTTTCCTGTTGAGCAGGGGAGGGCACTTTACTATTATCAGTCCTTTCCTGTTGAGCAGGGGAGGGCACTTTACTATTATCAGTCCTTTCCTGTTGAGCAGGGGAGGGCACTTTACTATTATCAGTCCTTTCCTGCTGAGCAGGGAGGTAACTTTACTATTATCAGTCCTTTCCTGTTGAGCAGGGGAGGTAACTTTACTATTATCAATCCTTCCTGTTGAGCAGGGGAGGTAACTTTACTATTATCAGTCCTTTCCTGTTGAGCAGGGGAGGTAACTTTACTATTATCAGTCCTTTCCTGTTGAGCAGGGGAGGTAGCTTTACTATTATCAGTCCTTTCCTGTTGAGCAGGGGAGGGCACATTACTATTTCAGTTCTTTCCTGCTGAGCAGGGGAGGGCACATTACTATTATCAGTCCTTTCCTGTTGAGCAGGGGAGGGCATTTTACTATCATCAGTCCTTGCTGACAGAACAAGGGAGGCCTTTAACTGTTTTCAGTCCTTGCCTGCTGAGCAGGGGAGGGCACTTTGATATTATCAGTCCTTAACTGCTGTGTAGGGGAGGACACTTTACTGTTATCAATTCTTTCCTGCTGAGCAGGGAGGGCACTTTACTATTATCAGTTATTTCCTGCTGAGAAGGGGACTACACTTTACTGTTATCAGTTCTTTCTTGCTGAGCAGGGAGGGAACTTTACTATTATCATTCCTTTCCTGCTGACCAGAGGAGGACACTTTACTATTATCATTCCTTTCCTGCTGACCAGAGGAGGACACTTTACCATTATCATTCCTTTCCGGCTAAGCAGGGGAGGGCGCTTTACTGTTACCAGCCGTGGCCTGCTGAGCAGGACAAGGCACTTTACTATTAGCAATCCTTACCTACTAAGCAGAGGAGGGCACATGACTGATATCAGTCCTTGCCTACTCAGCAGTGGAGGGCACTTTAGTATTATCAGTCCTTTGTGGAAGAGCAGGTGAGACCTTTAACTGTTTTCAGTCCTTGCCTACTCAGCTGAGGAGGGCACTTTACCATTGTCAGTCCTTGCATCAGTAGGTTAGGGCACTTATTATCATCAGTCCTTGCCGGAACAGTGGGGGGTGGGACTTTACTATCATCAGTCCTTGCCTGATCAGTGGGGAGGGCCTTTACTATCATCAGTCCTTGCCTGATCAGTGGGGGAGGGCCTTTATTATTATCAGTCCTTGTCTGCTCAGTGGAGGAGGACACTTACTATTATCAGTCCTTGCTTATTAAGCAGGGAGGGCACTTTACTACTCTGAGCCTATGAGATCTTTCCCACCTTAAAGACTCCTCCCCACACCCTGAATGCAGTTGCATAGACTTAAAGAGAAAGTACAACCTCTTCTCCTTCTCCCAACTACTAGATGTTTTTTGGTTGAAATGAAGAGAGGTTTTTGAAGTTATCTCATATAGAAATGGAGACTACAGCCTGCTGGTACATGGGGAACACTTATCATTAGAGTAAACAACAAGGACATAAACTTACCGCACAGGTTGTGGTTATGATTCCCACCACACCAAGGATAACACCAAGACTTATTAAGATGATGCCCCACATGGGAATAGCGTTGGTTGAGGGAGTAGCTGTAAACAGAATAGAAAGAAAGGTATCATTATACTGTCTCACAATTTTCACTTCTCTTGTACTATCATAATCCACTTACCAGAGGTTGTTCTTGGGGATGTAGTTGAACTTGTGGAAACTTTGGTTACTGTGGAAGTTCCACTTGTTGATTGTTGGCTGGCACCACTTGAGGAGTCTACTGTATTAACAGTCTGTGGTTTTACGCTGGTTGTAGTGCTGGTAGTGCTGCTACTTCTGCTAACTAGAGTAGAAGTTGTACCAGTTGTTGACGTTGGGTTAGAAGCAGCCCCCATAGTGGATGGTGTCATTGTTGATTTACTTGTTGAAGGGCTAATACTTGAAAAAGATGTGGAAGTCTTATTAGTTGACAAAATAGTTGTTTCACTTTTACCACCCTGGCTGGTGACTAAAGTGAAGAAGAATGTGGCTGGTTTCGTTGATGAAGAAGATGTGGTTGAAGCAAGAAAAGAAGTTGTTGAATTGGTGGAAAGTGTATTACTGCTGGTGGTTGTGGTCACTGCGCTGATCGGGGTCGGGTTTGCAGTGGTTGTCCCAATTGAGGAAACCCCGTTGCTGGTATTGGAGGGATTTTGACTATTACTAGTCATGTAACTTGTCACAGTGCTGGAAAGAGATGGATTGGTGGTAGTAGGGCTTTGACTACTCAATGTATTACTGGTAGACCATGATGGACTTGATGTTGAGCTGCTAGAGGTCAAAATAGTTGAAAGAGTTACAGTGCTGTTAGTGGTAGACGATGCCATAGTACTTGTTGACGTCAATGCATCGGATAAGGTAGTTGAAGGTGTAGAAAATCTAATTGTTGCATATGTATGAGATGTTGTTGCATTGGTTGAGTTTTCAGAAGATTGTGCTGTAACTATAGTTGTGGAGTTTTGAGTATTGGATCCAGTCGTTGAAAATGTCGCTGTTTCAGGTGATGTTGATTTTGTAGGGATCAAAGTAGTTGAAGTAAGTGAAGTACTGTAAGTGGTAGCATTCTGGGAACTGACAGGTATAGAAGAATAGACAGCACTTGTTGAAGTCGTATTTGTACTGGTCATAACAGCTGATGCCGTAGAATTAGTAGTAGGCATTGTGGTGGTTGTATTGGTTGCAGTAGTATGAGACATTGTGGAATTGTTTGAGTTGACAGAAGTAGAAGATACTACAGTACTTATGGTAGATATGCTCTTACTATTGGATGTTGTCAATGGAGATGTTGCTGTTTGGGGTGAAGTTGTCTTTGTAGTGTTCAAAGTAGTTGATGTAGTCTGATTGGTAGAATTCTGGGTACTGACTGGTATAGAAGACGATGACACAACATTTTCTGAAGTCGTATTTGTACTGGTTATAGCAGCTGAAGCAGTAGAATTAGTTGAAGGTTTTGAGGTGGTTGTGTTGGTTGCAGTAATATTAGAAGTTGTAGACTTGATTGAGTTTGTCAATGGACTGACCGACGTAGAAGACTCTACAGTACTTATGGTTGAAGTGTTCTTACTATTGGATGTTGTCGATGGAGTTATTGCTGTTTGGGGTGAAGTTGTCTTTGTAGTGTTCAAAGTAGTTGATGGAGTCTGAATAGAATTCTGGGAGCTGACAGGTATAGAAGAATAGACAGCACTTGTTGAAGTCGTATTTGTACTGGTCACAACAGCTGATGCCGTAGAATTAGTAGTAGGCATTGTGGTGGTTGTATTGGTTGCAGTAGTATGAGACATTGTGGAATTGTTTGAGTTTGTCAATGGACTGACAGAAGTAGAAGATACTACAGTACTTATGGTAGATATGCTCTTACTATTGGATGTTGTCAATGGAGATGTTGCTGTTTGGGGTGAAGTTGTCTTTGTAGTGCTCAAAGTAGTTGATGTCGTCTGATTGGTAGAATTCTGGGTACTGACTGGTATAGAAGACGATGACACAACATTTTTTGAGGTTGTATTTGTTATAACAGCTGAATTAGTAGAAGGTGTTGTGGTGGTTGTGATGGTTTCAGAAGTATGAGAAGTTGTGGAATTGTCTGAGTTTGTCAATGGACTGACAGCAGTAGAACTAGTAGAAGGCTTTGTGGTTGTTGTGATGGTTGCAGTAATATGAGAAGTTGTAGACTTGGTTGAGTTTGTGGAAATGGTTGAGGTTGTCAATGGACTAACTGCAGTAGAAGACACTGCAGTATTTATGGTTGAAGAGTTCTTACTATTGGATGTTATTGAAGGAGATGTTGTTGTTTGGGATGAAGTTGTCTTTGTAGTGTTCAAAGTAGTTGATGTCATCTGAATGGTAGAATTCTGGGTACTGGCTGATATAGAAGACGATGACACAACATTTTCTGAAGTCGTATTTGTATTGGTTATAGCAGCTGAAGCAGTAGAATTAGTTGAAGGTTTTGAGGTGGTTGTGATGGTTGCAGTAATATGAGAATTGGTTGAGTTTGTCAATGGACTGACAGACGTAGAAGACTCTACAGTACTTATGGTTGAAGTGTTCTTACTATTGGATGTTGTCGATGGAGTTATTACTGTTTGGGGTGAAGTTGTCTTTGTAGTGTTCAAAGTAGTTGATGGAGTCTGAATAGTAGAATTCTGGGTACTGGCTGGTATAGAAGACACAGTACTTTTTAAAGTTGTGTTTGCGCTGATAATAGTAGTGTGGCTGTATTATTAGAGGGTTTTAATGTGGTGGTTGCAGTATAAGTTGCATTGGCTGAGCTTGGTGTTGCACTGGAAAATGTAGAGTTGTGAATATTGGATATTGTGGACTGAGATGCTGCTGTTTGGGGTGAAGTGGACTTAGTAATGGCAAAAGAAGTCGCAGTAGCTAGAGTATTTTTAGTGGTAGGATTCTGGGTACTCACTGGTATAGAAGACACAGTATTGTTTGATTGTGTATTTGTACTGGTTGTAGAAGCAGTAGAACTAGTAGAAGGTTTTGTTGTGGCAATTACAACAGTAAGTGAAGTTGCATTTTTTGAGTTTGCCGTTGGACTTGCAGAAGTAGAAAATGATACAGCATTTATGGTTGAAGAAGTTTTAACATTCGATGTGGCAGATGGAGATGTTGCTGTCCCAGTTGAAGTTGACTGTGTAATTGCCAAAGTACTTGAGGCAGCTAGAGTAATGTTGGTGGAGGGCTTGTGAGTACTAACTACTATTGATGAAGTTGTGGTGTTTGTACTGGTACCAGTAGCTGTGGTGTTAATAGAAGGCTTCACGGTGAGGCTTGGAGTAGTATGTGATGTGGCACCGCTTGCGGTAACCAATGTACTTTGTGACACAGTAGACAGTAGAGTGTTCTTGGATGAAATAGGAGATATTGATTCACTGGACGAAGGTATCATAGTGCTGGTCAAAACTCCACTATTATTAGTAGTAGAATTTTGGGTACTTAAACCAATTGTGGATGATACCATGGTATTTATTGGAGCTGTATTTGTACTGGCTATACTACTGGCAATACTAGATGGATTACTTGTTCTGATTGAAGGATTCTGAGTGGAGAACCCAATAGAGGAGCCATTGTTGGATGTCAAACTTGTTGAGAAAGGTAAAGAGACTGTGGTATTATTAGTCCTTAGATTCTGGGTGGTGATTGCGTTAGTGGAAATATTGCTTGAGGTTGAACTGGTTGGCAAAGCTAATGAAGGATTCTGCGAAGTGATCCCTACGTTGGAGCTGATCCCTGTAAGTGTATGGATGGTGGTTGGAGAAGATGAAATATTGGTAGAAGATTGGGTTGTGATGGTTGGAGTCACTCTTTGAGATGTTGTTGTGTTGCTTGAGACTGTTCTTGTACTGAATATAGTAGTAATAAATGATGCACTCTTTGTTGATGAGCTTTGAACATTGGATGCAGTAGACGTTGAAGTTGATAAACTTGTATTAGTAAAACTAGGGGAACTTGAAGAAACTAATGTTGTCTGATCACCAGTCATAGTACTGGATGATATCATTGTGTTTGATGAAGGTTGGAGGCCTGTACTAGTATTGATTGCCGAAGGAGTACTTGTCCCTGTAATAGCTGTAGATGACATCCCACTTGTCCCAGGTACTACACTAGAAGATGTCAGAGTATTGGCTGATGGTTGGCTACTTGTTCCAGTATTTGAAGGTGGAGTGCTGCTTCCAAAATTAGTAGATCCTGTACCCAAAGTAGTTGGTGGGTTACTAGTGCCAGAGTTAACTGATGTGCTGCTAAGTGAAGTTTTGCTACTTGCTGACAATGTAGTTCCAGCTGGATGTTGGCTGGTGGTTACTGTACTTGATGTTGATGAACTTTGGCTAACAACTGATAGGTTGCCTGTGCTTGGGCTTGAAGATTGGCCAGTTGTCCCTGAGACTGCATTGGAAGATGTCAGAGTATTGGCTGATGGTTGGCTACTTGTTCCAGTATTTGATGATTGAGCGCTGCTTGCAAAAGTGCTGCTAAATAAAGTTTTGCTACTTGTTGACACTATGGTACCAGTAGGAGGTTGGCTGTTGGTTACAGTACTTGATGTTGACAAAGTTTGGCTCACAACTGATTGGCTGCTGGCACTTAGGCTTGATGAGTGTTCAATTATTCCTGGTGTTGAACTGGAAGATGTCAGAGTGTTGGCTGATGGTTGGCTACTTGCTCCAGTATTTGATGGTTGAATGCTGCTTGCAAAATTAGTAGTTCCTTTACTTACAGCTGCAGTATTGCTGGTGAACGTAGAGGACAATGTTATAGCACTGGAGGATGGTGGTTTGCTACTGGGTACAGAGGTAGTGGTCATTGCTGAGTTACTCTCTGGTAGACTATTTGAGATGGAGGATACAGTATTGCTTACTTGGGATGACTTAGGAGTGGTTCCAGAACTTGAAGTAAGGATAGCGCTGGTAATAGTAGATGCAGAAGGAGTACTTGTCCCTGTACTAGATGTAGATGATATCCCACTTGTCCCTGATACTGCACTGAAAGATGTCAGAGTCTTGGATGATGGTTGGCTACTTGTTCCAGTATTTGAAGGTGGAGTGTTGCTTACAAAATTAGTAGTTCCTGTACCCAAAGTAGTTGATGGATTACTCGTGCCTGAGTTAGTTGAAGTGCTGCTAAATAAAGTTTGGCTACTTGTTGACAATGTGGTGCCAGTTGGAGGTTGGCTGTTGGTTACAGTACTTGATGTTGACACAGTTTGGCTCACAACTGATTGGCTGTTGGCACTTTGGCTTGAAGACTGGCCAGTTGTCCCTGAGACTGCACTGGAAGATGTCAGATTGTTGGCTGATGTTTGACTACCTGTTCCAGTATTTGATGGCTGAACACTGCTTGCAATAGTAGTGCTTCCTGTACTTACAGCTGCAGTATTGCTGGTGAAAGTAGTGGACAGTGCTATAGCACTGGTGGATGATGGCTTGCTACTGGCTGCAGAGATAGAGGTTATTGCTGAGTTACTCTCTGGTTGACTGTTTGTGGTGGAAGATGCAGTATTGCTTACTTGAGAGGTCTGAGGAATGGTTCGGGAGCTTGAGGAAAGGATAGTGCTGGTAATAGAAGATCCAAAAGGACTACTTGTTCCTGAAATAGTTGTAGATGATATCCCACTTGTCCCATGTACTGCACTGGAAGATGCCAGAGTATTGGCTGATGGTTGGCTACTTGTTCCAGTATTTGAAGGTGGAGTACTGCTTACAAAATTAGTAGTTCCTGTACCCAACATAGTTGATGGATTACTAGTGCCAGAGTTAGCTGACGTGCTGCTAAATAAAGTTTTGCTACTTGCTGACAATGTGGTGCCAGTCGGAGGTTGGCTGTTTGTTACAGTACTTGATGTTGAGAAAGTTTGGCTCACAATTGATTGGGTGTTAGCACTTTGACTTGATGATTGCTCAATTGTTCCAGGTGTTGAACTGGAAGATGTCAGAGTGTTGGTGGATGGTTGGCTACTTGTTCCAGAATTTGATAGTTGAGTGCTGCTTGCAAAATTAGTCGTTCCTGTACTTACAGCTGCAGTATTGCTGGTGAAAATACTGGATAGTGTTACAGCACTGGTGGATGGTGATTTACTACTGGCTACAGAGGTAGATGCTATTGCTGAGTTACTCTCTGGCTGACTGTTTGAGATGGAGGATGCAGTACTGGTTACTTGAGATGACTTAGGAGTGGTTCCCAATCTTGTAGTAAGGATAGCGCTCGTAATAGTAGATGAAGAAGGACTACTTGCCCCTGTAATAGCTGTAGATGATATTCCACTTGTCCCCAGTAGTGCACCGGAAGATGTCAGATTGTTGGCTGATGGTTGGCTACTTGTTCCAGTATTTGAAGACTGAACACTGCTTGCAATAGTAGTCCTTCCTGTACTTACAGCTGCAGTATTGCTGGTGAAAGTAGTGGCCAGTGCTATAGCACTGGTGGATGGTGGCTTGCTACTGGCTGCAGAGATAGAGGTTATTGCTGAGTTACTCTGTGGTTGACTGTTTGAGATGGATGATGCAGTATTGCTTACTTGAGAGGACTGAGAAATGCTTCCCAAACTTGTAGTAAGGATAGAGCTAGTAATAGTAGATGCAGAAGGAGTACTTGTCCCTGTAATAGCTGTAGATGACATCCCACTTGTCCCAGGTACTGCAGTGGAAGATGTCAGAGTATTGGCTGATGGTTGGCTACTTGTTCCAGTATTTGAAGGTGGAGTGTTGCTTACAAAATTAGTAGTTCCTGTACCCAATGTAGTTGGTGGGTTACTAGTGTCAGAGTTAACTGATGTGCTACTAAGTGAAGTTTTGCTACTTGTGGTCAATGTGGTGCCAGTTTGAAGTTGGCTGTTGGTTACAGTACTTGATGTCGATGAAGTTGGGCTAACAACTGATTGACTGCCAGTGCTTGGGCTTGAAGATTGTCTAGTTGTCCCTGACACTGCATTTGAAGATGTTTGAGTGTTGACTGATGGTTGACTACTTGTTCCAGTATTTGATGGTTGAATGCTGCTTGCAATACTAGTGGTTCCTGTATTTACAGCTGCAGTATTGCTGGTGAAAGTAGTGGATATTGTTATAGCGCCGGTGGATGGTGGTTTGCTACTGGCTGCAGAGATAGACGTTGTTGCCAAGTTACTCTCTGGTTGACTGTTTGAGATGGAGGATGCAGCATTGCTTACTTGAGAGGAATGAGGAGTAGTTACAGAACTTAAAGTAAGGATAGCGCTGGTACCAAAAGGAGTACTTGTCCCTGTAATAGCTGTTGATGATGTCCCACTTATCCCATGTACTGCACTGGAAAATGGCAGAGTATTGGTTGATGGTTGACTACTTGTTCCAGTATGTAAAGATGGAGTAGTACTTGCAAAATTGGTAGTTTCTGTACCCAAAGTAGTTGATGGATTACTAGTGCCTGAGGTAGTTGAGGTGCTGCTAAATAATGTTTGGCTACTTGATGACAATGTGGTGCCCATTGGAGGTTGGCTGTTGGTTACAGTACTTGATGTTGACACAGTTTGGCTCACAACTGACTGGCTGCTGGCACTTGGGCTTGAAGACTGACCCGTTGTCCCTGGTACTGCACTGGAAGATGTCATAGTATTGGCTGATGGTTGGCTACTTGTTCCAGTATTTAAAGATAGAGTACTACTTGCAAAATTAGTAGTTCCTGTACCCAAAGTAGTTGTTGGGTTACTAGTGCCTGAGTTAGTTGGTGTGCTGCTAAAGAAAGTTTTGCTACTTGTTGTCAATGTGATATCAGTTGGAGGTTGGCTGTTGGTTACAGTATTTGATGTCAACAAAGTTTGGCTCACAACTGATTGGCTGCTGGCACTTTGGCTTGTTGATTGCTCAGTGGTTCCAGGTGTTGAACTGGAAGATGTCAGAGTGTTGGTTGATGGTTGGCTACGTGTTCCTGAAATAGCTGTAGATGTTATCCCACTTGTCCCAGGCACTGCACTGGAAGATGTCAGAGAATTGGCTGATGGTTGGCTACTTGTTCCAGTATTTGAAGGTGGAGTACTGCTTGCAAAATTAGTAGTTCCTGTACCCAGCGTAGTTGGTGAGTTACTAGTGCCAGAGATAGCTGATGTGCTGCTAAATAAAGTTTTGCTGCTTGCTGACAATGTGGTGCCAGTTGGAGGTTGGCTGTTGGTTACGGTACTTGATGTCAACAAAATTTGACTCACAACTGATTGGCTGCTGGCACTTTGGTTTGTTGATTGCTCAGTTGTTCCAGGTGTTGAACTGGAAGATGTCAGAGTGTTGGTGGATGGTTGGCTACTTGTTCCAGAATTTGATGGTTGAATGCTGCTTGCAAAATTAGTAGTTCCTGTACTTACAGCTGCAGTATTGCTGGTGAAAGTAGTGGACAGTATTACAGCACTGGTGGATGGTGGTTTGCTACTGGCTGCAGAGGTAGACATTATTGCTGAGATACTCTCTGGTTGACTGTTTGATATGGAGGATGCAGTACTGGTTACTTGAGAGGACTGAGAATCGGTTCCTAAACTTGAGCTAAGGATAGTGCCGGTAATAGAAGATCCTAAAGGAGTACTTGTTCCTGAAATAGGTGTAGATGATATCCCACTTGTCCCAGGTACTGCACTGGAAGATGTCAGAGTATTGGCTGATGTTTGGCTACTTGTTCCAGTATTTGAAGGTGGAGTCTTGCTTACAAAATTAGAAGTTCCTGTACCCAATGTAGTTGGTGGGTTACTAGTGCCAGAGGTAACTGATGTGCTGCTAAGTGAAGTTTTGCTACTTGTTGTCAATGTGGTGCCAGCTAGAGGTTGGCTGTTGGTTACAGTACTTGATGTTGGTGAAGTTTGGCTCACAACTGATTGACTGTCGGAGCTTGGGCTTGAAGATTGGCCAGTTGTCCCTGAGACTGCAGTGGAAGATGTCAGAGTATTGGCTGATGGTTGGCTACTTGTTCCAGTATTTGTTGCTTGAGTGCTGCTTGCAAAAATGGTTCCTGTGCTTACAGCTGCAGTATTGCTGGTGAAGGTAGTGGATAGTGTTTTAGCACTGGTGGATGGTGGTTTGCTACTGGCTGCAGAGATAGAAGTTATTAGCGAGTTGCTTTCTGGTTGGCTGTTTGTGATGGTGTTGCTTACCTGAGAGGACTGAGGAGTGCTTCCCAAAGTTGAAGAAAGGATAGCACTGGTAGTGATTGTCACAAGAGGTGCCGCACTTGAAGTTGTCAGAGTGTTGGCTGATGGCTGGCTACTTGCTCCAGTGTTTGAAGTTGAAGGCTGCTAGTGGTAGACGCGAGAGGACTACTCATCCCTGTAATAACTGTAGATAATATTCCAGTTGAGATAGAGTTAATTGGTGAGCTGTTGATAATTGCAGTTGAAGAAGCAGGGATATAACTAGAAGATGGCTGGCTAGTAGTGGCTCCATCACTGAATGATGTTTGGCTACTTCCGAAAGAGCTAGAAGGCGTCTGTGGTTTGGTTGATGATACTTGACTACTGCTTTCAGTATTTGACGTTATGAGCGATTGTCCTTTAGTTCCTGAACTTGAAGATGGAAAAGTAATACTGGTAGATGGTTGGATACTACTGGCAGGAGCTGTTGTACTGATAGATGGTTGGCCACTTATAGAGACACTAGAGGATGTGGGTGAGTTGGTTGTTGGTTTTTGACTGCTGGTTTCAACATTTGACGTTGATGGTCTGGTAGTTACAGTTGATTGTACTTGTGTTGTGGCAGTGGAAGAAGTCAAGATATTACTAGAAGATGGCTGGATAGTAGATCCAGTGGCAGGAGCTGTTGTACTCAGCAATGTTTGGACACTTACGGAAGCACTAGGCAATGTTGGTTGATTGGTTGTTGGTGTCTGACTGCTTATTACAGGTAATGATGTAGCTGGGCTGCCAGTTACAGTTGAAGGTGTGAAGATAGTAGAAGATGGCAGCTTACTAGTTCCAGTGGTAGGAGCCTCAGTGCTGATTGATGATGGGCTATTTACTGCAACACTTGCAGCAGTTTGTGGCTTGGTTGATGATACTTGGCTACTGCTTTGAGTATTTGGTGTCGATAGGTTGTTAGTTACAGATGATTGGACTGCAGTTCCTGCACTTGAAGTGACAACATTACTCAATGATGACTGACTACTGGTCTCTGTAGTAACACCTGAGCTGCTAGATGTAGCCGGACTACTGGAAGATGTTGGAGTGTAACTTGTTCCAGTGCTTAATTGTAAAGTGGATGCTGAATTTGAGGAACTGAAGGCTCCAGTTGAAAATGTTTGGGTTGTATGTACTGTACTGGATGATGATGCTATTGGTGTACTACTGACCTCATGACTGGTTGCAGATGCAATGTTTGTGGTGGACAGGAAGGTACTGGTTGCTCCAGTAGTTGATTGCTGACTTGTGCCAGATGTAGATACCAGTTGGCTTGTTGGCCCAGTATCAATGGTTCCTGCAGTGTTAGAAGGTGTAAATGTTGTGCTTGTTACACCTGTAGAAGGATTAGTTGTACTTGAGGTGACTGATGAGTAATGGGTTGTACTACTCATACCAGTAGTGTGTGTCGTAGGTGTAGTCCCAGTGGTACTTGTGGAAGTACTGGTCACAGTAGTAGATGTAGTTGGAGAATGGCTGGTTACAGTTGGTTTAGAGCTGGTTGTAGTGCTGGTTGTAGTGCTGGTTGTAGTGCTGGTTGTGGTTCTCGTTGTTACCGTTGTACTCGGTGCCGTAGTTGGCTTTGTGAAATTTGATATCTGCTTTATTAAATTGGTAATGGCTTGAGCAATTGCAGCCATAATATTTTGTAAAGTTGAAAGAAATGATTTCGCCTGTGCTTCAACAGGGGGCACTATGAAAGAAAACAAATAAGTACTATTAGTAAGTACCATATAATATATGTTGGGCTTGCTTGAGTATCCTCTAAGTTACTAGGGCTAAATTGTGGTTGTTACTTCTGCACTCCCTATTGTTATAACCCTTATGCCAACTCTCTACTAAGTCTTCAAGATGTCATGTTACATGAATTTTCTTGGAAGTCTGCAATCTAATTGAGAATAAATCTTTGTCAACCTTTTTTGACAAAGTCCATAAACCTTTTTAGCTCTATGTCATACCTTGCCTACAATCCATGAAACTTATTTTTCATCCCTAAGGGTACCGTCACACACAGAGATATATTGCATGCAACTCACTTGTTGCAGTGAAATCATGGACACATTGTTACATTTTGTTGCTGTGAACAAATGGAGCAATGTGTCCATGATTTCACTGCAACCAGTGAGTTGCATGCAATATATCTCTGTGTGTGACGGTACCCTAACAGTGATGGTGGGCATGGAGGCACAACTCCAGCATGGTCTTGTAAGGTTTCTCCAGTTGTAAGACTTGGCTTACATGGTGGCCATGTTTATTACATAGATTAGAAATACACGGCAAATGTTTATGTCCCTTTCTTTATAGGTTGGGTTCACACCATGTCCTGTTGCCTGCTTAGTACTTTGTTGATGGCTTCCATCTAAGTACCAGAAAAACATTATTCAGACAATTCCCCTGACTAAGCCATTATCAATCAAAATAACAATCACCAAGCTATAACTTACCTACTTTTGACACGTCATATGAAGAGAGCAATCAGTGGAGAAAGACATCATTTTTGGAAGAATAGAAAGAACAAGGTGAAGAGGAAGACCAGCAACCCGATGGATGGATGCCATCAAGATAATAGGGGACAAGACCCTTGTGGGATAAGACCCTGGTGGACATATTTAGGCTTGGAGATGACCCCAGTGGACTTATCTAGGCTGCAGAATACCCTGGTGGACCTATCTAATCTTGTAGAAGACAATGGCGGACATATCTACCCGTGGAGAAGACACTGGTGGTCCTACCTTGGCTCACACAAGATCGACACAATTTATGGAGAAGAATTGGGGCACCGATCACCTGTAACCCAACTGTGCGGTATAAGCAGCGTCAGCTACAGCAGGCCCGGGGGTGCACTATCCTGTAGCAGCTTGAGAGGCACAATCATAAAATATAGAAGGAGGCACTCACCCGGCTGTTGATTTTCACCAATGGACGGCTTTATTCGACCTTAAAGTACAGGGTGCAGGGGAGGGGGTGGCGGAGGTGCAGACGACGGCACCGTTTCGGGTCTGGTGACCCTTCGGCTGGTCTTGGCTCCATTTTTAGGTCGAATAAAGCCGTCCATTGGTGAAAATCAACAACCGGGTGAGTGCCTCCTTCTCTATTTTATGATCACACAAGATCAATCTTCCTACAGAGCGTTCATCCATCAAGTCATCACGACTCAAGATTGAGCTGAAGGCGGTTAAAAAACAAAGCCATTGCCTTTAATAAGACAATGAAGTCTTGACTACATTTCAACCCCTTTATAGCCATGGCCATCTTTTCAGCTGGACCCTATTGTTCCTGGCTGAAAAGGTGGAAACCACCATAAAGGAGGTTACACAGGGATCACAGTTTCATATTTTAGACTTAATTTCTTTATTGAAATCAATAGCTCTTATTAATCAAGACCAGAGTTTTTCATGCCAGACTAGGTGAAGTGCGAGGCACCTGATTCATTAAGATGCACTAACCTCTAAATAAATCAGGTGAGGTGCAAAGTGGCCAGAGCCTCCATGTGCACCTCGATCGGGACTGGAATAAAATTTTTGACATGGTGAACTCCTCCTCTAGTAATGAATTTGATGAACGCGAGTTGCCGCATAACACCCCTGTCCCAGTTCCGGCAAAGTGGTGTGAAAATGTAGGTACATTTTAGCACTGCCTCATATTGCTCTAAATGTTTATGACTTTTCAGCTTTTACACCTGAATTTTGGTATAAAAGCTTTGATGTAAGGGGCCTATGACTGAAAGCCCCCAATGAAGTGATTGGGGACCATGACATTGTGATAACCCAACGATACTTCATATAAGGGTCTACATAAAACATTTCTATCAAAGTGCTCTCGTAGTTTTCCATAACTAATATCCAATTCTATGAGGGTCTGTTCCCATTGGCGTCATGGGTTCATATAACTGACTGTAATGGATGCATATGAACCATTTAATAACTAAATCTAAATGTGTTAATATGGATTTATTAGGTTTCTGTTTTTCATTGAATACAGTAAAGCATGGCACTGTTATTCTGCTCATCAGGAGTAATAGAAAGCTGGATCCAGTGTGACCGGAGCATGAAGTCATCTATACATCTGTCATGTTGTCCACCCAGTGATACATTGTAGGTAACGCTATACATTCAAATAAATGGACTCCTTAACCAACAACCTGTAGAAAGCTGATAAGGTGGGTAAACAAGCTGGGAAGTGAGCAGGTGTGCCGCTCTTTGTTACTCATGATATATGGCCTCCAATGTTTGTACTATGGGATACCCAATGAATGGCTGCGTAATGCCGCTACGTTCAAAACAAGGAAATCTTTGCTACAGAAGTATCTAAGGAGCCGCATACACTTTGTATTTTATCACTATTTTTAAATAATCAGGAGAATTGACTCTGGGGGCCCACTAGTATCATTACCTCTGGGGATCTATCAGTATCATTGACTCTGGGAGCCCACCAGTAACATCAACTCTGGGGGCCCACCAATATTATTGACTCTGGGGATCTATCAGTATCTTTGACTCTGGGGGCCCACGAGTATCATTGACTTTGACGCCCACCAGTAACACTGACTCTGGGAGCCCACCTGTAACATTGACTCTGACGCCCACCAGTAACACTGACACTGGGGGCCCACCTGTAACATTGAACTCTGGGGGGCTCCCCCACCAGTATCATTGACTCTTGGGATCTATCAGTATCATTGACTCTGGGGGCCCACCAGTATCATTGACTTTGACGCCCACCAGTAACACTAACTCTGGGGCCCACCTGTAACATTGACTAAAGTTTCATTTTTGTCCCCGGTTCCATCAAAACAGTAACGTCAGTCCTTTCTTTGATAACAAAGTTCATGGAGGGCCAAAACCAAATACAACATTTTCTTACTTTGCGATTTGTAAACCACAGTGCAAAAGTCTTAAAGAAACCTAATTGAAAAAAATATTCTTAGCCCAAAATACACATGTTTAAGGCCAAAAAAGTCCCCAAAAGTGGACAATCCCTTTAACTTTATTCAGATTATCATTATAGGTGAGGGGGCTATCACATTAAGACATCGTTGTTCAACCTGGGATTGTAAAGCTATAAATCTTAGGGTTTTTAAGGTCACTGTAACATCCATATCGAGTTCCACCACATAGGCACGTGGCCAAATATTGTTCTATACATTGTGTGTGAAATACCAAGAATTGCTAAAAAAAACACACTAAAGTTCATTGCCAGTGAAAACCAATAAAAGCTGCAAAAAAGGAGGAAAAAAATTATTAAAGCCTACTAGTTTGATATAAAAAGAAATAAAAAAACTATAAAAGACCCAACCAGTATAGGACAAACCAGGTGTCTACTGGTGACAGGCAGGAGAACCAGAGATCCAATGGTGGACCCCTCTGCAGTAGTGTGTCACTTACCACCAACATATCAGTAATTGGCACAATACACTTGTTACACTATATAGAACGATGAAGCATCTCAACATTCATTTTATACATTACCCAGTATATTATTATATAGAAGCAGAGGTACAAGTGTGAATGTGATATTTGCATGTACTCAATCAGTGGCCCCAAAGTCAATGTTATTGGTGGATCCCCAGAGTCAATGTTATTGGAGGGCCCCCAGAGTCAGTGTTATTGGTGAATGCCCAGAGTCAATGTTATTTGTCCAGAGCATAATACGTGGCCCTCTGAGTCAATGTACTGGGTCCAATCAATGTACTGTTGGCTCCAGAGTCAATAATACTGGTGGGTACTCAGAGTCAATGTTACTGGTGGGCCCCAGAGTCAATATTACTGTGGGCCCGAGAGTCAATATTACTGGTGGGCCCTCAAGTCAATGTTACTGATGGCCCCCAGAGTCAATATTACGGTGGGCCCCAGAGTCAATAATACATGGGGGCCCTCAAAGTCAATGTTACTTGTGAGCCCCCAGAGTCAATAATACTGGTGAGCCCCTAAAGTCAATGTTAATGGTGGACCCCCAGAGTCAATGTTACTAGTGGGCCCCCAGAGTCAATAATACTGGTGAGCCCCAGAGTCAATGTTATTGGTGATTATATTGGAACAAAGTGCCTTCTGATCTGCGCTGCTGTGAAAGAAAGACCAGAAGCCGGGATGTCCGATCTAAAAGATGCTTTAACCCAACGTAGTTTCGGAGCAGCCTCTGCTCCTTCCTTCAGGTTTGTCCCTGAGGAAGGAGCAGAGGCTGCTCTGAAACGTGTTGGATTAAAGCATCTTTTAGATCGGACATCCCGGCTCCTGGTCTTTCTTTCACAGCAGCTCAGAAGGCACTTCGTCCCAATATAATTATTATTACCACGGTGCTCGTGGAGGTGTGGATCCTGCAGCATCTGACTCAGAACGTTTACACTGGTTGTGGGTGCACACCAGCTGCCTAGGTGAGCAGATTTCATCATACGTCTGCTCCATGCCGTTAAGGAGAAAGACCCTATTGCGCATTTTTGTCTCACATTTCTAGAATGTTATTGATGGGCCCCCAAAGTCAATGTTACTGGTGGGCCCCCAGAGTCAATAATACTGGTGAGCCCCCAGAGTCAATGCTAGTGGTGGACCCCCAGAGTCAATGTTACTATGGGCCCCCAGAGTCATGTTACTGGTGGGTCCCCACACCAATATGACTGGTGGCCCAAGAGCCAATGTTATTGGTGGGCCCCCAGTATCAATGTTATTGGAGGACCTCCAGAGTCAATGTTTCTGGTGGGCCCCCAGAGTCAATTTACTGGTGGACCCCCAGAGTCAATGTTACTGGTGGCTCCAGAGTCAATGTTATTAGTGGGTCCCCAGAGTCAATGATACTGATGGGCCCCAAGAAAATGACAAATGATTCATCATGAAGTCTAAAGTCTAAGAAATGATTATAATTTCCCTTTTACTACAAAAATATTACAAAAATAAAACAAATTCCTACCATGAAAATTAAAGGATAAACTAAACTTTAAAATAAGACAAAATAATTAATAGGATAAACTAAATTAAGTATATAAATAAAAAAGTTAAATACAATCTAAAAATCTAAATCAATTTAAATCAATTCGTTATAATACAATTTTACTAACATAGAATAAAATACAATATGGAATAAAATCGAATAAACCTTAAGTATATCAGTAAAAAAAAGCTAAATATAATCTAAAAATTTACTATAAATCAATTTAATTTCATTCACTATCATACAATTTAAAAAAGTAGAATAAATTACAATATATAATAAAATGTAAAAAAAAAATAATATCAAAAGTGTAGTATGATAACATAAAACATAATTCAAAATCAAGTACGGTAAATACAGTAAAAAAAGATAAATATAATCTAAAAATATAATATAAAACAATTTAATTCCATTCACTATAAAAAAAATAAATAAAAAAGTATAGTATGAAAAAATAAAAACATATAAAAAAATCAAAATATAATACAGTAATAAAAAGATAAATATAGTAAAAAAATATAATATAAAACAATTTAATTCTATTACCTATAATACAATTTAAAAAATAGAATAAAATACAATACATGATAAAATAATAAAAAAACAACAACACTAGATACAAATTAAATAAGTAGATTAGTAAAGGAAAGTGAAATATAATTAAAAATATGATATATTTTTTATTCCATTAACTATAATACAATATAAGCAAATAAAATAAAATACAATATGGAATAAAATGTAAAAAAAAATAAAAAATATATATACTAAATAATAAAATAATAAAGTGATGAATATAATATGTAAAAGTAGACTTTTCTTACCGGTCAATAACAGTACAATCCCCAGGATAATCACTCGTGTGGTCCGTGCTGTATACATGATGAATAAATATTAAATAAAAGTATTGAAACAAATGATAAAAGTCACTTTGGCACAAGACAATAAATATCCAGTAAGGTCCTCCTGGAGGTAAGATGTCCAGAATGTATTCTCCTTCTCCCTTTATGACTTCTTCTATGTATACAACAGAGAACACACACATATATATATCAACATTAAGAAACATATAAGAAACAGGGAGTGCTCCAAGGTGTGTGATCAGTGACCTCATACATGACAATCATAAAGTAACGTATGTGTTCCTCTAGGTTAGATATCTGGGTGCTAGGTAAGGGTGGAGTGTCTATATATAGACTGGATGGAATTACAGGTAATTTTTCATTAGGAAATGAAAGCGGCAGGAGCATAAGGGAAACAAAATGTGAAAACCTGTTTCACAAAAAAAAGTCCAAAAATGTTTTAACGTTACAAAAATAATTTTTAGACACATATGGATGTCAAAGAGGTGTTGTTGCCTTTTCACTTCTGGATGATGACGCTGGGGTAGAATGATAGGTCATTGGATTGGGTCATTGGAAAGGTCATTGGATGGGTCATTGGATGGGTCATTGGAAAGGCCATTGGATGGGTCATTGGAAAGGTCATTGGATGGGTCATTGGATGGGTCATTAGAAAGGTCATTGGATGGGTCATTGGATGGGTCATTGGATGGGTCATTGGAAAGGTCATTGGAAAGGTCATTGGATGGAGTCATTGGAGAAAAGGTCATTGGATGGGTCATTGGAAAGGTCATTGGATGGGTCATTGGAAAGGTCATTGGATGGGTGGCCAGAAATTCCAGGACAATCTCTTTAAGGAGTCCGTGATTTATTTTGAAACTGAAGAAACTTATACACATTAATTTGACTGTAGTTATCATCATTTTACAGTACGTATATGATGATGTCTTCATATCAGAATTATTGCCTGTAGACACTGATCACTTATAATCATAATGAGTTATGGTTATCTGTAAAAAAATATTGTCTGTCCAGGATTTTTTGAGTCAAGTTGGCAACTTGACCTTTGGGGTGAAATGCTTTATGACTTACTAAATGGAGCCCCCGATGCTATTGCATTGGGAAGGTTGTGATGTCACAATGAGGGTGGGCATTGTTGTTCTGAGGGTGACAGCCATCTCTCCCCCCGTGCACTTTCCCCCCTGTCTGCTCTCTCTAACCTTTTAAGAGAATACCATATGTGGGCAATACGGGGTCAACCGATCACAGAAGCGATGACAGCCGCCACAAGGAAATTATATATATATATGTATATATGAATCAGGATGTCAGTGATCCAACTGTTGATCCCAACAGCGGGGTAGTCCCAATCCTGATCAGGGGTGGTCCATTATGCTTGTTCCATCTCTACTGAATTGAATATGGAGTTGTCTTCTTCCTCTAACTCACTATTCTTGGGTGACTTTCCATGAATAGACTCTTCGACAGGAGAGGACAGGACTTTTAGCTGTGGACCACCCAACAATCTAACACTTGAGAACTCAGTCTTAAAGGCGTTGTTCACGATTCTTGTTCTTTAAAAATGGACCCATGTCCATGTGATAGCAGGCGGACAAGCACAGCATAGTATCAGGATGACAGCTGTTTCGTGTCATCTCAAAGATGATCTGTAGGAGAGTTGAGCTGACACGAAACAGCTGTCATCCTGATACTATGCTGTGCTTGTCCGCCTGCCATCGTTGTCATTTTAAGAAGATGAAATAAAGAGGATTTTATGAGACAAACACCTGGTGAGTGCCATTTCTTCATTAATTCTACAAATGGACATGCCTTAATCTGAAATGAGCACCACAAATTGAAAATTGTTTCAAATCCAATGACTGATTCTAATGTTTTCTTATACCCTGAATTAAAAAAAATCTTCTATCTGTAACCAGCATATATGGATTTTGCACAAAAGTCTCCACTCGTTTACTGTAACATTTTTCCACCAGCCAGGAACATAACTGCAATAAAATAGAGACCCGTCGTGAGATTAGTATGGAAGGAATTCCTTTTCTTTGCTTCCGTACCATGAAAAACAGGAACCAGGTTTCACAGGTTCTTATCCTTTATTTTAGAGCCTAATCGTTCTGCAGAATGTTTAGGAAGGTCCAACTCCCAGACTTAAACCATTCAATTCGAGCTGTGAAAAAAGCTGTGCTGTGAAGGTTTCTGCCGGAATCCTGCTCTCCATGTTCTGAATCTTGTGAGTCAGGGTTATTTTCACGTTTCTCCGTAGGTGAAGGGACAGGTATTCCTGGACTGTGAAGCACAGGGTGAATTGCTGATGGGAAGTTTGGGTATAAGGTATATGGTGTAAACCTATAGAGTCAGTGTTTGTGAAAAAACTATGAGATGGAATTTTTTTCATATCTTTATTGAGTTCATGATCGAAAGTATAGGAAAATCCCCCCTTAATTTTCAAACAATTTTACACTTGCACACCTGTGTAATCAGTAAATATCATGTTATGGGGCAGACATCAGTTCCCTGTACACCAGAGGTCCCCAACCTTTTTTGAGCTTGAGAGGCACATCCAATTTTGAGAGTGTTGTGAGCCAGATTCAGCTCTGAGAATAACGAGCCACATTCAGCTCTGAGAGAGGGTCACAAGCCATATTCAACTGTGAGAGAGGGTCGCGAGCCACAATTAGCTCTGATAGAGGGTCACAAGCCACATTCACCTCTGAGAGAGGGTCCTGAGACACATCCAGCTTTGAGAGAGGATCATGAGCCACATCCAGCTCTGAGAGAAGGACATGAGCCACATCCAGCTCTGAGAGAGGGTCGTGAGCCACATCCAGCTCTGAGAGAGGGTTGTGAGCCACATCCAGCCCTGAGAGAGGATCATGAGCCACATCCAGCTCTGAGAGAGGGTCGCGAGCCACATCCAGCCCTGAGAGAGGATCATGAGCCACATCCAGCTCTGAGAGAGGGTTGTGAGCCACATCCAGCCCTGAGAGAGGATCATGAGCCACATCCAGCTCTAAGAGAGGGTCACAAGTCACATCCAGCCCTGAGAGAGGATCATGAGCCACATCCAGCTCTGAGAGAGGGTCACAAGTCACATCCAGCACTGAGAGAGGGTCATGAGCCACATCCAGCTCTGAGAGAGGGTCACCAGCCACATTCAGCTCTGAGAGAGGGTCGTGAGACACATCCAGCTCTGAGAGAGGGTCGTGAGTCACATCCAGCTCTGAGAGAGGGTCACAAGCCACATCCAGCTCTGAGAGAGGATAGCGAGCCACAATCAGCTCTGAGAGAGGGTCATGAGCCACATCCAGCTCTGAGAGAGTGTAACGAGGCGCATTCAGCTCTGAGAGAAAGTCACGAGGTACATCCAGCTCTGAGAGAGGATCGTGAGGCACATCCAGCTCTGAGAGAGGATCGTGAGGCACATCCAGTTCTAAGAGAAAGTCAAGAGGCACATCCAGCTCTGAGAGAGGGTCGCGAGCCACATTCAGCTCTAAGTGATGGTTGTAAGTCACATCCAGCTCTGACAGATGGTTGTGAGCCACATCCTGCTCTGAGAGAGTGTCATGAGCCACATTTAGCTCTGAGAGAGGGTCATGAGCCACATCCAGCTCTGAGAGAGGGTGGCGAGCCATATCTAGCTCTGAAAGAGTCATGAGCCACATTCGGCTCTGAACACAATGCAAAGTCGGCCTGTCATTGACTACAGCAGAACAAAGTGAAGGTTCTGGAGTGGCCATCTCAGTCTCCTGACCTCAATATCATTGAGCCGCTCTGGGGAGAACTCAAGCAAAGCGCAAGAAAGCAAGAAAGCCCAGGAATTTACAGGAACTGGAGGCTTTTTACCAAGAAGAATGGGCAGCTTTACCTTGTGAGGAAATAAAGAGCCTCATCCACAACCACAACAAAACACTTCAAGCTGTCATTAATGTTAGAGGGGGCAATACACGGGATTAAGAACTGGGGGGTGTGAACTTTTGATCAGGGTCATTTGGATGTTTTTGGTTGTCATTATGATTTAAAAAGAGAAAACACAGTAGTTTGACAATAAATGGCTTCTCCCAACCACTAACCATGAGTGGAGAAAAGGTTTTGTGTTATCCTTCATATTCTCTGAAAAAAGGCCAAGAAAGCAAAAAAATCTGCCGGGGGTGTGTAAACTTTAGAGCACAACTGTAGATAGATCCTCTGTGATAGTTACACACCTTTGTCATTGGTAGCAGCTGCCCTAGCACTTATTGTGTTATATTGTGGTCACGATGACATAGAGAGAACACACTGGAATGTCGGATATTACACAATTCTCATCAGTTGGACAGGCTTGGGGAGTGGAGGAAGGAGAGACGTGTCTTATACCATGCACGATGCTTTCTAGAGATTTTCTCATACCTGTATGGTGATGTACAGCTGCAACACAAATGATGTGAACCTTTTGGGATTCCCTGGTTTCTGCACACAGTGACGACGATGTCTATCTGTGGAATTATAAGTGAGTAATAAAGTCACCATCTAGTGACACTAATAAGAACACACAAACAGTTGGACCCTTCATGTCATTCAATGAGGGCACTGAGGAAATATCCACAATGAAGGGAGGAAAAGTGAGTGCACCCCTGTGTTAATGATTTCTCCAAGAACTACCGTAATTGGTTTTTCAATTAGGGAGATGAGACTGGAAGTGTGAACTTTACAGGTGGCCGTAAGGTAAAAGCGCACAAAGCCCGATTACTGACTAATCTGTGTCTCCACGTGAATGAGATGACAATCAGGACACATAAGGATTAAATAGGCCTCTTAAGCCCCCGTCACACATAACGAGATTGTTAGCGAGATCGTTGTAACGTCACAGGTTTTGTGACGTAACAGCGATCTTGCTAACAATCTCGTTATGTGTGACACTTAGCAGCGATCAGGCCCCTGCTGTGAGATCGCTGATCGTTACAAAGTGCTCTGGGTCATTTTCTGATCGTTGGTCTCCCGCTGGTCAGCACGCATCGCTGTGTGTGACCGCGAGAAATCAGCAATCAGCAATCTCACAGACTGGTAACCATGGTAAACACCGGGGAACTAGGCAGCGCTGCCTAGATACCCAGTGTTTACCATGGTTACCAGCGCTAAGCAGGGAGGATGCTGGTAACTATGATAAACAGCGGGTATCTAGCACACGCTGCCTAGATACCCGCTGTTTATCATAGTTACCAACAATGTGGAGGTGGCTCCCTGGTCGCTGGGGAGATCTGCCTATTAGACAGCTCCCCAGCGACCAAGTAACAACACACCAACGATCCGTACAGGAGCGTTATCGTTGTCTGGATCGCTGGTGCATTGTTGTGTGTGACGGGAGCTTTAGTTTGTCGGTGCACCCTGTCTGCAGTCTCCAGGATGTCTCCTGTCTGTCTGCAGCTTACATATCATTCAGACTTTCTAGTTACTCCGGAGTCTTGTCTGCTACCTTCCTGAGGTCTTCAGGATGTCTCCTGTTTACTTGCGGCTTCCAGTTCCATAGCTACCTACCTGCCTGCAGATTCCAGTATTACACAACCTGCCTGCAATCTTCAGGACATCTTCCTGGCTGTCTGTGGCTTTCAGCTTCACAGCTACCTACCTGAATGCCTGGATTCCGATATTACACAACCTGCCTGCAATCTTCAGGATGTCTCCCTTGTTGTCTGTGGCTTCCAGTTCCACAGCTACCTACCTGCATGTGGTTTCCAGTATCACACAACCGGTCTGTGGCCTCCAAAATGTTTTATGGCTGTCTGCAGCTTCCAGTTCCTCAGCTACCTACGTGCTTACAATTTCAAGTATAGTAACTACCTGTCTCCGGTCTCTAGAACATCTTAAGGCTGTGTTCACACTGGGCGTTTTTGGGCTGTTTTTGCTCAACAGTTTTTGTAGCCAAAACCAGCAGTGGGTGATTAAATCCAGAAGTGGTGACGTGTTTCTATTAGACTTTTCCTCTGATTGCTCCACTCCTGGTTTTGGCTACAAAAACTGATGAGCAAAAACAGCCCAAAAACGCCCAGTGTGAACACAGCCTATGACTGTGACTTCTAGTACCTCAGCTACCTATGTGTCTGCCATTTCCAGTATCACACAATCAGAATATCTGAACCTGTCTGCAGCCTCCAGTTCCAGCACTCAATTAGACAAGTGACAATCCTGAAATCAACGATTAAGGCTGAGTTACACTAGTCTGGTGCTTTCTGCTAGCGCTCATCAGTTTTTCTATAAAAATCCCTGAAAAACTGAATTGTGATGGGAAATCATGATGGATCCATTTATTTAAATGAGGCTGAGGGAGTCCGTCCTGGCATTGTTCATCTCTTTATGACATTACATGAAAAGACTCCATTGTTTGCTGTCACCTCTAGCTGAGTAATCTGCCCTTGTCAGATATCACAAAGGGGCAGAATTTATTATTTCACATTTTGGGTTTGTAGAGGAACAGAAATAGCCGAGGAATGTGAGATCTGCCTAATATTATGCAAATTCCATTCATCAACTTCCTCATCAGTAAACAAAACTCAAAAAAGAGGCGATTCACTCTATTCGTCATTAGAAGTGATGATGACACTAAAAGGAAAAGAAATAATAATATTTTTTCAGATATTGCATACAATGTGCAATGCTTTATTGTTTTTCAAGAAATATCCTCCCCCAGGATCATACAGTAAGCTGCCATATGCAGAGGAACCTATTGGTAAGTATTTATATTCTGCAGAGCCCCATCACAGGGGATAGAAAGTTTCGACTCTCTTTTCTGCTCGATTGCTAAAACTCAACATGGACAAAACAGAATTCATCATCTTTTCCCCACCTCACTCTACCCCTCCACCAGACCTATCCATCAAAGTCAATAGCTGCTCACTCACCCCAGCCCTACATGCTTGGTGCCTCGCGATGATCCTTGACTCTGCCCTCTCTTTCAAGCCTCAAATCCAAGCCCTTGTCACTTCCTGCCAACTTCACATCAAAAATATTTCCCAGATTTGTACATTACTTGAACAAGAAAGTGCAAGAACACTCGTGCATGCCCTCATCATCTCCCACCTCGGCTACTGCAACATCCTACTTTCCGGCCTCCCCTCTAGCACCCTTGCACCACTCCAATCTATCCTACACTCTGCTACCAGACTAATCCACCTGTCTCCCTATTATTCCCCGGCCTCTCCTCTCTCTCAGTCTCTTCTATGGCTTCCCAATGCCCAGAGACTTTAGTTCAAAACCCTAACCATGAAATACAAAGCCACCCGCAACCTGTCTGCTCTGTACAACTGTGACATGGTCTCCTGATACTTACCTTTACACAACCTTGGATCCTCTCAAGATCTTTTTCTCTCTTCTTCGTCCCACAACCATATACTAGATTTCTCCCGTGCTTGCCCCATACTCTGGAACTTTGCCTCAACACATCAGACTCTCCTCTACCCTGGAAACCTTCAAAAGGAACCTGAAAACCCATCTCTTCCAACAAGCCTACAACCTGCAGTTACCCAAAGTCACGCCTCCGACACCACCTGTCACTGCTGCAGCATGAGGCTGAATTTCTCTGTCCCTAAAGGGAGGGGTGAGAGCTGAGGAGCAGATATGATTTTATTGATTCATAAGTGATCTATAGATCCTAGAACTGTAGTGCCCAGCTCTGCTTCATCATGTAGGAGGGCAGGGATAGTGCACAAATATTTTATCTCCCCAGAGTTCCCCTTTAAAGAGATGTAATAAGTAAGAACAAAGTAAAGTTTAGATTTTTGCTTATATTTGAGAACTTTTTCAATCTCTAGAATCTCCATCACCTTGTTTTTGGTGGAACGCCCATGGGTGACACATGTGGCCAACATTTAGCCAAAATCAGTTGGCTGGAAAGTTGCCAACGTTGAAGACTCATACATATTATTCTCCTTACGTAAAAAAAGGCCAGTCTTGGAAAGTAAGGTCCGAACCTGGTTGACCGTGACACTTAAGATCTAGGTGGACATCCTGAAGATGACTCCCAACAATAAAAGAAGTAGAGAGATTGACACAAGAATCATGAAAAGTTAATGGATTGGAGGTAAGAAGACCAAGTCATTGTGTCCTGGACATATTCAGGGGCCTAGTTTCATCTTTGGTATTGGATCGTCTCTTCCATGTCCTCCGATACTCTTCAATCCGATCATTTTGGCACTTTGTAACATAAGATATGTAATGTACGGTAATATATAAGATCTTTATTCATATTACATATCTACTTTATAGGAATGTAATACATACAATAAATATGTAGAATATATATATATTGCATAAATATTTATGACATCTTACAAGCCACTCCCTGATTGGCTATGGTGTTGCCAGCAATACCACTATTGACCATCAGAGGCGCATTTTAATCAAGTAATATTTAATGTAAACAATGTATAATATATAATTATAACATGCTCCCCAGCGATCACTGGGATCCACCTTCACACGGTCTCATTATATTGCACCCCCACCACCTGACCAAGCTCCTTGGGTTATATTATATTCCGGTTTTGGCCAGTGTTCTCAAATAAAATGATTTATTTTTGATCTTACAAGGTGCGGAAACCAACATAGATCCCTCTCATCTAATCTTGTTCATTGACGTATAATTAGTAGATATCTATTCATGTCTAAGGGTGCCATGTAGAGACTACCAAAGCTGAAGCCATGACCTTCTCGTAGACCGAGTCAACCCTTGAATCACCATCACTAAATGTCCGTCATAGACATTCTCCCACCACAAGCTGTTACCAAAGTCCACAACAATGGATTAGTCGACTAATACTCTGGTGTTTAGTCCTTCTTTTGCAAATATCCTTGTAGCTCATTTCAGAGTAAGGGATGTCCTCCTTAGGCGCTGACATTGTAGATTCTCCGATGTCTGAGTCTTCTTAGGCAGTAAGCATACTGTTTAAGGGAAGAAATAAAATCATGTTAGCATATTCCTATTTTTTTTTTTTTTTTGCATAACAGTCACTGCTCAGAAAGCTAAAAATGTTGTTTCTAACCAGCAGTTTTTGCATATTTCATCACCCTAGAGGCTTTTCCTGCTGAGCAGGGGAGGGCACTTTACTATCATCAGTCCTTGCCTGCTGAGCAGATGAGGGCACTTTACTTCTATCAGTCCTTGCCTGCTGAGCAGGGGAGGACACTTTACCATTATTAGCCCTTGCCTGTTGAGCAGGGCAGGGCACATTACTATTATCAGCCCTTATCTGTTGAGCAGGGGAGGGCACTTTACTATCATCAGTCCTTGCCTATTGAGCAGGGGAGGGCACATTACTATCATCAGTCCTTGCCTACTGAGCAGGGGAGGGCACATTACTATTATCAGCCCTTGTCTGTTGAGCAGGGGAGAGCACAATACTATTATCAGTCCTTGCCTACTGAGCAGGGGAGGGCACATTACTATCATCAGTCCTTGCCTACTGAGCAGGGGAGGGCACATTACTATCATCAGTCCTTGCCTGCTGATCAAAGGAGGACACTTTACTATTATCAGTCCTTGCCTGCTGAGCAGGGGAGAGCACAATACTACTATCAGTCCTTGCCTGCTGAGCAGGGGAGGGCACATTACTATCATCAGTCCTTGCCTGCTGAGCAGGGGAGGACACTTTACCATTATTAGCCCTTGCCTGTTGAGCAGGGCAGGGCACATTACTATTATCAGCCCTTATCTGTTGAGCAGGGGAGGGCACTTTACTATCATCAGTCCTTGCCTATTGAGCAGGGGAGGGCACATTACTATCATCAGTCCTTGCCTACTGAGCAGGGGAGGGCACATTACTATTATCAGCCCTTGTCTGTTGAGCAGGGGAGAGCACAATACTATTATCAGTCCTTGCCTACTGAGCAGGGGAGGGCACATTACTATCATCAGTCCTTGCCTACTGAGCAGGGGAGGGCACATTACTATCATCAGTCCTTGCCTGCTGATCAAAGGAGGACACTTTACTATTATCAGTCCTTGCCTGCTGAGCAGGGGAGAGCACAATACTACTATCAGTCCTTGCCTGCTGAGCAGGGGAGGGCACATTACTATCATCAGTCCTTGCCTGCTGAGCAGGGGAGGACACTTTACTATCATCAGTCCTTGCCTGCTGATCAAAGGAGGACACTTTACTATTATCAGTCCTTGCCTGCTGAGCAGGGGAGGGCACTTTACTATCATCAGTCCTTGCCTGCTGAGCAGGGGAGGACACTTTACTATCATCAGTCCTTGCCTGCTGAGCAGAAGAGGACACTTTACTATCATCAGTCCTTGCCTGCTGAGCAGGGGAGGGCACTTTACTATCATCAGTCCTTGCCTGCTGAGCAGAAGAGGACACTTTACTATTAACAGTCCTTGCCTGCTGAGCAGGGGAGGGCTCTTTTAGTCCTTGCTTGCTGAACAGGGGACGGCTACTTTACTATTATCAGTCCTTGCCTGCTGAGCAGGGGAGGACACTTTACTATTATCAGTCCTTCAATAGGAAGTGATCCAATTCTATAGTGGCCGCGCTCCCCGTGGTAATGATTTTAAGAACTTCTAGTCCACAAAAATTTTATTCCTCAAAACATGCGAGAATATAAAAAAACGGATACAACGCGTTTCGGCGGAGACAACCACCTTCCTCAGGTACCACGGGGAGCGCGGCCACTATAGAATTGGATAACTTCCTATTGAACCTTTATGCCTGTGGGAATCCGTGGCAGGACCCAATACAGGATCAATTCAAGGCGAGCAGCAGACCCGGATAAATATCCAAAGCGTGAGGAGGCTTTGGAAAAACCATATCCTTGAAGTTTTATGGCAAGAGGTGAGTGCATAAAACTTCATTAAAAGGGCACCAGAGAGTTACATTGGTAACGCGCTGAGATTGGCGCCGCATGTTTGTTTTTTATATATACCCTACAGGGAATCACCTTACTTCATATTATCAGTCCTTGCCTGCAGAGCAGGGGAGGACATTTTAGCATTATCAGTCCTTTCCTGCTGAGCAGGGGTGGACACTTTACTTATTATCTGTCCTTGCTTGCTTAGTATGGGAGGGCACTTAACTGTCATCGGTCCTTTCCTGTTGAGCATGGTAGTGCATGGTAATATCACAAATATCAATATTTTAATCTTTTCCTCCTGAGCAGAGGAGGGAACCTTACTACTGTGTTATTAGTCCTTTCCTGCTGAGCAGGGTAGGATATTTTAGTATTATCACTCCTTTCCTGCTGAGCAGGGGAAGGCACTTTACTATTATCAGTTCTTGCCTACAAAGCAGAGGAGGACACTTTACTATTAACAGTCCTTGCCAGTTGAGCAGGGTAGGGCACTTTACTATTATCAGTCCTTGCCTGTTGAGCAGGGTAGGGCACTTTACTATTATCAGTCCTTGCCTGTTGAGCAGGGTAGGGCACTTTACTATTATCAGTCCTTGCCTGTTGAGCAAGGGAGGGCACTTTACTATTATTGGTCTTTTCCTGTTGAGCAGGGGAGGGCACCTTACTATTATCAGTCCTTGCCTGTTGAGCAAGGGAGGGCACTTTACTATTATTGGTCTTTTCCTGTTGAGCAGGGGAGGGCACTTTACTATTCTGAGCCAATCAAATCTCTTCCCACTTAAGCACCCTCCCCACTTACTGAATGGAGTTTCACAGACAATGAAAGAAACTGTACCAACATCTTTCTCCTTGTCTCATCTACTAGTTTGGGGAAATGAATCAGTAACGTCTTTGAGGACAGTGAAGTCTGCAAGACAGGGGTGAGAGGAAAAAAGAAGGGGGGCGCAGATCTAAGTGTAGAAATATAATTATATTTAGCAGAATTAGGATTTCTCCTCACCTTTTTGGTGTCTTGTTGTTCAGCATGTAACCCTGTATTAGGGTAGTGGAGTAATGGTCTGGATCCTCTGGCTTGCAGCTCAAAACAGGTGAAATGAACCACCTTGCAGGAGATTCATCAAGGAGTGTAGAGAAGGATTTTCCAGTTTGTCAAGGAGCGCTTCCAGATGGTTCATTGATTACTCCGATTATTTCAAAGAAATTCTGATTTATTATATATACAAATACAACGTGTTTCGGCTATACATAAAATTAGCCTTCATCAGGTTTTACCTGATGAAGGCTAATTTTATGTATAGCCGAAACACGTTGTATTTGTATATATAATAAATCAGAATTTCTTTGAAATAATCGGAGTAATCAATGAACCATCTGGAAGCGCTCCTTGACAAACTGGAAAATCCTTCTCTACACAGTTTGGGGAAATGAGGAATTTAAGGGGGACCACAGGCTGCAGGAAAGTGAGGGGTAGTTATCTTTAAAGTAAACAAGTAGGACATAAACTTACCCAACAGATTGAGATAATGATTGCGATTATAGCAAGGATAACAGCTAGACATATTAGGATGATGCCCCAGACGGGAAAAACATTGGTTAATGTAGAAGCTGTAAACAAAATAGAATAAGAAGATGTAATGATAAGGTCTTACTAATTTCCTTTTTGAGCTTTGTGTAACATCACAATCCACTTACTTGAGGTTGTTCCTGTGGAAGTATTAGCACTTGTGGAAACGTTGGTTATTGTTGAAGTTCTATTTGTTGGTTGTTGGCTGGCACCACTGGAGGACACTACTGTATTGGCAGTTGGTGGTTTTACACTTGTTGTAATGCTGATAGTGCTGCTATTTCTGCTAACTTGAGTAGTAGTTGTACCAGTTGTAAGTGTTGATGGTAGGTTAGACGAAGCCCCCGTAGTGGATGGAGTCACTGTTGATTTATTTGTAGGGCTAATAGTAGAAAAAGATGTGGAAGTCTTGGTAGATGCCGGAACAGGTTGACTACTCTGTCTTGTAGTTGAAGTGATGGAAGATGTGGCTGGTTCAGGTGATGAGGATGTGGAAGTAATAGAAGTATTAGACGAACCAATTGAATAACTCGTAGCATATGTCTTGTTGCTGGTGGTGGTTGGTGTCCCTGTGCTGATAATGGTTGAGTTTGCATTGGTGGAAGTAATTGAAGAAGTCTCATTTCTAGTATTGGAGGGATCTTGACTACTACTAGTTGTCACAGTGTTTGACCCAGTTGACTCTGCAGTGGTCATAGTACTGGAATGAGATAAAGTGGTGTTAGCAGGACCATGACTACTGGGTGCATCGATGGTGGAGATCGAAGTACTGGAAAATGATGACTCAGTAGTTGAGGTAATTACAGTACTAGTGGTTGTAGATGGCACAGTATTTGTTGATGTTGTACCTGGTATAGTAACTGAAGGTGTAGAAGGTTTTATTGTGGTAGGTGTTATTGAATGAATTTCTGTAGCATTGGTTGAGCTCTTGGGTAGATTCTACAGTGCTTAAAGTTGTAGAGTTCTGCATATTCGATGACGTCAAAGGGGAAGGTACAGTTTTGGGTGTAGTTGACGGTGGTTGAAGTAGCTACTGTACTATTTGTAATATGACTTTGGGAACTTTCTGCTATTGTAGAATAAGCCATAGTACTTGCTGAGGTTGCCTTTGTGTTGGTTGTAGTAGTTGGTCTGCAGAATTAGTCTGTATGGCTGTAATGCTGGTTTGTAGTATTTAGAGTAATTGTTGCATTGGTTGAGCTTGGTATTGTGCTGGTAAATGTAGAGTTATGAATAATGGATGCTGTAGATGGAGTTAATGTTTGGGTTGAAGTTGACTTTGTTGTGATCAAAGTAGTGAATTCCTAGAATATCCTTAGTGGTAGGGTTATGGGTACTGACAGCAATAGGAGAAGACTTTGAGATGGTAGATTCTGTAGAATTGGAGGATATGGTTGTGGTAATGATTGCAGCATTTGTAGAAGTTGGTGCATTGGTGGAGCTTGGTGCTGTGCTGGTAAATGTAGAGTCCTTAATATTGGATGCAGTAGATGAAGATATTGCTGTGCCGGTTGAAGTTGACTTTGAAATGACCAAATTAGATGAGGTAGCTAGAGTATTATTAGTGGTAGGCTTCTGGGTACTGGCAGGAATTGAAGAAGATGGCACAGTTATTATTGCAGTTGTGTTTGTCATGGTTATAGCAGTTGATGTCGTATAATTGGAGAATACAGTTTTGCTGGTGATTGAGGTATATAGAGAATTAGAAACAGTGGTTGAGTTTGGTATGGTACTGGTTAATGTAGAGTTCGAAATATTGGATACGGTAGATGGAGATGTTCCTATCCCAGGAGAAATTGACTTAGTAATGACCAAATTAGTAGACGTAGGTAAAGTATTCTTAGAGGTAGGCTTCTGGGTACTGACCTGTATCGAAAAAGAGGACACAGTACTTTCTGAGGTTGCCTTTGTATTGAATATAGTAGTAGCTGCTGTAGGGTTAGAGGGTAAGTTGTAGGGGTGATTGCAGTATTTAGAGAAGTTGATACATTGGTTGAGCTCGGTATTGTACTTGCAAATGTAGAGTTCTGAATATTGGATGCAGTAGATGGAGATGTTGTGCGGGTTGAAGTTGACTTTGTAGTTGACAGATTAGTTGAAGTAGGTAGAGTATCATTAGTGGGAGGTTTCTGGGTACTGACAAGAATTGAAGAAGATGACACAGTCATTTGTGTAGTTGTGATTTTGCTGGGTATAGTGGTTGATGCTGCAGGATCAGAGGGTATAGTTTAGTGATGGCTGTAGTGTTTGGCAAAGTTGATGCATTGGTTGAGCTTAGTGTTGTAGAGTTATGAATATTGGCCACAGTAGATGTAAATGATGTTTGGGGAGAAACTGACTTTGTAGTGATCAAAGTAGTTGAAGGATGTAGAGTATTATTAGTGGTGGAAGGCTTCTGGGTACTGACTGTTATCAGAGAAGACACAATATTTTCTGAGTTTGCTTTTGTACTGGTTGCAGTAGTTGTTTGTGTAGAGTTTGATGGGTTTTCTGTAATGGTAGTTGAAGTGTTTGAGTGTTGATGTATCGGTAGAACTTGGCATTATGCTGGTAAATGTAGAGTTCTGAATGTTGGATGCAGTAGATGGAGACGTTGATGTTTGGGGTAAAGTAGACACTGTAATGGTCAAGGTAGCTGAAGTAGAAGGATTATTATTTGAGGTAAAGTTCTCTGTAGGAATCAAAGAAGATGACAAAGTTGTTTTCGAAGTTGTGCTTGTACTGGTTAGAGTAGAGGAAGCAGTGAATTAGTTGAAGTTTTAGTTGCAATGGCGGTTTCAGTAGAAGAGGTGGTTGCACTGGATAGATTTGCCATTGGACTGATGGAGGTCGGAGATGTTACCATACCAGTAGTAGTATTTGTAGCATAAGCAGAAGGTTTCACCGTGAGGCTTGGAGTAGTGATGTGATGTGACATCAGTTGAGGTTACCGGTGTGCTGGTGGACAGTAGAGTGCTCTTGGATGCAGTACGAAATATTGAGGCACTGGATGATGGTACAGTAGTGTTGGTGAAAACTTCACTATTATTAGTCATGGGATTCTGGGTACTTCTAGCAATTGTGGAAGATACCATGGTTATTCTTGGGGTTGTGTTTGCACTGGCTATAGTACTCACAACACTAGATGGTTTGGTTGTCGTGGTTAAAGGATTCTTGGTGGAGAACAGGGTGGTGGAGCTATTGTTGGACGTCAAACTAGTTGGGGAATGTAAAGAAGCTGTGGCATTATTAGTTCTAGGAATCTGGGTGGTGATTCCTGTGATAGAATTAATGGTTGATGTTGGACTGGTTGGAGCAGGGGACATACCGGAAGTGTTATTAGCATGAGGATATTGTGTAGAGTTCCCTTTGGTGGAGCTGATTGTAGTTGGTAGATTGATAGTGACTGGTGAAGAGGCAATAGTAGTAGAAGCTTTGGTTGAGGACGTTGAAGTCATACTTTGAGATGTCGTTGTGTTGCTTAAGGTTGTTAATGTACTGAATATAGTAGTAATGACTGACACACTTTTAGTTGAGGAGCTTTGGACACTAGCAGTAGACGCAGAAGTAGGTAGACTTGTATTAGTAATGCTAAGAGTATTTGAAGAGACTGTTGAAGTATTGATGCTTGGATTCTGGGAACTCATTGCAATTGAACTAGATGTCACTGGGCTGGTGGATCGTAGTGGATTACCAGTTGAAGAAAGTTCACTACTTATGGTTGAACTGGATGTTGCACTTGAGATAGGCAATTTTCTTGTTGATGTTTGCGTAGTGCCTAATAATGCATTTGAAGAAACGGTATTTAATGTTGTTGGTACATTTGTTGAGGTTGGTATCAATGAGTTATTAGCAGTTATAGCTGTTGAATGAAAAGTAGTGTCCTTTGTCGAAGACACCTGAGTGTTTGCACCACTTTGGGCAGATGTAGTACTATTGGTCACAGTTTGGTCGGTATGTAAAGTAATCAATGTGGTTGGATAAGTGGACCTTACCGTGGTTTGATTTCCTGTTATTACCAATTTACTACTGGTAGCTCCATTTGTTGTAACAGGTTTACTAGTCAATAATGACTGTATGCCTGTTCCAGCACTGGAACTGATGATTGAGTTAGTGGATCCACTAATGGTTAAAGGTTCACTAGTAAAAACAGTATTATTTAGAGCTGTAGTTGATGATGAAATATTTGAAGTCACTTCATTGTTGGTTACAGATGACTGGGAACTTGTCACTGGTTTGGAAGACACTGACGGACTACCGGTCAATGGCTGACTACTAACATTGGTTATATGAGCAAAACTACTACTGGCTGTGGTAGTACTAGCATTGGTAGATTCTGACGTTGTTAGTGACATTGATACTTTGTTACTTGTCATAGGTGAGTGGTTACTGGTTCCAGAACTTGGAGAGATGAATGGATTAGTTGATTGTTGCTGGTTACTAGTTCCACCTATTGAAGTTGTAAATGCCGTCTGACCACTGGTACTTGTGATTAATGAAGTTTCGAGGCTTGTACTAATATTCTTTGTTACCATACTACTGGTCACAATGGGCTGGTTACTAGTGCCTGTAATGAGTGATTGAAGTGTGCTTGTTAAGTGGAAACTGGTACCACTAATTGTTCCAGTATTACTGGTGGCCGTTGAGTAGCCACCACCGGTTGATGACTGTAAGTTGCTTGAGGAGCTTTGAGTGCTTGCTGTAGTGCTGATAGTACTTTGTACAATAGGTGGAGTTGTAACTAAACTTGTTAGATTTGAATGGCTACTAGTAATGGATGTTATCATACTAGTTATTGAAGTTGATGTATTAGAAGTAACAGGTAATTGGCTACTGGTAAGTGAATTACTTGTAATTGCTATGTGAGATGAAGAAGACTGGCTTAGTGTCCCAGGTGCTGAATTAGAAGATGTCATGGCTGATGGTTGGCCACTTGTTCCAGTATTTGAAGATGTAACACTGCTTGCAAAATTAATTGTTCCTGTACTCTGAGTAGATGGTGGGTTACTAGTACCAGCATTATCTGGTGTGCTGCTAAGTAACATTTTGCTACTTGCTGACAATGTGGTTCCAGGTAGAGGTTGGCTGTTGGTTACAGAACTTGCTGTTGACATAGTCTCGCTCACAAGTAGATGACTGCTGGCACTTTGGCTTGAAGATTGGCCAGTAGTTTCAGATACTGCACTGGAAGAGGTCACGGTGTTGGTTGACTGTTGGCTACTTGTTCCAGTATTTAAAGGAATGCTGCTTGCAACATTAGTAGTTCTTGTATCCAAAGTAGATGTTAGGTTACTAGTACCAGAGTTAGTTGGTGTGCTGCTAAGAGGTGTGTTACTGCTTGATGACAATATAGTGTCAGGGGAGGTTGGCTGTTGGTTACAGCATTTGTTTGAGTCACAACTAATTGGCTACTGGTGATTTGGCTTGAAAATTGGCCAGTTGTTCCAGGTAGTGCATCGGAAGATGTCAGTGTGTTGACTGATGACTGGCTACTTGTTCCAGTAGTTGAAGGCAGGGTACTGCTGGCAAAATGAGTAGATTCTATACCCAAAGTAGATATTGAGTTACTAGTTTCAGAAATACTTGATGTGCTATTAAGTGAAGTTTTGCTACTTGCTGACAATGTGGTGCCAGGTGAAGGTTGATCATTGGTTATGGTACTTGCTGTTGACCTAGTTTGGCTTACAACTGTTTGGTCAGTTGTCCATGGTACTGTAGTGGAAGGTATAAAGGTATTGGCTGATGATTGGCTACTTGTTCCAGTATTTAAAGGTGGGACAGTTCCTGTATCCAAAATAGTTGGAAGGTTACTAGTGTCAGAATTAGTTGATATGATGTTAAGTGAAGTTTTTCTACTTGCTGACATTGTGGTGCCAGTTGGTGGTTGGCTGTTGGTTATAGTATTTGATGTTGACGAAGATTGGCTCATAACTATTTGGCTGCTGGCACTTGGGCTTGAAGACTGGCCACCTGTTCTGGAAGATGACAGAAAATTGGCTGATGATTGTCTACTTGTTGCAGAATTAGAAGGTGGAGTACTGCTTGCAAAATTAGTAGTTCCTGTATCCAAAGTAGATGTGGAGTTACTAGTGCCAGAAATAGTTGGTGTGCTACTAAGTGAAGTTTTGCTACTTGCTGACAATGTGGTACCAGGTGCAGGTTGGCTGTTGGTTATGGCACTTGTTGTTGACATAGTTTGGCTCACAACTGACTGGCTGCTGGCACTTGGGCTTGAGAACTGGCCAGTTGTTCCAGATAATGCACCAAAAGATGTCAGTATATTGGCTGATGTTTGGCTACTTACTGCCGCATTTGAATTTGGAGTGCTGCTTGCAAAATAAGTAGTTCCTGTATCAAAAGTAGATGTTGGGTTACTAGTGCCAGAAATAGTTGATGTGCTGCTAAGTGAAGTTTTGCTACTTGCTGACAATGTGGTGCCAGTTGGAGGTTGGCTGTTGGTTATGGTACTTGCTGCTGACAAAGTTTGGCTTTCAAATGATTGGCTGCTGGCATTTGGGCTTGAAGAATGACCAGTTGCCCCTGAGACTGCACTGGAAGATGAAAGAGTGTCAACTGATGGTTGACTACTTGTTCCAGTATTTAAAGGTGGGACACTGCTTACCAAATTAGTAGTTTCTGTACCCAAAGTAGCTGGTGGGCTACTAGTGCCCGAGTTAGTTTGTGTGCTGCTAAGTGAGGTTTTGCTGCTTGCAGACAATGTGGTTCCAGTTGGAGTTTGGCTGTTGGTTACAGCAGTTGAAGAAGACAAAGTTTGAGTCACATCTGATTGGCTGCTAGAACTTGGGCTTGAAACCTGGCTAGTTGTTTCACGTACTGCACTGGAAGATGTCAGTATATTGGCTGATGGTTGGCTACTTGTTGCAGAATTTGAAGGTGGAGTACTGCTTGCAAAATTAGTAGTTCCTGTATCCAAAGTAGATGTGGGGTTACTAGAGCCAGAAATAGTTGATGTGCTGCCAAAAAAAGTTTTGCTACTTGCTGACAATATGGTGCTAGTTGGAGGTTGGCTGTTGGTTACAGTACTTGATGTTGGCCAAGTTTGGCTCACAACTGATTGGCTGCTGGCACTATGGCTTGAAGACTGGCCAGTTGTTACAGGTACTGCACTGGAAGATGTAAGAGTGTTGGCTGATGGTTGGCTACTTGTTCCAGTATTCAAAGGTTGGACACTGCTTACAATATTAATTGTTCCTGTACTGAAAATAGTTGGAAGGTTACTAGTGTCAGAATTTGTTGTTGTGCTGCTCTGTGATGTTTTGCTACTTGCTGACAATGTGGTTCCAGTTGGAGGTTGGCTGTTGGTTACAGTACTTGATGTTGGCAAAGTTTGGCTCACAATCGATTGGCTGCTGGCCCTTGGGCTTGAAGACTGACCTGTTCCTGGTAGTACACTGGAAGATGTCAGTGTATTGGTTGACGGATGGCTATTTGTTGCCAAATTAGAAGGTGGAGTACTGCTTCCAAAATTAGTAGTTCCTGTATCCAAAGTAGATGTGGGGTTAATAGTGCCAGAATCTGTATCCAAAATAGTTGTCTGGCTACTAGGATGAGAATTAGTTGAAGTGCTGCTAAGTGAAGTTTTGCTACTAGAAGACAATGTGGTGCCAAGTGGAGGTTGGCTGTTGGTTACAACAGTTGATGAAAACAAGGTTTGACTCACATCTGATTGGCTGCTTGAACTTGGGCTTGATGATTGGCTAGTTGCTCCAAGTAATACACTGGAAGTTGTCGGTGTGTAGGACGATGGTTTGCTGCTTGTTGCTAAAGATGGAGGTGCAACACTGCTTGCAAAATTAGTAGTATCTGTACTCAAAGTAGTTGGCAGGTTACTAGGAACAAAATTAGTGGGCATGCTGTTAAGTGAAGTTTTGCTACTTGCAGACAATGTTGTGCCAGTTGGAGTTTGGCTGTTGGTTTCAGCAGTTGATGAAGATAAAAATCGACTCACAACTGATTGGCTGCTAGAACTTGGGCTGGAAACCTGTCTGGTTGATTCATGTACTGCACTGGAAGATGTCAGTATATTGGCTGATGGTTGGGTACTTGTTACAGAATTTGAAGGCAGAGTACTGCTTGCAAAATTAGTAGTTCCTGTACCCACAGTAGATGTGGGGTTACTAGTGCCAGAAATAGTTGAGGTGCTGCCAAGTGAAGTTTTGCTACTTGCTGACAATATGGTAGCAGTTGGAGGTTGGCTGTTGGTTACAGTATTTGATGTTGACATAGTTTGGCTCACAACTAATTGGCTGCTGGCACTTGGACTTGAAGATCGACCAGTTGTTCCAGGTAATACACTGGAAAATGTCAGTACATTGGATGATGGTTGGCTACTTGTTCCAAAAGATGAAGGTGGAACACTGCTTGCAAAATTAGTAATATCTGTACTGAAAGTAGTTGTCAGGCTGCTAGGACCAGAATTAGTGGGCATGTTGCTAAGTGATGTTTTGCTACTTGAAGACAATGTTGTACCAGTTGGTGGTTGGCTGTTGGTTACAGCAGTTGAAGAAGACAAAGTTTGAGTCACATCTGATTGGCTGCTAGAACTTGGGCTTGAAACCTGGCTAGTTGTTTCAGGTACTGCACTGGAAGATGTCAGTATATTGGCTGATGGTTGGGTACCTGTTGCAGAGCTTGAAGGTAGAGTACTGCTTGCAAAATTAGTAGTTCCAGTATCCCAAGTAGATGTGGGGTTACTAGAGCCCCAAATAGTTGAGGTGCTGCCAAGTGAAGTTTTGCTACTTGCTGACAATGTGGTGTCAGTTGTAGGTTGGCTGTTGGTTACAGTACTTGCTGTTGACATAGTTGGGCTAACAACTGATTTGCTGATGGCACTTGGGCTTGAAGACTGACCAGCTGTCCCTGGAACTCCACCTGAAGATGTTAGAGTATTGATTGATGGTTGGCTACTTGTTCCAGTATGTAAAGGTGGAGTACTACTTGCAAAATTAGTAGTTTCTGTATCTAAAGCAGATATTGGGATACTAGTGTGAGAATAAGTTGGTGTGCTGCCAAGTGAGGTTTTGCTACTTGCTGACAACGTGGTGCCTGTCGGCGGTGGGCTGTTGGTTATGGTACTTGCTGTTGACATAGTTTGGCTCACAACTAATTGGCTGCTGGCACTTGGACTTGAAGACAGACCAGTTGTCCCTGAGACTGCACTGGAAGATATTAGAGTGTTGGCTGATGTTTGACTACTTGTTCCAGCATTTGAAGGTTTGACGCTGCTTACCAAATTAGTAGTTCCTGTACCCAATGTAGATGTTGGGTTACTAGTGTCAGAATTAGTTGGTGTGCTGCTACTAAGTGAAGTTTTGCTGCTTGCTGACAATATGGTGCCAGTTGGAGGTTGGCTATTGGTTACAGTACTTGATGTTGAAAAAGTTTGGCTCACAACTGATTGACTGCTGGCACTTGGGGTTGAAGACTGAGCAGTTGTTCCAGGTACTGCACTGGAAGATGTAAGAGTGTTGGCTGATTGTTGGCTACTTCTTACAGTATTCAAAGGTGGGCCACTGCTTCCAATATTAATTGTTCCTGTACTGAAAATAGTTGGAAGGTTACTAGTGTCAGAATTTGTTATTGTGCTGCTCTGTGACGTTTTGCTACTTGCTGACAATGTGGTACCAGTTGGAGGTTGGCTGTTGGTTACAGTACTTGATGTTGACAAAATTTGGCTCACAACCGACTGGCTGCTGGCACTTGGGCTTGAAGACTGACCAGTTGTCCAGGTGCAGCACTGGAAGATGTCAGAGTGTTGGCTGATGGTTGGCTACTTGTTCCAGTATTTGAAGGTGGAGTGTTGGCTGATGGTTGGCTACTTGTTCCAGTATTTGAAGGTGTAATGCTAATTGCCATATCTGTAGTTCCTGTACTTACAGCTGCAGTATTGCTGGGGAAAATAGTGAACAATGTCATGGCACTGGTGGATGGTGGTTTGCTACTGACTGTGGAGGCAGAAGTTATTGCCGAGTTGCTTTCTGGTTGACTGTTTGAGATGGCGGGTGCAGTACTGCTTACTTGAGATGACTGGGGAATGGTTCCCAAACTTGAAGTAAGGATACGGCTGGTAGTGATTGACACAAGAGGGCTACTTGTCCCTGTAATATCTGTAGATGATTTCCCACTTGAGATAGAGGTTATTGCTGTGTTAGTCACTGGTAAGCTGTTGGTAACGCTGGATGAAGTAATGACATTAATAGAAGATGGCTGATTAGTGACTGCATTACTGAGAGATGTTTGATCATGTCCAGCAGAGGTAGAAGATGTCTGTGGTTTGGTTGTTGATACTTGACTATTGCTTTCAGTATTTGACGTCATGGCTGACTGTCCTTGGGTTCCTATACCGGTAGACAGAACAGCACTACTTGTAGATGGCCGGATACTAGATCTACTGGAAAGAACTATTGTACTGAATGATGATTTGTCACTAACAGATGCACTAGATGATGATGGTTGGGTGCTTGCCGACGTCTTCCTTTTGGTACCAGTACATGTTATTACTGGACTGCCAGATACAGATGAGCGTACTGTTTTTCCAGTTGGCTGATTACTAGTTCCTCTGGTAGGTGCTGTGGTACTGAATGACGTTTGGTTACTTACAGAACCGCTAGAGAATATTAGTGGGTTAGTTGTTGATGCTTTACTACTGGTTTCAGCACTTGATGTTACTGGGCTGCCCGTGAAGGTTGATTGTAGAGGTGTATCTATACTTGAAGAAGTGAAGATATTACTAGAAGATGGTGGGTTATTGGATCCACTTGTAAATCCTGTAGTACCGAATGGTGTTTCACCACTTGCCGAAGCTCTAGAGGATGTTGGTGAGTTGGTTGTTGTGTGCCTCACTACTGGTTCCAGTACTCGATGATTCTGAGCTGTCAGTCATAGTGTGTTGTAGTGGTGTTTCAATACTTGAAGAAGTAAAGTCGTTACTAGAGGATGGCAGGTTGCTAGATCCACTTGTGAAAAATGTAGTACCAACTAATGTTTTGCCACTTACAGAAGCACTAGAGGATGTTGGTGAGTTGGCTGTTAGTGGCTCGTTACTGGTTTCAGCACTTGATGTTTCTGAGCTGCCCGTAAAGGTTGATTGTAGAGGTGTATCTATACTTGAAGAAGTGAAGATATTACTTGAAGGTGGTGGGTCAGAAGATCCACTTGTAAATCCTGTAATACCGAATGGTGTTTCACCACTTGCAGAAACTCTAAAGGATGTTGGCAAATTGGTTGTTGGTGTCTCAATACTGGTTCCAGTACTTGATGTTTCCGAACTGCCAGTTATAGTTGATTGTAGTGGTGTTTCAATACTTGAAGAAGGTAAGATGCTACTAGAAGATGGGAAGTTACTAGATCCTCCTATAAAATCTGTAGTACTATATGACGTTTCACCACTTACAGAAGCAATAGAGAATGTTGGTTAGGTTGGTTGTTTGTGACTCACTCCTGGTTTCAGCACTTGATGATTCTGAGCTGCCAGTTATAGTTGATTGCAGTGGTGTTTCAATACTTGAAGAAGAGAAGTCATTACTAGTGGATGGCAGGTTGCTAGATCCACTTATCAAAATTGTAGTAGTAACTAAAGTTTCTCTATTTACAGAAGCACTAGAGGATGTTGGCAGGTTGGTTGTTGGTGGCTCACTACTGGTTTCAGCATATGATGTTGCTGGGCTGCCAGTTACAGTTGATTGAACTGATGCTAAGGCACTAGGAGATGAATAAATGTTACTGGAAGATGTCTTGTCAGTAAATAAACTTTCATAAGCTGTAACAGTGAATGATGTTTGGTCACTTACAGAAGCACTAGTGAATGTTGGTGAGTTGGCTGTTGGTAGCTCACTACTGGTTTCACTACTTGATGTTGCTGGACTGCTCGTTAAAGTTGATTGTAGTGGTGTTTCAATAGTCGAAGAAGAGAAGACATTAGATGAAGATGGTCCAATTGTAAATCCTGTAGTGCTGAATGATATTTCACCACTTACAGAAGCTCTAGATAATGTTGGTGAATTGGTTGTTGGTGGCTCACTACTAGCTCCAGTATGTAATGTCGAGGAGCTGCCAGTTATTGTAGACTGTAGAGATGTTGCAATACCAAAAGTTGAAGTTGAAGTTGGTGGATTGCTAGATTCATTTGTGAATTCTGTAATACTGAAGGTTGTTTCTCCATTTGCAGAAGAACTAGAGAATGTTGGTAGGTTGGTTGTTGGTGGCTCACTACTGGTTTCAGCATTTGTCATTGCTGGGCTGCCAGTTATAGTTGATTGAACTGATGTTCTGGCACTAGGAGAAGTATAAACATTACTGAAAGATGGCTGGTTAGTAGATAAACTGGCAGAAGCTATAGTACTGAATGAAGTTTGGTCAATTAGAGAAGTACGAGAGAATGTTGGTGAATGAGTTGTCGGTGGCTCACTACTGGTTCCAGTACTTGACGTTGCTTGGCTGTCTGTTGAAGTTGATAGTAGTGGTGTTTCAATACTTGAAGAAGTGAAGATATTACTAGAAGACGGTGAGTTACTATATCCACCTGTGAATCCTATAGTACTAACTAATGTTTCTCCACTTACAGAAGCACTAGAGGATGTTGGTAGGTTGGTTGTTGGTGTCTCACTACTTGTTTCAGTGCTTGATGTTTCTGAGATGCCGGTTATAGTTGATTGTACTAGCGTTTGTATACTTGAAGAAGTAAAGTCATTACTAGAGGATGGCAGGTTGCTAGATCCACTTGTAAACAATGTAGTACTAACTAATGTTTCTCCACTTACAGAAGCACTAGAGGATGTTGGTAGGTTGGTTGTTGGGGCTCACTACTGGTTTCAGCATTTGACATTGCTGGGCTGCCACTTACAGTTGATTGAACTGATGTTTCGGCACTGGGAGAAGTATAAACATCATTGGAAGATGGCTGGTTAGTAAATAAACTGGCAGAGGATGTACTACTGAAAGATGTTTGGTCACTTAGAGACGCACTAGGGAATGTTGGTGAATTAGTTGTTGGTCGCTTGCTACTGGTTCCGGTACTTGATGTTGCTGGGCTGTCTGTTAAAATTGATAGCACAGGTGTTTCAATACTTGAAGGAGTCAAGATATTTCTAGAAGATGGAGGGTTAGTAGATCCACTTGTAAATCCTTTAGTACTGATTGATGTTTCAGCACTTACAGAAGCACTAGAGGACGTTGGTGAGTTGGTTGTTGGTGTCTCACTACTTGTTTCAGTGCTTAATGTTTCTGAGATGCCAGTTTTAGTTGATTTTTCTGGTGTTTCGACACTTGAAGAAGTGAAGTCAATACTAGAGGATAGCAGGTTGCTAGATCCACTTGTAAAACATTAGTACTAACAGATGTTTCTCCACTTACAGAAGCACTAGAGAATGTTGGTAGGTTGGTTGTTGGTGGCTCACTACTGGTTTCAGCATTTGATATTGCTGAGCTGCCAGTTATAGTTGATTGAACCGATATTCTGTCACTGGGAGAAGTGTAAACATTATTGGAAGATGGATGGTTAGTAGATAAACTGGCAGAAGCTGTAGTACTGGATGATGTTTGGTCACTTAGAGACGCAGTAGAGAATGTTGGTGAATTAGTTGTTGGTTGCTCTCTACTGGCTCCAGTTCTTGATGTTGATGAGCTGCCAGTTATAGTTGATTGTACTGGCGTTTCGACACTTGAAGAAGAGAAGTCTTTACTAGAGGATGGCAGGTTGCTAGATCCACTTGTAAACACTATATTACTAACTGATGTTTCTCCACTTACAGAAGCACTAGAGAATGATGGTAGGTTGGTTGTTGGTAGCTCACTTCTGGTTCCAGTACTTGATGCTGCTGGGCTGTCTGGTACAGTTGATTGCAGTGGTGTTTTCAATACTTGAAGAAGTCAAGGTATTACTAGAAGATGGCGGGTTACTGGATCCACTTGTAAATCCTATAGTGCTGATTAATGTTTCACCACTTAACGGAGCACTAGAGGATTTTAGTGAGTTGGTTGTTGGTGTCTCACTACTTGTATCAGTACTTGAACTTGATGTTGACAAGCTGCCAGTTATAGTTGATTGTATTGTCGTTTTGATACTTGAAGAAGTAAAGTCGTTACTAGAGGACGGCAGGTTACTAGATCCACTTGTAAACATTGCAGTACTAACTGATGTTTCTCAGTTACGGGTGAACTAGAAAATGTTGGTAGGTTGGTTGTTGGTGGCTCACTACTGGTTTCAGCATCTGACTTTGCTGGGCTGCCAGTTACAGTGGATTGAATCTGATATTCTCACACTGGGAGAGGGATAAACGTTACTGGAAGATGGCTGGTTAGTAGATAAACTGGCAGAAGCTGTAGAACTGGATGATGTTTGGTCACTTAGAGAAGTACTAGAGAATGATGGTGAATTAGTTGTTGGTGGTTCACTACTGGTTCCAGTACTTGATGTTGCTGGGCTGTCCGCTAAAGTTGATATATTGGTGTTTCATACTTGAAGAAGTGAAGATATTACTAGAAGATGATGGGTTTCTAGATCCACTTGTAAATTCTATAGTACTGATTGATGTTTCAACACTTACAGAAGCACTAGAGGATGTCGGTGAGTTTGTTGTTGGTGTTTCATGACTGGTTTCAGTACTTGATGTTGATGATCTGCCAGTTATAGTTGATTGTACTGGCGTTTGGACACTTGAAGAAGTGAAGTCGTTACTAGAGGATGGCAGGTTACTAGATCCACTAGTAAACACTTTAGAGCTGACTGATGTTTCTCCACTCACAGAAGCACTAGAGAATGTTGGTGAGTTATTTGTTGGTGGCTGATTACTGGTTTCAGCAATGGTCATTGTTGGGCTGCCAGTTACAGTTGATTGAACTGATATTCTGGAACGGGGAGAAGTATAAATGTTACTGGAAGATGGCTGGTTAGTAGATAATCTCGCCGAAGTGCAGCACTTATGAGTTTGTTACTTAGAGAAGCACTAGAGAATGTTGGTGAATGAGTTGTCGGTGGCTCACTACTGGTTCCAGTACTTGATAATTAGTGGTTTGTTTTCAATACTTGAAGAAGTCAAGTTATTACTAGGGATGGCAGATTACTAGATCCACTTGTAAATCCTATTAGTACTGATTGATATTTCCACACTTACAGAAGCACTAGAGGATGTTGGTGAGTTGGTTGTTGGTGTCTCACTACTTGTTTCAATGCTTGATGTTGATGAGCTGCCAGTTATAGTTGATTGTACTGGTGTTTCAACACTTGAAGGAGTAAACTCATTACTAGAGGATGGCAGGTTGCTAGATCCACTTGTAAAAACCTTAGTACTAACGGATGTTTCTCCACTTACAGAAACACTAGAGAATGTTGGAAGATTGGTTGTTGGTGGCTCACTATGGTTTCAGCATTTGACATTGCCGGGCTGCCAGTTATAGTTGATTCAACTGATGTTTCGGGACTGGGAGAAGTATAAAAATGATTGGAAGATGGCTGGTTAGTAGATAAACTGGCAGAAACTGTAGGTACTGAATGATGTTTGGTCACTTACAGAAGAACTCGAGAATGTTGGTGTATTAGTTATGGTTGGTTCACTACTGGTTCCAGTACTTGATGTTGCTGGCTGTCCATTAAAGTTGATAGCAGTGGTGTTTCAATACTTGAAGAAGTCAAGGTATTACTAGAAGAGGTGGGTTACTAGATCCACTTGTAAATCCAGTTGAACTTAATGATGTGTCACTACGTATAAAAGAGCTAGAGGATGCCAGTGAATTGGTTGTTGGTGGCTCACTACTGGATCCAATACTTATTGTTTCTGAGCTGCTAGTTACAGATGTTTGTACCGGCGTTTCGATACTTGAAGAATAGAAATTACTAGAGGATGATGGGTTACTTGATAATCTTGTAAAAATGGTAGTAGTAGTAGTGATGTTTCGTCACTTATAGAAGCACTAAAGGATGTAGGCAGGTTGCTTATTGATGGCTCACTACTGGTTTCAGCATTTAAGGTTGATGGGCTGCCAGTTACAGTCAGTGGTAAAGTGGGTGCTAAGTTTGAGGAGCTGGAGGTATCGGTTATAAATGTTTGGGGTGTAGGTACAATACTGGATGATGATGCCATTGTAGCTATGTCCAGTTGAGTACTTGATAATGTTCTACTACTGGTCTCATAGACTGACTGAGGTTGCAAAGTTTATGGTGGACGGATTTCGGTGTTGGTTTCTCCAGTAGTTGATGGTTACTTTTTCCAGTCGTAGATATCAGCTGGCTAGTTGGCCCAGTGTCAATGGTTACTGCAGTGTTTGATGGTGTAAATTCTGTGCTTATTGCACTTGTAGTAGGATTAGTCGTACTGACTGATGAGTAAGGAGATGTACTACTCATTCCACTAGTGGTTGTACTAGATGCAGTCCACTTGGTATCTGTGGACATACTGGTCATAGTAGTGGATATACTTGGAGAAGGCTGGTCACAGTTGGTGTAGTGCTGGTTGTGGTGCTGATTGTGGTACTTGAGAGTATTGCTGGTGCAGTTGTTGGCTTTGATGCATTTATTATCTGGTTGATCAAATCTGTAATGCTTTAGCAATTGCATCAAGAATACTTTTTAAAAGTGAAAGAAATGATGGTGTCTGTGCTTCAACAGGGGGCACTATGAGAGAAAACAAATGAGTAAAACAAGTTAGAGCAATATGAAGTCAATAAGCTGTGATTGCTACATTTGCATTCCTGGCTTTACGACCTACTGCCAAGTCTCAATCTACTCTTCACAACTACATTTTACATGACTATCTTGTAAGTCACTATGTGACTGTGAGTCTATGTCAACCTTTGGTACTGTCCAGGGTCTTTTTAGTTCTGTAAATTACCATGTCTTCAATCTGGTCGATCATGCTCTTGTGGGTGGTTATATGAATGGAAACTTTATCAGGAAAACTATTCTTAATTGGTCTCCAAATGAAGAGTAAAGGCTGGGTTACACGCAGCGACATCATACTGATGTCGCTGCAACGTCACAGGTTTTGTGACGTTGCAGCGACGTCGCCAGCGATATTGCTGAGTGTGCATGCCGCAGTGACCAGTGATGAGCTCGCTGATCACTGTGGAATGGCCAGGACCATTTTTCGGTCGTTGGTCTGCCGCTAGGTACCAGACATCGGCTTGTGTGACGCCTTTCTAACCCGATGTGTTTCCTGGTAACCAGGGTGCACATTGGTTTACTAAGCAAAGCGCGCTGGTAACCATGGTACACATCATGTTACTAAGCACAGTGCGCTGGTAACCAGGGTACACATCGGGTTACTAAGCAAAGCGCACTGGTAACCAGGGTATACATCGGGTTACTACGTTCTCCCGCTGAATACAGTAGCGGGACCTTGACATCATGGAAAAGAATAGTTTATATTCTTTTCCACGATGTCGAGGTCTTTACACGGGTCGCTGTTGAGATCTGCCTGTCTGGCATCTCACCAGCCATCACATAGTTATGTTCCAGTGATCCCGATCATTGGTTGGGTCGCTGGAACATCGCTATGTGTAACCTGGCCTTAACTGACTGCAGTGTGATATTCTAAGGTGCCTTCAGATATGATACAATAGTAGCCTTGGAGTTTTAATGAGGTCCATACCACTTTTTGCTTGGGTTGGGTTCATAGTACATCTCCCCTCAACATCGGGGGATTCTAACTGAATACCCAAATATGGAATTCAAACAATTTATTTCCATGAGACAATTGGAGCCTAAAATCTTACACTTTAGAGTCAGTTTGACCTTTATTCTTAGGGGTGTCCATCTTTTTAGCTGCACATGATAATGTAGTCTACAATGCTATGGTGTCCAGCTAAAATGGTGGACACCACTGCAATAGAGGTTAAACACATTCCAATCTTTGACATTTTTGACTTTATTTGCCTCATTGAAGTCACTGACTGCATCGATTTTGTACTATATTTTGGATATTCCTATGGAAAGCTCCAACTATGTGTTCATTGGGAACCGGGATGTTGTGTGAACCCAGCCTTACATCTACATAAAGTATTTGTGCCAAATTATTCATGCAATTTTTGGATAACTAATGTCTGATTCTGTAAGGATCTGATCTCACTAACGCCATGGCTTCCATAAAACTGGATGTGATGGATCCAAATGACCCAATTAGCAACAGATCCTATCGATCTTGATGAGTTATGATGGGTTTATCAGGTTTCCATTTTTTATTGTATAGAATATAGATGTTATTCTGCTCATCAGGGGTAACGAAAACCGGACGCCAGTGTGACCGGAGCATGAAGTCATCTATATATCAGTCATGTGTCCACCCAGTGACGCATTGTAGGTAATGCTATACATTGATGTACATAGAAAGCTGATAAGGTATGTAAACAAGATGGCTAACCAAGGTGAGGCATTATAGTAAGCAGGTGTGCCACAGTCTGATACTCAATGCATGGCCTCTGATATTTGCACTGTGAGATTGTGTGAACCCAGCCTTACATCGCCATAAAACATTTGTACCAATAAGGTCATGCAGTTTTGGATAACTGATGTCCCATTCTTTGAGGGTCTGTTCTCACTAACACCATGGCTTCCATATAACTGGATGTGATGGATCCATATGACCCAATTAGCACCAGATCCTAATCGATCTCGATGAGTTATAATGGGTTTATCAGTAGTATAATTGTTACTATTCACACGGATAGTACGGTATTTACTTGGTGAGTGTCTCTGGTGCTCGTGAATGATGTGTAGAGATGAGCGATGTTCGACTCGAATAGTTCGCCAATCTCAAATTCGAGTTGATTTTGGCGCTATTCGAGTCATTCGCCGAATTCGAACAATTTGGTTCAAATTCGGCGAATCTAGAACATGTTCGATTTTGGTTCGAAAATGCGGCAGATGCGGTCAGAAAACCGCATCTGCCGCATTTTCAGCCAAACTAAACATTTAGTAAGTCAAACAAAGTGTTAAAAATAATAAAATAATGTATGCTCACCTGTCCGCGGTCCACCGACGCCTCCGGCATTGTCCTGTTGCTTATAGGACCTGTGGTGACGTCAGTTCTCGCGGGAACTCCGGTCACATGACCGGAGTTCCGCGAGAACATGACATCACCAAAGGTCCTATAAGCAACAGGACCTTACCGGAAAGCTTAAAATAGACATTTTTATGTTTCGGACACTTTCTTTTACTTAAAGAAAGTGTCTAAAACATAAAAATGTGTATTTTAAGCTTTCCGGCAAGGTCCTGTGCTGATAGGACCTGTGGTGATGTCATGTTCTCGCGGAACACCGGTCATGTGACCGGAGTTCCCGCGAGAACTGACGTCACCACAGGTCCTATAAGCAACAGGACCATGCCGGAGGCGTCGGTGGACCGCGGACAGGTGAGCATACATTATTTTATTATTTTTAACACTTTATGTGACATTATTTCACTTCCACAATGTATGTATATACATTGTGGACGTGAAAAAGCCCCACATTCCTGTATTTTTCGTGTTCCGGGATGTTCGACGGTGTTCGTCGAGCATTCGACGAACATTCGTCGAACACCCCGTCGATTCGGCGAATCGAATCGAATACGAACGGCAGGGTGGTGGCTCATCTCTAGTGATGTGTCCATGGTTATTGATCTGACACATATTGCTGGCTCCCTACAGTATATAGAGTGAGCTGGCACCTCAGAGAGAGCAGATTGAATGTTAGGGTCTCTGGGGAGCACAGCAAGGTGTTATAGGCATTGAAATCGTTAAAAGCCCGCCCTGTCCCGGAAGACTCGTTTTATAGCCGGAAGTGTGTGGGTGGAGCCTATCACTAATTGACTAACATTGGACTCGCTATTTGTATGAATATGCGAGTATTAAAAACTAAACGTTACGAGGATAGCGAGTGCAAATATTTCACTACTCGCTCATCACTATTTATCAGGTTTTCATTTTTATTGTAATGAATAGAGGATTTTACTATTATTCTGCTCATCAGGGGTAACAGAAACCGGACACCATTGGGACTGGAGCATGAAGTCATCTATATATCAGTCATGTGACACATCATAGGTAACTCTATACATCCATGTTACATACAAAGCTGAAAGGTACGTAAACAAGATGGCTAACCAAGGTGAGGTGTCGGTGTTGGAGATGTGGAGTCAGAGTCGTGGAGTCAGTGTCAGAGATGTGGAGTCGGAGAAGTGGAGTCGGTGTCCATTTTGGTGGAGTTGGAGATGTGGAGTCGGAGTCCATTTTAGTGGAGTTGGAGTTGAAGTCGTGGAGTCCGTGTTGGAGATGTGGAGTTGGAGGCGTGGAGTCAGTGTTGAAAATGTGGAGTCAGTGCCCATTTTGGTGTCTTTGGAGTTATGGAGTTGGTGTCGGAGATGTGGAGTCAGAGTCGTGGAGTTGGTGTCGGTGTTGTGGAGTCGGTGTCAGAGATATGGAGTCGAAGTCGTGGAGATGTGGAGTCAGAGTCCCCTTTGGTGGAGTTTGAGTCGGAGGAATTGAGTCGGTGCCGAAAATGGACCGACTTTGACTCCTAAAATATATAGTAAATTGGGTACAGTAGTTCAATGCAGAATGTGCTGAATATTATTATTATGATTTATTAATATATTATATCTACATATATTGATTATTTTATCATAATTCTGATTAAACCCTGATGTTACCATTGTACTACAATAAATGTATCACTTAAACATGAGCGGTGTATGAGGGAGATAGAGTAGGAGCCGGAGGTTCATCTTACCGACTCCTCAGTCCTGGTAACTACAATCCCAACTGTGTCCAGACATTGTTCAAAAATGATCAAACACAGCAAGAAAATACATAAAACATCCGCGTCTAAACATTTCAACTCATGGGTTGTACCTCATCCACAATAATGGAGCATTGATAATAAACATTTAAGCAGTAAATCATTAAATGATGCAATAATACAAATATGCTGAAATGGGAACATTTTAGGATCACACAAGAAAGGTCAAAAATTGGGTCTCTAAAGTCCCTATCCTTGTAGAAGGAGTCACCCTCAATCTTGAGAACAGAGATGAACTGCGCTCCATTTATTTTCCATGGGACTGCTGGAAATCGTATAGGGCAATTTGGCTTTGTCTGGTAGTATCATTGACAATGAATGGAGCGAGCCTGTGATCTATTAAAGATGGTCTTCAGATGATCGGTCTTGTACTGCCGAACCCTTATTCTCAGGGATTGCTGTGGATAGGGGGCAGTTCAGTAACCCTTTAAGACATTTTAGGTTGACTGTGAAACCGGAAATCTTATGAGTCTACTAATAGTTTAATGGAAAAGTCATGGCCATCCCACTGGTGTACAGGGGCTGGCCCTGGGGGCAGATGCCTCCTGGCCCGATGGTCGAGCAGCAGTTTTGGGGCCACTCGGCCATCTGTCATCTTGGTCTGGGAGGCCGCTCTGCCCCTGACGCTCACTGCTCATGGGCCACTGCTGTGTACTTGCCCCCCAAGGCTGAAATTTGCCAGCCAGCCCCTGCTGGTACAGGTAGGATTACGCCCATAGTGAAGCAAGTGATCAAATGTGTTTCTGAAGTGCGTAAAAAATGAAAACGTTGCTCGGAAAAATAATTGACGGTATAGCGTTTATTGTTACAAATGGAGTGAAAAAAATGATCGGAGCCACCAGTGTAGTGATCGCCACCGCTGACCATTTGTAAACTACAGGTCCGGATCATCGCCAATGACAAATCATTCATTATAACGTCTGAGGTTTAAGGAAAAATGATTTCCCTTTTGCTATACCTATATTATAGAAGGAAAATAAGCTACCGGTAAGTGTAAATATAGTGTTCTCCATGTCCTACTGTAATAATAAAATAATTAAATTTAAATTTAAATAATACAAAATAATATGGAACTAAACTAAAATTGAAATAGTACCAAATAATATGTCATAACAATAATAATAATAATAATAATAATAATAATACAAAATCCAGCATAATGATCTCATTTACTGTGTGTAACTGTTATAAAACTAGTAATAAATTATTCTAGATGATCTATAATAATAATAATAATAATAATATAAACGTAACTGAAATGATTGTAATGAAATATAATGTATTTGAAATCATATTTTTTCATTCACTTTAATATAGTGGAATTTAATAGAATAGAATAAATAACAAAATAATAAAATGCAGCATATAATAAAATATAAGACAAAATCAAAAAAATACTAATTGCTTTAGAATATAAAAACTATATTAACTATCTTAATAAAATAAAGCAAAGTAAAAGTGTAAAACAGGGGCGGGGAACCTCAGGCCCGAGGGCCGTATGCGGCCCTTGGGCAGATTTCTGGGGACCGCAGTGCTCAGGCTGGCAGACATGTTTTGCCAACTGGCTGCCTTTTAAGCCCAGTTCCCCAGTGATCTCTGTGCTCCAGCCTCAGCCTCCCCAGTGATGTATATACCCCCAGCCTCTCCTGTGATGTCTATAGCCCTAGCAAACCTGGAAAAACAGTTGTAAAGCAGCCACACCAAAGAGAAGCTGCACCAACCACCACAGGGTTTAACGAAATATAGCGGGGAAATTTTCAAGTAGAGAACTTTGTACGGCCCCCGAAGGATGCTAGAAATTTCCAAATGGCTCCTGGCAGAAAAAGATTCCCCACCCCTGGTGCAAAATAAAGAATAAAACAAAATCCCCACAAAAAAATATATATATAAAATAAAATAGAACATAAAAAATGTGAAATAATTTAGAATATAACGACTACAATAACAAAGTAAAACAAAGCAAAGAATAAAGAATAAAACTAAATCTAACGCCAAAATAATATATATATATATATATACGGTAATAAAATTGAACATCAAAAATACAAAATACGGTACATTAGAATAGAACAACTATATTAATAAAATAAAGCAAAAAGGAGACTGTAAATTTAAGAATAAATCAATATTCCTTACAAAAAAATATAAAATAATAAAAACTCCAATGAGCTAATGAACATAATTAACAAAAACAAACACAATTCAATGGAAAACTCTAATATAATAAATACACAATGGTATAAAATATAATAAATTATAACTGATAAAAGTAGACTTTTCTTACCGGTCAGTAACAGTACAATCCCCAGGATAATCCCTCGTGTGGTCCGCGCTGTATACATGGTGAATAAATATTAAATAAAAGTAATGAGCCAAATTAGAAAATAGCAAAGAAGTCACTTTGGCGCAAGAAAAAAATGTCTATCCTCCCGGAGGTAAAATGTCCAGAGTATATTCTCCTTCTCCCTTTATGTATCTCCATAGATGTATATAACAAAGGTCACCGCCATATATATATATACATTGGGACTTATAGAAATCAGGGAGTGCACCAAGGTGTGTGATCAGTGACCTCACACATGATAATTAAAAAGCAATCAATATATATATATGTCTTTGGGTCAGATACCTAAATATCTACCGTAGATATCTAAATATAGGAGGGGTCAGAGAGAATATATCATGTTGGAAATAAAATAGAAGGAATATAGAGTAAGTGCTGGGACCTTCGCTGGAGAGATCCGTAAAACGCGTCTCAATGGCACAATTGTTTTTTCAATATTTTATTGGCATGTAGAGTTTCAGTAGAGCTGTAGTTGCTTTTAGTCTTGGGTAGAGGTGGGTCATAATGTTGGGTCATCCGATTCCTCGGTTTTATGACCGATCATCCATGATGGTCCATTAGGTTTCCAGTGAATTGAGTACTTAGTTTCCCCCGAATATAAGAAATCTTGTATTGTTTTTTGCTCCAAATGATGGATTAGGGCAGGGATGGGGAACCTTTTTCTGCCGAGGGGCCATTTGGGGGGCCACACAAAATTATCAACTTGAAAATTACCCTCTATGTTTGGTTAAACAATTAACTCCCCCCCATATGTGATGGCTAGGGCTTCTTCTGTTTGGCGTGGGTGATATTGATCATGTTGCTTCTGTGGCGCCCCTGTGAATCCAGTTGCCACAGATGTACTGCACCCCTGTTAGGGTGTAGTGTCCCACTCTCAGGTCAGACGGTACCGGGACATCCAGGCCACGCACTACGCTAGGTCCAAGTCAGGGTTAGGGCGAGATTGCTCCTACAGGACAGCACAGACACTACAAAGTGGCCCTAAGTAAAACCCACAGCTGCTGGCTCAGAGTTCTGTGTGGTGAGGCACAAGGCAAGTGAGCGAAGCAAATGTGGCACCCCAGAGTCCGGATGCCACAATGTCATTATCTCCCCTGGGTGGTAGTCTCATACCTGAGAGCAACAGAGGGTATTCACACCAGGCAAAACCAAAGCACACAACATCTTTTGCATCCAGGCCTGAAGGGGGAGATCTAAAACCTAATTTCAGAGCAACTCCCCTATAAATTCTGGTCTGGGGCGGAGTTAATGACTTCAGTATGGAGCAGTACTGAGGAAGACATCCTGTGGACTGGAGAAGTGCTACGTTTGTCCCAGGATACCTAAGTCTAGCTTGAAGGACCTGTAGGCAAGGGTCTGAGAAGGTAAGGGAGAGACTGGGGCTAGTAGAGCAGTCTTTAGCTCACCCCAAGGAACAACCGGCAAGAACCGGACACTGGAGTACGAGGCTGTGCAGGGCCTGATGTCCCGGCAGCCAACACCGGAGGCTGGGGAATTCCAAGTTCTCCAGCCACACAACTGCCCGTTGGCAAAGCAGCATTAAGAGCCCAGTAGCAGCCACCTGCGAAGTGAGGCTAAAGAAGGACTCAAGCTGCCTGTCATACTGGCACATGCAGGTGAGAGAGTGAAAGAGGGCCACAGATTGCTCCCCGAGTTGCTTCCAGATTACACGGACTCACAGCAACATCACCTGTGGTTGAACCGGTATTGCCAGTGAAGGACTTGAGGAACCAAATAACCATGAGCCTGTCTGTTATTGCGCACCCTCCATCCTGCGCCCTACACCCTTCAACATCCACTGGGCTGGGGATCCGCTCCACCTGTGGTGAGACAATCCATCCCAGCTACCTGTTCATCGTCCCCAGAGGTTCTGCAGCAGCAGTGGCTACCCATAGCCACAAATCACAAGTGGCATCACGATTAATATTTATAATTTCCAAGAACAATCTTTTACACTGAACCCAGGGTCATGGAGCCAGGTCACGACCCCTGTGACTCCCCAGAAACACAGTAACCCGGTTCCGAGTACCCACGGCTCTGGGGTGCAACACAGGCGCAGTGTGAGGTGACCAAGGAAGGAAAAAGAAGGCATACCGGTTAGGTGTCTTCCTACTACCCGGGAGTAGCTGGATCCCTGCGTCCGAGAACCCAGCACTCAGCAGGCTGCTACACAAGTAACAGTGAGTAAAAGATCTGAAGACTGCACCCCGCTGTGTCTGTGAACTTTCTTGATGCATCATGAGCACCAGAGACATAACTATCACCTCATTCAGGTACCATCTGCTGCTGTTGGTTGGCCCTACCCGTAGAGGGCTTTTCAACACAGCTACATCCCTACCATCAGCCCACAGAGGAACTGTCCTGCAGCGGCGGCCATCTATGGAAAAAATAGAATGATGCCAGCGGTAGTACTCAATGTGTGTAAGACAAGAAGCAGCCACAACTCTTGAGGTTGAGAGTGGAGTGATGCCTGCGGTAGTACATGAAGTGTGTAAGACTAGGAGTAGCCACAACGCTTGAGCTCGGGAGTGGAGTGATGCCAGCGGTAGTACATGAAGTGTGTAAGACTAGGAGTAGCCACAATGCTTGAGCTCGGGAGTGGAGTGATGCCATCGGTAGTACATGAAGTGTGTAAGACTAGGAGTAGCCACAACGCTTGAGCTCGGGAGTGGAGTGAAGCCAGCAGTAGTACATGAAGTGTGTAAGACTAGGAGTAGCCACAACGCTTGAGCTCGGGAGTGGAGTGATGCCAGCAGTAGTACATGAAGTGTGTAAGACTAGGAGTAGCCACAACGCTTGAGCTCGGGAGTGGAGTGATGCCAGCAGTAGTACTCAATGTGTGTAAGACTAGGAGTAGCCACAACGCTTGAGCTCGGGAGTGGAGTGAAGCCAGCAGTAGTACATGAAGTGTGTAAGACTAGGAGTAGCCACAACGCTTGAGCTCGGGAGTGGAGTGATGCCAGCAGTAGTACATGAAGTGTGTAAGACTAGGAGTAGCCACAACGCTTGAGCTCGGGAGTGGAGTGATGCCAGCAGTAGTACATGAAGTGTGTAAGACTAGGAGTAGCCACAACGCTTGAGCTCGGGAGTGGAGTGATGCCAGCGGTAGTACATGAAGTGTGTAAGACTAGGAGTAACCACAACTCTTGGGCTCTGGAGTGGAGTGATGCCATCGGTAGTACATGAAGTGTGTAAGACTAGGAGTAGCCACAACGCTTGAGCTCGGGAGTGGAGTGAAGCCAGCAGTAGTACATGAAGTGTGTAAGACTAGGAGTAGCCACAACGCTTGAGCTCGGGAGTGGAGTGATGCCAGCAGTAGTACATGAAGTGTGTAAGACTAGGAGTAGCCACAACGCTTGAGCTCGGGAGTGGAGTGATGCCAGCAGTAGTACTCAATGTGTGTAAGACTAGGAGTAGCCACAACACTTGAGCTCGGGAGTGGAGTGAAGCCAGCAGTAGTACATGAAGTGTGTAAGACTAGGAGTAGCCACAACGCTTGAGCTCGGGAGTGGAGTGATGCCAGCAGTAGTACATGAAGTGTGTAAGACTAGGAGTAGCCACAACGCTTGAGCTCGGGAGTGGAGTGATGCCATCGGTAGTACATGAAGTGTGTAAGACTAGGAGTAGCCACAACGCTTGAGCTCGGGAGTGGAGTGATGCCAGCGGTAGTACATGAAGTGTGTAAGACTAGGAGTAACCACAACTCTTGGGCTCTGGAGTGGAATGATGCAAGCGGCAGTACTCAATGTGTGTAAGACAAGAAGTAGCCACAACTCTTGAGGTTGAGAGTGGAGTGATGCCAACAGTAGTACTCAATGTGTGTAAGACTAGGAGTAGCCACTACTCTTGGGCTCGGGAGTGGAGTGATGCCAGTGGTAGTACCCGATGAGTGCACTAGACAACCCTTATTATTGTAGGGAGTGCAATTCTTTTGAGGGTGTTTTCTCTCCTTGATGAAGGGTCTCCTGTATCTGTCCTTCTGTATTCTCTTGACCAGTGGCTGTCTGGACACTTTTTACTGAACAGTAACTAGGGTTTATTTTTGGTGTTGGGCTTATAATTCAAGTTTGCTCCCAATATCCTGAACAATCATGCTAGGGCTTATACTCAGGGTAGGTCTTAGTTCATGGAAAGAGTTTAGTAGTTATATCCTTCCTATGACTAACTTTCCTTGGGTGAAACCACGCAAGAATAGACACGTTGACATTGAGAAAAAGGAGCACAAACTAATGTGATGGATCTCTAGCTTTTGGCCACCCAACAATTTGAGACCTGGGATATCAGAGTTGAGTTAAGAAGTGGTTTCTATTTTTTTGGGGGGCCCATAGCAGTCTTAAAACAAAAAACAAAACAGATATTCGCAGTCCCCAGTGTGGTACATATAGAGTAGGGAGGATTAAGGATTAAACACCACGCTGCCATATTCCACGAGATATCAAAGGGTGAATATTGATTTATTAGTCAAAGCGTTTCAGGGCTCCCTGGCCCCTTCCTCAGGACAAATCAATATCATATTGGCATGTTTCTGGGAGCCCTGAAGTGCGTTGACTAATAAATTAATATTATATTCAGCCTTTGATGTCTGGTGGAATACAGCAGTGCAGTGTTTAACCCTTCATCCTCCCTCCTCTATATGCACCATGCTGGGGACTGCAGCAGCCGTGATCTGCTTTTATAGTGGTTGTGACTCTCACAACCACACAAGGTGAAGCCTCTGATACCTATTCAGGTCATATTTTATCTCTCAGACCCTTCATCCTCCCTACTTTAATTTTCTGAGATAATGACCTTTTTGTTTTCATTAATCATCAACATTAACAGAGATAAACACATGAAATAGATCCCTCTGTGTGTAATGACTCCATATAATAGATGTGTGTCACTTTATGTATTGAATTAGTGAAATAAATGAACCTTTTGATGATATTCTAATTCATTGAGATGCTGTAGTAGTTTCCAGTGTTACGCTATGTTTCTACTGTTTTATGGTATTTTGAACCTTCCTTTATGTTGTGGAATTTACCATCATATTATTTTGTATTTTGTTATAAGTTATAAGGTAAAAATATCCGTGTACGCAAAGAGAAAAAGAGAAATGCGTCATCTTCCTGAACTGTAACCATCATTATCCGCCCAACTGTAAATAAATGAAAATGGTTTACATAGAAACAGAGATGAAAAATGAGATTATAGGTCAGAAGGGGGAAAATCAATGAGGAAAACAATAATCAATGACGTCTGAAATGACAAAATACCATGGGGCATTAGAAAATAGCTTTGGATGAGGATGACAGAAATATACATGTATGAATAGATAGATAGATAGATAGATAGATAGATAGATAGATAGATAGATAATAGTTAGACAGAAGGATAGAATATTTATGTAGCACCTACATATTCCGTAGCGTTCTACATTTCAAAGGTTCATATCAGTAACAGTTATAGATAATACAATCATTAAAGCAAAAATAATCACGACCCTCATAAGAGCTTACAATCTACAATATAAATAGATAATAGATAGACACTCAGATAGATAGATTGTTGGCAGCGGATCATTCAGGATACTCTCAAGCGTGTTGACAACAGAACAGAGCTTTAATTAGCAATAAACAGGTATATGATAGGCTTTGTGGAATCAGGAATATACATATCTTAAGTGTCTCTGTGCAGCATCAGCAGGCTGCTTCTCCTCTCATGCACAGACACAGGAAACTGGGTACAGTGACATGGTTTTTCCTGTGTGTGAGCCTCTGGGATCCTTTTTTATCTACCTTTATAGACAATACACAAACCTAGCAATAGAACACTTACATATACAGGAATGGAGTTGTTGCACTAAACATATTCCAACACCCCCACTCAACAACTACTTGTCCTGTTATTCTCATTGCAGTTCTAAAGTCCTCAAACTTGGCTCTTGACAATGGCTTTGTCATACCATAAGCTAACATCTTGTCAGACTCGCAATAAACAAACTTTAGTACATCATGTTCCACTAAGTCACGTAAGTGGTGATGTTTAACGTCAATGTGCTTAGTCCTTGCACTAATATTTTCACTGCTGGCAAGTTTAATACATCTTTGGTTGTCCTCATATACAGAAGTGCCCCCACTGCTTGTCTGTAATTCTCATTGCTGGAGTTTTGACTTCTGAGAGCTCTTTTTCCTTGTGGTAGCTCCGTAAGTTCCCATGTCTGGAGTTGGTGAAGGGACTCCATCTCTTCAATAGCGGCATTTATCCACTTCTGCTTCTCGTG